>CM054061.1:365382049-365982049 GCA_028641055.1 Alopecurus myosuroides
TTTCAAAAGTGGTGTATTTTGAGCTATTGAGAGGTAGTAAGTTTGTTATTTATAGATAAAACATGACATAATATATTTAGAATTTTAATTTGTATATTTTTGCAACATATTTTGTGTATGTGCTTCACAAAAATACCTGGTTTTGACACTCCGCGCAGGGAGGAATCTCGACGCTCCTTGGCTGGGCCTGTCGCGGAGGCAGGAGTTGGCCATGCCGCTCGCTGGGCCGGCCGGCTTGGGAGGGTTTTTAGTTTTCTTCTTTACCATTTTTTGTCTTCTTTTATAACTTTTGGTTTAGAACTCCAATTTCAACAAATAGTTTTTGATTTTTTTTAAAATATTTCTTCTATTATTATAGACTATTAAGGAACATTCTAAGTCAAAATAAAAATAAAAATACCCCCAAGCTTTATATATTGCTTCATATAGGGTTGTGAAGATTCTTAATTAAAAATTTTGATTACTCTTTTAAATTCAAATGCAAAATACAAAATGCAAGGTTTTAAAATTATTCCAATTTTATTACATTTTATGGTTACTAGGTCACATATGATGACACATTGCAAAAGTTATCCATTTTTTTAAACATGTTTTGAACCTTTTATCTCGGTTTCGGGAAACGGTCAAAACGGGGGACATGACCGTTCGTACCTAGGTGTTGAATCTTGATGAACTCTTGGTGCATCTATGTTGAAATAGGTACTTGGGTACCTAAAAATGATTTTTTTCAAAAAATCACGAGCAAACTAAGAGGCACCTGTAGTTCAAATTTGGGCCGGTTTCAGCGGAATCGGCAGAAATTTGTCTTTTTCAAAAGTGGTGTATTTTGAGCTATCGAGAGGTAGTAAGTTTGTTATTTGTAGATAAAATATGACATAATATATTTAGAAATTTTAATTTGTATATTTTTGCAACATATTTTGTGTATGTGCTTCACAAAAATACCTGGTTTTGACACTCCGGAAAGGGAAAATGGTATTTTTATTCAACGAAAAATAAAACTTTCTTCGTGAACATTGTTATTTGTTCCAATATGCACCTTTGTGTGGAATATGGGCACATTTAAACAAACTATGCCGTGGATGTGGCCAAAACATCCGTCATTTGACCCGAAAGCCATGAATCTTCGTACGAGATAGCTCATTTCCGTGAACACATTTTCCACCAAATTGTCGTATTCCAAGTTTATTATTTTTGGTGGATACTAGGACATATATAACAATACCGAGCGAAGATCTTGCATCGTTTCGAGTTTTTTTGAATTTTCTGGAATTTTCAAATCCGGTTTTGGGAAACGGTCAAAACGGGGGACATGACCGTTCGTACCTAGGTGTTGAATTTTGATGAACCCTTGGTGTATCTATGTTGAAATAGGTACTTGGGTACCTAAAAATGATTTTTTCAAAAAATCAAGAGCAAACTACGAGGCACCTGTAGTTCAAATTTGGGCCGGTTTCAACGGAATCGGCAGAAATTTGTCTTTTTCAAAAGTGGTGTATTTTGAGCTATTGAGAGGTAGTAAGTTTGTTATTTATAGATAAAACATGACATAATATATTTAGAATTTTAATTTGTATATTTTTGCAACATATTTTGTGTATGTGCTTCACAAAAATACCTGGTTTTGACACTCCGCGCAGGGAGGAATCTCGACGCTCCTTGGCTGGGCCTGTCGCGGAGGCAGGAGTTGGCCATGCCGCTCGCTGGGCCGGCCGGCTTGGGAGGGTTTTTAGTTTTCTTCTTTACCATTTTTTGTCTTCTTTTATAACTTTTGGTTTAGAACTCCAATTTCAACAAATAGTTTTTGATTTTTTTTAAAATATTTCTTCTATTATTATAGACTATTAAGGAACATTCTAAGTCAAAATAAAAATAAAAATACCCCCAAGCTTTATATATTGCTTCATATAGGGTTGTGAAGATTCTTAATTAAAAATTTTGATTACTCTTTTAAATTCAAATGCAAAATACAAAATGCAAGGTTTTAAAATTATTCCAATTTTATTACATTTTATGGTTACTAGGTCACATATGATGACACATTGCAAAAGTTATCCATTTTTTTAAACATGTTTTGAACCTTTTATCTCGGTTTCGGGAAACGGTCAAAACGGGGGACATGACCGTTCGTACCTAGGTGTTGAATCTTGATGAACTCTTGGTGTATCTATGTTGAAATAGGTACTTGGGTACCTAAAAATGATTTTTTTCAAAAAATCACGAGCAAACTAAGAGGCACATGTAGTTCAAATTTGGGCCGGTTTCAGCGGAATCGGCAGAAATTTGTCTTTTTCAAAAGTGGTGTATTTTGAGCTATCGAGAGGTAGTAAGTTTGTTATTTGTAGATAAAATATGACATAATATATTTAGAAATTTTAATTTGTATATTTTTGCAACATATTTTGTGTATGTGCTTCACAAAAATACCTGGTTTTGACACTCCGGAAAGGGAAAATGGTATTTTTATTCAACGAAAAATAAAACTTTCTTCGTGAACATTGTTATTTGTTCCAATATGCACCTTTGTGTGGAATATGGGCACATTTAAACAAACTATGCCGTGGATGTGGCCAAAACATCCGTCATTTGACCCGAAAGCCATGAATCTTCGTACGAGATAGCTCATTTCCGTGAACACATTTTCCACCAAATTGTCGTATTCCAAGTTTATTATTTTTGGTGGATACTAGGACATATATAACAATACCGAGCGAAGATCTTGCATCGTTTCGAGTTTTTTTGAATTTTCTGGAATTTTCAAATCCGGTTTTGGGAAACGGTCAAAACGGGGGACATGACTGTTCGTACCTAGGTGTTGAATCTTGATGAACTCTTGGTGTATCTATGTTGAAATAGGTACTTGGGTACCTAAAAATGATTTTTTTCAAAAAATCACGAGCAAACTAAGAGGCACCTGTAGTTCAAATTTGGGCCGGTTTCAGCGGAATCGGCAGAAATTTGTCTTTTTCAAAAATGGTGTATTTTGAGCTATCGAGAGGTAGTAAGTTTGTTATTTGTAGATAAAATATGACATAATATATTTAGAAATTTTAATTTGTATATTTTTGCAACATATTTTGTGTATGTGCTTCACAAAAATACCTGGTTTTGACACTCCGGAAAGGGAAAATGGTATTTTTATTCAACGAAAAATAAAACTTTCTTCGTGAACATTGTTATTTGTTCCAATATGCACCTTTGTGTGGAATATGGGCACATTTAAACAAACTATGCCGTGGATGTGGCCAAAACATCCGTCATTTGACCCGAAAGCCATGAATCTTCGTACGAGATAGCTCATTTCCGTGAACACATTTTCCACCAAATTGCCGTATTCCAAGTTTATTATTTTTGGTGGATACTAGGACATATATAACAATACCGAGCGAAGATCTTGCATCGTTTCGAGTTTTTTTGAATTTTCTGGAATTTTCAAATCCGGTTTTGGGAAACGGTCAAAACGGGGGACATGACCGTTCGTACCTAGGTGTTGAATTTTGATGAACCCTTGGTGTATCTATGTTGAAATAGGTACTTGGGTACCTAAAAATGATTTTTTCAAAAAATCAAGAGCAAACTACGAGGCACCTGTAGTTCAAATTTGGGCCGGTTTCAACGGAATCGGCAGAAATTTGTCTTTTTCAAAAGTGGTGTATTTTGAGCTATTGAGAGGTAGTAAGTTTGTTATTTATAGATAAAACATGACATAATATATTTAGAATTTTAATTTGTATATTTTTGCAACATATTTTGTGTATGTGCTTCACAAAAATACCTGGTTTTGACACTCCGCGCAGGGAGGAATCTCGACGCTCCTTGGCTGGGCCTGTCGCGGAGGCAGGAGTTGGCCATGCCGCTCGCTGGGCCGGCCGGCTTGGGAGGGTTTTTAGTTTTCTTCTTTACCATTTTTTGTCTTCTTTTATAACTTTTGGTTTAGAACTCCAATTTCAACAAATAGTTTTTGATTTTTTTTAAAATATTTCTTCTATTATTATAGACTATTAAGGAACATTCTAAGTCAAAATAAAAATAAAAATACCCCCAAGCTTTATATATTGCTTCATATAGGGTTGTGAAGATTCTTAATTAAAAATTTTGATTACTCTTTTAAATTCAAATGCAAAATACAAAATGCAAGGTTTTAAAATTATTCCAATTTTATTACATTTTATGGTTACTAGGTCACATATGATGACACATTGCAAAAGTTATCCATTTTTTTAAACATGTTTTGAACCTTTTATCTCGGTTTCGGGAAACGGTCAAAACGGGGGACATGACCGTTCGTACCTAGGTGTTGAATCTTGATGAACTCTTGGTGCATCTATGTTGAAATAGGTACTTGGGTACCTAAAAATGATTTTTTTCAAAAAATCACGAGCAAACTAAGAGGCACCTGTAGTTCAAATTTGGGCCGGTTTCAGCGGAATCGGCAGAAATTTGTCTTTTTCAAAAGTGGTGTATTTTGAGCTATCGAGAGGTAGTAAGTTTGTTATTTGTAGATAAAATATGACATAATATATTTAGAAATTTTAATTTGTATATTTTTGCAACATATTTTGTGTATGTGCTTCACAAAAATACCTAGTTTTGACACTCCGGAAAGGGAAAATGGTATTTTTATTCAACGAAAAATAAAACTTTCTTCGTGAACATTGTTATTTGTTCCAGTATGCAACTTTGTGTGGAATATGGGCACATTTAAACAAACTATGCCGTGGATGTGGCCAAAACATCCGTCATTTGACCCGAAAGCCATGAATCTTCGTACGAGATAGCTCATTTCCGTGAACACATTTTCCACCAAATTGTCGTATTCCAAGTTTATTATTTTTGGTGTATACTAGGACATATATAACAATACCGAGCGAAGATCTTGCATCGTTTCGAGTTTTTTTGAATTTTCTGGAATTTTCAAATCCGGTTTTGGGAAACGGTCAAAACGGGGGACATGACCGTTCGTACCTAGGTGTTGAATTTTGATGAACCCTTGGTGTATCTATGTTGAAATAGGTACTTGGGTACCTAAAAATGATTTTTTCAAAAAATCAAGAGCAAACTACGAGGCACCTGTAGTTCAAATTTGGGCCGGTTTCAACGGAATCGGCAGAAATTTGTCTTTTTCAAAAGTGGTGTATTTTGAGCTATTGAGAGGTAGTAAGTTTGTTATTTATAGATAAAACATGACATAATATATTTAGAATTTTAATTTGTATATTTTTGCAACATATTTTGTGTATGTGCTTCACAAAAATACCTGGTTTTGACACTCCGCGCAGGGAGGAATCTCGACGCTCCTTGGCTGGGCCTGTCGCGGAGGCAGGAGTTGGCCATGCCGCTCGCTGGGCCGGCCGGCTTGGGAGGGTTTTTAGTTTTCTTCTTTACCATTTTTTGTCTTCTTTTATAACTTTTGGTTTAGAACTCCAATTTCAACAAATATTTTTTGATTTTTTTTAAAATATTTCTTCTATTATTATAGACTATTAAGGAACATTCTAAGTCAAAATAAAAATAAAAATACCCCCAAGCTTTATATATTGCTTCATATAGGGTTGTGAAGATTCTTAATTAAAAATTTTGATTACTCTTTTAAATTCAAATGCAAAATACAAAATGCAAGGTTTTAAAATTATTCCAATTTTATTACATTTTATGGTTACTAGGTCACATATGATGACACATTGCAAAAGTTATCCATTTTTTTAAACATGTTTTGAACCTTTTATCTCGGTTTCGGGAAACGGTCAAAACGGGGGACATGACCGTTCGTACCTAGGTGTTGAATCTTGATGAACTCTTGGTGCATCTATGTTGAAATAGGTACTTGGGTACCTAAAAATGATTTTTTTCAAAAAATCACGAGCAAACTAAGAGGCACCTGTAGTTCAAATTTGGGCCGGTTTCAGCGGAATCGGCAGAAATTTGTCTTTTTCAAAAGTGGTGTATTTTGAGCTATCGAGAGGTAGTAAGTTTGTTATTTGTAGATAAAATATGACATAATATATTTAGAAATTTTAATTTGTATATTTTTGCAACATATTTTGTGTATGTGCTTCACAAAAATACCTGGTTTTGACACTCCGGAAAGGGAAAATGGTATTTTTATTCAACGAAAAATAAAACTTTCTTCGTGAACATTGTTATTTGTTCCAATATGCACCTTTGTGTGGAACATGGGCACATTTAAACAAACTATGCCGTGGATGTGGCCAAAACATCCGTCATTTGACCCGAAAGCCATGAATCTTCGTACGAGATAGCTCATTTCCGTGAACACATTTTCCACCAAATTGTCGTATTCCAAGTTTATTATTTTTGGTGGATACTAGGACATATATAACAATACCGAGCGAAGATCTTGCATCGTTTCGAGTTTTTTTGAATTTTCTGGAATTTTCAAATCCGGTTTTGGGAAACGGTCAAAACGGGGGACATGACCGTTCGTACCTAGGTGTTGAATTTTGATGAACCCTTGGTGTATCTATGTTGAAATAGGTACTTGGGTACCTAAAAATGATTTTTTCAAAAAATCAAGAGCAAACTACGAGGCACCTGTAGTTCAAATTTGGGCCGGTTTCAACGGAATCGGCAGAAATTTGTCTTTTTCAAAAGTGGTGTATTTTGAGCTATTGAGAGGTAGTAAGTTTGCTATTTATAGATAAAACATGACATAATATATTTAGAATTTTAATTTGTATATTTTTGCAACATATTTTGTGTATGTGCTTCACAAAAATACCTGGTTTTGACACTCCGGAAAGGGAAAATGGTATTTTTATTCAACGAAAAATAAAACTTTCTTCGTGAACATTGTTATTTGTTCCAATATGCACCTTTGTGTGGAATATGGGCACATTTAAACAAACTATACCGTGGATGTGGCCAAAACATCCGTCATTTGGCCCGAAAGCCATGAATCTTCGTACGAGATAGCTCATTTCCGTGAACACATTTTCCACCAAATTGTCGTATTCCAAGTTTATTATTTTTGGTGGATAGTAGGACATATATAACAACACCAAGCGAAGATCTTGCATCGTTTCGAGTTTTTTTGAATTTTCTGGAATTTTCAAAGCCGGTTTCGGGAAACGGTCAAAACGGGGGACATGACCGTTCTTACCTAGGTGTTGAATCTTGATGAACCCTTGGTGTATATATGTTGAAATAGGTACTTGGGTACCTAAAAATGATTTTTTCAAAAAATCACGAGTAAACTACGAGGCACCTGTAGTTCAAATTTGGGCCGGTTTCAGCGGAATCGGCAGAAATTTGTCTTTTTCAAAAGTGGTGTATTTTTAGCTATTGAGAGGTAGTAAGTTTGTTATTTGTAGATCAAACATGACATAATATATTTAGAATTTTAATTTGTACATTTTTGCAACATATTTTGTGTATGTGCTTCACAAAAATACCCGGTTTTGACACTCCGGAAAGGGAAAATGGTATTTTTATTCAACGAAAAATAAAACTTTCTTCGTGAACATTGTTATTTGTTCCAATATGCACCTTTGTGTGGAATATGGGCACATTTAAACAAACTATTCCGTGGATATGGCCAAAACATCCGTCATTTGGCCCGAAAGCCATACATCTTCGTACGAGATAGCTCATTTCCGTGAACACATTTTCCACCAAATTGTCGTATTCCAAGTTTATTATTTTTGGTGGATACTAGGACATATATAACAACACCAAGCGAAGATCTTGCATCGTTTCGAGCTTTTTTGAATTTTTTGGAATTTTCTAAGCCGGTTTCGGGAAACGGTCAAAACGGGGGACATGACCGTTCGTACATAGGTGTTGAATCTTGATGAACTCTTGATGTATCTCTGTTGCAATAGGTACTTGGCTACCTAAAAATGATTTTTACAAAAAATCATGAGCAAACTATGAGGCACCTGTAGTTCAAATTTGGCCCGGTTTCAGCGGAATCGGCAGAAATTTATCTTTTTCAAAAGAGTTGTATTTTGAGCTATCAAGAGGCAGTAAGTTTGTTATTTGTAGATTAAAAATGACATAATATATTTAGAATTTTACTTTGTACATTTTTGCAACATATTTTGTGTAAGTGCTTCACAAAAAATCCCAGTTTTGACACTCCGGGAATGGAAAATGGTATTTTTATTCAACGAAAAATAAAAATTTCTTCGTGAACATTGTTAGTTGTACCAACATGCATCTTTGTGTGGAATATGGTCACATTTAAACAAACTATGCCATGGATGTGGCCAAAACATCCGTCATTTCGACCGAAAGCCATGAATCTTCGTACGAGATAGCTCATTTATGTGAACACATTTTCCACCAAATTGTTGTATTCCAAGTTTATTATTTTTGGTGGATACTAGGACATATATAACAACACCGCGCGAAGATCTTGCATCGTTTCAAACTTTTTTGAATTTTCTGGAATTTTCTAAGCCGGTTTCGGGAAACGGTCAAAACGGGGGACATGACCGTTTGTACCTAGGGTTGAATCTTGATGAACTCTTTGTGTATCTCTGTTGAAATAGGTACTTGGATACCTAAAAATAATTTTTACAAAAAATCATGAGCAAACTATGAGGCACCTGTAGTTCAAATTTGGCCCGGTTTCAGCGGAATCGGCAGAAATTTGTCTTTTTCAAAAGAGGTGTATTTTGAGCTATCAAGAGGCAGTAAGTTTGTTATTTGTAGATAAAACATGACATAATATATTTAGAATTTTACTTTGTACATTTTTGCAACATATTTTGTTTAGGTGCTTCACAAAAAAACCCAGTTTTGACACTCCGGGAATGGAAAATGGTATTTTTATTCAACGAAAAATAAAAATTTCTTCGTGAATATTGTTAGTTGTACCAACATGCATATTTGTGTGGAATATGGTCACATTTAAACAAACTATGCCATGGATGTGGCCAAAACATCCGTCATTTCGACCGAAAGCCATGAATCTTCGTATGAGATAGCTCATTTATGTGAGCACATTTTCCACCAAATTTTCGTATTCCAAGTTTATTATTTTTGATGGATACTAGGATATATATAACAACACCACGCGAAAATCTTGCATCGTTTCGAGCTTTTTTGAATTTTCTGGAATTTTCTAAGCCGGTTTCGGGAAACGGTCAAAACGGGGTTGAATCTTGATGAACTCTTTGTGTATCTATGTTAGGTACCTGGGTACCTAAAAATGATTTTTCCAAAAAATAAATAGGAAACTACGAGGCACCTGTAGTTCAAATTCGGCCTGGTTTCAAGTGAATCGGCCAAATTTGTCTTTTTCAAAAGAGGTTGATGGAAATATTTTTAGTGGAAGTGATTTGAGATTTGTTAGATAAAATATGGTTTAGTAACTAAAAATATTTTTTTCACATATGATGACACATTGCGAAGGTTATCTTCGATTAAATAGGTACTTTTGTACCTAGAAATTATTTTTGCAAAAAAATTAGGAGCAAACTACGAGACACGTGTAAGAGGCATATGCATTTGAATTCTATATAATTTTCCAAAAGTATTCTTGTGTAGTTTTATAAAATATTTTGGGTCTATTTCCTTTTTTTCAAACCACCTTTATTTTCTCGAATTTCAAAAAATAGTAATAAAAGAATAATGTCTCTTGAGAGAAGAAATAAAAATGTTTTGGAGGGCCCGGGCTAGGCCACCACGGCCCAGTCCGGCTGCTCCCAGGCCAACCCACCTAACACTCCCTCCCCAAACCCTAACCAGCCACGCACACACACAATACACCACTCACCCACGCACGCATCCTCTTCGCTCCCTCTGCTTCCCATCTAGCGCCGCCAGGAGGAGGCGACACCTTCCTCGACCCTCTCTCCCTCGCAGCCGCTCGCCACTCCTTCGTGCGACTTCCTCTCTCCTTCCCGCCTCACTGCTATCTCTCTCACCACCGAGCCGCCACCATGCGCGTGGGCGCGAGATGCAGCCCCGTCGCATCCAACATTCCGCCATTGGCCACCCTCTGCTCCCCCAAATCTCTCAGTTCGTGTTACGCATCAGGTCAAGCGCATCACTCCTGCTCTGCCACTGGCCAGGAGCCACGGCGTCACGTCTTGCTTGCTCGCCGGCGCGAGCGTGCTTCGATGCGCGTCGCTCCGTCGAGCTGGCCGGACCGCTGCGCGTGTGTGGCAGCCCTAGGTTTTGTGGTGGTGGCGATGCTACATTACTGCCATGGGTCGCCAGCCACCACGACGGCGACGGCGCGTACGACGGCCTCGGACGTGGATGCTCCGGATCTCAAGGCCAAGTTGGCTGCTGCTGCTGGGAGATGTCTTCGCCGACCACACTTCCACGTCTGCGACCTGCTCCTCCTGCAACAGGCCGGCCTCAACCTCTCTCGTCACCCGCTACTGCAAGTGAGGCGATTTCCTCGATCTTTTGCTTCTTTCCTCCTGTCAATGCCTACTAGACCTACTGTAATTTGTGTATGATTCGAGTCCACCTTGTACTGCTGACAAACTCTGCTGCCGTAATCATCTTAATTCCTAGATGTACACTGAGATCTTTATTGTTCTGGCTAGGAGAGTAGCACCAGCTGTTTAGGAGTACACCAAAATCTTCCATATTATGCATATTATGTTGATATATAAGCCAGGAAGTACATGTAGAGTCAGGTTCACGTATGGTTTCAATCAGATGGATGTGTATGAATATAAACACTGCCACAGAGGGAATGAGCGAGCGAGCCTTCCGTTGGACTGAACGCGATTGGAAGTATTATAGTTTTTGGGAGCAGAATCACGCTTGCTATAGTTTAGCAGTACACTGAGATCTTAATTGCATATAAATCCTGTATAGAATGTTGTAATATAATTTTTGCGGTTATTCCTACATGATTCTAGCTGCTCACTTGCATTCTAACTGATGTAGTTCGGGAGAGAGGACGCGTTCGTTGACCAGGAATCTTGGTCTTCAGGCTGCTCGTTGTCGCACACGTGACCGACGGAGGGCGCTGCAGCGACGATGCAAGCCGCCAAAGGGGTACTGCTGCCGTGATCCCTCACGCCTTGCAAGGAACAAGAACCCACTAAGGGGCGGCCATCCATTGTGTGTCGACCCTGAACCATCCACGTCTAGGGTGAGATGCTACTCTGATTTACTCTGGCCTAGTAATTTTATTCGACCTAGTACTGCTAAGAGAAGTTATGCTTTAATTCTCTTAGCACCCTGCTTATTCCTGGCTGTTTGTATGGAAGCCTTGAAATATGTTGACTGGTTGCTAAATCTTGAGCTAGTGTATATTCCTTGCATGTTGACTGAATTTTTTTACCAGACAACCTAAGGCTCGATGGCCATGTTGTTTCTTGGATGAATATGTAGCAGTAGCATGTCATGTATGGAGTGGTCGTTTGCATCTCGTCTGTAGTACAAATAAGTAACAACTCGTCAACATGGTTTGGGTCGTTTGTTAGTAACAACTCGTGAACATGGTAGGCAGCAATCTAGTCTGGTAAAAAACAAACAAATGGTTGATGAGCTTTCTAATAATTATATCATTTGGTAAATATGGCAGGTATACACTTGAAATAAAGAAGGAATGAGGAGAAGGATCTTCTCTTGTCTTGAAAGAAGAAGGAAAGTGTGCAGGTTGTGTTTTCTATTCTTTAACATGTAATATATGTCTTTAATTAATGAAATCCATCTTTTATTTCGATGTGGTGTAGTCTCTTGTTAATCTGGACTGATTGTCATCAGCTAGCACCACTAACGCAAACTCTTTCTGCTGGCATGCGCCTTTATTTTCTTGTTTTTCTTGATGATGTGATTTATGTTCCAAGTTGGTGACAGTATCCGCTGATAGATATATCAATTCTAGCATGTATGGGTATCAATGTGTTACTTGTTTTCTTAAATCTATTATTGATGTTCATGGACAATGTGAGTGCACAGTGATACGCGAGGCTTTTACTTGTTTGATCTGATTTTGTTTGTGAAGTGCACAACTCTACGATAACGTATTATTCAGAGTCGTTGCAGGCATTCAAGATGCTTTAGATTGCTTTTGGTGTTGTCTAGAACCTGACTACTGGACCAAATTGATGCATGTGTAGCTGCAGAATGTTCTTAATCCTAGATAACTTCATCTTGTTGCATTTAGTTTTGCTAATCTAGTTAAAATAATGCTTGATAAGAACTCTTTCTAGGTGACCTGAAATATTCTTATTTCTGATTTTTTTTTCCATATTCGCCAAGTATGCCGAGGGCAATGCCGTCGGCATACATACACATATGCGAACTAGCTAGAGTTGTATGCCGACGGCTTTGTCCTCGGCTTATACCAAGACGGCAAGGCACAAGCTATTGCCACGTGTGCATGTATGCCGACGGCCTTGCCCTCGGCGTATAGCTTGACGCCGTCAAACGGACGGCATGGTACTTGTTTTTGCTGAGGGCTTCTGGTTGCCGACGGGCATTTAAAACCCTCGGCATATATCTGTATGCCGACGGCTTCTGGTTGCCGACGGCTTCAACGTTATATGCCGAGGAAGAAGTTGCCGACGGCCGTTTGCCGACGGCTACCGTCAGCATAGTGTATGCCGAGGGTATTTAGGTCTTTGCCGACGGCAATTGACCCTCGGCAACTTGGCTCATTCCTGTAGTGAATATAAGCATACAGGTTGTACGAAAAAACTTAACAGGTCACAAAGAAAAGTTAAATGACAACAACAACATGCCCTGGCGACTTGCCGTAAGCGGCGCAACACAATTCCGGTCCTTGACCGCGACGGCCTCTCTTACACCGATCATGCATCGAAAGCCCGGGTGCTTCACGATTTCTTCAAAAACCTCCTCGGGTCGCACGTGACCTGCACATGGAACTTCAACCTTGCGGACCTCTACCCCGCTCACTCTGCTCTCCCGCCCTCCCTCACGGACCACTTCCTCCCTTCCGAAATCCTCCAATCCCTCTCTCGTATGAACAAGGACTCCAGCCCGGGCCCCGACGGCTTCGGACCATGCTTCTTCTCTACCTTCTGGGATGTGGTTAAATCCGATGTCGTGGAGGCTTTCTCCGACTTCCACTCGGAACGCATGGACCTTACTCGGATCAATCGGGCCTACCTTGTTCTTCTGCCTAAACTTGATGCCGCCCGCTCTCCTTCTGACTTTCGGCCCATCTCCCTCCAAAATTGTATTGCCAAGCTCATCACGAAATGCCTTACAACCCGCCTGCAGTCCTCCAACCACTCCCTCGTCGACCCGGATCAAACCGGGTTCCTCTCGGGGCGTCGAATCTCGGAGAACATTGTTTACGCAGCGGATATCGTCCGGTGTTGCCACCTCCGCAAAGCCCCCAGCATTGTTTTCAAAATTGACTTTCGCAAGGCATTCGACTCAGTCAACTGGAATAGCCTTGACTCAATTCTCCGCGCTCGGGGGTTCAACGAGCTGTGGTGTCGATGGATCCAAAGTATTCTCCGCTCTGGCCACACATCCATCCTCCTAAATGGGGTACCCGGGCCCTGGATCCGGTGTCGCAACGGCCTCCGGCAGGGGGACGCTCTCTCCCCTTACCTCTTCATCATCGTCGCCGACGTCCTTCAAAGGCTCATCCGTGCTGCCTTCTCCCCCAACTCCATTAGGCATCCCATCGATCAAACTATGCCGTGTCCCGTCCTCCAGTACGCTGACGACACCCTCATCGTCTGCCGCGCGGACATCCCATCGGCCCTCGCCCTCAAACAAATTCTAGATGACTTTGCCGCCGCCACTGGCCTGACTATTAACTTCCATAAATCCTGCTTCGTTCCCATGAACGTGTCGTCGCCTGTCGCCCAAGCTATTGCTTCCACTCTTGGGTGCAGCATATCAACCTTTCCTCAACCGTACCTTGGCCTTCCCCTGTCACCTTACAAGCTCCCCGCATCCGCTTTCTCATCTCTAATCTCGTCCTTCGACCGAAGGTTGTCCGGCTGGAGTGCAATGCTCCTCTCCTCGGGGGGGCGTTTGGTTTTATGTAATGCTGTTTTAAACAATCTTGCTACTTATTTTATGTGCTCTTTTCCCTTCCCCCGTGGTGTGATTGAGGCGATTGACAAGAGGCGCCGTGCTTTCTTTTGGACGGGCAAGGATTCTTGCTCTGGGGCTCGCTGTCTAATGTCTAGGGAAAAGGTTTGCAGGTCTAAGCAGGTGGGTGGCTTCGGGATGCGCGACCTTCTGCGGCAGAACATGGTCCTCCTCATGAACTTCGTGCACAAGCTCCACACCAGGGAGGAGTTGCCTTGGAAGAGCTGGTTCCTCCACCACTACAACCGCGATCTTGGGGACACCTCCTCGTCACCTTCCTTCGTGGAAAAGATCCTTCACCTCGGCCTTCACACTTACCGCTCGATCTCCTCCTGTACCGTGCAGGATGGAGCCCACACTTCCTTCTAGCGCGACCGTTGGCACCCCGAGGGGCCTCTCTACACCCGCTTTCCGGCCATCTTCTCGCATTGCCTGCGCCCAAACCTCACTGTGGCTGCCGCATGCAACGAGCAACTCTCCTTCCGCCCTCATCTTTCTTCCGCGGCGGCCGCAGAGCTTCCACTCATCCTCCGTATTGTTTCCGCCACCGCCCTGACACCCGGAGACGACCGCCACTGCCTCGCGTGGGGGCCTACACGCACCTTTAGTTCGCGTGCCGCCTACGCGGCTACCGAGCCGGTTGGCACGCTGGACTCCTCTGCCCTGTTCTGTTGGTCTTCCTTGCTCCCATCTAAAATCAAAATCTTCTGCCTCCTTGCGGACTCCGACAGATTGAGCTCTCGGTCCAACCTCCACTTTAAAGGTTGCGCCCCCACCCCGTTCTGTGCCTCCTGCGGTGCCACCGAGACTTGTCGTCACCTCCTTTTCGACTGCGTTGTTGCGGCTGAGGTGTGGCGCCGTGTTGGCTGCTTCACGCCCCCCTGCGCCTTGATCTGGGATATCCCCCCTCCGTTCGGTGACCGTGACAAGGCCTGGCAGGTCTGTGCTGCGGCTGTCCTGTGGCAGGTCTGGAAGGGTCGAAATGACTGCGTCTTCAACGGCAACACCCCGTCGGTTCCCCGTATTCTCCAGCAGGCGAGCGATGACATCTCACTTTGGAGCCACCGTGTGCCCGCCCCCCTCCGTACGCGCCTGGAGGCCCTCCGTACACACATTTTGCATGCGTGATGTAAAACGCTCCACCTTCCCCCCTCCACCCCCCACCCCACCTCTCTCTCCCTACCCCATTCTCTTTGTAATCTTGTTGTAACCTGCTTCCCCCCTACCCCCCTTGCTCTGTTATGACAAACTTGGCTACCCTTCGAGCATAATAAAATCGGTGGGGATTTTCCCCCCGCTATTCTCGAAAAAAAAATGACAACAACAAAGAACGGGCACGGAAAAGCGCGCCATAACCTTCTAGTATATACATAATTATGGATGATTTGGTGTATGCCTAAACACTGGTTCTTGATTAAATGGATAATCCACTGATATGTTTTAGATAGATTTGGCTATGATTTAGGATGTGGTACCAGATCTGTGTCGTTCTGCTAGCAATTACTCAAGTACTCAAGTTGTTATTAAATTTCAATGCATGATTTTCTTTGTTGTGTTTCAGGGGAAGGTCAGTGTAGCGGATATCATAGCATTTCCCACTTTAGAAGTAGCACCATCAAAGCGTGATGGTAAGTTCGTACTTCGTAGTCTCATATGCTGATATGCAACATTTCCTCTATAAAACTTACTCATTCTCGTTTTTCTGTCCACTCCATACCATATATTTTAAATTTATAATTCAACTTTTACTCCAGTTAATGATCTGAAATTAATTACTCATTCACTGGTAGAAAATAGACCTTTAGTCCCGGTTCGCAAAGGCCATTATTCCCGGTCGCGCAACCGGGACTAAGTATGCGCGACTAAACCCCCCCCCCTTAGTAGCGCCTCTTACGGACCGGGACTAAAGGCCCGTCCACGTGGGCGCCAGGAGTCCGTCGGAGTGGATAAGCTTTAGTCCCGGTTCTCGTGGCTGACCGGGACTAAAGGCCTCCTTCGCAGGTTTAGGGTTTTAGCCCCCCTAAACCTGGTTTCTTTTTAATTTGTTTTGTTTTATTTCTTTTATATTTTATTTTGTGTTTTATTTTAATTTTGATGAAGTTTCAGTACACATATATATTCTACGGTACTATATACATGCATATGAAATTTCAAACAAGAAGAATTCAATAGAAATATATAATATATATATATTCAATCTCGGGTGACCATATACAACTTCGA
Organism: Alopecurus myosuroides; assembly: GCA_028641055.1. Lineage (NCBI taxonomy): Eukaryota > Viridiplantae > Streptophyta > Magnoliopsida > Poales > Poaceae > Alopecurus > Alopecurus myosuroides. The sequence goes on from CM054061.1 coordinate 365,398,286, forward strand.
ACAAGTTTCCATACACAATTACGATGGATGACATTACACAACTTCGAACAAGTTTCAATCTAGGAGATGCATAAGGAAAAAATCCTGCTAAGTCATCTTGAATTGGTCGTCGTCGGACGTATAGTGTTCTCCTTTAGAATCGATGACATGCCTAAGGAAAAATCCTGCTAATTCCTCTTGAATTGGTCGGAAGCGAGCTTCTGGACTAAGCGTCCTCCGCAAGTTATCCGTCGCCTTCCGCAAGCTATCCGACATCTTCTTCTCAGAGGTTTCTCTCCGGATGTTCTCACAAACATAGTATCCACATAGATTGGTCCCCGGTGGCTGCTTATCCACATTAACTAACTTTCTAAAATCTAGCTTATGTTTGAATTCACCGACAATTTCTCCTGAGAACCATCTCCAAACTCTACAGTGCAAAGAAAATTAAATGAACAAGGGAGTTATTAGCTACTGCATATTAGGAAATGAACAAAAGAGACCGATTGATATAGAGCACAAATGATTGAAAATAATTACTTTTGCAGCATTTTTCTCATGTCGGCCCAAAGCTTTGCATCTGAATCCATAGAGTCCATGATATAAACTGTGGAGGTGTGAAGTTCAATTTTTAGCAGCATCCAGTGGAACCCGCGGACACGTTATACATGCACAGTCATGCATAACTTATCGATTAGACATACCATACATGGAGTAAACAAAAGAGAATGGGCACAAGAGAGAAACACTCACCCAAAATGGTAAGGAAATAGAATATGACTTTTGAGTTGATGCTTTGTAAGAAACATGTACAAGTTCTTCTCCACGTCTTCGGGGTGACGTTGTAACACATGTCCATTAATGATTTGTGGGTCAATGAACCCAACATCATGGATGTTTCTTATTTTGCATTCCCAAATCTTCAATCTGCATAATAGAGTACTCAACAATATAGTTAGGACAATATATATATAGTGCAGGCAATGAAGAACGAGATGAGGTAGAAATAAATCACTTACAGAACGTAGCAACTCAGGATAGATTTGTCGAGCTCGCGCAGATTGAACAGTTGGAACAATTCATTCATATCAACTGCTACAGAGTACCGTTTGGTGTGATGCTACTCTGTAACATCCACATAAACATATTCTTTGGCGGTCCATGATATGAAATTATTGTATCAACGTAGCAGATTTCGCATTTGTGGTGGTAGACTCTTTTCCTGCGTAGGCTCGACGAGAGGCCCATTCTTCACATATTGAAATGCTACCTCACCCATTGGCGCATCGTCAAGGCCTAACGAGGCACGAAGAGTCAAACCCATCTCGGACGCATTTGTCATGGCACTCTCTACAGTCAATCCAATTGCTGCCGCAGCTGCTCTGACCTCGGGGTGCTGTTCCGGACCGGCTTTCACTATGAGCGGGGGGATCGATTGTTTACTCTGCATCCCGAGCTGGTCAACTTGTTTCCCGCTTTTTTTCCTTTCTTCTTTCTCCTCCTTCAATATTTCTGCTTGCCTACGAAGTTCACTTCCATAGTCGTCAGGCATATTCAGCTCGGCTTGGGACGGTGTCGTCAAAAAACTCGTAGCCCACTTCTTTACCTTCGGAGGGTATACTTCCTTGGGCTTAGGCTCCCTTAGCGCCTTCTGATCGGCCTTCCATTTCTCATACTCAGCATTCGCGGCCAATTTGGTTTTATCTTCACTAAGTTCCCAAGGCCTTGGGGGATAGGCTTCAGTGATGGCTCCGGTACCCGTGTGGTCTTAGGTACATAAGGCTCCGGGTTAATAGTCCAAGAGAGGGTTTCCTTGCTGTCCGCCTGCTTCTGCTTCTTTGCCGGAGGAGGAATGGGAGGCGACGGCTGCTTATCCGCCGGAGGAGGATTGGGGGGCGACGGCTGCTTACCCGCCAGAGGAGGATTGGGGGGCGACGCCTGCTTACCCGCCGGAGATTGTGGATCGGGGGACGGTGTCGAATGGCGTGAAGGAGGTGTAGGTGAACCAGCACCACCACCACCATCACCACCATTGGAGGGGGTGGACTTGTTAGCCTTGGCGCCTCGCCTAGAAACACTATGTACTTCTTTTTCCATAGAATGAACTGGCGCTTGACATCTCCAAGTCTTCTCTCCCCTTCGGGTGTAGCTATGTCAATCTCCAGGTCCTCAAACACTTGGACTATGTCTTCCACCGTGACACGAGCATAGCCATATGGAATGGGGTTGTTGTGGTGGAGTGCTCCAGGTGTACAGGGTAAAGCACTGCCGGTACCTACCTACGTGGAAATGTTCCCCACGGGATAATGCAGATCACATTCTTTCAGCTCCTTTACATCATCCATGGGGTAGTGAGGCTCCGGTGCACGAATCTCGATCGTCGGTGCATTAGCACCTACAGGCGGGGCCTCCGTGGAAGCCACGCTGCTTCTCTGCTGATGCTGGCTTCCGAGATCTGCTTCATGATCTTCATGCGGCCCTGCAGGGGCCGATCTTTCTTTCACAAGTATTCCATGCACGGTCTGCTTCAACTCACTAAGTTCCGATGCAACCTTCGCCAAAAGATCTGCATCTCGTTCCGTCTTTCTCTTACGGCTTCTGTAATAGTACGGGTCATTTTCCAGGGAAAACCCTACTTTCCACGGCATTCTGCCTTTGCCTCGTACATGTCCTCCGTGTTCCACATTCCCGAGGGCTATTGTCAGTGCGTCTTTCTCTCTGTTGAACGTGATCAAGCCCTGTTGAGCTTGGGTCATTGCGTCAATAAGGGCTTTTGTGGGAGCAAACGTTTTCTGCCGATGAACACACGCCCTGTCTCCGGGTCTAGCGATCCCCCATGCCCGTACCACCACATTTTGGCTCTTTCGTCCCATCCCTCTGTACCTAGAGGGATTCCTCGCGCCCTCAGGCCGTCCTCCATCTTCTGCCACTTAGGCGCCGAAATGCGGTATCCTCCTGGCCTCATAAAATGATGGTACTGTTTCTTATCCGCATTAGCCTTATTTTTTTCGATATTTCCTTGAAATGCTCCGATTTTTTTTGTCTCACAAATTCTGGCCAATCATCTTTCAGTTTCTCATTTTGTCCAGTGAAAATCGGAGTCTTGCCCTTGTTGACATATTCACGGGTTAAATTTTTCCTGAAGTTCCGGAATGCTTCGGCCATCTTCTGAAGAGAGAACTCTTTGACTAGCCTCCTCCTCTGACGTCCACCCGGAACCTCGTTACCGAATTCATCGACTTTGTTGTATTCCGGAGGTAGAATGAAATGTACCATAAGCTTTCTCCAGCAATCTTTTTCGTTCGCTTGTCGACAAAACTGAAACCAAGACGTGCCTTCTTTGGCTCCTTCCATTCCTGGACGGTGATCGGGACGTTGTCTCTAACAATGACTCCGCATTGGTTGATAAACTTCGTGGTGTGCTATAGGGGCTTGCCGGTTTCACCGATTGATTCGATGGTATATGTTTCTCCTTGTTTCATCGCCTTAGATTTGCCACGCTTTGTCGTACTCGATCCGGCCGAGGGCTAAAATAAGAAAGAGAGTCGCGCGCGTTAATGCATATGTATTCACATTTCAGTAAGTTTGTATCACGAGAGGCTCAATGTATATATATATACCTCGCCGGAGGTGTTTGGTCTTTGCAATTCGAGATCGTCGTTTGTCGACGGTTGACCTCCGTCGACAATGTCCGTTCCTTCACCCTCTTGATCATCGACAATGTCCGTTTCTTCACCTTCTTGATCGTCAAGGTTCAGAAAAGAAGAGACTACATCCTCTTCTTGCTCATCTTCTGGGCCCGGCACATAAGGGGTCTCGTTGTTTATGATGCCAAATATATAACCTTCAGCCTCCTGATCCGTAAGCGGCAAGGCTCTATCGTTCGCCATATGTCACTCCTGCATGTAGTAATAATTAATTTGTCAACATGCATGAAATTTTTTGCTTTCATTTCAGCCATTTTTGGAAAACAACAAAAACAGAAATACTTTGCATGTATAAGGTTGAAAACATGTGCCAAATGTTTCACTGAACATTTTGAGGTATTAAACATAATTTTTGAATAATTATTTAATTAGTTATGCCATTTTCTTTTTCCTTTTCTTTTATGACCAGAACAGAAAATTGATGTTTTTTTGGTCAAATTTATGCAATTATTCCCAAATCGAAATACCATTGTGTATATTTTGTTAAGACATAGCTCAAGTTTGCTCAATTTGGGTTAACAGAATTCAAGTTATGAATTTTGCAAGTTTAGTTTTCTGATCATTTCTATATACTTTTTATATTTTTCTGATTAATAAATAAAAGTTATTCATTTTTAAAGATTTTATCATTTTCTGTAATTTAAAAAGGAGAGGGCCCACGTGTCAGTGACCGTTTCTTTTCAGGGAATAATTCAAATAAAAACGAGGGGCTGACAGCCAGGCCCCACGCCAATGTCAGCATGACGTCAGCGACGGGCTCGGGCAGCACTGTGGTGCTCGCCGGCGGCGATTCTGGCCGTGGGAGCGAGCGCGAGAGGGCTCGTGGTTCGAGGGCGGCGCGTCATCCCTTCCGTTCGAGGGTGGCGCGTTCGCGGTTCGTGGTCGCCGTTCGAGGGCGTCCGTTCGAGGGCGGCGCGAGGCCCGCGGGGAACCTACCGGAGACGGCGACGGGGCGGGGCCGGAGCAGGGCGGAGGCGGTGGAGAGAAGGGCGCGGGCGACGGTGACGGCGACGGCGCGGTCCTCTCGCAGAGTCTCTGCGCGGGCGGCGGCGACGGAATCGGGGCAGAAGACGAGCAGGGCGCCGACGCGAGGAAGACGAGCGTTCGGGACATAGAAATTTTTGGGGGCAGGAAGACAGCGCGAATATATAGGGCCAGCATTTAGTCCCGGTTGGGGACACCAACCGCGACTAAAGGTCCCCTCCGGGTACCATCCGCGGGCCTTTAGTCGCGGTTGGTGTCCCCAACCGGGACTAAAGGGGTACCTTTAGTCGCGGTTGGTGTCACGAACCGCGACTAAACCTTTTTTCGCGGCGTTTTCGTTCCCGCGCGGAAAGAGCCTTTAGTCGCGGTTCGTGACTAAAGGTGCTTTTTCAAAATACTTTTCGTTTTAAAATCTTAAAAATACAAATAATATGTCATACAATTCAGAAAATTAAAACTAATTCATTTTAAAATCTTAAAAATACAAATAATATATCAAAAAATTCAGAAAAATAAAAATAATTAATTTTAAAATCTAAAAATACAAATAATATGTCAAAAAATTCAGAAAAATAAAACTAATTCATTTTAAAATCTTAAAAGTACAAATAATATGTCAAAAAATTCAGAAAAACAAAACTAATTCATTTTAAAATCTTAAAAGTACAAATAATATATCAAAAAATTCAGAAAAATAAAACTAATTCATTTTAAAATCTTAAAAATACAAATAATATATCAAAAATTCAAAAAAATAAAATTAATTCATTTTAAAATCTTAAAAATACAAATAATATATCAAAAAATTCAGAAAAATAAAACTAATTCATTTTAAAATCTTAAAAATACAAATAATATATCAAAAAAATTCAGAAAAATAAAACTAATTCATTTTAAAAACTCATTTTTCCCTCCATTTCTTCCCTGTCTTCCCACCTCTTTCTTCCTACCACTTTCTTCCCTCCTCCTGTCTTCCTGCTCCCATTTTTCCCGCTATTTCTTCCCTGTCTTCCCGCCTCCCGCTTCCCGCGTCTGTTTTCTGGTTTCCTTGTGATTCTTCCTGATTGGTTGGATTGAGACGACTCACGTTAAAGAGAGGGGGACATGCATTTCGATAGATAAACAAGGCACAGTACACATAATGGCAAGATTGGATCTAAATCTAAACGGAGAGCATAGATCTAAATAAACAAGGCAGTACATAATGGCCAGAGTGCATCGATCTACTAGCTAGTCATACTCCTGCCTAGGCCTATAATACTCCGACTCGTAGTCGTCGTAGTCGCCGTCGTCGTCGTCACTATCGTCGGACGGTGCTCTGGACTCCCTCGGAGGATCACGACTCCAAGAATGGGCGTGAGGGTAGCGCAGGCGGGGGTTATCGCCAGCCCTGATGTAGTTCATCACCCTCTGAAGAGTCCATCCGCCGCCCCACCACAGCCGACGACCGGCCTCGTTGAAGTTCGAAGGAGGCGGGACGTTCTCCTCGTACCTAGCGAGCGCACTCTCACGCCGATTAATGAAGAAGGCGTCCCAAGTAGGACGGTAGTCAAGATTCCAACTGGGATTCCTCCGCTGCTCCGGTGTGAGCTCGTGGTAGTAGTGGTTCGTGATGGCCGCCCGACGCGCCACACCTTGAGGAAGAGGAGGGACCGGCACTCCTCCGGCGCTCACATTGTAACATCCAAGTATGAAAACCCCTAGTTGTTTACTTCTTGTTTTATTTAAAGCAATGCATCATGTCATCATCCCCATATTTATTTCTGTTTGCATTGTTTTCTTAGTAAAGGCCAACTGAATCAAACATTGTTTTCACACTTGTCTGTTACTTTCTTTCAAATAAAGATTTGCAAACCCAAAAACATAACCATTTTTGAATTCATGTTGATACCAAATCAAACTATTTTCAACATTGCCTAATTACCTTAGGGGTACCCTATTTAAAATTTTGGGTTTTGTTAATGATCTTTAATATTAAAAATATCACCTAAATTTGGTTCAAATTTCAAAAGCCATCAAACATTTAAAATTTTGAAAATAAAAGTTGCCACATGTTAGTTTTTGACCTAAGGAGTTTCTCCAATTTTTTTCAAAATTTTCCCATCTACCAAACCTATTCTTTTTTTTACCAATTCAATTCCAGCAGAAAAAAAAAAAAAAAAAAAAAAAAGGGGGAACGTTAGGAGGAGGAGAAGGCCCAGCCCACCAAGGGGCAGCCCGCTCGGTCACCTCCTACCTCCGTACGGAGGGTGACGCCATGGAGGGACAGCGACCTGCCCCTCCTCCTCAACCACCCGATGGGAATCCCCTCCCCTTTATATCCTCCTCTCCCTCCCGCATCTAAACCCTAACCCTAGACGCTCCTCTCCCCCTCCTATCTCCCCCAGCCGCCTCCACCTCGAGGAAGAGATCCTCCTCTGAACCTGTACCTGGTGCCACGGCCGCCGGCCACCGGCGCACGGCGCCGCCGCCTCCGCCACCCTCCGGCCGCTCCGAGGACGCCCCTGCGAAGAGGTTGATCCCACCTTTCCATTCCCACTCCTACTCCCTCCTTTCCCTGTTGTTTTGGGCACCAAATTCTTCCATGAAGTTCGCCTTTTTGGCCTCTGTTCGTCGTCAGTTACCAGCGCTGCTCCTGTTCGTGCTTATGCAGGTTCAGCTAACAGCGTTCGCCAGGCACAAAACCAACCAGCGCCCTAGTCCAATCAAACCAACGCAGCAGCCCCTCTGGTCTGAAGCGCGCGCAGCAGACCCGCAGATCTCAGGTTCGATCCCCAGCCCCAACACCCACCTTTTTCTCGTTTTATTCAGTACTGAACCGCACCCCACACCTTAACCTGTTCAGAGGTGCAGTCCCACCAACAAAACCGCTTCAGCCTAGTGGTGGTGTTCCTTTGCATCAACCAGGAGGTGGAGGGATCAAGTCCCCTCTCTCCCAAAATAAAACAAGTTTTATTTTTGCAATGTTTTGGTACTGAACTATTCAGCAAATCACACCTAGGCCCCTGGCCCTTTTTTTCTAGCCCCTGGAAAATTTATTTCTAAGTCCCTAGATCCATAAAAATGGCAGATTTGCCCTATATTTTGTAAATTGCATAACTAAATCATCCTAAATCCAAATCCAACATTTTTGATATGTTTTCAATACCAAATTAAATGTTCTATCCAAACATAAAATTTGTTTACTGTTTTGAATATTTTAAATTGGTGCAAAATTTGAATTCTCGTCAAATTCCCTTAAATTTGCAAAATTCATAACTTGTTCATAAAAATTCCAAATTTCACAAACCAAATATGTTTTTCAATCAACTTTTCATGTACTTTCCAAATATAAATTTTGTTTTCTGGTTTGAATAATTTAAATCGCCTAAACAATTTAAATCTTGTTTAATTCAATTAAAAATTGTTTAATATTGTTTAATTCATAATTAAATAATCCAAAGTCCAATTTCAAAATGTGAAACATGTAATCCAACTAAAATTTGATAACCTTTTCAAATATCAACTTTGTTATTTGTTTTGCACCCTTTAACTTGATGAAAACAATCACTACTTGTTTAATGCCATTAAGTAACAAAATTTCCAAACTTGATTAATGCTTTCTAAAAATGGTTAACTATCATTCCAATTGCATTTAAATTGTTATCTTCTTGTTATTCATCATGCATGCATCATGCTAAATCACCAACACCTGATGCCTAGTGATAGAACAATTAATTCAACTCTAAAGCATGGGCTTCCATATGCAACCTTTGTATATGGAATCCTATTTAAACTTGTGTTTCATATTAAGTAGTTTACTTTGGTGCATCTATTAAACATGACATGCATCATCCCAATGTTTGTGCACATATGCCATGTATTGATTGCCGTCTTCCTTCGTTGTTGTTTTTGCTTCTTCTCGCTTAGACGACGACGTTGGTACCGACGAGCCTTACGACACCACTACCCAGGACCTAGCCCAGTACGAGACTGAGCTGCCAGGCAAGTTATCACTCACATGAATCATCGAGATCTCTTCCACACTTGTTGTCGATACTATTCTGTTGTCTACTATTGCTAGCCCTATGTATCGTTGCTATTCTCCGAACCCATCACATGATTCCCTGAACCAATGATATTGCCTCACCTCCATACCCACAGCCTTTGTTTGTGCCTGTTCTTATCTAGCATGCTTAGGGTTGCTTTTGCTCGAGCCTGTTGACGGTTACTTCTTTTATTATCGTGCTATTATTATCTGTTATCGTTCCGGGGGCTCGATGTTAATCAATCAATCCTGTTAATGCTGCTGTTAATAATAATTTGATGATAAGGCACCGGCAGGAGGCCCTTTGTGGTTTTGAGGCCTGCTAGTGTCGACCCTAATAGGAAAAGGGTCTTGTCTACTGATCCATGATGAGCGCACTACCCGCATGTGGGAAGCGAGTATGGGCGCCCCCCTCAACTTGACTTGATTCGCATCTCGTCCAAATCGCCGTACTAGTTCGGGCTTTCCATTTGCTGCATCATATGCAGGTACGAACCCGAGGCCAGGGTGGAACTTTTGTAGTCGGCATTTAGGGCGGCGTGGTCTTCCAGTGCTATGAGGGTCCTCCTTTTCTTCGGGGGGCTCGATTAGCCGCGCACGCACAGCACGCGGTGCTTTGGGCTTGATGCGAAGAACAGTTGGTTGTGTTGAGTGTCTCGCTTGGTGGGTTTGATTCCCATCTGGCGGGATATTCTTACGTGTACGGTTACTATGGTGCACCCCTGCAGGGATAAATCTTCTCGAGAAGCCGTGTTTTCCGCGGTTATGGATTACTTGGTGAAAGTACTGGCTAACAAGTACTCAGGACAACTTAAACATAATGATAACCATGTTTCAACCAATGACTAATAACTTGACTAGTAATAGGTTATTCACACAATAACTTGTTTCACCTTATTACAACGGTGTGAGTTATCCTCGGATTGCTTCTTCGGATAAGGGGCGAGATCCAGGATGGGTTTGTTTGAAGTTATCTTTCAGTTGGTTACAATTCCTCGATCTTATCTTTTCTATTAGCCGGACACAAGTAGTTATCTCTGTAGTTGGTTAGAGCAGCCCGCTGCAGCTTTTATTATACCTATCTTCTTCCGTTGATCCCAAGCATCAATGCTTGTGTTGACGAGTAACTCCTTGATGAAGTGTGAGTCTTGCTTGCCAGTACTTGGATGTACTGACCCCGTTGGGGCTGTGGTTTACGCAGAGTACGACTACGGCTACGATGATCACCAGGATGGCTACTTTGTGGAGTTCGACGACACTGCAGACGAGTAGTTGGCTGGACCCCGGGCAGGATCCAGGACCTACGTGGATGGGCTTCGTTTTTCGTTATTTTCTCCGGCTTCTTAAGCCTGGGATTTGTCTGTACTCAGACCCATTTGATTGCTTCCGCTGATGTAATGGATGATATGTTGGGACATGTGTCCTCTGGATGAGTGTTTTGCTATCTCTGCCTTAGTGAAGGCTATTTGCAAACTTACTTCATTCTTTTGTGTCTTAGAGACAGTTTGTGCTATCATTTCGTTCAAAGCTGTTGACGTACAGTGCGTGCTTGAATATGAAGTACGTCGACAGTAGTGCCTTAGGTTCCTAGCGGATAGTTTACTTCGACGGTGGGAGCAGGGCTTGTGTTGTCGCGCATAAGCGCAGGCCTACCAGGAAGCTGGGACGTGGGAGCAGGTATGCCCCATAATCCAAGCACCTGACTTCCAGTTCGTGCGAAGAGTATCCTCTAGAAACCGGGGTGCGACAAATGGTATCAGAGCCTGTCTGCCTGTAGGACCCCTTTTACTGGTCGCAGTTGAGTCTAGAAACTATTTTGTAGCTATATAGGAAAAATGAAACGTGAGAGTAGGAATTCTGCCATTTTTCTTCTTTCCCCACCCACCCACCCTTTTCTGGTAAGGAAGTGCAACGTTGTTTTCTGTTCTCACCTAAACTTTCAAGTTAGGATTTCACGAGTTTTGGGTTCTCCTTAGTACCTCAGGGTTTTGGTCCCGTTTTCCCGGTGTTGCTTCAATATCATGCTTTCTCTCAAGAACCTATCGTCCATTGAATCTTGTTGTGGTTTTCCACTTCAACTCTTCTACCGGCGTCTACTCACAAGGTGTACTCCCATGCTCATCACTGAGTACCGTTGTATCCGTTACTAGCTGTGTCTAGTTTATCCTTTCGTTTTCGAACCATGTATTGGTCTGTTGGATATTCTGATGTATTTGAACTCATGATGTACCTGTTGGTTATCTATTCATGCGTCGGAATAATCTCTCTTTCGGTTGCTGAGTTTATCCCTTCCTATTGTTGTGCTAAAATGCATTTCTGTTCAGGATGCCTCCAACAAGGAACACGCCTGAGCCACCGCCGATCGCTGAGCTCTTGACTCAGATGACTCAGGTCATGGCTCAGATGGTCCAGGTTCAGAACCACCAGAACAACCACCACCAGACTGCTCCAAGGGTCACCATCAAGGACTTCCTCAGTGTGGGTCCCAAGGCTTTCGTGGCAACACGCGAGCCGCTGGATGCTGATGACTGGATCCGTGACGTAGCAAGAGCCCTGGAGATTGCTCATGTTGCGGAAGAGGACAAGGTCAACTATGCTGCTTACCTACTGAAGGGTCAGGCAGCCTCGTGGTGGGAGAACTACCAGGCCATGAGAGCTGGCTATCCTATCACTTGGGGTTGCTTCAAGGATGCCTTCCTGAAGTACCACATCCCCGATGGTCTCATGGAGAGGATGCGTGAAGAGTTTTGCTCGCTGAAGCAGGGCAAGCTCGACGTCATCGGCTACCAGAACGAGTTCAATCGCCTCGCTCGGTATGCTGGAGACGAGGTGTCTACTGAGACCAAGAAGATGGCAAGGTTCCGCCGAGGTTTTAACCCGGAACTGAAGTACGCTCTCACAAACATCAAGTGCAAGGACTTCGTCGAGCTCGTGAACACCGCGCTCAATGAGGAGAATGGGCGCAAGGCGTTCGAAGAGTCGCGCAAGCACTCGCGTGAGGGTGGTTCCTCCTCCAACATGACCACCCCTCCGCAGAAGCGCCGCATCTGGGTGCCAAACAGTGCTGTCACTAGGGCTCCAAATGCCCAAGCTTCTCCAGGCTTTGGTCCCCGCCCACCCAACCCAGCTCAGATGCATGGGCAGAGGTTTCCAGTGGCGCAGCCAAGGCCAGATCCTCCTCGTGTCGTCACTTGCTTCAAGTGCAAGGAGACTGGGCACTACGCAGACAAGTGCACTCAGAGGATGCTGCCTTCTCCACCACCTCGCCCCAACACCAACCAGGCGATGGTCCGCGCTCCTCCGCATAAGGCCTTCAACGCCAACAACAGGCCTGTTGGGAGGACCGCAAGGGTGAACCACGTCAAGGTTGACACAGCTGAGGAATCTGCCGACGTTGTTCTCGGTACATTACCCGTAAACTCTAACCCAGCTAAAGTGTTGTTTGATACCGGAGCATCGCATTCGTTCGTGTCAAAGATCTTTGCTACAGCAGTTAAACTACCTTTTGTTGGTTTGGGTTCCCCGCTAGTAGTAAACTCTCCTGGAGCAACTATGCAAACTTCCAAGATCAGTCATGAGAATCAGATCTTAATTGGAGGTCACATATTCCTTGCTTCCCTCATCCTGCTTGGAAACTCTGACATTGATGTCATCCTTGGCATGGATTGGTTGAAGGCCAATAAAGCTACGATTGACTGTGCTAAGAAGTCAATAACTCTGTTCCACCCTTCCGGCCAGATAGTCTATTCTCCGAAGGAATCAAGTTCTGTTCAGCTGTACACCCTGGATGCTAAACCTCTACCTCTGCTTGAGAATGTCCCGGTGGTTTGTGAATTCCCTGACGTCTTTCCAGAAGAGTTGCCAGGGATGCCTCCGGACAGAGCAGTTGAGTTCGTGATCGAGCTTGAACCAGGTACTGCTCCAATCTCTAAGCATCCATACAAGATAGCTCCTCCTGAACTGAAGTTGTTGAAGGAGCAAATCGATATGTATATGGAGAAAGGTTTCATTCAGCCTAGTTCCTCCGCTTGGGGTTGCCCAACTCTGTTTGTTGCCAAGAAGGATCAAACTAAAAGACTCGTGGTTGACTATCGTCCTCTCAACGAGAAAACCATCAAGAACAAGTATCCACTTCCTCGTATCGATGATCTTTTTGATCAACTTGCTGGAGCCTCAATATTCTCAAAGTTGGACTTGAGGATGGGGTACCATCAGATAAAGATCAGAAAGGAAGATATTCCTAAGACAGCTTTCACCACTCGGTACGGTCTATATGAATACACCGTCATGTCCTTTGGTCTCACCAATGCACCGGCGACCTTCTCAAGACTCATGAATTCTGTCTTCCATGAATACCTAGACAAGTTCGTTGTGGTATATCTTGATGACATCCTTGTCTACTCAAAATCCGAGGAAGAGCATGGAGAACACCTTCGTCTCACTCTCATGAAACTCCGCGAGCATCGTCTATATGCCAAATACTCCAAATGTGAGTTCTGGATTCCAGAAGTTGCATATCTTGGTCATATCATCTCTGCCAAAGGCATAGCCATTGACCCGGAAAAGGTTAAGGCAATTGTTGATTGGAAACCCCCTAAGACGGTGAAGCAAGTCAGAAGTTTTCTTGGCTTGGCTAGCTATTGCCGTCGTTTCGTCCAAAACTTTTCCAAGATTGCCAAACCTCTCACTGATCTCACCAAGAAGGACAAAAAGTTCGTTTGGACTCCACAGTGTGATGAGAGTTTCAACCTCCTCAAAACTAAACTCACTTCTACTCCAGTTCTAGTTGGTCCAGATACCACCAAGCCTTTCCAGATATTCTGTGATGCTTCCCTCCAAGGCCTAGGTGCAGTTCTTATGCAAGAACGCCAAGTTGTGGCTTATGCTTCACGTCAGTTGAACCCACATGAGCAAAACTATCCCACTCATGATCTTGAACTTGCAGCAGTTGTGTTTGCCCTCAAGAAATGGAGACAATACTTGTTGGGTAACAAGACTGAAATCTTTTCCGATCACAAGAGTCTGAAATACATCTTCACTCAACCAGATCTAAACCTCAGGCAAAGGAGATGGATTGAAAAGATCAAAGACTTCGATCTCACCATTTCTTACACTCCAGGCAAGGCTAATGTTATGGCCGATGCTCTCAGTCGCAAATCCTATTGCAATAATCTCATGATCATGGAAAGCCAACCTCCACTTCATGAAGAATTCCAGAAGCTGAACCTTGGTCTTGTTCCTCAAGGCTATCTTGCTAGCTTGACAGCCAGTCCAACTCTCGAGGACAAGATTCGTTCTGAACAACTTCGTGATAATGAAATCAAGAAGATGGTAGAGCAAATCAAAGAGGGCAGTGATAAGTTCAAGTCCTTCTCTATTGATGACAAAGGAACTGTGTTCTTTGAAGGACGCATTGCAGTTCCTCAGGTTCAAAGTCTCAAGGATATCATTCTCAAGGAGGCTCATGAAACTCCCCTATCCATTCACCCTGGAAGTACAAAGATGTACCAGGATCTCAAGACTCTGTATTGGTGGTCTGGCATGAAACGTGAAATTGCTCAATACGTTTCTGAATGCGACGTTTGTCAACGTGTTAAGGCAGTCCATCAGAAGACAGCAGGTCTACTCCAACCTCTGAAAATTCCTGAGTGGAAGTGGGACATGATTGAAATGGACTTCGTTACTGGGTTTCCAAAGTCCAAGAAGGGCAACGATGCAATCTTCGTTGTTATTGATCGTCTCACTAAGGTTGCTCACTTCTATGCTGTAAAGGAAACTATCTCAGCTAGCCAGTTAGCAGAGCTCTACACAGCAAAGATTGTTCCCCTTCATGGTGTTCCATTGGAAATAAGCTCAGACCGTGGAAGTATCTTCACTTCTCATTTCTGGAAAAGCTTTCAAGAAGCATTGGGCACTAAACTTCTGTTCAGCACAGCTTACCACCCTCAGTCTCAGGGGCAAGTCGAAAGAGTCAATCAGATTCTCGAGGATATGCTCAGAGCATGTGGTCTCTCCTTTGGCATGAAATGGGAGGATTGCCTTCCATATGCTGAATTCTCCTACAACAACAGCTACCAGGCAAGCCTAGGCATGGCACCGTTTGAGGCACTGTATGGTCGCAGATGCAGGAGTCCAATAAATTGGTCTGGAGCTGGTGAACGTTCACTTTTAGGCCCTGACATTGTTAAGGAAGCCGAGGAGAAAGTTCGTATCATTCGTGACAATCTCAGGATTGCTCAATCTCGTCAGAAGAGCTATTATGATAGCAAGCACAGGGATATGGTCTATGCACCTGGTGATAAGGCATATCTCCGTGTAACTCCCCTCAGAGGAACTCATCGTTTCGGTGTGAAAGGAAAGCTTGCACCAAGATACATTGGCCCTTTCAACATCCTCTCAAGACGTGCAGAGAATGCTTATCGTCTTGAACTTCCAGAAAAACTATCCAAGGTGCACGATGTGTTCCACGTGTCACAACTCAAAAAGTGCTTCAAGGATCTAGATCGTGCAGTTGATCATGATTCTATCGAACTGCAAGATGATCTATCTTATGAGGAGCACCCTGTTCGTATTCTCGATGAGACCGAGCGTAAGACTCGCAACAAGAGCACCAAGTTCTTGAAAGTTCAATGGTCGCATCATTCCGATAAAGAGGCAACGTGGGAGACCGAAGAGGATCTTCGCAAGAAGTATCCGGACCTTTTCATTTCTCAGTAGGGAATCTCGGGGCGCGATTCCTTCAAGGGGGGGCGTTTTGTAACATCCAAGTATGAAAACCCCTAGTTGTTTACTTCTTGTTTTATTTAAAGCAATGCATCATGTCATCATCCCCATATTTATTTCTGTTTGCATTGTTTTCTTAGTAAAGGCCAACTGAATCAAACATTGTTTTCACACTTGTCTGTTACTTTCTTTCAAATAAAGATTTGCAAACCCAAAAACATAACCATTTTTGAATTCATGTTGATACCAAATCAAACTATTTTCAACATTGCCTAATTACCTTAGGGGTACCCTATTTAAAATTTTGGGTTTTGTTAATGATCTTTAATATTAAAAATATCACCTAAATTTGGTTCAAATTTCAAAAGCCATCAAACATTTAAAATTTTGAAAATAAAAGTTGCCACATGTTAGTTTTTGACCTAAGGAGTTTCTCCAATTTTTTTCAAAATTTTCCCATCTACCAAACCTATTCTTTTTTTTACCAATTCAATTCCAGCAGAAAAAAAAAAAAAAAAAAAAAAGGGGGAACGTTAGGAGGAGGAGAAGGCCCAGCCCACCAAGGGGCAGCCCGCTCGGTCACCTCCTACCTCCGTACGGAGGGTGACGCCATGGAGGGACAGCGACCTGCCCCTCCTCCTCAACCACCCGATGGGAATCCCCTCCCCTTTATATCCTCCTCTCCCTCCCGCATCTAAACCCTAACCCTAGACGCTCCTCTCCCCCTCCTATCTCCCCCAGCCGCCTCCACCTCGAGGAAGAGATCCTCCTCTGAACCTGTACCTGGTGCCACGGCCGCCGGCCACCGGCGCACGGCGCCGCCGCCTCCGCCACCCTCCGGCCGCTCCGAGGACGCCCCTGCGAAGAGGTTGATCCCACCTTTCCATTCCCACTCCTACTCCCTCCTTTCCCTGTTGTTTTGGGCACCAAATTCTTCCATGAAGTTCGCCTTTTTGGCCTCTGTTCGTCGTCAGTTACCAGCGCTGCTCCTGTTCGTGCTTATGCAGGTTCAGCTAACAGCGTTCGCCAGGCACAAAACCAACCAGCGCCCTAGTCCAATCAAACCAACGCAGCAGCCCCTCTGGTCTGAAGCGCGCGCAGCAGACCCGCAGATCTCAGGTTCGATCCCCAGCCCCAACACCCACCTTTTTCTCGTTTTATTCAGTACTGAACCGCACCCCACACCTTAACCTGTTCAGAGGTGCAGTCCCACCAACAAAACCGCTTCAGCCTAGTGGTGGTGTTCCTTTGCATCAACCAGGAGGTGGAGGGATCAAGTCCCCTCTCTCCCAAAATAAAACAAGTTTTATTTTTGCAATGTTTTGGTACTGAACTATTCAGCAAATCACACCTAGGCCCCTGGCCCTTTTTTTCTAGCCCCTGGAAAATTTATTTCTAAGTCCCTAGATCCATAAAAATGGCAGATTTGCCCTATATTTTGTAAATTGCATAACTAAATCATCCTAAATCCAAATCCAACATTTTTGATATGTTTTCAATACCAAATTAAATGTTCTATCCAAACATAAAATTTGTTTACTGTTTTGAATATTTTAAATTGGTGCAAAATTTGAATTCTCGTCAAATTCCCTTAAATTTGCAAAATTCATAACTTGTTCATAAAAATTCCAAATTTCACAAACCAAATATGTTTTTCAATCAACTTTTCATGTACTTTCCAAATATAAATTTTGTTTTCTGGTTTGAATAATTTAAATCGCCTAAACAATTTAAATCTTGTTTAATTCAATTAAAAATTGTTTAATATTGTTTAATTCATAATTAAATAATCCAAAGTCCAATTTCAAAATGTGAAACATGTAATCCAACTAAAATTTGATAACCTTTTCAAATATCAACTTTGTTATTTGTTTTGCACCCTTTAACTTGATGAAAACAATCACTACTTGTTTAATGCCATTAAGTAACAAAATTTCCAAACTTGATTAATGCTTTCTAAAAATGGTTAACTATCATTCCAATTGCATTTAAATTGTTATCTTCTTGTTATTCATCATGCATGCATCATGCTAAATCACCAACACCTGATGCCTAGTGATAGAACAATTAATTCAACTCTAAAGCATGGGCTTCCATATGCAACCTTTGTATATGGAATCCTATTTAAACTTGTGTTTCATATTAAGTAGTTTACTTTGGTGCATCTATTAAACATGACATGCATCATCCCAATGTTTGTGCACATATGCCATGTATTGATTGCCGTCTTCCTTCGTTGTTGTTTTTGCTTCTTCTCGCTTAGACGACGACGTTGGTACCGACGAGCCTTACGACACCACTACCCAGGACCTAGCCCAGTACGAGACTGAGCTGCCAGGCAAGTTATCACTCACATGAATCATCGAGATCTCTTCCACACTTGTTGTCGATACTATTCTGTTGTCTACTATTGCTAGCCCTATGTATCGTTGCTATTCTCCGAACCCATCACATGATTCCCTGAACCAATGATATTGCCTCACCTCCATACCCACAGCCTTTGTTTGTGCCTGTTCTTATCTAGCATGCTTAGGGTTGCTTTTGCTCGAGCCTGTTGACGGTTACTTCTTTTATTATCGTGCTATTATTATCTGTTATCGTTCCGGGGGCTCGATGTTAATCAATCAATCCTGTTAATGCTGCTGTTAATAATAATTTGATGATAAGGCACCGGCAGGAGGCCCTTTGTGGTTTTGAGGCCTGCTAGTGTCGACCCTAATAGGAAAAGGGTCTTGTCTACTGATCCATGATGAGCGCACTACCCGCATGTGGGAAGCGAGTATGGGCGCCCCCCTCAACTTGACTTGATTCGCATCTCGTCCAAATCGCCGTACTAGTTCGGGCTTTCCATTTGCTGCATCATATGCAGGTACGAACCCGAGGCCAGGGTGGAACTTTTGTAGTCGGCATTTAGGGCGGCGTGGTCTTCCAGTGCTATGAGGGTCCTCCTTTTCTTCGGGGGGCTCGATTAGCCGCGCACGCACAGCACGCGGTGCTTTGGGCTTGATGCGAAGAACAGTTGGTTGTGTTGAGTGTCTCGCTTGGTGGGTTTGATTCCCATCTGGCGGGATATTCTTACGTGTACGGTTACTATGGTGCACCCCTGCAGGGATAAATCTTCTCGAGAAGCCGTGTTTTCCGCGGTTATGGATTACTTGGTGAAAGTACTGGCTAACAAGTACTCAGGACAACTTAAACATAATGATAACCATGTTTCAACCAATGACTAATAACTTGACTAGTAATAGGTTATTCACACAATAACTTGTTTCACCTTATTACAACGGTGTGAGTTATCCTCGGATTGCTTCTTCGGATAAGGGGCGAGATCCAGGATGGGTTTGTTTGAAGTTATCTTTCAGTTGGTTACAATTCCTCGATCTTATCTTTTCTATTAGCCGGACACAAGTAGTTATCTCTGTAGTTGGTTAGAGCAGCCCGCTGCAGCTTTTATTATACCTATCTTCTTCCGTTGATCCCAAGCATCAATGCTTGTGTTGACGAGTAACTCCTTGATGAAGTGTGAGTCTTGCTTGCCAGTACTTGGATGTACTGACCCCGTTGGGGCTGTGGTTTACGCAGAGTACGACTACGGCTACGATGATCACCAGGATGGCTACTTTGTGGAGTTCGACGACACTGCAGACGAGTAGTTGGCTGGACCCCGGGCAGGATCCAGGACCTACGTGGATGGGCTTCGTTTTTCGTTATTTTCTCCGGCTTCTTAAGCCTGGGATTTGTCTGTACTCAGACCCATTTGATTGCTTCCGCTGATGTAATGGATGATATGTTGGGACATGTGTCCTCTGGATGAGTGTTTTGCTATCTCTGCCTTAGTGAAGGCTATTTGCAAACTTATTTCATTCTTTTGTGTCTTAGAGACAGTTTGTGCTATCATTTCGTTCAAAGCTGTTGACGTACAGTGCGTGCTTGAATATGAAGTACGTCGACAGTAGTGCCTTAGGTTCCTAGCGGATAGTTTACTTCGACGGTGGGAGCAGGGCTTGTGTTGTCGCGCATAAGCGCAGGCCTACCAGGAAGCTGGGACGTGGGAGCAGGTATGCCCCATAATCCAAGCACCTGACTTCCAGTTCGTGCGAAGAGTATCCTCTAGAAACCGGGGTGCGACACACATCCAACCGGCGGGAACGCTGTAGCCGGGCGGGCAGGGGTAGTTCGAGGCGGAAAGAGCCTCCGCCTGGATGAAGGTTAGAGTGGGTACGATAGAAGCCATGAGAGAGTGGTGAGTTTGTGTGTGTTTATGCCAATGGTGTGGCAATGCATACATATATATAGCGAGAAGAAAACATATCCCTTCAGTCCCGGTTGGGGACACCAACCGGGACTAAATGGTTCGTGTTTCGTTGGACCAATCAGATAGAATCACACGGATCGTGTGTTTCTTTCAAGCGCTTGTGAGTCTTTGGATCCGGGGTGTGTTTCTTTCGAGCTGTTATGAGCCGTTCGATCAGGGCTACGGTGTGTTTCTTTCGAGCTGGTGTGAGCCGTTGGATCAGGTTGTTTCTTAACCGTTGGATCAAAACCCTAGCACAACACTTTGTGAGTCAGAGGACCCTATATATAGCCCACCTTCATACACCGGTCAGTTCATCGACCAAATACAAAACATCCGGATTCGCCATCATACGTCCTGTCGTGCATTTGGTATGCATATATGCACCGAGTAGCCACGGTGGGGCTGTATGATGGCGATAACGATTGTTTTGTTCTACATCCCCCTTTAAGGTTTGATACATCATATATTCAGTTCATCGAGCAAATACAAAACATCCGGATTCGGCATCATACGTCCTGTCGTGCATTTGGTATGCATATTGCACCCAGTAGCCACGGTAGGGCTGTATGATGGTGATACCGATTGTTTTGTTCTACACCCCCTCTTTAACACATCAATCCATGCTTGGGTCAGTGTTCACTTTGAGCTCGGAGTGGGTAGTAATGTGCAACTATTTGCTTGGTTGTGTTAGGGTGGCGCGTGGCGTGGGAGTTGTGACACGTGGCGCGGGAGTTGTGACGCGTGGCCAGGAGGGGGCGGTATAAACTGCCGCGCCTCGAGCGTGTCTTCTCCTCTCCATGCGCCCACTCCTCTCCACGCGCCCACTCCTCTCCACGCACTATCGCGCTTCCACCATGCCTCCGAGGAGGAACAGCATCACCGGCTTCCGCGGCGTCCGAGCACGGCAGAACGGAATGTTCAGCGCAGATATCCGCTGGGGGGACGACCGCATCCCCCTCGGCTCCTTTGCGACGGCGGCGGAGGCCGCCCGCGCCTGGGACGCGGCGGCCTGGCGCCTCAACCGCCCGCGGTCGCTGATGAACTTCAACGACTGCCACACCGTCTGGGAAGCGGAGGCCAGGGCGCCGAAGCCGCAGATCGTCACTGCCACCGACCACCTCCACCTCCGCCACCGCGCGTTTCAGGGCCTAGTCGACGCCAGGGACGACCGCATCGTCCGCGAGTATTACCGAAACAACCCGGGGGAGGAGAGCGCCGACGAGGAGCTCTGGCAGACCCGCGCGGCTGAGCGGGCGGAGCGCCGCCTCGAACGCCACCTCGCGTTAGATGCCGCTCGGGAGGCGAGGACGAAGGCGCTGCAAGAGCTTCGTCGGGCCGACCACGCTGGCGAAGTCTGGGCCTCCGACGATCCGAGGTGGGGGCCTATCTCGGACATACCATCATGCACCTCCGACGACGACGAGGAGGTCACCGACGAGTTCGGCGACGACGATGACCCGGAGGAGGTCACCGACGAGTTCCCCGACGACGACGACGAGGAGTAGTGTTCGTCTGTTTTCTGTTTTTAATAAAATAATTTGTATTCCGGCGACACTGCGGCGCGCTAGCGCGTCTGTTTTCTGTTTTTAATAAAAGTTATGAAATTAGATATTTTATCTCACAAGGTTTTGAGACATTTAAGTAACCTTCTGTTTTCCATGTTTTCCACTCGTTTTCTCAAATATTTTGCAAAGGAGTTAGTCTTAAACACATCAGAGATAATATAATTCACATGATCCATTCAACAAAGTTTGGTACAATAAATTATTACACATCAATTCTTCCATTGTGTCCCTGCTTTCTTACGATTGTGCCGTATCCATGGAGCATCCTCATCATTTAACTTAATGCTTGGATCAGGTTTCACTTTGAAGGGCGGAATTTCACCAAACATATTATAATCTTCTGACATGTCTGTCTTGTCCTCCACTCCCACGATGTTTCTTTTCCCTGAAAGAACAATATGGCGCTTTGGGTCATCGCATGATGTACTGATCGTTTTCTTATCTTTCCGTTTCCTCGGTTTGCTACTCATGTCCTTCAAATGAAAACCTGAGCGACATCTTTGGCTAGGACGAATGGTTCGACAAGGTAACCAAGATTGTTGAAATCCACCATTGTCATTCCGTATTGCTCGTCGACCTTTACCCCACCTCCTGTTAGCTTGAACCATTTGCACCGGAACAAAGAGACCTTAAAGTAGGGTCCATAGTCAAGTTCCCATATCTCCTCTATGTAACCATAATATGTGACCTTTTGTCCATTCTCCGTTGCTGCATCAAAGCGGACACCACTGTTTTGGTTGGTGCTCTTTTTATCTTGGGAGATCGTGTAAAATATATTTCTATTAATCTCCTACCCTTGGAAAGTCGTTATAGTCTAAGATGGTGTCTTGGCCAACATGTACAGCTGATCTCCAACATCATTGTCATTCATTAAATGTTTTCGCAACCAACTGCCGAAAGTCTCCATGTGGGACTTTCTAATCCATGATTCAGGCTTCCCCGGGTTGTCCGAGCGTAAAATATTCTTGTGTTGCTCGAAGTACGGAGCCACCAAGCTCGAATTTTGCAGAATTGTGTGGTGTGCTTCAGTCATAGAATGACCGTCCATACATATCATTGATTTCCTTCCGATCGTGCCTTTTCCACTTAGTCTCCCCTCGTGCCGCGATTGAGGAATACCAATCGGCTTAAGGTCAGGAACATAGTCAATACAGAACTCAATTACCTCCTCATTTCCATAGCCCTTTACAATGCTTCCTTCTGGCCTAGCACGGTTACGAACATATTTCTTTAATACTCCCATAAACCTCTCAAAGGGGAACATATTGTGTAGAAATACAGGACCGAGAATGGAAATCTCTTCGACTAGGTGGACTAGGAGGTGCGTCATAATATTGAAGAAGGATGGTGAAAACACCAACTCGAAACTGACAAGACATTGGACGACATCGTTCTGTAACCGTGGTAGATCTTCTGGACTGATTACCTTCTGAGAGATTGCATTGAGGAATGCACATAGGTTCACAATGGCTACTTGAACATTTTCCAGTAGGATCCCCCTCAAAGCAATCGGAAGCAATTGCGTCATAATCACGTGGCAGTCATGAGACTTCAGGTTTTGGAACTTTTTGTCCGCCATGTTTATTATTCCCTTTATATTCGACGAGAAGCCAGAAGGGACCTTCATACTCCTCAGGCATTCAAAAAAAATGACCTTCTCTTCTTTGGTAAGAGCGTAGCTGGCATGACCTTGAAACCATTCCGGATGCCGATCATCTGGGTCTTTCAAAAGTTGCTGGTCCTGCCGTGCTTCCTTTGTATCATTTGTCTTCCCATACACGCCCAAGAAGCTTAGCAGGTTCACGCAAATATCGTTCGTAACATGCATCACGTCGATTGCAGAGCGGACATCTAGCTAGGACTTTCCAATACTGTAGCTCCCAAAATATCGATTTCTTCTTCCACATGGGTACGTGCCCGTCAACTCCCAGCGGAACTGATTGTCCGCCAGGACCCTTTCCAAAGATGACTTTCAAATCCTTGACCATATCAAATATCTCAGCTCCAGTACGTTCCGCAGGCTTCGGCCGGTGATCTGCCTTGCCGTTGAAATGCTTGCCTTTCTTTCTTACGTTATGATTTCGGGGAAGAAATCGACGATGACCCAGGTACACGTTCTTCCTACAATTATCCAAAAATACACTTTCAGTTTCATGTAAGCAGTGCGTCCATGCTTTGTATCCCTTATTTGACTGTCCCGAAAGGTTACTGAGAGCAGGCCAATCGTTGATGGTTACAAAAAGCAACGCTCGTAGGTCAAATTCCTCTTCTTTGTGCTCATCCCACACAGGTACACCAGGTCTGCCCCACAACGGTAAAAGTTCATCAACTAATGGCCTTAGGTACACATCGATGTCGTTGCCGGGTTGCTTCGGACCTTGGATGAGCACTGGCATCATAATGAACTTCCGCTTCATGCACAACCAAGGAGGAAGGTTGTAGATGCATAGAGTCACGGGCCAGGTGCTATGGCTGGAGCTCTACTCGCCAAAAGGATTCATGCCATCAGTACTTAGACCAAATCTTATGTTCCTTGCGTCAGCTGCAAAATCTTTGAACTCTCTGTCGATCTTTCTCCATTGCGTTCCATCAGCGGGGTGACTCAACTCCCCGTCGGACTTACGGTCCTATTTGTGCCATCGCAACAACTTGGCATGCTATTTTTTCCTGAACAGACGTTTCAACCGAGGTATTATAGGAGCATACCACATCACCTTGGCGGGAACCCTCTTCCTGGGTTTCTCGCCCTCAACATCGTCACCAGGGTCATCGCCTCTGATCTTATAACGCAATGCAGTGCATACAGGGCATTCATTCAAATTCTCGTATTCACCGCGGTAGAGGATGCAGTCGTTAATGCATGCATGTATCTTCAGAACCTCTAAACCTAGAGGGCAGACAACCTTCTTTGTTTCGTACGTACTGGCGGGCAACTCGTTATTCTTCGGAAACATATTCTTCAACATTTTCTGCAAATTTTCAAATGATGAGTCAGCTACACCTTCCCGTGCCTTCCATTTCAGCAAATCCAGTGTGCAGCCCAGCTTTTTCAGACTATTGTCGCATCCTGGGTACAGCGACTTCGTGTGATCCTCTAACATGCGATCCAAATTCTCCCTCTCCTTGTCAATTTCGCAACGTCTCCGTGCATCAGCAATGGTCCGACCAAGATCATCAGCGGGCTCATCATGTGCCTCTCTTCACCTTCACCAAACCCTTCCCCACCTTCAGCATCATCCTCCATGAAAGTATCACCGAAAGCCTCATGATAGTTGACATCGATATCATCCTCTTCTTCATCTTCTTCCATTCTAACCCCTCTTTCTCCATGCTTGGTCCAACAATTATAGCTTGGCATGAAACCGTGCCGAAGCAGGTGCATGTGAACGAATCTTGAGGAGGAGTAACCCTTCTGATTTTTACATTCAGCACTTGGACAGATAATAAAACCTCGGTGCTTGTTCGCATTTGCCACTACGAGGAAATCTTTCAACCCGTAGTGAACTCGCCGGAGAGTCGGTTACCGTACATCCATTGCCGATTCATCTGCATTATTGTTATATAAAGTATATAATTAACCATCATGCATTTGTTAAACTAACTAGTTAGAAATAATACAAACCATGAAAGGTTCAAATTGCTAATCGCGATCGCGGAGGAAAAATAAATGACGAAGCTCAAGTGCGGCTCGGACACTTCATATCATGTGTGTTTTATGCTCTCGGGCATATCATCGAACACCTTGTGTGCATAGGAGGAACCAAAAGCAAACCCACCACCCCTTGTGGATATTGTGAGTAGAAGTGACACCAAATGTGGCTAAGTGCAGCGAGCTGAGTCCTATATAGGGATGGTCTTTTAGTCCCGATTGGTCTGGACAACCGCGACTAAAGGCCTTCGGGCCAGCCTGAGGACCTTTTAGTCCCGGTTGGCCAGGCCAACCGCGACTAAAGCCCCTCCCGTTCGCCAGCTGTGGACCGAGCGCGCTGGGCCTAGACTATTGGTCGCGGGTCTGCTCCGCGACTAAAGACCCCTATGGTCGCGGTTCGATTATTTTGGGGACTAATGGGGGCGTATGGAAGGCCTATTTTCGACCAGTGATTGGAGTATGTTGTCAATATAAAATTAATTATTCATTGGAGTATATTGTCAATATGAAATTAATTACTGAAATTTGCTTGGACTGCCACTTGTCCTCCACTTATTTTAAAATGTCTAAAATTATTTTAGGAGTAGATCTTTATGTACCCCCACTTGTTAGTTTAAAATGTCTAAAATTATGCGCCTTATTAATTGGGGTTATTTCTACTTTTTAGTTGTCAAGTTTCCTCCTGATATTTAGCGTGTGCGTAACAGGCTGGACTGCCATGTTGTCCAAACGCTATCCTTAACAAATCCAGCTAAATATCAGGAGGAAACTTCCTCTGTATTTTTTCCAGAGAATGCCTTAATCTCGGACCATTCCTAAATATGCTTATTTGTTTGGATGGAATTGAGTTAACTGAGTGTGTTTAGTCTACGAGGTGGTAGTTTAGTTCCTGTACAGTGTTGAAGTTGCTTGTCTAATTATGTAATCCTAGTATTTATTGATCTCAATGTGCGTATTGGGTAGAGGCTTTGTAACTAACCACCTCTATCAAGCCAAGCATCAATTATTGTCGATGATACCTTCTTTTATTGTATATCACATTCGGGCAACATTACTGTACTAGCTGAGTGTCCGTGCGTTGCTATGGATTAGCATTAAATCTCTTTTTTTAATCACCATATATGTTTTAATCGGGCCCGCTCGGGTCCGGTGATTCCTTTCATCCCTACCGAGTGTTTCATCTCAACGTCCTATAACAATCCCAATGTATCGTAATTAGTTTAGCTTTCCTTGAAAGTTCACATGCTAGAGAGTGGGGAGTCATTGCCAGTGACCAATGAGAGAGATTGTTTTTGCTGTGGCCAGAAATCGCATACCCTCTATCAAATGCTCTACACGCCGAGGCTGTGGCAGCGCAGAACGCAATACGTATTGCTGACCAAATGGGCATTGGAAGCCTGATCATCTCGAGGGATCACCAGAACCTGAGGCTAGGCATTCAATCCCCATCTTTGGACCAAGCGTGTCTTGGTCAACTCTTCCTAGATACAGTATCAAATATCAGCTTACCGTGGAGTTCAATGATTACAGTGTGGATTACTGTCCGAGGGCATGTAATAAACGTGCTTATACAATTGCAGCAATGGGCATGAGTATGAACGTGAAAAAGCAATATGTGTCGTTGTCGGAGTTTCTACCTGATGTATCTCGTTTGGTGGTCAGCGATTTAGCTGTTTCCTAATGGAATGCATATGTTCCCGTCAAAAAATAGAAGTTTAGCTTGATCAGCCTCCAACTAAAGGGCTATTTATCGAATTGCCCATAGCGGACCACTTGTACTCAGTTTTACCCCTAGAGCTGAATCGACCTCAGTTTTGCCCCTAGTCTGTGCGCAACTACTATGGAGAGGCTGGAACGGTAAGTTTGGAGTCGACTCCGTTTCGCGAAGTGGGACCGAGGAGTCAGACTCCGTTTCGCGAAGTGGGTCCGGGTGGGACTGCCAAGTTCGTTGAAACCATCCGGAGCTTACAGGTGGGACCGCACAATTAGTTGACTACGCTGAATAGTCCACACCCGAGTTTCCCGCCACCACCGTCGTGCGCTGCCGCCCAATTTAGTTGACCCGCCGTCGTGCGCTGCCGCTCACGCCGCCGCCACCGCCGCACCATCCCCTGCTGCGCCACGAGCACCTGCGGCACCACCACCACCACCACCACCACCACCACCGCTGGGTTCGGCTTGGGGGGCGAAAAGGCGGGGCAGCCCACGCTGGCCAGAGCTGTCAGCGACGCGTGGAAAAACCGTGGGCCCCCGGGTCGTTCAAAGTCTGCCGGAGTAACGGCACGCGCGTCGCAGTAAATGACCCGCCAGGGCTACAAAAGGCCCCTCACCGCTCGCCGCTCTCCCCATTCTCGCCGTTCATCTCCTCGCCCTCACCGCACAAACTCTCATCGCCCTCGCCGCACTTCACCAGACACCCCGAGACGATGCCTCGCCGACTCCGTGCATGGCGCAACTCGCCGTTGTACTGCCGACCCACGGCCGCGACGCGGGGCCACAATGACGGCGAGGAGAACGAGCAGCCGGCGCCGGAGGAGGCAGCGCCCGAGCAGCAGCTGCCGCAGGAGGAGGCGGGGCCCGAGCAGCAGCAGCCGCCGGAGGAGGTGGCGCCCGAGCAGGAGCCGCCGCAGGAGGAGGCGGCGCCCGAGCAGGAGCCGCCGCAGGAGGCGCCGCGCTGGAGGAGGCTCAGGCGGATGCAGCCTATCTGGCCCGAGCAGCACGCCACCGTCTACTCGTTCGAAACATGGCGGAACGAGGAGGCGTTCCACACGGTCCGCTCCTGGCTAAAGGAGGCGGCGGCAGCGGCCGAGGCTGCCGCTGTTCGTGCATCCCTGGAGACCCACCAGAGGGAGCAGGCGGAGCGCCAGGTCTACCGGGAGCTCGCCGCAACCGCGGCGTCGGATGAACAGCAGGCGGTCGTCGCGCTGTACGAGAGCGACCGGCGCAAGGCTGCCCTGCAGAGCGAGAGGCGGGACCGCCGCCATCCCTCCGAGCAGGCGCAGCTGCACCGGCTGCGGATCCGAGGCAGAGCGGAGCGGCATGCGATCGCTACGCTGGCGAACCCATCGCCCTTAGCCAAGAACGACCACGAGGCGGGGCCCTCCAGCATGCTGGCCTACGACGACAGCGATGAGGACGACGAGGAAGAGGAGTAGAGGACGACGTCTAGGAGGAGGGCGACGACTAGGCCTCTCGGGCAACCGTAGTTTTTTTTTTTAAGTTTTTTCAATGTTTTTAGTTAAATTATGCCGTCTAGCTTTCTGTAAAACTATCGTCGAATCTATGAATTTTAGCCTATTTCAACGAGTTCGCGTTTTTTAATTAATTTTGAGAATTTCTGAACGCAATCACGAGCCAGAATGTAGATTAAAAGCGAAAAGAATGTTTGAATAATGTTGTATATATGATGCATGTTGAACTAAGTCATTCCAAAATTTTGGGCAAATGTGCTTCAAATGAGGTCTGAAGCTAGGGTAAATCACATATAACAACGTTGTGCGTTGGATTCATGTCATTTTGATTTGTTTTGACTTATTTATGCTCATTTGCAACCATCGCTCAATTCTCGTGAGAAATGTGCTTGAAATGAGGTCCGAAGCAAGGGTAAATACCCCCGTTTATAAATTCATGAAAAATTCGACCTTGCCAAAATTAACCAAATAAATTTGAGGAGCAACTATATCACATATAACAACGTTGTGTGTTGGATTCATGTCATTTTGAATGTGTTTGAATTATTTATGCTCATTTGCAACCATCGCTCAATTCTCGTGAGAAATGTGCTTGAAATGAGGTCCGAAGCAAGGGTAAATACCCCCGTTTATAATTTCATGAAAAATTCGACTTTGCCAAAATTAACCAAATAAATTTGAGGAGCAACTATATCACATATAACAACGTTGTGCGTTGGATTCATGTCATTTTGAATGTGTTTGAATTATTTATGCTCATTTGCAACCATCGCTCAATTCTCGTGAGAAATGTGCTTGAAATGAGGTCCGAAGCAAGGGTAAATACCCCCGTTTATAATTTCATGAAAAATTCGACCTTGCCAAAATTAACCAAATAAATTTGAGGATCAGCTATATCACATATAACAACGTTGTGTGTTGGATTCATGTCATTCTGATTTGTTTTGAATTTTTTATGCTCATTTGCAACCATCGCTCAATTCTCGTGAGAAATGTGCTTCAAATGAGGTCCGAAGCTAGGGTAAATACCCCCGTTTGTAATTTCATGAAAAATTCGACCATGCCAAAATTATCCATAGAAATTTGAGGATCAGCTATATCACATATAACAACGTTGTGTGTTGGATTCATGTCATTTTGATTTGTTTTGAATTTTTTATGCTCATTTGCAACCATCGCTCAATTCTCGTGAGAAATGTGCTTCAAATGAGGTCCGAAGCAAGGGTAAATACCCCCGTTTATAATTTCATGAAAAATTCGACCTTGCCAAAATTATCCATAGAAATTTGAGGATCAACTATATCACATATAACAACGTTGTGTGTTGGATTCATGTCATTTTGATTTGTTTTGAATTTTTTATGCTCATTTGCAACCATCGCTCAATTCTGGTTTGAAATGTGCTTCAAATGAGGTTCGAAGCTAGGGTAAATACCCCCATTTGTGCTTCAACATTTTTTGGCATATTTTATAAATCAACCAAATGAATTTCCTATACATCTATTCTACATGTATAGTGTAAATCTGAAGTTTCATTATGTTTTGAATAATTCTTCTATTTTTTATTTTTTATTTAAATAACATGGTTTAATAGAAACATCATATGTAAAACTGATAAAAATCATCTCTGTAGTAAATCTGAAGTTTCATTATATTTTTTATTTAAATAACATGGTTTATAATACTTAACAGCAAAGAAATCATATGTAGAACCATCGATCCCTGTGGCCAACGTACCAACCAATCAGAGCGCAGAACGAACGTCTCGCGGATCGCTGTGGCTGCGAGCGCATCCGTCCGATGCACGATTCCTTCTAGAAGGCGTCGATCCAACAGCCCAGGTCGAATCTCTGTGTTTCCTTCTAGAAGCTTTTCGGCTGGTCAAACAGAGGGTTGACCAAGCTTGAAATGAGCATAAATAATTCAAAAAAAATCAAAAAAATATATTGGCGATGCACATAGTAGTGTTATGTCATATAGTAACGAGAAAAAAATATAAACCTGTCTTATAAAGAATGGAACGAAAAAACCTTGTGTAACATATGATATCTTGAACAGTCTAGTAGAGAATTCAAGATAATGAGATGAGTTTCAAACCTTTTGAACTCAAATAAGGTCAAAATCTCACCAAAGCTTCATTTTGGTGTGACTAAGAAAGATCCAAAGTTATTTTTTCATTTTGACGTTTTAAACTTGTTTTATTTACGATTTTCGATAAATACCATTATTATTCAAAAGAAAATAAATAATACGAATATTCATCCAATAAATTTTTGGGCTTCGGAATTGCATTATATAGGTCTAATACAAGTCTAGTAAAAATATAAATAGGATTTATAAACATTAGAACGAAATCCATCACTAAAATGAGATTCCTCGAATACAAGACTAGAGATTTCAAAGAATAAGAGGTGGAAACATTGTGAATCTTCCGAAGAGGTGGGTTCTACCTTTTTGTTTTGTGTTCCTATGGGCTATACTAGCACAACCAAGCAAATAGTTCCACATTGCTACCACCTTTCGACGCTGTTACCGCGTGTTTCCGTATAAGTCCGGTATTTCTCCAGCGGGGCTAGGGTTTCACCGGGAGGCTACGGAGCGTCTGGATCCCAACACAAGCTAGGGGGTGCCATACCATGTTAGTATAGGTGTGTTGTGTGCTTTGTATGTCCAAGATTGCTCTCTGGGGTGTGACCCGGCTTCACCGGCATCCACTTCTCTCTCGTAGGCGATTACAGGGTGAAACTCCCGTATCGGACCAAACACCGTGAATCTTCCGAAGAGGTGGGTTCTACCTTTTTGTTCTGTGTTCCTATGGGATATCCTAGCACAACCAAGCAAATAGTTCCACATTGCTAACCCCTTTCGACGCTGTTACCGCGTGTTTCCGTATAAGTCCGGTATTTCTCCAGCGGGGCTAGGGTTTCACCGGGAGGGGGGCTACGGAGCGTCTGGATCCCAACACAAGCTAGGGGGTGCCATACCATGTTAGTATAGGTGTGTTGTGTGCTTTGTATGTCCAAGATTGCTCTCTGGGGTGTGACCCGGCTTCACCGGCATCCACTTCTCTCTCGTAGGCGATTACAGGGTGAAACTCCCGTATCGGACCAAACACCGTGAACCTTCCGAAGAGGTGGGTTCTACCTTTTTGTTCTGTGTTCCTATGGGATATCCTAGCACAACCAAGCAAATAGTTCCACATTGCTACCCCCCTTCGACGTTGTTACCACGTGTTTCCGTATAAGTCCGGTATTTCTCCAGCGAGGCTAGGGTTTCACCGGGAGGGGGGCTACGGAGCGTCTGGATCCCAACACAAGCTAGGGGGTGCCATACCATGTTAGTATAGGTGTGTTGTGTGCTTTGTATGTCCAAGATTGCTCTCTGGGGTGTGACCCGGCTTCACCGGCATCCACTTCTCTCTCGTAGGCGATTACAGGGTGAAACTCCCGTATCGGACCAAACACCGTGAATCTTCCGAAGAGGTGGGTTCTACCTTTTTGTTCTGTGTTCCTATGGGATATCCTAGCACAACCAAGCAAATAGTTCCACATTGCTACCCCCTTTCGACGCTGTTACCGCGTGTTTCCGTATAAGTCCGGTATTTCTCCAGCGGGGCTAGGGTTTCACCGGGAGGGGGGCTACGGAGCGTCTGGATCCCAACACAAGCTAGGGGGTGCCATACCATGTTAGTATAGGTGTGTTGTGTGCTTTGTATGTCCAAGATTGCTCTCTGGGGTGTGACCCGGCTTCACCGGCATCCACTTCTCTCTCGTAGGCGATTACAGGGTGAAACTCCCGTATCGGACCAAACACCGTGAATCTTCCGAAGAGGTGGGTTCTACCTTTTTGTTTTGTGTTCCTATGGGCTATCCTAGCACAACCAAGCAAATAGTTCCACATTGCTACCCCCTTTCGACGCTGTTACCGCGTGTTTCCGTATAAGTCCGGTATTTCTCCAGCGGGGCTAGGGTTTCACCGGGAGGGGGGCTACGGAGCGTCTGGATCCCAACACAAGCTAGGGGGTGACATACCATGTTAGTATAGGTGTGTTGTGTGCTTTGTATGTCCAAGATTGCGTTCCCGCACAGAGAAGCGCACGTCTCAGCGTCTGCAGGCCGTTGCCGCCGTAGTTTGCATGCATGGACTCGATCTGCACCGTTCCTTACGATCAAACGATCGAAAATGAAGCGGTGCATGGACTGGGTGTTTTGTCTCAATGTAACGGCCCCTTTCACCAGCCCGGTGCATGCACGCCTCGTTTTTTCAGAGTAAACAACGTGGCAGAAGAAAAAAATAGTTAACGTCGCGTCGCATTTTCAGCAGCCCTGCACGCCTTGTTTCAGAAACACGAGTCGCGTCGCATTTGCAGCGACGCAGCCCTCCACGCCTGGTTTCAGAAACACGAGTCGCGTCGCATTTGCAGCGACGCAGCCCTCCACGCCTAGTTTTCAGAAGATACGCATCAATGTGCAGGATTTGGCGTGAGACTTTGGACTTTCTTCTCTTCACCTCTTTAATACACGCATGCAACGTCGAATCACTTCGACTGACGAATGCACACGCGCTCGTACTCCGTATCAATAGCTGTCCGGCCTACGCCTACGCCTATGCCTGTTCTACACCGCTTTGACCATGCATCTACTCTAATACACTGCGTCCAAGGTCTTCACACAGTTTGCTTCATCTACCCAAATAAATTCACGTCTAATCGTGTCTTTAAATATTCCTTCAGTCGTCCTCCGTATTCTCATCCCTCTCCAGCCATTTGCCCTTTCTCTCCCTTCAAGCCCTAACGCACAATGTCTTCCTACTCACTACCTTCAAGCCCGGAGTCGGTCTCCGACGAGGACAACCACCCCAAGGCTCTGCCTTGGTACGAGGCCGAGTGGCCCGAGGCGGAGTTGGACGTCCTGCCCATCGTGCTTCCCGTCGACGACTCTCCCAATCGGGAGCGATCGCCGACGCCGCCCTTCGTCCACCGCCCCGTCCCTTCCACCACCACCAAGACGTCGGACATCTCCCCCAAGACGAACCGCCGCCTCAAAACACTGGAGCGGCTGGAGAAGAAGGAGTTGAAGGCGATGGAGAAGAAGGAGGCCAAGGAGGACGCGAAGGCTTTCCGGGCCAGCATCAAGCGGTCCCGTGAGAGGCAGGAGGAGAGGATGCGGGCGGAGAACCGCAGCGCCCGGATCAAGCAGGAGATGGAGATCCGGGCGGCGGAGTGGAGGAAGTAGGGCGGCGCCGGAGCGCGGGAAGGGCTCCCGCATGCATGCAGAGCGGGAGCAGTTAGGGCTAGCCCTTTTTTTTTAGTTAAATGTAATGTTTATCCGGCCCCACTGATTATATGTAAAGTGGGGCCAGTTATCCTTTCTAAGTATGTTTAATTATATATAAGCCCTATATATAAAGTTATGTTCTTATATTTGTCCAAATGTACCCACTGTTTAGAAGTTTTATCCTTTCTAATCATCGCTTTAAAATCTGCACATTGTAAACAAAATTTATATATAAGAGATGTGCTTTAACGAATAATATTTTCTAAAAGAGCTGCATTATGTTTTCTAAGATAACATAAAAAATTTGAGTTGAGCACAGTATATTTTATATTATTAATACGAATAATTTGATGGTTTAATAAATGGATAATGCGTAGTCTGCATGTACTGATTAATAAATATAAATGGATAATGTGTAGTCTACATGTTGACATTGGGCCTCATGTGACATTGGGCCGCAAGGAACGGTCAACTGGTGGGGCCCACATGCAGCGCCAACCGTCAACAGATGGGGCACACAAACCGCGCCAACGCTCAACAGCTGGGGCCCACAGGCCGCGCCAACGGTTGTATGATGGGTCCCACAGGTCAGGATCCTAACGGGGGGCCGAAAATAACGGTGGGAGCAGCGAAAAGAGTCCTTGCGCACTGACTAGGGGCAAAACTGAGCTCGATTCGGCGCTAGGGGTAAAACTGAGGTCGTGGTGCCAACTGAGGGCACCTTGTTAATTATCCCCCAACTAAAATATGCCCTCTTACTAATTTTGATACGGTAGTGCACGCATTTACTCGATAAAAATAGATTCGCTATCCTAGTGTAGTAGTATGGAAATACGCTGGATTCAAGAGATTCTACTTTGGGTACACCATCACCATCCATTTCATTTCAGTTTTTGGCAAAAATACCATTTACCCACATTTATGATTTTGCTGAGGTGCAACGGATTTTTGGTAAACCTAATCATGTATGTATATGACATAACCTAGTTCTTTTGGTTAGAAGAGGTCGTAATCAATTGGCAATGCGAATCTGTCCTATGTAGACAAAATTCTACCAAGTTCAACTCAATTATGTTGATATGCAAGCAATTTGCTTAGCAGTCTAACCATCTATTGGCTTCACGTGGCCTTTTACATGTACGTGGTTCTTCTGAAGCAGGCATCTAATGCGGTCAGACCAGTACGTCAAGCCAATAGTGTCTGGCACATACATGTAGTTCATCTAGTTCTCTGGATTCCGTAATCAAGTGCTTCTGCTATCAGGCGCATGAATACGTGAGAAGGATGTACTTACAAAGGTTCAGATCAGCGTGTGTGCGCCATGGCCGTGGCGGTGCTTCAGCGCTGGGAAGCCTGAGCAGAGCACACACACGTGCAGGAGGAGGGGGCGACGCACACCGGAGCCGGCGCGCGGTCGTTGCAGGGGAATATGCTGACTTTCCAGGGTGACGAACGGTGGACTTCCCGCCGAAGCGCGTTGGACTCGCTCGCCCGTCAGTGGCGGCACATCCGCACATGAGCGCGGGTTCGACGCAGTTGGCTCTCGCCTTGTGAAGCCTGCTGGACTCTCGTTGCGGGCTCACAAGCTCCCGGGCGACGCTTGTCCCGCGGGCGTCACGCGGCGGACCACAGGATAGAGGTATGGAGAAGCGAGGTCGGAGATAAAAAGACAGCGAGGCATGCGCACAGTCGGGGGAGTCATTGCGCTTGTCTTCTTCGTCGGTGTCGGAGGTGCTTAGGGCATCGGTCACACGTACACACATAACAGTCATGCACAGACCTCGACCACGAACGCTTTCTCTTCCACGGCTTCTTTTGCGTGCTTAATCCTCGTCAACGTCCAGGAGAGACTTTCTCAACCAACGGCAGCCACTGCATTCTCTCCCGACGACCGACGGTGACGTCGCAACGGCGAAGTGGACGAGCTCCACGCGCGCGGTAGACTCGTGTCGTTGTGAGATCGTCACCCGCGCTCGCTAGCATGAGCTCGTCCGCTTGCTCTCGATGGGAACGCTGGAACGCGCCAAACGGCGTGCCGCCGCTGCACCGGGCAGTACACGAGTGTTGCTGCTGACCTGCTTGCGCCGCGCGATGCTGTGGGGTAGGCTGGACCCGCTCGCTCACTTGCTCGGGCACCCTGCAGTCCTGGACTGCACCAGCCCGACTGCTGAAGACGATGGCCAAAACGACGGCGACCAAGGCGAGGAAGCCTCCTGTCACAGCGAATGGGATCTCATGGCGAAGAGCGTTTCCAGCGGCGATTTTTAATTGTTGTTGAGACTAAAGTGGGTGTTTGTTTTATCTAAGGCGGAGTCGTAACCGAATGTGCATATTTCTAGGAGAGATCGTATGGGGTGAGAGAGATAACGATGACAAGCATGATTTTAGGAGAGATTGTTGGGGAGAGAGATTAAGGTGGCAAGTGTGTAATTTGTTGAGTACCGAAGTGGAGTGTCATTTTCCCCGTAATTTCTTAGATGTGTGACACCGCCTCACGACCACTGTAACCTTAATAGTAAAGATAGTAGGTGTTGAAAATTACCTTCCTGTATTTACGTGTAATTGAGTATATAGTAAAGATCAGTTCCGTTTAGCAAAAATGTTGCCCCCTAGTCCTTTTATGTAGTAACATCCGGTGATGGAAACGATCTCAGTTTCCAGTAGAGTCTAATAATAATTTCCTTCACTGGTGGTAGGTGGAATTTTGTGGCTAACCATCTAATACATGGCATATTTTTTTTACAATCTACCAGGGATGGCCAGTGCCAAGGGTATCATGCGGATGAGCAAGCAATTTGTGCTGTTGGACTTGCTAGAGAAAAGCCTGGCAAGTACTAACATGGTTTATTTTCTTTTAGTTCGTTTTTGTGATGAACAAAAGGTTTTTAAATGCTCTGTGCTTAGGCCTGTCATTATATTGTAGAAATTCAGTTGTGTTCAGTGCTTTAAATATTGGACAAGATAATTTTCCATAAAATAAATTCATTTAAATATTGTTAGAACAACTTGTACTGTGATCCACTGTAATTTCCTTACTCAAGTTAAGCTCAATTGTTCAACTTTTGCCGCTGAGTTGGTATACTCCATTCTAAAAAATTTCCCCTCCTTTCATTTAAATAAGATAGAGACAGTAGCAGTTCTCTTCGTCGATAGTCATGGACTGGAGCAGTTTTTTAATCCGATTGCTACCGCAATCTCATGCTCAGATTATGTCTGCAGTTGTGAGACGTGCATATTTAGGGATATAGAAAACATGTGAAACATGCATATTTAGGGATGTAGAAAACATGTGAAACACGTATATTTAGGGAGCAGTTATCTTCTGTTACTTAAGGGACATTGTGTCCGAAGGGTAACACACCTCACAATTGATGAGTGTCTAAGCAACAGCGGGTTGTTTGAGGGAATTGGGATCGCAGCTCCAAGGCTAACTTTGTTGTGAGTACTTCTTTCTAAACTATCTGCTGGCCAAATGGTATATATGTAATGCACATCTACCTTACTGAAGTCATCAGTATGTGTGGCTTCATAGTACCACAGAAACGCTAGATTTTTGGAGAACTATGTGTGGCTACATAGTTAGTCTAAGCATTAACTGTTTCAGTCAGTCGTTTGTATTTAGGAGATAAAGGCGTAGAGTTCATCTTAACATCGAACTGTTCTAAATTTAGGAGCTAAATTTTCCGGAAAAGGATGTGGAGCAGCTCCTGGTGTCTTTGATTCTAGACAACCGTGCCCAGGGCCACATAGATCAGGTGAACAAGCTGCTAGAATGCGGTGACATGTGCGTTATCCCACCTTTTCCCACTCTCTTGACATGTTCTTTACGAGCAACTTATGAGAGGGTGCCGATTTAGTGCCAGATAAGGTGGTGTTCTTGCTCTAAATAAATGTATGATCAGAACATGCGTGTAGGCTGAGGCATATATTTCTCTAAGGCAATCAGTGTCTCCGTCGGTGGGAATCTGTAGCATTTGCAGTTACTGGTCTTAGTGGTGATTATTTTTTGGCTTGACTCACTGGTGGAGCAAATGTATTGGTCTTGTTTGTATGTGATTATCTCTTTTTTGGCATGGCACTTTTTTCCGCTACAGCATTTTTTCTGCCTGATTTATTGGTTTGATTCTTGAAAACATAGCACTGACACCTTCCTAACTGGATAAAAGTTGAACCAATCCTTTGTTTTGATGAGGTTTTTAAGCAAGCTAAGAGGAAGGAAGCTAAGAAAGTCACAACTTTCTCACAATCTTGAAGTTCAAGGATATTTTCTAGAGTAGCTGACTTTTTTCTTTGAAGAGTAGCTGACTAGTTGTAACTGTAGGAAGTGCCAATCTGTTTAGTTTCTTGTAATAGTTTTTTTGTACCTGTTATACAATATGGTTGTAAATTATGATATAAAGATGTGGAATATGTGATGCCAAATCATTTGCCACATCGAGAATTCTATGTAATATGTAAAATGTAATGTGTGATTTTGGATAATTTTCTCAAAGTGCCACTAATTGAACTAAGGGCACTTTGCCAAATTGTCACCGATTGAATTGGGGGCACTTTGCCAAAGTGCCACTATTGCAATCGGGGGCACTTTATCAAAGTGCACCTAATTGAATCAGGGGCACTTTGGCAAAGTGCCACTAAAACACTAGTGGCACTTTGAAAAAGTGCCACTAAAAGGTTTTAGCGGCACTTTCAAAAGTGCCACTATAGATAGACTTTTAGTGGCACTTTATAAAAATGCCACTAATACCTTTTAGAGACACGATCAACCGAGACACTTTGCCAAAGTGCCACTAAAAGTTTTTAGTGGCACTAAGTACATATTTAGTGGCACTTAGAAGTGTCCCTAAATATCTACCGTGTTGTAGTGGGAGGGCGGTGAGGAGGAGGAGCAGGTGATGCCATGTCACGCCGCCGCCAGCATTCCGATCTGCAAAGCGAGTGCGATCGATTGGGTTGGTTCGGGCCTGATGGTTTCCGGCTGCACACAGTTTTTTCTTGGATTTTCTTTTCTCTGTTCCAAATTGAAAAAAACACCCAAATGTTTCCACACATCATTGTTGACCACATATCACCCTTGTACAATAAAAATTTGCATCCAGAAGAGAAGTTGTCACAAATAGTTTGTATCTTGCAAAGGAATGGCATTGGTCCGGTTCATATAACACATAATCAACAGTAGACCTCAGCAAGATCATACATGATTATCTACATATTCTCGAAACAGACTTTACGACCCGCTTTATAGATAAACCAACACATAGACATACAAATAGATCAGAACCAAGTGTCAAAGAAAGAAAAGAACAACAAGTTTCGAGGCGGCAATAGCACATGAACGCCCTAAACAGCACGAAGCGAAATGAAACAATACAACTCCGCAAGGAGTAATACTCAGCGGCTGGACCGCCACCCTCAGAAGGTCCTAAATGAAGTCATCCTGCCGCTCCTTGCCCCGCTATCAACAGAGAGGGTGCCACTGATGCAAATTTGCCAAGAATTTAAACACAGAGTCAGAGACCCGCCTCAAAAAGACGCGCTCGAAAACAATCTTGTTACATATAGACCATAGGGTCCAGGTCATTGCGGCAAACAGTAGCCAGAAGAGGAGCCTCATTCTACCGGTAATGTTCGCTTCCAGGAACTCACCAAGGTCATGGACCGGCCACTCAGGTCCAATCCCCTCAGATAGGAAACTCCATAGGAAACGAGTTGCATAACAAGAAAAAGGGATTGGGTTCCCGTTTCTAGGACCACACACAACAGGCATAAACCATCGCCCGGTCCAAACCACCTAGAGATACTCCAACACGCGGCCGTATTTGGTCCGCCCCGTCAGTTTAGCTCCGCGCGGTGCGAAATCAAGGCCCAACGCGCCGACACTTTAGGAGACGGACGGGCGGATGGCCCGTTTCGCTCCGTCTCGGCCCATTTTCCGTCCCCTATTTGGGACAGAAATGCGTCGGCGCGGACGCGGGCGCAGGGCGTGCAGATCGCGTGCGTGCGTCCCCATGGGACTTGTCAACGACGTCCACTCCCCTTCCGGGCCCAGCATCAGTGGCACAGCGCCCTCTCACCTACCATGTCGCGTCCTTTTAATAGGACCGGTGCACCTTCTGCATCCCCCACACCCACACCCAAAACCCCACCGGAGCACTCGCGGCCATGCCCCCAACCCCCCACCCCCCGCGATGAGGACCTCGGCGGATATCGTGTTCACATTCTACGGCGTCCGCCCGCCAAGCCCGTGGCCACGGGTGCACCTCCCGCCGGGCTGGCACCTGAGCGCCACCCGCGCTCCACTGCCGCGCTGCGTCCATGAGCTCGTGGACGTCCACAACAGCGGCGCCTCCCTCTTTGACTACCTAGATGAGCTCAACGCCATGGAGGCGGAGGAGGAGCTCCCGCAGGAGGTGGACCAGGTGATGGACGGCGATGATGTCGAGGAGCTCCTGCGGGAGGAGGACCATGTGCAGGAGGGGGAGCCGCGGACCTCCGACGCGCCATTGAGGCCTCGGAGGCGGCAGAGGCCAAGATGTGGCCAGATCTGCCTGCCGCCCTTGAGGTCTCGGCGGCCAAGGCTTCCACGGAGCCATGGTCACCATGGCATGCCCGCGAGGCGAGGCATCCATTGGCTCCTCCGCCCGCATGGCCACAGACTCCTATCGCGCCAGAGGCTTTGACTACGAAGCAGGCGTCGACGACGACGATGAGTAGGCGCACCGGCCGGCGGGAGGCTACCACGGCGGCGGGCGGCACAACAGAGAACCCTAGTAGCTAGGTAGGGTTTTTTTATAATTTTTTTTATTTTTTTATATATGTATGTAGGCATTCGGGCCCAAAATGTATGCATGACCTTCGACCCTATATGAAATGCAACTACTTTTTGAAAAAAAAAAGTGAAATGCGTCGGACGCGTTGGGTCGACTCGGGTTGTGCGCGGACGCACGCGGATTTCCATGTCCGCTTGTCAGGCCAATACGGACGAAAACGGAGCATGCGCGGACCCTAAATGGGTCGACGCGTTGGAAATGCTCTTAGCCACCTCCACTACCGACGGGAGATGGTCCCTCAATAACTGCCAAGTAAAGATATCAATCTTCAGTGGCATTGGTGCCTTTCACAGATGGGAGGTCTAGGAGATCACATGCCCTCTAAATAGGGTCCGGTAGGCAGAACCAACCGAGAAGGACCCCCGATGGTGACAATGCCTAAGCAATAGTATCTGGGGCGTCCGCTAGGAATTGTGAGCAAACTATAAATAAGTGGAGGTCATCTCTTTCCCATCCAATATTGATGGTGTCAAGTCTTTCCATCCAATACGACAATCAAAGTTGTCATATATAAAGGAGGGGAAGAATACGGAGGATGCACAAACTAATTCA
Organism: Alopecurus myosuroides; assembly: GCA_028641055.1. Taxonomy (NCBI): domain Eukaryota; kingdom Viridiplantae; phylum Streptophyta; class Magnoliopsida; order Poales; family Poaceae; genus Alopecurus; species Alopecurus myosuroides. Next base: position 365,439,066 of record CM054061.1, read on the forward strand.
GTAGCTTTGAGTTTAGGTTGTTCAATTACTTTTATTCCTATAAGTATAATTTTCTTGAAGCTACGACGAAATTAACCCCATTTCTCTATTCATTTTCTAGCGAGACCATGTCACATGTGTGTAGAAGCAAATGAATGTTGATGTGTGTACAACACATTTTACTGTAGCGTAATGTATTTCTGTGTGCGCAAATACATTTTTTTCATGTCCCAAGATCAGTCTTAATGACTACGCATATGCCTTTGATTCGCTTGGAAGCGTTTACATTTTGATCGCAAGCTGGCAATCGATTCCCTCGCCATGTGTTGTCACGTGTAGTAGTTTGCTACCTTATACTCTTTAAAAAATGCACACTTATTAGTTTGATTCTGCAATTTACGAATCATCTCTCTTTATGTGACACCTTCTCCATATATTGTTTGGCAGCTAAAATGGTGGCTCTTTTTTTTGAGTTTGCCTGGTCAGCTAGCACACTTAGGGCCTCTTTGGATTGAAGGAATTCCATAGGAATTTTCGAGGATTCCAATCCATATAAAAAATTCCTATGGAATGCATTTGGATTATAGGATTGAGTACACCAAATTGCTAAGCAATCCATTCCTATACCCCCTATTCCATAGGAATCTTAACATGAGGTCAAACCTCTTTTTTCACAAAGTTCAATGCACTCATACTCTATCTCTCTTTATTCTCTCTCCTTATTCCTGCAAAATTCCTGTGCACTTCCTGTGCATCATCCAAAGGCATCATTTAGAAAATTCCTATGTTTTAAAATCCTATGGAAATTGAAGTGCATGACATCTCAATCCTATGTTTTTCCTATTCCTACGTTTTCAAAATCCTGCAATCCAAAGAGGCCCTTACTATTTGGTAACTGAGCTGAGAACCCCACTATTAGTAGTTTCTTTCACCACCTCTAGATATCTACGGGCAGTTTTTTTGTTTGTTTCAAGTTAGATACCGATGTGAATCCACTGAAAGTGTAGTAGATCTAGCAGCGTTCTTAAGGAGGAAATAAAAAAAAGCAAGTTATTACTACAAGCCAAGTGATCATTCAAGCTGGGGGGCCGTTGGCATGTGATGACATTGTAGTCGGTCAAATCTTGGGGATTATAGCACCTAAATAAACATCAAATCGAGGATGTGCGACGTGTCCCAAGACCTGCACGTCTTAGTGGATCCATGTGCGTTTGATGCTCTTGAGCAGTTCACGTTTTGTAACGTGCGGTGGTATTAAAAATGCTCACCTAGTAGTAAGTGGTTCTCTTCGGAGTCGCTTCTTTAAATGAAGTCTACCCTTCCCCTCTTCTTCCTTTGGTTTCAGATCTCGCATCTACTGTGCTCAACTCTCAAGTCTCTATCTGCTATCTCTTCTTCCCCTCACAGCCTGCCGAACTATCCGTGTCCTCCTGGTGTGGAAATCATCTCAAGCAAGCTCGCCTCCACTCCGTAGCAGGTAAATCAAACATTCCGTTCAATGATCTTCGCGAGGTTTAATTTTGTTATAATCTGTATCTGCTTCCTACTAATCGGAACCTGCATGCAACCAGACGGAGGAGAACTAAGATCCGACAACTTCTACACCATACATACGTACACAAGAGGGAAATAAGCTACTCCCTCCGATCCATATTAATTATTACTGAATCGGATGTATCTGCATAGTACGTCCAGTTCAACGATGATATAATATGGATCGGAGGGATTACCTATTATATATGCTCTAGATATCTAGTACCGTAGCACTTTCTGTGCTTCACAATATATAGGTGTCCAGTATTAATGACCACGGTTGTTTTCCAATGTTTACCTCATGTTTGGATCCCAATTTTTGGATCTTGGTTATGTGCAACTCCCCTGCTCATCTCAATCAAATGAATCAGCTTCTAGTACCTAAAGTCAAAGAAAAGTTCTGGCAGAATACGAGTGTAGCTATTGATTTAACAATTTCTATTGCAAAACACAAGAGGGTAATTGTTGCGTATTTTTGCATTTCAGGATTATCCAACGGAAAACTTGGGTCTTGTATCCCCACAACAAACGTCCTTTGCTCTTTTTCAGTGTTGTGTGGCTGGTAGTCAGAAATGGCTTTTGGATCCGGTATTACATCAAGGGACCTGGAGCGCATGCTATGTGATGAAACGGCAGAGCCCAAGGCCCTGCCACTATCACTCCTAGAAGAGATCACAAATGGTTTCTCCAAACAGCAACGTATTGGCAGTGGTGGGTTCGCGGTGGTTTATAAGGTACACAAACACTCAGATATCCTGTTCTTGGTCGAAGTTCATATGAAAATTGAATCTCTTGCTGACAAGGCATATCTGTACCATATATAGGGGAAGCTTGAGAATAGCACTGTTGCTGTGAAGAGGTCCACTACTTATATGCATGAGAAGGAGTTCCAGCGTGAAGTTTCATGTCTCATGATGGTAAAGCACAAAAACATAGTACGCTTTATAGGATATTGTTCCGACACACAAGGGACTATGGCAAAGGATAAAGGTAAATTCATCATGGCGGATGTACAACATAGATTGCTCTGCTTCGAGTATCTCCCTAAAGGGAGTCTTCAGGGGTATATAACTGGTAGGATCATGTCATGCACAATTCTATTTTAGATATTCAAAGTATGTGAATTCATACAAAACTCATTGATACATTCCCCTTTGCAGATACATCTAGTGGACTTGGGTGGAGAGATCGGTATCAAATTATTAAAGGAATTTGTCACGGCTTACATTATCTTCATCAAAAAAATATTGTCCACTTGGATCTAAAGCCTGGAAATATTTTGTTGGATGATGATTTGGTGGCAAAAATTGCTGATTTCGGTCTTTCTAGGCTCTTTGGTGATATAGAAAGCCGGATTAAAACGTTAAACATTGGTGGAACGTTGTAAGTTTGATAAATCGCTTGAAAGTTCAATATTTATATATTATACTTTATAGTAACACTGCATTATGTTGATCATCAACCAACAGAATTGATATATATTTATGTAGGGGATATCTGGCGCCCGAATTTAGTAACGGGGAAATCACGTACCAGTTTGATATCTACAGCCTTGGTGTTATAATTATGGAGATACTCACCGGAAAGAAGGGGTATCATAGTGTCGACAAGGTAACAACAATTTAGGTCTTCTTTCAAAGTAAAAGTTTTACTTCAAAACCAATGGGTTACTTATATTTTTATACATATTATCACGTCACTTCATATCCCAGCATGGACGACGTACTTTGACTGAAAGATATAGAGATCCTAGGACACTATAATTATGAAAACTAGGATTTCAACCTCTAGAGTCTAGAGGGTGGAAGACACATACAAATATAACTACACGTTCAACCATATATATAGAAAATAAAGATGTGGAACTACGTTTGAAGTATTATCATGTCGTTACACCAATATTCAGCACTTCAAAATCCCAAAATTAGCACGTTAGACCAGATTTAAAGCATGATCTTAGCTGCAAAATTCAGTGCAATATGTAACGTACATTTACAAACTTTGTTCACCATGTGATTTGTTACAAATAAATTGTCCATGGCCCTATCTACATTTCCTTTTTCATGTTGCCTAATATAACTCTATGCAACACGTAGATCGGCAGAAAGAAAAATCTGGTTACACAATGATGAAGCATCGGGAGAACATCAACATTTACAAATTGAACAAAATATAGCATGCTCGTTCTTTTGAATGAGAAAATGCGAATCTCTACATGGCCCAAACTTTGAGAACGGAAAGAAAGCTTAACTTATTTTGTGGGAGAGTCGATGTTCAATCTCAATACCTATGTCCTAGTTATCTCCACATGAGCTTGGATGCATATTTCTTATTAACTGAATTGGTAGTTGTTTCCTTCACTAGTAGAAAACGGGCTTCTAGTCCCGGGCCGTAAGGGGCTATAGTCCCGGATGGCAATCCGGGACTAGAGGCCCCCGCTTTTGTCCCGCCGGCCCACAAGCCGCGACAAGAGAGAAGCTCACGGGGAGCTCCCGGGGCAGGACTTTTAGTCCCGGGTGGTAATATAACCCGGAACTCGACTTTTTTCTATTTTTTTATTTCTGATTTTCCTTTTCATTTAGTCTCTATTATTTATATCTCTAATCACTCTTCTTTCACTCTAAACTGACACTTCCCAGGAGGTCAGCCATCCTCAGGCTACTCCACTCTCAGCACGCTTAACTTCTGAGTTCCTTCACTCTCAGCATCTAAGAACCAAATCATGTTTTACTCACAATAGTATGGTGTCAATCATGTTAACCTTTGAGACATGATGTCGCACATATTTATTTTGTGAATCCAAAAATTATTTAGTTAAACATAAATAAATAAGTAATAATAGTCTTGAATTGAAATAATAATTAATTAATTTTAAATAATAATAAATCAATTAATTTAAATAATAATTATTTACTCCAAATTGTTAGTCATTTCAACATATCATATATTATCTTAAGATAGATATTTTTCTCTTAATCCACATTTCAAATTAAATTTCCGAAATTTCATCACATATATACATCAATTGTTTAATTAAGCTTGCTCAGATTGATCATGCATATTATATGTAATTAAACAAGGACTTTTAAAATAGATATATATATATAATTAAATAAGGACACGTACATAAGTCTTCTACGGATCGAATATATAAACATTACACAACAAGCAATAAATAATATATATAGGTGTCACAAGAGAGAGAGAGAGAGAGAGCTCCCATGTACACGGACTGCTCGCGAATCCCAAACACTAGGAGACCGGGGGACAAGGTGCACTAGTAGAGAAGTGCCTTTCTATGGAATCGATTCTGTGGCGCACCCCTATTCGGTGCGCCACAGAAATGTAATTCTGTGGCGCACGGATGGGCATGCGCCACAGAAAACAGGAATTCTGTGGCGCACGGGACCGTGGTGCGCCACAGAAAACAGGAATTCTGTGGCGCACCGGATGGGGGTGCGCCACAGAAATGAGCTGGGGGCCCACACCAAAAACTTTACACTCCCATTCTGTGGCGCATGGTGGTCAGTGCGCCACAGAAATATGACATTTCTGTGGCGCACCACTGCCACGTGCGCCACAGAATTCCCATCCGAAAAAATTCTGCCCTCACGCACCAACTCCACCCCCCCCCCCCCCCGGGAACGCCTTTTCTAGTTTTTGACGGAAGAGTTGGCGGTCTAAAAAGCATCAAAAAATAAATCCCTTATAGATGCACGGAGAGTTTAATGTCTACTTTTTTATCAAATTTTGAAATATGAATTTCGACTTTCTGAGCAAAAGTTTTATAAAAAAAGTAAAATGGGCATAACTTTTGCATACGATGTCGAAAAAAAATGATCAAGATATTAAAAAAAACTAGAGAAAAAAAGAAACACAAGCTCGAAGTACGGAGCCACCAAGCTCGAATTTTGCAGAATTGTGTGGTGTGCTTCAGTCATAGAATGACCGTCCATACATATCATTGATTTCCTTCCGATCGTGCCTTTTCCACTTAGTCTCCCCTCGTGCCGCGATTGAGGAATACCAATCGGCTTAAGGTCAGGAACATAGTCAATACAGAACTCAATTACCTCCTCATTTCCATAGCCCTTTACAATGCTTCCTTCTGGCCTAGCACGGTTACGAACATATTTCTTTAATACTCCCATAAACCTCTCAAAGGGGAACATATTGTGTAGAAATACAGGACCGAGAATGGAAATCTCTTCGACTAGGTGGACTAGGAGGTGCGTCATAATATTGAAGAAGGATGGTGAAAACACCAACTCGAAACTGACAAGACATTGGACGACATCGTTCTGTAACCGTGGTAGATCTTCTGGACTGATTACCTTCTGAGAGATTGCATTGAGGAATGCACATAGGTTCACAATGGCTACTTGAACATTTTCCAGTAGGATCCCCCTCAAAGCAATCGGAAGCAATTGCGTCATAATCACGTGGCAGTCATGAGACTTCAGGTTTTGGAACTTTTTGTCCGCCATGTTTATTATTCCCTTTATATTCGACGAGAAGCCAGAAGGGACCTTCATACTCCTCAGGCATTCAAAAAAAATGACCTTCTCTTCTTTGGTAAGAGCGTAGCTGGCATGACCTTGAAACCATTCCGGATGCCGATCATCTGGGTCTTTCAAAAGTTGCTGGTCCTGCCGTGCTTCCTTTGTATCATTTGTCTTCCCATACACGCCCAAGAAGCTTAGCAGGTTCACGCAAATATCGTTCGTAACATGCATCACGTCGATTGCAGAGCGGACATCTAGCTAGGACTTTCCAATACTGTAGCTCCCAAAATATCGATTTCTTCTTCCACATGGGTACGTGCCCGTCAACTCCCAGCGGAACTGATTGTCCGCCAGGACCCTTTCCAAAGATGACTTTCAAATCCTTGACCATATCAAATATCTCAGCTCCAGTACGTTCCGCAGGCTTCGGCCGGTGATCTGCCTTGCCGTTGAAATGCTTGCCTTTCTTTCTTACGTTATGATTTCGGGGAAGAAATCGACGATGACCCAGGTACACGTTCTTCCTACAATTATCCAAAAATACACTTTCAGTTTCATGTAAGCAGTGCGTCCATGCTTTGTATCCCTTATTTGACTGTCCCGAAAGGTTACTGAGAGCAGGCCAATCGTTGATGGTTACAAAAAGCAACGCTCGTAGGTCAAATTCCTCTTCTTTGTGCTCATCCCACACAGGTACACCAGGTCTGCCCCACAACGGTAAAAGTTCATCAACTAATGGCCTTAGGTACACATCGATGTCGTTGCCGGGTTGCTTCGGACCTTGGATGAGCACTGGCATCATAATGAACTTCCGCTTCATGCACAACCAAGGAGGAAGGTTGTAGATGCATAGAGTCACGGGCCAGGTGCTATGGCTGGAGCTCTACTCGCCAAAAGGATTCATGCCATCAGTACTTAGACCAAATCTTATGTTCCTTGCGTCAGCTGCAAAATCTTTGAACTCTCTGTCGATCTTTCTCCATTGCGTTCCATCAGCGGGGTGACTCAACTCCCCGTCGGACTTACGGTCCTATTTGTGCCATCGCAACAACTTGGCATGCTATTTTTTCCTGAACAGACGTTTCAACCGAGGTATTATAGGAGCATACCACATCACCTTGGCGGGAACCCTCTTCCTGGGTTTCTCGCCCTCAACATCGTCACCAGGGTCATCGCCTCTGATCTTATAACGCAATGCAGTGCATACAGGGCATTCATTCAAATTCTCGTATTCACCGCGGTAGAGGATGCAGTCGTTAATGCATGCATGTATCTTCAGAACCTCTAAACCTAGAGGGCAGACAACCTTCTTTGTTTCGTACGTACTGGCGGGCAACTCGTTATTCTTCGGAAACATATTCTTCAACATTTTCTGCAAATTTTCAAATGATGAGTCAGCTACACCTTCCCGTGCCTTCCATTTCAGCAAATCCAGTGTGCAGCCCAGCTTTTTCAGACTATTGTCGCATCCTGGGTACAGCGACTTCGTGTGATCCTCTAACATGCGATCCAAATTCTCCCTCTCCTTGTCAATTTCGCAACGTCTCCGTGCATCAGCAATGGTCCGACCAAGATCATCAGCGGGCTCATCATGTGCCTCTCTTCACCTTCACCAAACCCTTCCCCACCTTCAGCATCATCCTCCATGAAAGTATCACCGAAAGCCTCATGATAGTTGACATCGATATCATCCTCTTCTTCATCTTCTTCCATTCTAACCCCTCTTTCTCCATGCTTGGTCCAACAATTATAGCTTGGCATGAAACCGTGCCGAAGCAGGTGCATGTGAACGAATCTTGAGGAGGAGTAACCCTTCTGATTTTTACATTCAGCACTTGGACAGATAATAAAACCTCGGTGCTTGTTCGCATTTGCCACTACGAGGAAATCTTTCAACCCGTAGTGAACTCGCCGGAGAGTCGGTTACCGTACATCCATTGCCGATTCATCTGCATTATTGTTATATAAAGTATATAATTAACCATCATGCATTTGTTAAACTAACTAGTTAGAAATAATACAAACCATGAAAGGTTCAAATTGCTAATCGCGATCGCGGAGGAAAAATAAATGACGAAGCTCAAGTGCGGCTCGGACACTTCATATCATGTGTGTTTTATGCTCTCGGGCATATCATCGAACACCTTGTGTGCATAGGAGGAACCAAAAGCAAACCCACCACCCCTTGTGGATATTGTGAGTAGAAGTGACACCAAATGTGGCTAAGTGCAGCGAGCTGAGTCCTATATAGGGATGGTCTTTTAGTCCCGATTGGTCTGGACAACCGCGACTAAAGGCCTTCGGGCCAGCCTGAGGACCTTTTAGTCCCGGTTGGCCAGGCCAACCGCGACTAAAGCCCCTCCCGTTCGCCAGCTGTGGACCGAGCGCGCTGGGCCTAGACTATTGGTCGCGGGTCTGCTCCGCGACTAAAGACCCCTATGGTCGCGGTTCGATTATTTTGGGGACTAATGGGGGCGTATGGAAGGCCTATTTTCGACCAGTGATTGGAGTATGTTGTCAATATAAAATTAATTATTCATTGGAGTATATTGTCAATATGAAATTAATTACTGAAATTTGCTTGGACTGCCACTTGTCCTCCACTTATTTTAAAATGTCTAAAATTATTTTAGGAGTAGATCTTTATGTACCCCCACTTGTTAGTTTAAAATGTCTAAAATTATGCGCCTTATTAATTGGGGTTATTTCTACTTTTTAGTTGTCAAGTTTCCTCCTGATATTTAGCGTGTGCGTAACAGGCTGGACTGCCATGTTGTCCAAACGCTATCCTTAACAAATCCAGCTAAATATCAGGAGGAAACTTCCTCTGTATTTTTTCCAGAGAATGCCTTAATCTCGGACCATTCCTAAATATGCTTATTTGTTTGGATGGAATTGAGTTAACTGAGTGTGTTTAGTCTACGAGGTGGTAGTTTAGTTCCTGTACAGTGTTGAAGTTGCTTGTCTAATTATGTAATCCTAGTATTTATTGATCTCAATGTGCGTATTGGGTAGAGGCTTTGTAACTAACCACCTCTATCAAGCCAAGCATCAATTATTGTCGATGATACCTTCTTTTATTGTATATCACATTCGGGCAACATTACTGTACTAGCTGAGTGTCCGTGCGTTGCTATGGATTAGCATTAAATCTCTTTTTTTAATCACCATATATGTTTTAATCGGGCCCGCTCGGGTCCGGTGATTCCTTTCATCCCTACCGAGTGTTTCATCTCAACGTCCTATAACAATCCCAATGTATCGTAATTAGTTTAGCTTTCCTTGAAAGTTCACATGCTAGAGAGTGGGGAGTCATTGCCAGTGACCAATGAGAGAGATTGTTTTTGCTGTGGCCAGAAATCGCATACCCTCTATCAAATGCTCTACACGCCGAGGCTGTGGCAGCGCAGAACGCAATACGTATTGCTGACCAAATGGGCATTGGAAGCCTGATCATCTCGAGGGATCACCAGAACCTGAGGCTAGGCATTCAATCCCCATCTTTGGACCAAGCGTGTCTTGGTCAACTCTTCCTAGATACAGTATCAAATATCAGCTTACCGTGGAGTTCAATGATTACAGTGTGGATTACTGTCCGAGGGCATGTAATAAACGTGCTTATACAATTGCAGCAATGGGCATGAGTATGAACGTGAAAAAGCAATATGTGTCGTTGTCGGAGTTTCTACCTGATGTATCTCGTTTGGTGGTCAGCGATTTAGCTGTTTCCTAATGGAATGCATATGTTCCCGTCAAAAAATAGAAGTTTAGCTTGATCAGCCTCCAACTAAAGGGCTATTTATCGAATTGCCCATAGCGGACCACTTGTACTCAGTTTTACCCCTAGAGCTGAATCGACCTCAGTTTTGCCCCTAGTCTGTGCGCAACTACTATGGAGAGGCTGGAACGGTAAGTTTGGAGTCGACTCCGTTTCGCGAAGTGGGACCGAGGAGTCAGACTCCGTTTCGCGAAGTGGGTCCGGGTGGGACTGCCAAGTTCGTTGAAACCATCCGGAGCTTACAGGTGGGACCGCACAATTAGTTGACTACGCTGAATAGTCCACACCCGAGTTTCCCGCCACCACCGTCGTGCGCTGCCGCCCAATTTAGTTGACCCGCCGTCGTGCGCTGCCGCTCACGCCGCCGCCACCGCCGCACCATCCCCTGCTGCGCCACGAGCACCTGCGGCACCACCACCACCACCACCACCACCACCACCGCTGGGTTCGGCTTGGGGGGCGAAAAGGCGGGGCAGCCCACGCTGGCCAGAGCTGTCAGCGACGCGTGGAAAAACCGTGGGCCCCCGGGTCGTTCAAAGTCTGCCGGAGTAACGGCACGCGCGTCGCAGTAAATGACCCGCCAGGGCTACAAAAGGCCCCTCACCGCTCGCCGCTCTCCCCATTCTCGCCGTTCATCTCCTCGCCCTCACCGCACAAACTCTCATCGCCCTCGCCGCACTTCACCAGACACCCCGAGACGATGCCTCGCCGACTCCGTGCATGGCGCAACTCGCCGTTGTACTGCCGACCCACGGCCGCGACGCGGGGCCACAATGACGGCGAGGAGAACGAGCAGCCGGCGCCGGAGGAGGCAGCGCCCGAGCAGCAGCTGCCGCAGGAGGAGGCGGGGCCCGAGCAGCAGCAGCCGCCGGAGGAGGTGGCGCCCGAGCAGGAGCCGCCGCAGGAGGAGGCGGCGCCCGAGCAGGAGCCGCCGCAGGAGGCGCCGCGCTGGAGGAGGCTCAGGCGGATGCAGCCTATCTGGCCCGAGCAGCACGCCACCGTCTACTCGTTCGAAACATGGCGGAACGAGGAGGCGTTCCACACGGTCCGCTCCTGGCTAAAGGAGGCGGCGGCAGCGGCCGAGGCTGCCGCTGTTCGTGCATCCCTGGAGACCCACCAGAGGGAGCAGGCGGAGCGCCAGGTCTACCGGGAGCTCGCCGCAACCGCGGCGTCGGATGAACAGCAGGCGGTCGTCGCGCTGTACGAGAGCGACCGGCGCAAGGCTGCCCTGCAGAGCGAGAGGCGGGACCGCCGCCATCCCTCCGAGCAGGCGCAGCTGCACCGGCTGCGGATCCGAGGCAGAGCGGAGCGGCATGCGATCGCTACGCTGGCGAACCCATCGCCCTTAGCCAAGAACGACCACGAGGCGGGGCCCTCCAGCATGCTGGCCTACGACGACAGCGATGAGGACGACGAGGAAGAGGAGTAGAGGACGACGTCTAGGAGGAGGGCGACGACTAGGCCTCTCGGGCAACCGTAGTTTTTTTTTTTAAGTTTTTTCAATGTTTTTAGTTAAATTATGCCGTCTAGCTTTCTGTAAAACTATCGTCGAATCTATGAATTTTAGCCTATTTCAACGAGTTCGCGTTTTTTAATTAATTTTGAGAATTTCTGAACGCAATCACGAGCCAGAATGTAGATTAAAAGCGAAAAGAATGTTTGAATAATGTTGTATATATGATGCATGTTGAACTAAGTCATTCCAAAATTTTGGGCAAATGTGCTTCAAATGAGGTCTGAAGCTAGGGTAAATCACATATAACAACGTTGTGCGTTGGATTCATGTCATTTTGATTTGTTTTGACTTATTTATGCTCATTTGCAACCATCGCTCAATTCTCGTGAGAAATGTGCTTGAAATGAGGTCCGAAGCAAGGGTAAATACCCCCGTTTATAAATTCATGAAAAATTCGACCTTGCCAAAATTAACCAAATAAATTTGAGGAGCAACTATATCACATATAACAACGTTGTGTGTTGGATTCATGTCATTTTGAATGTGTTTGAATTATTTATGCTCATTTGCAACCATCGCTCAATTCTCGTGAGAAATGTGCTTGAAATGAGGTCCGAAGCAAGGGTAAATACCCCCGTTTATAATTTCATGAAAAATTCGACTTTGCCAAAATTAACCAAATAAATTTGAGGAGCAACTATATCACATATAACAACGTTGTGCGTTGGATTCATGTCATTTTGAATGTGTTTGAATTATTTATGCTCATTTGCAACCATCGCTCAATTCTCGTGAGAAATGTGCTTGAAATGAGGTCCGAAGCAAGGGTAAATACCCCCGTTTATAATTTCATGAAAAATTCGACCTTGCCAAAATTAACCAAATAAATTTGAGGATCAGCTATATCACATATAACAACGTTGTGTGTTGGATTCATGTCATTCTGATTTGTTTTGAATTTTTTATGCTCATTTGCAACCATCGCTCAATTCTCGTGAGAAATGTGCTTCAAATGAGGTCCGAAGCTAGGGTAAATACCCCCGTTTGTAATTTCATGAAAAATTCGACCATGCCAAAATTATCCATAGAAATTTGAGGATCAGCTATATCACATATAACAACGTTGTGTGTTGGATTCATGTCATTTTGATTTGTTTTGAATTTTTTATGCTCATTTGCAACCATCGCTCAATTCTCGTGAGAAATGTGCTTCAAATGAGGTCCGAAGCAAGGGTAAATACCCCCGTTTATAATTTCATGAAAAATTCGACCTTGCCAAAATTATCCATAGAAATTTGAGGATCAACTATATCACATATAACAACGTTGTGTGTTGGATTCATGTCATTTTGATTTGTTTTGAATTTTTTATGCTCATTTGCAACCATCGCTCAATTCTGGTTTGAAATGTGCTTCAAATGAGGTTCGAAGCTAGGGTAAATACCCCCATTTGTGCTTCAACATTTTTTGGCATATTTTATAAATCAACCAAATGAATTTCCTATACATCTATTCTACATGTATAGTGTAAATCTGAAGTTTCATTATGTTTTGAATAATTCTTCTATTTTTTATTTTTTATTTAAATAACATGGTTTAATAGAAACATCATATGTAAAACTGATAAAAATCATCTCTGTAGTAAATCTGAAGTTTCATTATATTTTTTATTTAAATAACATGGTTTATAATACTTAACAGCAAAGAAATCATATGTAGAACCATCGATCCCTGTGGCCAACGTACCAACCAATCAGAGCGCAGAACGAACGTCTCGCGGATCGCTGTGGCTGCGAGCGCATCCGTCCGATGCACGATTCCTTCTAGAAGGCGTCGATCCAACAGCCCAGGTCGAATCTCTGTGTTTCCTTCTAGAAGCTTTTCGGCTGGTCAAACAGAGGGTTGACCAAGCTTGAAATGAGCATAAATAATTCAAAAAAAATCAAAAAAATATATTGGCGATGCACATAGTAGTGTTATGTCATATAGTAACGAGAAAAAAATATAAACCTGTCTTATAAAGAATGGAACGAAAAAACCTTGTGTAACATATGATATCTTGAACAGTCTAGTAGAGAATTCAAGATAATGAGATGAGTTTCAAACCTTTTGAACTCAAATAAGGTCAAAATCTCACCAAAGCTTCATTTTGGTGTGACTAAGAAAGATCCAAAGTTATTTTTTCATTTTGACGTTTTAAACTTGTTTTATTTACGATTTTCGATAAATACCATTATTATTCAAAAGAAAATAAATAATACGAATATTCATCCAATAAATTTTTGGGCTTCGGAATTGCATTATATAGGTCTAATACAAGTCTAGTAAAAATATAAATAGGATTTATAAACATTAGAACGAAATCCATCACTAAAATGAGATTCCTCGAATACAAGACTAGAGATTTCAAAGAATAAGAGGTGGAAACATTGTGAATCTTCCGAAGAGGTGGGTTCTACCTTTTTGTTTTGTGTTCCTATGGGCTATACTAGCACAACCAAGCAAATAGTTCCACATTGCTACCACCTTTCGACGCTGTTACCGCGTGTTTCCGTATAAGTCCGGTATTTCTCCAGCGGGGCTAGGGTTTCACCGGGAGGCTACGGAGCGTCTGGATCCCAACACAAGCTAGGGGGTGCCATACCATGTTAGTATAGGTGTGTTGTGTGCTTTGTATGTCCAAGATTGCTCTCTGGGGTGTGACCCGGCTTCACCGGCATCCACTTCTCTCTCGTAGGCGATTACAGGGTGAAACTCCCGTATCGGACCAAACACCGTGAATCTTCCGAAGAGGTGGGTTCTACCTTTTTGTTCTGTGTTCCTATGGGATATCCTAGCACAACCAAGCAAATAGTTCCACATTGCTAACCCCTTTCGACGCTGTTACCGCGTGTTTCCGTATAAGTCCGGTATTTCTCCAGCGGGGCTAGGGTTTCACCGGGAGGGGGGCTACGGAGCGTCTGGATCCCAACACAAGCTAGGGGGTGCCATACCATGTTAGTATAGGTGTGTTGTGTGCTTTGTATGTCCAAGATTGCTCTCTGGGGTGTGACCCGGCTTCACCGGCATCCACTTCTCTCTCGTAGGCGATTACAGGGTGAAACTCCCGTATCGGACCAAACACCGTGAACCTTCCGAAGAGGTGGGTTCTACCTTTTTGTTCTGTGTTCCTATGGGATATCCTAGCACAACCAAGCAAATAGTTCCACATTGCTACCCCCCTTCGACGTTGTTACCACGTGTTTCCGTATAAGTCCGGTATTTCTCCAGCGAGGCTAGGGTTTCACCGGGAGGGGGGCTACGGAGCGTCTGGATCCCAACACAAGCTAGGGGGTGCCATACCATGTTAGTATAGGTGTGTTGTGTGCTTTGTATGTCCAAGATTGCTCTCTGGGGTGTGACCCGGCTTCACCGGCATCCACTTCTCTCTCGTAGGCGATTACAGGGTGAAACTCCCGTATCGGACCAAACACCGTGAATCTTCCGAAGAGGTGGGTTCTACCTTTTTGTTCTGTGTTCCTATGGGATATCCTAGCACAACCAAGCAAATAGTTCCACATTGCTACCCCCTTTCGACGCTGTTACCGCGTGTTTCCGTATAAGTCCGGTATTTCTCCAGCGGGGCTAGGGTTTCACCGGGAGGGGGGCTACGGAGCGTCTGGATCCCAACACAAGCTAGGGGGTGCCATACCATGTTAGTATAGGTGTGTTGTGTGCTTTGTATGTCCAAGATTGCTCTCTGGGGTGTGACCCGGCTTCACCGGCATCCACTTCTCTCTCGTAGGCGATTACAGGGTGAAACTCCCGTATCGGACCAAACACCGTGAATCTTCCGAAGAGGTGGGTTCTACCTTTTTGTTTTGTGTTCCTATGGGCTATCCTAGCACAACCAAGCAAATAGTTCCACATTGCTACCCCCTTTCGACGCTGTTACCGCGTGTTTCCGTATAAGTCCGGTATTTCTCCAGCGGGGCTAGGGTTTCACCGGGAGGGGGGCTACGGAGCGTCTGGATCCCAACACAAGCTAGGGGGTGACATACCATGTTAGTATAGGTGTGTTGTGTGCTTTGTATGTCCAAGATTGCGTTCCCGCACAGAGAAGCGCACGTCTCAGCGTCTGCAGGCCGTTGCCGCCGTAGTTTGCATGCATGGACTCGATCTGCACCGTTCCTTACGATCAAACGATCGAAAATGAAGCGGTGCATGGACTGGGTGTTTTGTCTCAATGTAACGGCCCCTTTCACCAGCCCGGTGCATGCACGCCTCGTTTTTTCAGAGTAAACAACGTGGCAGAAGAAAAAAATAGTTAACGTCGCGTCGCATTTTCAGCAGCCCTGCACGCCTTGTTTCAGAAACACGAGTCGCGTCGCATTTGCAGCGACGCAGCCCTCCACGCCTGGTTTCAGAAACACGAGTCGCGTCGCATTTGCAGCGACGCAGCCCTCCACGCCTAGTTTTCAGAAGATACGCATCAATGTGCAGGATTTGGCGTGAGACTTTGGACTTTCTTCTCTTCACCTCTTTAATACACGCATGCAACGTCGAATCACTTCGACTGACGAATGCACACGCGCTCGTACTCCGTATCAATAGCTGTCCGGCCTACGCCTACGCCTATGCCTGTTCTACACCGCTTTGACCATGCATCTACTCTAATACACTGCGTCCAAGGTCTTCACACAGTTTGCTTCATCTACCCAAATAAATTCACGTCTAATCGTGTCTTTAAATATTCCTTCAGTCGTCCTCCGTATTCTCATCCCTCTCCAGCCATTTGCCCTTTCTCTCCCTTCAAGCCCTAACGCACAATGTCTTCCTACTCACTACCTTCAAGCCCGGAGTCGGTCTCCGACGAGGACAACCACCCCAAGGCTCTGCCTTGGTACGAGGCCGAGTGGCCCGAGGCGGAGTTGGACGTCCTGCCCATCGTGCTTCCCGTCGACGACTCTCCCAATCGGGAGCGATCGCCGACGCCGCCCTTCGTCCACCGCCCCGTCCCTTCCACCACCACCAAGACGTCGGACATCTCCCCCAAGACGAACCGCCGCCTCAAAACACTGGAGCGGCTGGAGAAGAAGGAGTTGAAGGCGATGGAGAAGAAGGAGGCCAAGGAGGACGCGAAGGCTTTCCGGGCCAGCATCAAGCGGTCCCGTGAGAGGCAGGAGGAGAGGATGCGGGCGGAGAACCGCAGCGCCCGGATCAAGCAGGAGATGGAGATCCGGGCGGCGGAGTGGAGGAAGTAGGGCGGCGCCGGAGCGCGGGAAGGGCTCCCGCATGCATGCAGAGCGGGAGCAGTTAGGGCTAGCCCTTTTTTTTTAGTTAAATGTAATGTTTATCCGGCCCCACTGATTATATGTAAAGTGGGGCCAGTTATCCTTTCTAAGTATGTTTAATTATATATAAGCCCTATATATAAAGTTATGTTCTTATATTTGTCCAAATGTACCCACTGTTTAGAAGTTTTATCCTTTCTAATCATCGCTTTAAAATCTGCACATTGTAAACAAAATTTATATATAAGAGATGTGCTTTAACGAATAATATTTTCTAAAAGAGCTGCATTATGTTTTCTAAGATAACATAAAAAATTTGAGTTGAGCACAGTATATTTTATATTATTAATACGAATAATTTGATGGTTTAATAAATGGATAATGCGTAGTCTGCATGTACTGATTAATAAATATAAATGGATAATGTGTAGTCTACATGTTGACATTGGGCCTCATGTGACATTGGGCCGCAAGGAACGGTCAACTGGTGGGGCCCACATGCAGCGCCAACCGTCAACAGATGGGGCACACAAACCGCGCCAACGCTCAACAGCTGGGGCCCACAGGCCGCGCCAACGGTTGTATGATGGGTCCCACAGGTCAGGATCCTAACGGGGGGCCGAAAATAACGGTGGGAGCAGCGAAAAGAGTCCTTGCGCACTGACTAGGGGCAAAACTGAGCTCGATTCGGCGCTAGGGGTAAAACTGAGGTCGTGGTGCCAACTGAGGGCACCTTGTTAATTATCCCCCAACTAAAATATGCCCTCTTACTAATTTTGATACGGTAGTGCACGCATTTACTCGATAAAAATAGATTCGCTATCCTAGTGTAGTAGTATGGAAATACGCTGGATTCAAGAGATTCTACTTTGGGTACACCATCACCATCCATTTCATTTCAGTTTTTGGCAAAAATACCATTTACCCACATTTATGATTTTGCTGAGGTGCAACGGATTTTTGGTAAACCTAATCATGTATGTATATGACATAACCTAGTTCTTTTGGTTAGAAGAGGTCGTAATCAATTGGCAATGCGAATCTGTCCTATGTAGACAAAATTCTACCAAGTTCAACTCAATTATGTTGATATGCAAGCAATTTGCTTAGCAGTCTAACCATCTATTGGCTTCACGTGGCCTTTTACATGTACGTGGTTCTTCTGAAGCAGGCATCTAATGCGGTCAGACCAGTACGTCAAGCCAATAGTGTCTGGCACATACATGTAGTTCATCTAGTTCTCTGGATTCCGTAATCAAGTGCTTCTGCTATCAGGCGCATGAATACGTGAGAAGGATGTACTTACAAAGGTTCAGATCAGCGTGTGTGCGCCATGGCCGTGGCGGTGCTTCAGCGCTGGGAAGCCTGAGCAGAGCACACACACGTGCAGGAGGAGGGGGCGACGCACACCGGAGCCGGCGCGCGGTCGTTGCAGGGGAATATGCTGACTTTCCAGGGTGACGAACGGTGGACTTCCCGCCGAAGCGCGTTGGACTCGCTCGCCCGTCAGTGGCGGCACATCCGCACATGAGCGCGGGTTCGACGCAGTTGGCTCTCGCCTTGTGAAGCCTGCTGGACTCTCGTTGCGGGCTCACAAGCTCCCGGGCGACGCTTGTCCCGCGGGCGTCACGCGGCGGACCACAGGATAGAGGTATGGAGAAGCGAGGTCGGAGATAAAAAGACAGCGAGGCATGCGCACAGTCGGGGGAGTCATTGCGCTTGTCTTCTTCGTCGGTGTCGGAGGTGCTTAGGGCATCGGTCACACGTACACACATAACAGTCATGCACAGACCTCGACCACGAACGCTTTCTCTTCCACGGCTTCTTTTGCGTGCTTAATCCTCGTCAACGTCCAGGAGAGACTTTCTCAACCAACGGCAGCCACTGCATTCTCTCCCGACGACCGACGGTGACGTCGCAACGGCGAAGTGGACGAGCTCCACGCGCGCGGTAGACTCGTGTCGTTGTGAGATCGTCACCCGCGCTCGCTAGCATGAGCTCGTCCGCTTGCTCTCGATGGGAACGCTGGAACGCGCCAAACGGCGTGCCGCCGCTGCACCGGGCAGTACACGAGTGTTGCTGCTGACCTGCTTGCGCCGCGCGATGCTGTGGGGTAGGCTGGACCCGCTCGCTCACTTGCTCGGGCACCCTGCAGTCCTGGACTGCACCAGCCCGACTGCTGAAGACGATGGCCAAAACGACGGCGACCAAGGCGAGGAAGCCTCCTGTCACAGCGAATGGGATCTCATGGCGAAGAGCGTTTCCAGCGGCGATTTTTAATTGTTGTTGAGACTAAAGTGGGTGTTTGTTTTATCTAAGGCGGAGTCGTAACCGAATGTGCATATTTCTAGGAGAGATCGTATGGGGTGAGAGAGATAACGATGACAAGCATGATTTTAGGAGAGATTGTTGGGGAGAGAGATTAAGGTGGCAAGTGTGTAATTTGTTGAGTACCGAAGTGGAGTGTCATTTTCCCCGTAATTTCTTAGATGTGTGACACCGCCTCACGACCACTGTAACCTTAATAGTAAAGATAGTAGGTGTTGAAAATTACCTTCCTGTATTTACGTGTAATTGAGTATATAGTAAAGATCAGTTCCGTTTAGCAAAAATGTTGCCCCCTAGTCCTTTTATGTAGTAACATCCGGTGATGGAAACGATCTCAGTTTCCAGTAGAGTCTAATAATAATTTCCTTCACTGGTGGTAGGTGGAATTTTGTGGCTAACCATCTAATACATGGCATATTTTTTTTACAATCTACCAGGGATGGCCAGTGCCAAGGGTATCATGCGGATGAGCAAGCAATTTGTGCTGTTGGACTTGCTAGAGAAAAGCCTGGCAAGTACTAACATGGTTTATTTTCTTTTAGTTCGTTTTTGTGATGAACAAAAGGTTTTTAAATGCTCTGTGCTTAGGCCTGTCATTATATTGTAGAAATTCAGTTGTGTTCAGTGCTTTAAATATTGGACAAGATAATTTTCCATAAAATAAATTCATTTAAATATTGTTAGAACAACTTGTACTGTGATCCACTGTAATTTCCTTACTCAAGTTAAGCTCAATTGTTCAACTTTTGCCGCTGAGTTGGTATACTCCATTCTAAAAAATTTCCCCTCCTTTCATTTAAATAAGATAGAGACAGTAGCAGTTCTCTTCGTCGATAGTCATGGACTGGAGCAGTTTTTTAATCCGATTGCTACCGCAATCTCATGCTCAGATTATGTCTGCAGTTGTGAGACGTGCATATTTAGGGATATAGAAAACATGTGAAACATGCATATTTAGGGATGTAGAAAACATGTGAAACACGTATATTTAGGGAGCAGTTATCTTCTGTTACTTAAGGGACATTGTGTCCGAAGGGTAACACACCTCACAATTGATGAGTGTCTAAGCAACAGCGGGTTGTTTGAGGGAATTGGGATCGCAGCTCCAAGGCTAACTTTGTTGTGAGTACTTCTTTCTAAACTATCTGCTGGCCAAATGGTATATATGTAATGCACATCTACCTTACTGAAGTCATCAGTATGTGTGGCTTCATAGTACCACAGAAACGCTAGATTTTTGGAGAACTATGTGTGGCTACATAGTTAGTCTAAGCATTAACTGTTTCAGTCAGTCGTTTGTATTTAGGAGATAAAGGCGTAGAGTTCATCTTAACATCGAACTGTTCTAAATTTAGGAGCTAAATTTTCCGGAAAAGGATGTGGAGCAGCTCCTGGTGTCTTTGATTCTAGACAACCGTGCCCAGGGCCACATAGATCAGGTGAACAAGCTGCTAGAATGCGGTGACATGTGCGTTATCCCACCTTTTCCCACTCTCTTGACATGTTCTTTACGAGCAACTTATGAGAGGGTGCCGATTTAGTGCCAGATAAGGTGGTGTTCTTGCTCTAAATAAATGTATGATCAGAACATGCGTGTAGGCTGAGGCATATATTTCTCTAAGGCAATCAGTGTCTCCGTCGGTGGGAATCTGTAGCATTTGCAGTTACTGGTCTTAGTGGTGATTATTTTTTGGCTTGACTCACTGGTGGAGCAAATGTATTGGTCTTGTTTGTATGTGATTATCTCTTTTTTGGCATGGCACTTTTTTCCGCTACAGCATTTTTTCTGCCTGATTTATTGGTTTGATTCTTGAAAACATAGCACTGACACCTTCCTAACTGGATAAAAGTTGAACCAATCCTTTGTTTTGATGAGGTTTTTAAGCAAGCTAAGAGGAAGGAAGCTAAGAAAGTCACAACTTTCTCACAATCTTGAAGTTCAAGGATATTTTCTAGAGTAGCTGACTTTTTTCTTTGAAGAGTAGCTGACTAGTTGTAACTGTAGGAAGTGCCAATCTGTTTAGTTTCTTGTAATAGTTTTTTTGTACCTGTTATACAATATGGTTGTAAATTATGATATAAAGATGTGGAATATGTGATGCCAAATCATTTGCCACATCGAGAATTCTATGTAATATGTAAAATGTAATGTGTGATTTTGGATAATTTTCTCAAAGTGCCACTAATTGAACTAAGGGCACTTTGCCAAATTGTCACCGATTGAATTGGGGGCACTTTGCCAAAGTGCCACTATTGCAATCGGGGGCACTTTATCAAAGTGCACCTAATTGAATCAGGGGCACTTTGGCAAAGTGCCACTAAAACACTAGTGGCACTTTGAAAAAGTGCCACTAAAAGGTTTTAGCGGCACTTTCAAAAGTGCCACTATAGATAGACTTTTAGTGGCACTTTATAAAAATGCCACTAATACCTTTTAGAGACACGATCAACCGAGACACTTTGCCAAAGTGCCACTAAAAGTTTTTAGTGGCACTAAGTACATATTTAGTGGCACTTAGAAGTGTCCCTAAATATCTACCGTGTTGTAGTGGGAGGGCGGTGAGGAGGAGGAGCAGGTGATGCCATGTCACGCCGCCGCCAGCATTCCGATCTGCAAAGCGAGTGCGATCGATTGGGTTGGTTCGGGCCTGATGGTTTCCGGCTGCACACAGTTTTTTCTTGGATTTTCTTTTCTCTGTTCCAAATTGAAAAAAACACCCAAATGTTTCCACACATCATTGTTGACCACATATCACCCTTGTACAATAAAAATTTGCATCCAGAAGAGAAGTTGTCACAAATAGTTTGTATCTTGCAAAGGAATGGCATTGGTCCGGTTCATATAACACATAATCAACAGTAGACCTCAGCAAGATCATACATGATTATCTACATATTCTCGAAACAGACTTTACGACCCGCTTTATAGATAAACCAACACATAGACATACAAATAGATCAGAACCAAGTGTCAAAGAAAGAAAAGAACAACAAGTTTCGAGGCGGCAATAGCACATGAACGCCCTAAACAGCACGAAGCGAAATGAAACAATACAACTCCGCAAGGAGTAATACTCAGCGGCTGGACCGCCACCCTCAGAAGGTCCTAAATGAAGTCATCCTGCCGCTCCTTGCCCCGCTATCAACAGAGAGGGTGCCACTGATGCAAATTTGCCAAGAATTTAAACACAGAGTCAGAGACCCGCCTCAAAAAGACGCGCTCGAAAACAATCTTGTTACATATAGACCATAGGGTCCAGGTCATTGCGGCAAACAGTAGCCAGAAGAGGAGCCTCATTCTACCGGTAATGTTCGCTTCCAGGAACTCACCAAGGTCATGGACCGGCCACTCAGGTCCAATCCCCTCAGATAGGAAACTCCATAGGAAACGAGTTGCATAACAAGAAAAAGGGATTGGGTTCCCGTTTCTAGGACCACACACAACAGGCATAAACCATCGCCCGGTCCAAACCACCTAGAGATACTCCAACACGCGGCCGTATTTGGTCCGCCCCGTCAGTTTAGCTCCGCGCGGTGCGAAATCAAGGCCCAACGCGCCGACACTTTAGGAGACGGACGGGCGGATGGCCCGTTTCGCTCCGTCTCGGCCCATTTTCCGTCCCCTATTTGGGACAGAAATGCGTCGGCGCGGACGCGGGCGCAGGGCGTGCAGATCGCGTGCGTGCGTCCCCATGGGACTTGTCAACGACGTCCACTCCCCTTCCGGGCCCAGCATCAGTGGCACAGCGCCCTCTCACCTACCATGTCGCGTCCTTTTAATAGGACCGGTGCACCTTCTGCATCCCCCACACCCACACCCAAAACCCCACCGGAGCACTCGCGGCCATGCCCCCAACCCCCCACCCCCCGCGATGAGGACCTCGGCGGATATCGTGTTCACATTCTACGGCGTCCGCCCGCCAAGCCCGTGGCCACGGGTGCACCTCCCGCCGGGCTGGCACCTGAGCGCCACCCGCGCTCCACTGCCGCGCTGCGTCCATGAGCTCGTGGACGTCCACAACAGCGGCGCCTCCCTCTTTGACTACCTAGATGAGCTCAACGCCATGGAGGCGGAGGAGGAGCTCCCGCAGGAGGTGGACCAGGTGATGGACGGCGATGATGTCGAGGAGCTCCTGCGGGAGGAGGACCATGTGCAGGAGGGGGAGCCGCGGACCTCCGACGCGCCATTGAGGCCTCGGAGGCGGCAGAGGCCAAGATGTGGCCAGATCTGCCTGCCGCCCTTGAGGTCTCGGCGGCCAAGGCTTCCACGGAGCCATGGTCACCATGGCATGCCCGCGAGGCGAGGCATCCATTGGCTCCTCCGCCCGCATGGCCACAGACTCCTATCGCGCCAGAGGCTTTGACTACGAAGCAGGCGTCGACGACGACGATGAGTAGGCGCACCGGCCGGCGGGAGGCTACCACGGCGGCGGGCGGCACAACAGAGAACCCTAGTAGCTAGGTAGGGTTTTTTTATAATTTTTTTTATTTTTTTATATATGTATGTAGGCATTCGGGCCCAAAATGTATGCATGACCTTCGACCCTATATGAAATGCAACTACTTTTTGAAAAAAAAAAGTGAAATGCGTCGGACGCGTTGGGTCGACTCGGGTTGTGCGCGGACGCACGCGGATTTCCATGTCCGCTTGTCAGGCCAATACGGACGAAAACGGAGCATGCGCGGACCCTAAATGGGTCGACGCGTTGGAAATGCTCTTAGCCACCTCCACTACCGACGGGAGATGGTCCCTCAATAACTGCCAAGTAAAGATATCAATCTTCAGTGGCATTGGTGCCTTTCACAGATGGGAGGTCTAGGAGATCACATGCCCTCTAAATAGGGTCCGGTAGGCAGAACCAACCGAGAAGGACCCCCGATGGTGACAATGCCTAAGCAATAGTATCTGGGGCGTCCGCTAGGAATTGTGAGCAAACTATAAATAAGTGGAGGTCATCTCTTTCCCATCCAATATTGATGGTGTCAAGTCTTTCCATCCAATACGACAATCAAAGTTGTCATATATAAAGGAGGGGAAGAATACGGAGGATGCACAAACTAATTCAGTAGCTTTGAGTTTAGGTTGTTCAATTACTTTTATTCCTATAAGTATAATTTTCTTGAAGCTACGACGAAATTAACCCCATTTCTCTATTCATTTTCTAGCGAGACCATGTCACATGTGTGTAGAAGCAAATGAATGTTGATGTGTGTACAACACATTTTACTGTAGCGTAATGTATTTCTGTGTGCGCAAATACATTTTTTTCATGTCCCAAGATCAGTCTTAATGACTACGCATATGCCTTTGATTCGCTTGGAAGCGTTTACATTTTGATCGCAAGCTGGCAATCGATTCCCTCGCCATGTGTTGTCACGTGTAGTAGTTTGCTACCTTATACTCTTTAAAAAATGCACACTTATTAGTTTGATTCTGCAATTTACGAATCATCTCTCTTTATGTGACACCTTCTCCATATATTGTTTGGCAGCTAAAATGGTGGCTCTTTTTTTTGAGTTTGCCTGGTCAGCTAGCACACTTAGGGCCTCTTTGGATTGAAGGAATTCCATAGGAATTTTCGAGGATTCCAATCCATATAAAAAATTCCTATGGAATGCATTTGGATTATAGGATTGAGTACACCAAATTGCTAAGCAATCCATTCCTATACCCCCTATTCCATAGGAATCTTAACATGAGGTCAAACCTCTTTTTTCACAAAGTTCAATGCACTCATACTCTATCTCTCTTTATTCTCTCTCCTTATTCCTGCAAAATTCCTGTGCACTTCCTGTGCATCATCCAAAGGCATCATTTAGAAAATTCCTATGTTTTAAAATCCTATGGAAATTGAAGTGCATGACATCTCAATCCTATGTTTTTCCTATTCCTACGTTTTCAAAATCCTGCAATCCAAAGAGGCCCTTACTATTTGGTAACTGAGCTGAGAACCCCACTATTAGTAGTTTCTTTCACCACCTCTAGATATCTACGGGCAGTTTTTTTGTTTGTTTCAAGTTAGATACCGATGTGAATCCACTGAAAGTGTAGTAGATCTAGCAGCGTTCTTAAGGAGGAAATAAAAAAAAGCAAGTTATTACTACAAGCCAAGTGATCATTCAAGCTGGGGGGCCGTTGGCATGTGATGACATTGTAGTCGGTCAAATCTTGGGGATTATAGCACCTAAATAAACATCAAATCGAGGATGTGCGACGTGTCCCAAGACCTGCACGTCTTAGTGGATCCATGTGCGTTTGATGCTCTTGAGCAGTTCACGTTTTGTAACGTGCGGTGGTATTAAAAATGCTCACCTAGTAGTAAGTGGTTCTCTTCGGAGTCGCTTCTTTAAATGAAGTCTACCCTTCCCCTCTTCTTCCTTTGGTTTCAGATCTCGCATCTACTGTGCTCAACTCTCAAGTCTCTATCTGCTATCTCTTCTTCCCCTCACAGCCTGCCGAACTATCCGTGTCCTCCTGGTGTGGAAATCATCTCAAGCAAGCTCGCCTCCACTCCGTAGCAGGTAAATCAAACATTCCGTTCAATGATCTTCGCGAGGTTTAATTTTGTTATAATCTGTATCTGCTTCCTACTAATCGGAACCTGCATGCAACCAGACGGAGGAGAACTAAGATCCGACAACTTCTACACCATACATACGTACACAAGAGGGAAATAAGCTACTCCCTCCGATCCATATTAATTATTACTGAATCGGATGTATCTGCATAGTACGTCCAGTTCAACGATGATATAATATGGATCGGAGGGATTACCTATTATATATGCTCTAGATATCTAGTACCGTAGCACTTTCTGTGCTTCACAATATATAGGTGTCCAGTATTAATGACCACGGTTGTTTTCCAATGTTTACCTCATGTTTGGATCCCAATTTTTGGATCTTGGTTATGTGCAACTCCCCTGCTCATCTCAATCAAATGAATCAGCTTCTAGTACCTAAAGTCAAAGAAAAGTTCTGGCAGAATACGAGTGTAGCTATTGATTTAACAATTTCTATTGCAAAACACAAGAGGGTAATTGTTGCGTATTTTTGCATTTCAGGATTATCCAACGGAAAACTTGGGTCTTGTATCCCCACAACAAACGTCCTTTGCTCTTTTTCAGTGTTGTGTGGCTGGTAGTCAGAAATGGCTTTTGGATCCGGTATTACATCAAGGGACCTGGAGCGCATGCTATGTGATGAAACGGCAGAGCCCAAGGCCCTGCCACTATCACTCCTAGAAGAGATCACAAATGGTTTCTCCAAACAGCAACGTATTGGCAGTGGTGGGTTCGCGGTGGTTTATAAGGTACACAAACACTCAGATATCCTGTTCTTGGTCGAAGTTCATATGAAAATTGAATCTCTTGCTGACAAGGCATATCTGTACCATATATAGGGGAAGCTTGAGAATAGCACTGTTGCTGTGAAGAGGTCCACTACTTATATGCATGAGAAGGAGTTCCAGCGTGAAGTTTCATGTCTCATGATGGTAAAGCACAAAAACATAGTACGCTTTATAGGATATTGTTCCGACACACAAGGGACTATGGCAAAGGATAAAGGTAAATTCATCATGGCGGATGTACAACATAGATTGCTCTGCTTCGAGTATCTCCCTAAAGGGAGTCTTCAGGGGTATATAACTGGTAGGATCATGTCATGCACAATTCTATTTTAGATATTCAAAGTATGTGAATTCATACAAAACTCATTGATACATTCCCCTTTGCAGATACATCTAGTGGACTTGGGTGGAGAGATCGGTATCAAATTATTAAAGGAATTTGTCACGGCTTACATTATCTTCATCAAAAAAATATTGTCCACTTGGATCTAAAGCCTGGAAATATTTTGTTGGATGATGATTTGGTGGCAAAAATTGCTGATTTCGGTCTTTCTAGGCTCTTTGGTGATATAGAAAGCCGGATTAAAACGTTAAACATTGGTGGAACGTTGTAAGTTTGATAAATCGCTTGAAAGTTCAATATTTATATATTATACTTTATAGTAACACTGCATTATGTTGATCATCAACCAACAGAATTGATATATATTTATGTAGGGGATATCTGGCGCCCGAATTTAGTAACGGGGAAATCACGTACCAGTTTGATATCTACAGCCTTGGTGTTATAATTATGGAGATACTCACCGGAAAGAAGGGGTATCATAGTGTCGACAAGGTAACAACAATTTAGGTCTTCTTTCAAAGTAAAAGTTTTACTTCAAAACCAATGGGTTACTTATATTTTTATACATATTATCACGTCACTTCATATCCCAGCATGGACGACGTACTTTGACTGAAAGATATAGAGATCCTAGGACACTATAATTATGAAAACTAGGATTTCAACCTCTAGAGTCTAGAGGGTGGAAGACACATACAAATATAACTACACGTTCAACCATATATATAGAAAATAAAGATGTGGAACTACGTTTGAAGTATTATCATGTCGTTACACCAATATTCAGCACTTCAAAATCCCAAAATTAGCACGTTAGACCAGATTTAAAGCATGATCTTAGCTGCAAAATTCAGTGCAATATGTAACGTACATTTACAAACTTTGTTCACCATGTGATTTGTTACAAATAAATTGTCCATGGCCCTATCTACATTTCCTTTTTCATGTTGCCTAATATAACTCTATGCAACACGTAGATCGGCAGAAAGAAAAATCTGGTTACACAATGATGAAGCATCGGGAGAACATCAACATTTACAAATTGAACAAAATATAGCATGCTCGTTCTTTTGAATGAGAAAATGCGAATCTCTACATGGCCCAAACTTTGAGAACGGAAAGAAAGCTTAACTTATTTTGTGGGAGAGTCGATGTTCAATCTCAATACCTATGTCCTAGTTATCTCCACATGAGCTTGGATGCATATTTCTTATTAACTGAATTGGTAGTTGTTTCCTTCACTAGTAGAAAACGGGCTTCTAGTCCCGGGCCGTAAGGGGCTATAGTCCCGGATGGCAATCCGGGACTAGAGGCCCCCGCTTTTGTCCCGCCGGCCCACAAGCCGCGACAAGAGAGAAGCTCACGGGGAGCTCCCGGGGCAGGACTTTTAGTCCCGGGTGGTAATATAACCCGGAACTCGACTTTTTTCTATTTTTTTATTTCTGATTTTCCTTTTCATTTAGTCTCTATTATTTATATCTCTAATCACTCTTCTTTCACTCTAAACTGACACTTCCCAGGAGGTCAGCCATCCTCAGGCTACTCCACTCTCAGCACGCTTAACTTCTGAGTTCCTTCACTCTCAGCATCTAAGAACCAAATCATGTTTTACTCACAATAGTATGGTGTCAATCATGTTAACCTTTGAGACATGATGTCGCACATATTTATTTTGTGAATCCAAAAATTATTTAGTTAAACATAAATAAATAAGTAATAATAGTCTTGAATTGAAATAATAATTAATTAATTTTAAATAATAATAAATCAATTAATTTAAATAATAATTATTTACTCCAAATTGTTAGTCATTTCAACATATCATATATTATCTTAAGATAGATATTTTTCTCTTAATCCACATTTCAAATTAAATTTCCGAAATTTCATCACATATATACATCAATTGTTTAATTAAGCTTGCTCAGATTGATCATGCATATTATATGTAATTAAACAAGGACTTTTAAAATAGATATATATATATAATTAAATAAGGACACGTACATAAGTCTTCTACGGATCGAATATATAAACATTACACAACAAGCAATAAATAATATATATAGGTGTCACAAGAGAGAGAGAGAGAGAGAGCTCCCATGTACACGGACTGCTCGCGAATCCCAAACACTAGGAGACCGGGGGACAAGGTGCACTAGTAGAGAAGTGCCTTTCTATGGAATCGATTCTGTGGCGCACCCCTATTCGGTGCGCCACAGAAATGTAATTCTGTGGCGCACGGATGGGCATGCGCCACAGAAAACAGGAATTCTGTGGCGCACGGGACCGTGGTGCGCCACAGAAAACAGGAATTCTGTGGCGCACCGGATGGGGGTGCGCCACAGAAATGAGCTGGGGGCCCACACCAAAAACTTTACACTCCCATTCTGTGGCGCATGGTGGTCAGTGCGCCACAGAAATATGACATTTCTGTGGCGCACCACTGCCACGTGCGCCACAGAATTCCCATCCGAAAAAATTCTGCCCTCACGCACCAACTCCACCCCCCCCCCCCCCCCGGGAACGCCTTTTCTAGTTTTTGACGGAAGAGTTGGCGGTCTAAAAAGCATCAAAAAATAAATCCCTTATAGATGCACGGAGAGTTTAATGTCTACTTTTTTATCAAATTTTGAAATATGAATTTCGACTTTCTGAGCAAAAGTTTTATAAAAAAAGTAAAATGGGCATAACTTTTGCATACGATGTCGAAAAAAAATGATCAAGATATTAAAAAAAACTAGAGAAAAAAAGAAACACAAGCTCGAAGTACGGAGCCACCAAGCTCGAATTTTGCAGAATTGTGTGGTGTGCTTCAGTCATAGAATGACCGTCCATACATATCATTGATTTCCTTCCGATCGTGCCTTTTCCACTTAGTCTCCCCTCGTGCCGCGATTGAGGAATACCAATCGGCTTAAGGTCAGGAACATAGTCAATACAGAACTCAATTACCTCCTCATTTCCATAGCCCTTTACAATGCTTCCTTCTGGCCTAGCACGGTTACGAACATATTTCTTTAATACTCCCATAAACCTCTCAAAGGGGAACATATTGTGTAGAAATACAGGACCGAGAATGGAAATCTCTTCGACTAGGTGGACTAGGAGGTGCGTCATAATATTGAAGAAGGATGGTGAAAACACCAACTCGAAACTGACAAGACATTGGACGACATCGTTCTGTAACCGTGGTAGATCTTCTGGACTGATTACCTTCTGAGAGATTGCATTGAGGAATGCACATAGGTTCACAATGGCTACTTGAACATTTTCCAGTAGGATCCCCCTCAAAGCAATCGGAAGCAATTGCGTCATAATCACGTGGCAGTCATGAGACTTCAGGTTTTGGAACTTTTTGTCCGCCATGTTTATTATTCCCTTTATATTCGACGAGAAGCCAGAAGGGACCTTCATACTCCTCAGGCATTCAAAAAAAATGACCTTCTCTTCTTTGGTAAGAGCGTAGCTGGCATGACCTTGAAACCATTCCGGATGCCGATCATCTGGGTCTTTCAAAAGTTGCTGGTCCTGCCGTGCTTCCTTTGTATCATTTGTCTTCCCATACACGCCCAAGAAGCTTAGCAGGTTCACGCAAATATCGTTCGTAACATGCATCACGTCGATTGCAGAGCGGACATCTAGCTAGGACTTTCCAATACTGTAGCTCCCAAAATATCGATTTCTTCTTCCACATGGGTACGTGCCCGTCAACTCCCAGCGGAACTGATTGTCCGCCAGGACCCTTTCCAAAGATGACTTTCAAATCCTTGACCATATCAAATATCTCAGCTCCAGTACGTTCCGCAGGCTTCGGCCGGTGATCTGCCTTGCCGTTGAAATGCTTGCCTTTCTTTCTTACGTTATGATTTCGGGGAAGAAATCGACGATGACCCAGGTACACGTTCTTCCTACAATTATCCAAAAATACACTTTCAGTTTCATGTAAGCAGTGCGTCCATGCTTTGTATCCCTTATTTGACTGTCCCGAAAGGTTACTGAGAGCAGGCCAATCGTTGATGGTTACAAAAAGCAACGCTCGTAGGTCAAATTCCTCTTCTTTGTGCTCATCCCACACAGGTACACCAGGTCTGCCCCACAACGGTAAAAGTTCATCAACTAATGGCCTTAGGTACACATCGATGTCGTTGCCGGGTTGCTTCGGACCTTGGATGAGCACTGGCATCATAATGAACTTCCGCTTCATGCACAACCAAGGAGGAAGGTTGTAGATGCATAGAGTCACGGGCCAGGTGCTATGGCTGGAGCTCTACTCGCCAAAAGGATTCATGCCATCAGTACTTAGACCAAATCTTATGTTCCTTGCGTCAGCTGCAAAATCTTTGAACTCTCTGTCGATCTTTCTCCATTGCGTTCCATCAGCGGGGTGACTCAACTCCCCGTCGGACTTACGGTCCTATTTGTGCCATCGCAACAACTTGGCATGCTATTTTTTCCTGAACAGACGTTTCAACCGAGGTATTATAGGAGCATACCACATCACCTTGGCGGGAACCCTCTTCCTGGGTTTCTCGCCCTCAACATCGTCACCAGGGTCATCGCCTCTGATCTTATAACGCAATGCAGTGCATACAGGGCATTCATTCAAATTCTCGTATTCACCGCGGTAGAGGATGCAGTCGTTAATGCATGCATGTATCTTCAGAACCTCTAAACCTAGAGGGCAGACAACCTTCTTTGTTTCGTACGTACTGGCGGGCAACTCGTTATTCTTCGGAAACATATTCTTCAACATTTTCTGCAAATTTTCAAATGATGAGTCAGCTACACCTTCCCGTGCCTTCCATTTCAGCAAATCCAGTGTGCAGCCCAGCTTTTTCAGACTATTGTCGCATCCTGGGTACAGCGACTTCGTGTGATCCTCTAACATGCGATCCAAATTCTCCCTCTCCTTGTCAATTTCGCAACGTCTCCGTGCATCAGCAATGGTCCGACCAAGATCATCAGCGGGCTCATCATGTGCCTCTCTTCACCTTCACCAAACCCTTCCCCACCTTCAGCATCATCCTCCATGAAAGTATCACCGAAAGCCTCATGATAGTTGACATCGATATCATCCTCTTCTTCATCTTCTTCCATTCTAACCCCTCTTTCTCCATGCTTGGTCCAACAATTATAGCTTGGCATGAAACCGTGCCGAAGCAGGTGCATGTGAACGAATCTTGAGGAGGAGTAACCCTTCTGATTTTTACATTCAGCACTTGGACAGATAATAAAACCTCGGTGCTTGTTCGCATTTCCCACTACGAGGAAATCTTTCAACCCGTAGTGAACTCGCCGGAGAGTCGGTTACCGTACATCCATTGCCGATTCATCTGCATTATTGTTATATAAAGTATATAATTAACCATCATGCATTTGTTAAACTAACTAGTTAGAAATAATACAAACCATGAAAGGTTCAAATTGCTAATCGCGATCGCGGAGGAAAAATAAATGACGAAGCTCAAGTGCGGCTCGGACACTTCATATCATGTGTGTTTTATGCTCTCGGGCATATCATCGAACACCTTGTGTGCATAGGAGGAACCAAAAGCAAACCCACCACCCCTTGTGGATATTGTGAGTAGAAGTGACACCAAATGTGGCTAAGTGCAGCGAGCTGAGTCCTATATAGGGATGGTCTTTTAGTCCCGATTGGTCTGGACAACCGCGACTAAAGGCCTTCGGGCCAGCCTGAGGACCTTTTAGTCCCGGTTGGCCAGGCCAACCGCGACTAAAGCCCCTCCCGTTCGCCAGCTGTGGACCGAGCGCGCTGGGCCTAGACTATTGGTCGCGGGTCTGCTCCGCGACTAAAGACCCCTATGGTCGCGGTTCGATTATTTTGGGGACTAATGGGGGCGTATGGAAGGCCTATTTTCGACCAGTGATTGGAGTATGTTGTCAATATAAAATTAATTATTCATTGGAGTATATTGTCAATATGAAATTAATTACTGAAATTTGCTTGGACTGCCACTTGTCCTCCACTTATTTTAAAATGTCTAAAATTATTTTAGGAGTAGATCTTTATGTACCCCCACTTGTTAGTTTAAAATGTCTAAAATTATGCGCCTTATTAATTGGGGTTATTTCTACTTTTTAGTTGTCAAGTTTCCTCCTGATATTTAGCGTGTGCGTAACAGGCTGGACTGCCATGTTGTCCAAACGCTATCCTTAACAAATCCAGCTAAATATCAGGAGGAAACTTCCTCTGTATTTTTTCCAGAGAATGCCTTAATCTCGGACCATTCCTAAATATGCTTATTTGTTTGGATGGAATTGAGTTAACTGAGTGTGTTTAGTCTACGAGGTGGTAGTTTAGTTCCTGTACAGTGTTGAAGTTGCTTGTCTAATTATGTAATCCTAGTATTTATTGATCTCAATGTGCGTATTGGGTAGAGGCTTTGTAACTAACCACCTCTATCAAGCCAAGCATCAATTATTGTCGATGATACCTTCTTTTATTGTATATCACATTCGGGCAACATTACTGTACTAGCTGAGTGTCCGTGCGTTGCTATGGATTAGCATTAAATCTCTTTTTTTAATCACCATATATGTTTTAATCGGGCCCGCTCGGGTCCGGTGATTCCTTTCATCCCTACCGAGTGTTTCATCTCAACGTCCTATAACAATCCCAATGTATCGTAATTAGTTTAGCTTTCCTTGAAAGTTCACATGCTAGAGAGTGGGGAGTCATTGCCAGTGACCAATGAGAGAGATTGTTTTTGCTGTGGCCAGAAATCGCATACCCTCTATCAAATGCTCTACACGTCGAGGCTGTGGCAGCGCAGAACGCAATACGTATTGCTGACCAAATGGGCATTGGAAGCCTGATCATCTCGAGGGATCACCAGAACCTGAGGCTAGGCATTCAATCCCCATCTTTGGACCAAGCGTGTCTTGGTCAACTCTTCCTAGATACAGTATCAAATATCAGCTTACCGTGGAGTTCAATGATTACAGTGTGGATTACTGTCCGAGGGCATGTAATAAACGTGCTTATACAATTGCAGCAATGGGCATGAGTATGAACGTGAAAAAGCAATATGTGTCGTTGTCGGAGTTTCTACCTGATGTATCTCGTTTGGTGGTCAGCGATTTAGCTGTTTCCTAATGGAATGCATATGTTCCCGTCAAAAAATAGAAGTTTAGCTTGATCAGCCTCCAACTAAAGGGCTATTTATCGAATTGCCCATAGCGGACCACTTGTACTCAGTTTTACCCCTAGAGCTGAATCGACCTCAGTTTTGCCCCTAGTCTGTGCGCAACTACTATGGAGAGGCTGGAACGGTAAGTTTGGAGTCGACTCCGTTTCGCGAAGTGGGACCGAGGAGTCAGACTCCGTTTCGCGAAGTGGGTCCGGGTGGGACTGCCAAGTTCGTTGAAACCATCCGGAGCTTACAGGTGGGACCGCACAATTAGTTGACTACGCTGAATAGTCCACACCCGAGTTTCCCGCCACCACCGTCGTGCGCTGCCGCCCAATTTAGTTGACCCGCCGTCGTGCGCTGCCGCTCACGCCGCCGCCACCGCCGCACCATCCCCTGCTGCGCCACGAGCACCTGCGGCACCACCACCACCACCACCACCACCACCACCGCTGGGTTCGGCTTGGGGGGCGAAAAGGCGGGGCAGCCCACGCTGGCCAGAGCTGTCAGCGACGCGTGGAAAAACCGTGGGCCCCCGGGTCGTTCAAAGTCTGCCGGAGTAACGGCACGCGCGTCGCAGTAAATGACCCGCCAGGGCTACAAAAGGCCCCTCACCGCTCGCCGCTCTCCCCATTCTCGCCGTTCATCTCCTCGCCCTCACCGCACAAACTCTCATCGCCCTCGCCGCACTTCACCAGACACCCCGAGACGATGCCTCGCCGACTCCGTGCATGGCGCAACTCGCCGTTGTACTGCCGACCCACGGCCG
Source organism: Alopecurus myosuroides (assembly GCA_028641055.1). Classification (NCBI taxonomy): domain Eukaryota; kingdom Viridiplantae; phylum Streptophyta; class Magnoliopsida; order Poales; family Poaceae; genus Alopecurus; species Alopecurus myosuroides. The sequence continues at coordinate 365,473,538 of CM054061.1, forward strand.
CGACGCGGGGCCACAATGACGGCGAGGAGAACGAGCAGCCGGCGCCGGAGGAGGCAGCGCCCGAGCAGCAGCTGCCGCAGGAGGAGGCGGGGCCCGAGCAGCAGCAGCCGCCGGAGGAGGTGGCGCCCGAGCAGGAGCCGCCGCAGGAGGAGGCGGCGCCCGAGCAGGAGCCGCCGCAGGAGGCGCCGCGCTGGAGGAGGCTCAGGCGGATGCAGCCTATCTGGCCCGAGCAGCACGCCACCGTCTACTCGTTCGAAACATGGCGGAACGAGGAGGCGTTCCACACGGTCCGCTCCTGGCTAAAGGAGGCGGCGGCAGCGGCCGAGGCTGCCGCTGTTCGTGCATCCCTGGAGACCCACCAGAGGGAGCAGGCGGAGCGCCAGGTCTACCGGGAGCTCGCCGCAACCGCGGCGTCGGATGAACAGCAGGCGGTCGTCGCGCTGTACGAGAGCGACCGGCGCAAGGCTGCCCTGCAGAGCGAGAGGCGGGACCGCCGCCATCCCTCCGAGCAGGCGCAGCTGCACCGGCTGCGGATCCGAGGCAGAGCGGAGCGGCATGCGATCGCTACGCTGGCGAACCCATCGCCCTTAGCCAAGAACGACCACGAGGCGGGGCCCTCCAGCATGCTGGCCTACGACGACAGCGATGAGGACGACGAGGAAGAGGAGTAGAGGACGACGTCTAGGAGGAGGGCGACGACTAGGCCTCTCGGGCAACCGTAGTTTTTTTTTTTAAGTTTTTTCAATGTTTTTAGTTAAATTATGCCGTCTAGCTTTCTGTAAAACTATCGTCGAATCTATGAATTTTAGCCTATTTCAACGAGTTCGCGTTTTTTAATTAATTTTGAGAATTTCTGAACGCAATCACGAGCCAGAATGTAGATTAAAAGCGAAAAGAATGTTTGAATAATGTTGTATATATGATGCATGTTGAACTAAGTCATTCCAAAATTTTGGGCAAATGTGCTTCAAATGAGGTCTGAAGCTAGGGTAAATCACATATAACAACGTTGTGCGTTGGATTCATGTCATTTTGATTTGTTTTGACTTATTTATGCTCATTTGCAACCATCGCTCAATTCTCGTGAGAAATGTGCTTGAAATGAGGTCCGAAGCAAGGGTAAATACCCCCGTTTATAAATTCATGAAAAATTCGACCTTGCCAAAATTAACCAAATAAATTTGAGGAGCAACTATATCACATATAACAACGTTGTGTGTTGGATTCATGTCATTTTGAATGTGTTTGAATTATTTATGCTCATTTGCAACCATCGCTCAATTCTCGTGAGAAATGTGCTTGAAATGAGGTCCGAAGCAAGGGTAAATACCCCCGTTTATAATTTCATGAAAAATTCGACTTTGCCAAAATTAACCAAATAAATTTGAGGAGCAACTATATCACATATAACAACGTTGTGCGTTGGATTCATGTCATTTTGAATGTGTTTGAATTATTTATGCTCATTTGCAACCATCGCTCAATTCTCGTGAGAAATGTGCTTGAAATGAGGTCCGAAGCAAGGGTAAATACCCCCGTTTATAATTTCATGAAAAATTCGACCTTGCCAAAATTAACCAAATAAATTTGAGGATCAGCTATATCACATATAACAACGTTGTGTGTTGGATTCATGTCATTCTGATTTGTTTTGAATTTTTTATGCTCATTTGCAACCATCGCTCAATTCTCGTGAGAAATGTGCTTCAAATGAGGTCCGAAGCTAGGGTAAATACCCCCGTTTGTAATTTCATGAAAAATTCGACCATGCCAAAATTATCCATAGAAATTTGAGGATCAGCTATATCACATATAACAACGTTGTGTGTTGGATTCATGTCATTTTGATTTGTTTTGAATTTTTTATGCTCATTTGCAACCATCGCTCAATTCTCGTGAGAAATGTGCTTCAAATGAGGTCCGAAGCAAGGGTAAATACCCCCGTTTATAATTTCATGAAAAATTCGACCTTGCCAAAATTATCCATAGAAATTTGAGGATCAACTATATCACATATAACAACGTTGTGTGTTGGATTCATGTCATTTTGATTTGTTTTGAATTTTTTATGCTCATTTGCAACCATCGCTCAATTCTGGTTTGAAATGTGCTTCAAATGAGGTTCGAAGCTAGGGTAAATACCCCCATTTGTGCTTCAACATTTTTTGGCATATTTTATAAATCAACCAAATGAATTTCCTATACATCTATTCTACATGTATAGTGTAAATCTGAAGTTTCATTATGTTTTGAATAATTCTTCTATTTTTTATTTTTTATTTAAATAACATGGTTTAATAGAAACATCATATGTAAAACTGATAAAAATCATCTCTGTAGTAAATCTGAAGTTTCATTATATTTTTTATTTAAATAACATGGTTTATAATACTTAACAGCAAAGAAATCATATGTAGAACCATCGATCCCTGTGGCCAACGTACCAACCAATCAGAGCGCAGAACGAACGTCTCGCGGATCGCTGTGGCTGCGAGCGCATCCGTCCGATGCACGATTCCTTCTAGAAGGCGTCGATCCAACAGCCCAGGTCGAATCTCTGTGTTTCCTTCTAGAAGCTTTTCGGCTGGTCAAACAGAGGGTTGACCAAGCTTGAAATGAGCATAAATAATTCAAAAAAAATCAAAAAAATATATTGGCGATGCACATAGTAGTGTTATGTCATATAGTAACGAGAAAAAAATATAAACCTGTCTTATAAAGAATGGAACGAAAAAACCTTGTGTAACATATGATATCTTGAACAGTCTAGTAGAGAATTCAAGATAATGAGATGAGTTTCAAACCTTTTGAACTCAAATAAGGTCAAAATCTCACCAAAGCTTCATTTTGGTGTGACTAAGAAAGATCCAAAGTTATTTTTTCATTTTGACGTTTTAAACTTGTTTTATTTACGATTTTCGATAAATACCATTATTATTCAAAAGAAAATAAATAATACGAATATTCATCCAATAAATTTTTGGGCTTCGGAATTGCATTATATAGGTCTAATACAAGTCTAGTAAAAATATAAATAGGATTTATAAACATTAGAACGAAATCCATCACTAAAATGAGATTCCTCGAATACAAGACTAGAGATTTCAAAGAATAAGAGGTGGAAACATTGTGAATCTTCCGAAGAGGTGGGTTCTACCTTTTTGTTTTGTGTTCCTATGGGCTATACTAGCACAACCAAGCAAATAGTTCCACATTGCTACCACCTTTCGACGCTGTTACCGCGTGTTTCCGTATAAGTCCGGTATTTCTCCAGCGGGGCTAGGGTTTCACCGGGAGGCTACGGAGCGTCTGGATCCCAACACAAGCTAGGGGGTGCCATACCATGTTAGTATAGGTGTGTTGTGTGCTTTGTATGTCCAAGATTGCTCTCTGGGGTGTGACCCGGCTTCACCGGCATCCACTTCTCTCTCGTAGGCGATTACAGGGTGAAACTCCCGTATCGGACCAAACACCGTGAATCTTCCGAAGAGGTGGGTTCTACCTTTTTGTTCTGTGTTCCTATGGGATATCCTAGCACAACCAAGCAAATAGTTCCACATTGCTAACCCCTTTCGACGCTGTTACCGCGTGTTTCCGTATAAGTCCGGTATTTCTCCAGCGGGGCTAGGGTTTCACCGGGAGGGGGGCTACGGAGCGTCTGGATCCCAACACAAGCTAGGGGGTGCCATACCATGTTAGTATAGGTGTGTTGTGTGCTTTGTATGTCCAAGATTGCTCTCTGGGGTGTGACCCGGCTTCACCGGCATCCACTTCTCTCTCGTAGGCGATTACAGGGTGAAACTCCCGTATCGGACCAAACACCGTGAACCTTCCGAAGAGGTGGGTTCTACCTTTTTGTTCTGTGTTCCTATGGGATATCCTAGCACAACCAAGCAAATAGTTCCACATTGCTACCCCCCTTCGACGTTGTTACCACGTGTTTCCGTATAAGTCCGGTATTTCTCCAGCGAGGCTAGGGTTTCACCGGGAGGGGGGCTACGGAGCGTCTGGATCCCAACACAAGCTAGGGGGTGCCATACCATGTTAGTATAGGTGTGTTGTGTGCTTTGTATGTCCAAGATTGCTCTCTGGGGTGTGACCCGGCTTCACCGGCATCCACTTCTCTCTCGTAGGCGATTACAGGGTGAAACTCCCGTATCGGACCAAACACCGTGAATCTTCCGAAGAGGTGGGTTCACCTGCTTACCCGCCGGAGATTGTGGATCGGGGGACGGTGTCGAATGGCGTGAAGGAGGTGTAGGTGAACCAGCACCACCACCACCATCACCACCATTGGAGGGGGTGGACTTGTTAGCCTTGGCGCCTCGCCTAGAAACACTATGTACTTCTTTTTCCATAGAATGAACTGGCGCTTGACATCTCCAAGTCTTCTCTCCCCTTCGGGTGTAGCTATGTCAATCTCCAGGTCCTCAAACACTTGGACTATGTCTTCCACCGTGACACGAGCATAGCCATATGGAATGGGGTTGTTGTGGTGGAGTGCTCCAGGTGTACAGGGTAAAGCACTGCCGGTACCTACCTACGTGGAAATGTTCCCCACGGGATAATGCAGATCACATTCTTTCAGCTCCTTTACATCATCCATGGGGTAGTGAGGCTCCGGTGCACGAATCTCGATCGTCGGTGCATTAGCACCTACAGGCGGGGCCTCCGTGGAAGCCACGCTGCTTCTCTGCTGATGCTGGCTTCCGAGATCTGCTTCATGATCTTCATGCGGCCCTGCAGGGGCCGATCTTTCTTTCACAAGTATTCCATGCACGGTCTGCTTCAACTCACTAAGTTCCGATGCAACCTTCGCCAAAAGATCTGCATCTCGTTCCGTCTTTCTCTTACGGCTTCTGTAATAGTACGGGTCATTTTCCAGGGAAAACCCTACTTTCCACGGCATTCTGCCTTTGCCTCGTACATGTCCTCCGTGTTCCACATTCCCGAGGGCTATTGTCAGTGCGTCTTTCTCTCTGTTGAACGTGATCAAGCCCTGTTGAGCTTGGGTCATTGCGTCAATAAGGGCTTTTGTGGGAGCAAACGTTTTCTGCCGATGAACACACGCCCTGTCTCCGGGTCTAGCGATCCCCCATGCCCGTACCACCACATTTTGGCTCTTTCGTCCCATCCCTCTGTACCTAGAGGGATTCCTCGCGCCCTCAGGCCGTCCTCCATCTTCTGCCACTTAGGCGCCGAAATGCGGTATCCTCCTGGCCTCATAAAATGATGGTACTGTTTCTTATCCGCATTAGCCTTATTTTTTTCGATATTTCCTTGAAATGCTCCGATTTTTTTTGTCTCACAAATTCTGGCCAATCATCTTTCAGTTTCTCATTTTGTCCAGTGAAAATCGGAGTCTTGCCCTTGTTGACATATTCACGGGTTAAATTTTTCCTGAAGTTCCGGAATGCTTCGGCCATCTTCTGAAGAGAGAACTCTTTGACTAGCCTCCTCCTCTGACGTCCACCCGGAACCTCGTTACCGAATTCATCGACTTTGTTGTATTCCGGAGGTAGAATGAAATGTACCATAAGCTTTCTCCAGCAATCTTTTTCGTTCGCTTGTCGACAAAACTGAAACCAAGACGTGCCTTCTTTGGCTCCTTCCATTCCTGGACGGTGATCGGGACGTTGTCTCTAACAATGACTCCGCATTGGTTGATAAACTTCGTGGTGTGCTATAGGGGCTTGCCGGTTTCACCGATTGATTCGATGGTATATGTTTCTCCTTGTTTCATCGCCTTAGATTTGCCACGCTTTGTCGTACTCGATCCGGCCGAGGGCTAAAATAAGAAAGAGAGTCGCGCGCGTTAATGCATATGTATTCACATTTCAGTAAGTTTGTATCACGAGAGGCTCAATGTATATATATATACCTCGCCGGAGGTGTTTGGTCTTTGCAATTCGAGATCGTCGTTTGTCGACGGTTGACCTCCGTCGACAATGTCCGTTCCTTCACCCTCTTGATCATCGACAATGTCCGTTTCTTCACCTTCTTGATCGTCAAGGTTCAGAAAAGAAGAGACTACATCCTCTTCTTGCTCATCTTCTGGGCCCGGCACATAAGGGGTCTCGTTGTTTATGATGCCAAATATATAACCTTCAGCCTCCTGATCCGTAAGCGGCAAGGCTCTATCGTTCGCCATATGTCACTCCTGCATGTAGTAATAATTAATTTGTCAACATGCATGAAATTTTTTGCTTTCATTTCAGCCATTTTTGGAAAACAACAAAAACAGAAATACTTTGCATGTATAAGGTTGAAAACATGTGCCAAATGTTTCACTGAACATTTTGAGGTATTAAACATAATTTTTGAATAATTATTTAATTAGTTATGCCATTTTCTTTTTCCTTTTCTTTTATGACCAGAACAGAAAATTGATGTTTTTTTGGTCAAATTTATGCAATTATTCCCAAATCGAAATACCATTGTGTATATTTTGTTAAGACATAGCTCAAGTTTGCTCAATTTGGGTTAACAGAATTCAAGTTATGAATTTTGCAAGTTTAGTTTTCTGATCATTTCTATATACTTTTTATATTTTTCTGATTAATAAATAAAAGTTATTCATTTTTAAAGATTTTATCATTTTCTGTAATTTAAAAAGGAGAGGGCCCACGTGTCAGTGACCGTTTCTTTTCAGGGAATAATTCAAATAAAAACGAGGGGCTGACAGCCAGGCCCCACGCCAATGTCAGCATGACGTCAGCGACGGGCTCGGGCAGCACTGTGGTGCTCGCCGGCGGCGATTCTGGCCGTGGGAGCGAGCGCGAGAGGGCTCGTGGTTCGAGGGCGGCGCGTCATCCCTTCCGTTCGAGGGTGGCGCGTTCGCGGTTCGTGGTCGCCGTTCGAGGGCGTCCGTTCGAGGGCGGCGCGAGGCCCGCGGGGAACCTACCGGAGACGGCGACGGGGCGGGGCCGGAGCAGGGCGGAGGCGGTGGAGAGAAGGGCGCGGGCGACGGTGACGGCGACGGCGCGGTCCTCTCGCAGAGTCTCTGCGCGGGCGGCGGCGACGGAATCGGGGCAGAAGACGAGCAGGGCGCCGACGCGAGGAAGACGAGCGTTCGGGACATAGAAATTTTTGGGGGCAGGAAGACAGCGCGAATATATAGGGCCAGCATTTAGTCCCGGTTGGGGACACCAACCGCGACTAAAGGTCCCCTCCGGGTACCATCCGCGGGCCTTTAGTCGCGGTTGGTGTCCCCAACCGGGACTAAAGGGGTACCTTTAGTCGCGGTTGGTGTCACGAACCGCGACTAAACCTTTTTTCGCGGCGTTTTCGTTCCCGCGCGGAAAGAGCCTTTAGTCGCGGTTCGTGACTAAAGGTGCTTTTTCAAAATACTTTTCGTTTTAAAATCTTAAAAATACAAATAATATGTCATACAATTCAGAAAATTAAAACTAATTCATTTTAAAATCTTAAAAATACAAATAATATATCAAAAAATTCAGAAAAATAAAAATAATTAATTTTAAAATCTAAAAATACAAATAATATGTCAAAAAATTCAGAAAAATAAAACTAATTCATTTTAAAATCTTAAAAGTACAAATAATATGTCAAAAAATTCAGAAAAACAAAACTAATTCATTTTAAAATCTTAAAAGTACAAATAATATATCAAAAAATTCAGAAAAATAAAACTAATTCATTTTAAAATCTTAAAAATACAAATAATATATCAAAAATTCAAAAAAATAAAATTAATTCATTTTAAAATCTTAAAAATACAAATAATATATCAAAAAATTCAGAAAAATAAAACTAATTCATTTTAAAATCTTAAAAATACAAATAATATATCAAAAAAATTCAGAAAAATAAAACTAATTCATTTTAAAAACTCATTTTTCCCTCCATTTCTTCCCTGTCTTCCCACCTCTTTCTTCCTACCACTTTCTTCCCTCCTCCTGTCTTCCTGCTCCCATTTTTCCCGCTATTTCTTCCCTGTCTTCCCGCCTCCCGCTTCCCGCGTCTGTTTTCTGGTTTCCTTGTGATTCTTCCTGATTGGTTGGATTGAGACGACTCACGTTAAAGAGAGGGGGACATGCATTTCGATAGATAAACAAGGCACAGTACACATAATGGCAAGATTGGATCTAAATCTAAACGGAGAGCATAGATCTAAATAAACAAGGCAGTACATAATGGCCAGAGTGCATCGATCTACTAGCTAGTCATACTCCTGCCTAGGCCTATAATACTCCGACTCGTAGTCGTCGTAGTCGCCGTCGTCGTCGTCACTATCGTCGGACGGTGCTCTGGACTCCCTCGGAGGATCACGACTCCAAGAATGGGCGTGAGGGTAGCGCAGGCGGGGGTTATCGCCAGCCCTGATGTAGTTCATCACCCTCTGAAGAGTCCATCCGCCGCCCCACCACAGCCGACGACCGGCCTCGTTGAAGTTCGAAGGAGGCGGGACGTTCTCCTCGTACCTAGCGAGCGCACTCTCACGCCGATTAATGAAGAAGGCGTCCCAAGTAGGACGGTAGTCAAGATTCCAACTGGGATTCCTCCGCTGCTCCGGTGTGAGCTCGTGGTAGTAGTGGTTCGTGATGGCCGCCCGACGCGCCACACCTTGAGGAAGAGGAGGGACCGGCACTCCTCCGGCGCTCACATCCAACCGGCGGGAACGCTGTAGCCGGGCGGGCAGGGGTAGTTCGAGGCGGAAAGAGCCTCCGCCTGGATGAAGGTTAGAGTGGGTACGATAGAAGCCATGAGAGAGTGGTGAGTTTGTGTGTGTTTATGCCAATGGTGTGGCAATGCATACATATATATAGCGAGAAGAAAACATATCCCTTCAGTCCCGGTTGGGGACACCAACCGGGACTAAATGGTTCGTGTTTCGTTGGACCAATCAGATAGAATCACACGGATCGTGTGTTTCTTTCAAGCGCTTGTGAGTCTTTGGATCCGGGGTGTGTTTCTTTCGAGCTGTTATGAGCCGTTCGATCAGGGCTACGGTGTGTTTCTTTCGAGCTGGTGTGAGCCGTTGGATCAGGTTGTTTCTTAACCGTTGGATCAAAACCCTAGCACAACACTTTGTGAGTCAGAGGACGGTAATCATAGTGTCGACAAGGTAAACAATTTAGGTCTTCTTTTCAAGTAAAGTTTTTACTTAAAAAATATTACTTATATTTATATATTATCAATTCATGATGAAAGATATAGAGATCCTAGGACACTATAATTATGAAAACTAGGATTTCAACCTCTAGAGTCTAGAGGGTGGAAGACACATACAAATATAACTACACGTTCAACCAATATATAGAAAATAAAGATGTGGAACTACGTTTGAAGTATTATCATGTCGTTACACCAATATTCAGCACTTCAAAATCCCAAAATTAGCACGTTAGACCAGATTTAAAGCATGATCTTAGCTGCAAAATTCAGTGCAATATGTAACGTACATTTACAAACTTTGTTCACCATGTGATTTGTACAAATAAATTGTCCATGGCCCCTATCTACATTTCCTTTTTTCATGTTGCCTAATATAACTCTATGCAACACGTAGATCGGCAGAAAGAAAATCTGGTTACACAATGATGAAGCATCGGGAGAACATCAACATTTACAAATTGAACAAAAATATAGCTTGCTCGTTCTTTTGAATGAGAAAATGCGAATCTCTACATGGCCCAAACTTTGAGAACGGAAAGAAAGCTTAACTTATTTTGTGGGATGAGTCGATGTTCAATCTCAATACTATGTCCTAGTTATCTCCACATGAGCTTGGATGCATATTTCTTATTAACTGAATTGGTAGTTGTCTTCCTTCACTAGTAGAAAACGGGCTTCTAGTCCCGGGCCGTAAGGGGCTATAGTCCCGGATGGCAATCCGGGAACTAGAGGCCCCCGCTTTTGTCCCGCCGGCCCACAAGCCGCGACAAGATGAGAAGCTCACGGGAGCTCCCGGGGCAGGACTTTTAGTCCCGGGTGGTAATATAACCCGGAACTCGACTTTTTTCTATTTTTTTATTTCTGATTTTCCTTTTCATTTAGTCTCTATTATTTATATCTCTAATCACTCTTCTTTCACTCTAAACTGACACTTCCCAGGAGGTCAGCCATCCTCAGGCTACTCCACTCTCAGCACGCTTAACTTCTGAGTTCCTTCACTCTCAGCATCTAAGAACCAAAATCATGCTTTTACTCACAATAGTATGGTGTCAATCATGTTAACCTTTGAGACATGATGTCGCACATATTTATTTTGTGAATCCAAAAATTATTTAGTTAAACATAAATAAATAAGTAATAATATCTTGAATTGAAATAATAATTAATTAATTTTAAATAATAATAAATCAATTAATTTAAATAATAATTATTTACTCCAAATTGTTAGTCATTTCAACATATCATATAATTATCTTAAGATAGATATTTTTCTCTTTAATCCACATTTCAAATTAAATTTCCGAAATTTCATCACATTATACATCAATTGTTTAATTAAGCTTGCTCAGATTGATCATGCATATTATATGTAATTAAACAAGGACTTTTAAAATAGATATTATATATAATTAAATAAGGACACGTACATTAAGTCTTCTACGGATCGGAATATATAATACATTACACAACAAGCAATAAATAATATATATAGGTTGTCACAAGAGAGAGAGAGAGAGAGAGCTCCCATGTACACGGACTGCTCGCGAATCCCAAACACTAGGAGACCGGGGGACAAGGTGCACTAGTAGAGAAGTGCCTTTCTATGGAATCGATTCTGTGGCGCACCCCTATTCGGGTGCGCCACAGAAATGTAATTCTGTGGCGCACGGATGGGCATGCGCCACAGAAAACAGGAATTCTGTGGCGCACGGGACCGTGGTTGCGCCACAGAAAACAGGAATTCTGTGGCGCACCGGATGGGGGTGCGCCACAGAAATGAGCTGGGGGGCCCACACCAAAAACTTTACACTCCCATTCTGTGGCGCATGGTGGTCAGTGCGCCACAGAAATATGACATTTCAGTGGGCGCACCACTGCCACGTGCGCCACAGAATTCCCATCCGAAAAATTCTGCCCTCACGCACCAACTCCACCCCCCCCCCCCCCCCCCCCCCCCCCCCCCCCCCCCCGGGAACGCCTTTTCTAGTTTTTGACGGAAGAGTTGGCGGTCTAAAAAGCATCAAAAAATAAATCCCTTATAGATGCACGGAGAGTTTAATGTCTACTTTTTTATCAAATTTTGAAATATGAATTTCGACTTTCTGAGCAAAAGTTTTATAAAAAAAGTAAAATGGGCATAACTTTTGCATACGATGTCGAAAAAAAATGATCAAGATATTAAAAAAAACTAGAGAAAAAAAGAAACACAAGCTCGAAGTACGGAGCCACCAAGCTCGAATTTTGCAGAATTGTGTGGTGTGCTTCAGTCATAGAATGACCGTCCATACATATCATTGATTTCCTTCCGATCGTGCCTTTTCCACTTAGTCTCCCCTCGTGCCGCGATTGAGGAATACCAATCGGCTTAAGGTCAGGAACATAGTCAATACAGAACTCAATTACCTCCTCATTTCCATAGCCCTTTACAATGCTTCCTTCTGGCCTAGCACGGTTACGAACATATTTCTTTAATACTCCCATAAACCTCTCAAAGGGGAACATATTGTGTAGAAATACAGGACCGAGAATGGAAATCTCTTCGACTAGGTGGACTAGGAGGTGCGTCATAATATTGAAGAAGGATGGTGAAAACACCAACTCGAAACTGACAAGACATTGGACGACATCGTTCTGTAACCGTGGTAGATCTTCTGGACTGATTACCTTCTGAGAGATTGCATTGAGGAATGCACATAGGTTCACAATGGCTACTTGAACATTTTCCAGTAGGATCCCCCTCAAAGCAATCGGAAGCAATTGCGTCATAATCACGTGGCAGTCATGAGACTTCAGGTTTTGGAACTTTTTGTCCGCCATGTTTATTATTCCCTTTATATTCGACGAGAAGCCAGAAGGGACCTTCATACTCCTCAGGCATTCAAAAAAAATGACCTTCTCTTCTTTGGTAAGAGCGTAGCTGGCATGACCTTGAAACCATTCCGGATGCCGATCATCTGGGTCTTTCAAAGTTGCTGGTCCTGCCGTGCTTCCTTTGTATCATTTGTCTTCCCATACACGCCCAAGAAGCTTAGCAGGTTCACGCAAATATCGTTCGTAACATGCATCACGTCGATTGCAGAGCGGACATCTAGCTAGGACTTTCCAATACTGTAGCTCCCAAAATATCGATTTCTTCTTCCACATGGGTACGTGCCCGTCAACTCCCAGCGGAACTGATTGTCCGCCAGGACCCTTTCCAAAGATGACTTTCAAATCCTTGACCATATCAAATATCTCAGCTCCAGTACGTTCCGCAGGCTTCGGCCGGTGATCTGCCTTGCCGTTGAAATGCTTGCCTTTCTTTCTTACGTTATGATTTCGGGGAAGAAATCGACGATGACCCAGGTACACGTTCTTCCTACAATTATCCAAAAATACACTTTCAGTTTCATGTAAGCAGTGCGTCCATGCTTTGTATCCCTTATTTGACTGTCCCGAAAGGTTACTGAGAGCAGGCCAATCGTTGATGGTTACAAAAAGCAACGCTCGTAGGTCAAATTCCTCTTCTTTGTGCTCATCCCACACAGGTACACCAGGTCTGCCCCACAACGGTAAAAGTTCATCAACTAATGGCCTTAGGTACACATCGATGTCGTTGCCGGGTTGCTTCGGACCTTGGATGAGCACTGGCATCATAATGAACTTCCGCTTCATGCACAACCAAGGAGGAAGGTTGTAGATGCATAGAGTCACGGGCCAGGTGCTATGGCTGGAGCTCTACTCGCCAAAAGGATTCATGCCATCAGTACTTAGACCAAATCTTATGTTCCTTGCGTCAGCTGCAAAATCTTTGAACTCTCTGTCGATCTTTCTCCATTGCGTTCCATCAGCGGGGTGACTCAACTCCCCGTCGGACTTACGGTCCTATTTGTGCCATCGCAACAACTTGGCATGCTATTTTTTCCTGAACAGACGTTTCAACCGAGGTATTATAGGAGCATACCACATCACCTTGGCGGGAACCCTCTTCCTGGGTTTCTCGCCCTCAACATCGTCACCAGGGTCATCGCCTCTGATCTTATAACGCAATGCAGTGCATACAGGGCATTCATTCAAATTCTCGTATTCACCGCGGTAGAGGATGCAGTCGTTAATGCATGCATGTATCTTCAGAACCTCTAAACCTAGAGGGCAGACAACCTTCTTTGTTTCGTACGTACTGGCGGGCAACTCGTTATTCTTCGGAAACATATTCTTCAACATTTTCTGCAAATTTTCAAATGATGAGTCAGCTACACCTTCCCGTGCCTTCCATTTCAGCAAATCCAGTGTGCAGCCCAGCTTTTTCAGACTATTGTCGCATCCTGGGTACAGCGACTTCGTGTGATCCTCTAACATGCGATCCAAATTCTCCCTCTCCTTGTCAATTTCGCAACGTCTCCGTGCATCAGCAATGGTCCGACCAAGATCATCAGCGGGCTCATCATGTGCCTCTCTTCACCTTCACCAAACCCTTCCCCACCTTCAGCATCATCCTCCATGAAAGTATCACCGAAAGCCTCATGATAGTTGACATCGATATCATCCTCTTCTTCATCTTCTTCCATTCTAACCCCTCTTTCTCCATGCTTGGTCCAACAATTATAGCTTGGCATGAAACCGTGCCGAAGCAGGTGCATGTGAACGAATCTTGAGGAGGAGTAACCCTTCTGATTTTTACATTCAGCACTTGGACAGATAATAAAACCTCGGTGCTTGTTCGCATTTGCCACTACGAGGAAATCTTTCAACCCGTAGTGAACTCGCCGGAGAGTCGGTTACCGTACATCCATTGCCGATTCATCTGCATTATTGTTATATAAAGTATATAATTAACCATCATGCATTTGTTAAACTAACTAGTTAGAAATAATACAAACCATGAAAGGTTCAAATTGCTAATCGCGATCGCGGAGGAAAAATAAATGACGAAGCTCAAGTGCGGCTCGGACACTTCATATCATGTGTGTTTTATGCTCTCGGGCATATCATCGAACACCTTGTGTGCATAGGAGGAACCAAAAGCAAACCCACCACCCCTTGTGGATATTGTGAGTAGAAGTGACACCAAATGTGGCTAAGTGCAGCGAGCTGAGTCCTATATAGGGATGGTCTTTTAGTCCCGATTGGTCTGGACAACCGCGACTAAAGGCCTTCGGGCCAGCCTGAGGACCTTTTAGTCCCGGTTGGCCAGGCCAACCGCGACTAAAGCCCCTCCCGTTCGCCAGCTGTGGACCGAGCGCGCTGGGCCTAGACTATTGGTCGCGGGTCTGCTCCGCGACTAAAGACCCCTATGGTCGCGGTTCGATTATTTTGGGGACTAATGGGGGCGTATGGAAGGCCTATTTTCGACCAGTGATTGGAGTATGTTGTCAATATAAAATTAATTATTCATTGGAGTATATTGTCAATATGAAATTAATTACTGAAATTTGCTTGGACTGCCACTTGTCCTCCACTTATTTTAAAATGTCTAAAATTATTTTAGGAGTAGATCTTTATGTACCCCCACTTGTTAGTTTAAAATGTCTAAAATTATGCGCCTTATTAATTGGGGTTATTTCTACTTTTTAGTTGTCAAGTTTCCTCCTGATATTTAGCGTGTGCGTAACAGGCTGGACTGCCATGTTGTCCAAACGCTATCCTTAACAAATCCAGCTAAATATCAGGAGGAAACTTCCTCTGTATTTTTTCCAGAGAATGCCTTAATCTCGGACCATTCCTAAATATGCTTATTTGTTTGGATGGAATTGAGTTAACTGAGTGTGTTTAGTCTACGAGGTGGTAGTTTAGTTCCTGTACAGTGTTGAAGTTGCTTGTCTAATTATGTAATCCTAGTATTTATTGATCTCAATGTGCGTATTGGGTAGAGGCTTTGTAACTAACCACCTCTATCAAGCCAAGCATCAATTATTGTCGATGATACCTTCTTTTATTGTATATCACATTCGGGCAACATTACTGTACTAGCTGAGTGTCCGTGCGTTGCTATGGATTAGCATTAAATCTCTTTTTTTAATCACCATATATGTTTTAATCGGGCCCGCTCGGGTCCGGTGATTCCTTTCATCCCTACCGAGTGTTTCATCTCAACGTCCTATAACAATCCCAATGTATCGTAATTAGTTTAGCTTTCCTTGAAAGTTCACATGCTAGAGAGTGGGGAGTCATTGCCAGTGACCAATGAGAGAGATTGTTTTTGCTGTGGCCAGAAATCGCATACCCTCTATCAAATGCTCTACACGCCGAGGCTGTGGCAGCGCAGAACGCAATACGTATTGCTGACCAAATGGGCATTGGAAGCCTGATCATCTCGAGGGATCACCAGAACCTGAGGCTAGGCATTCAATCCCCATCTTTGGACCAAGCGTGTCTTGGTCAACTCTTCCTAGATACAGTATCAAATATCAGCTTACCGTGGAGTTCAATGATTACAGTGTGGATTACTGTCCGAGGGCATGTAATAAACGTGCTTATACAATTGCAGCAATGGGCATGAGTATGAACGTGAAAAAGCAATATGTGTCGTTGTCGGAGTTTCTACCTGATGTATCTCGTTTGGTGGTCAGCGATTTAGCTGTTTCCTAATGGAATGCATATGTTCCCGTCAAAAAATAGAAGTTTAGCTTGATCAGCCTCCAACTAAAGGGCTATTTATCGAATTGCCCATAGCGGACCACTTGTACTCAGTTTTACCCCTAGAGCTGAATCGACCTCAGTTTTGCCCCTAGTCTGTGCGCAACTACTATGGAGAGGCTGGAACGGTAAGTTTGGAGTCGACTCCGTTTCGCGAAGTGGGACCGAGGAGTCAGACTCCGTTTCGCGAAGTGGGTCCGGGTGGGACTGCCAAGTTCGTTGAAACCATCCGGAGCTTACAGGTGGGACCGCACAATTAGTTGACTACGCTGAATAGTCCACACCCGAGTTTCCCGCCACCACCGTCGTGCGCTGCCGCCCAATTTAGTTGACCCGCCGTCGTGCGCTGCCGCTCACGCCGCCGCCACCGCCGCACCATCCCCTGCTGCGCCACGAGCACCTGCGGCACCACCACCACCACCACCACCACCACCACCGCTGGGTTCGGCTTGGGGGGCGAAAAGGCGGGGCAGCCCACGCTGGCCAGAGCTGTCAGCGACGCGTGGAAAAACCGTGGGCCCCCGGGTCGTTCAAAGTCTGCCGGAGTAACGGCACGCGCGTCGCAGTAAATGACCCGCCAGGGCTACAAAAGGCCCCTCACCGCTCGCCGCTCTCCCCATTCTCGCCGTTCATCTCCTCGCCCTCACCGCACAAACTCTCATCGCCCTCGCCGCACTTCACCAGACACCCCGAGACGATGCCTCGCCGACTCCGTGCATGGCGCAACTCGCCGTTGTACTGCCGACCCACGGCCGCGACGCGGGGCCACAATGACGGCGAGGAGAACGAGCAGCCGGCGCCGGAGGAGGCAGCGCCCGAGCAGCAGCTGCCGCAGGAGGAGGCGGGGCCCGAGCAGCAGCAGCCGCCGGAGGAGGTGGCGCCCGAGCAGGAGCCGCCGCAGGAGGAGGCGGCGCCCGAGCAGGAGCCGCCGCAGGAGGCGCCGCGCTGGAGGAGGCTCAGGCGGATGCAGCCTATCTGGCCCGAGCAGCACGCCACCGTCTACTCGTTCGAAACATGGCGGAACGAGGAGGCGTTCCACACGGTCCGCTCCTGGCTAAAGGAGGCGGCGGCAGCGGCCGAGGCTGCCGCTGTTCGTGCATCCCTGGAGACCCACCAGAGGGAGCAGGCGGAGCGCCAGGTCTACCGGGAGCTCGCCGCAACCGCGGCGTCGGATGAACAGCAGGCGGTCGTCGCGCTGTACGAGAGCGACCGGCGCAAGGCTGCCCTGCAGAGCGAGAGGCGGGACCGCCGCCATCCCTCCGAGCAGGCGCAGCTGCACCGGCTGCGGATCCGAGGCAGAGCGGAGCGGCATGCGATCGCTACGCTGGCGAACCCATCGCCCTTAGCCAAGAACGACCACGAGGCGGGGCCCTCCAGCATGCTGGCCTACGACGACAGCGATGAGGACGACGAGGAAGAGGAGTAGAGGACGACGTCTAGGAGGAGGGCGACGACTAGGCCTCTCGGGCAACCGTAGTTTTTTTTTTAAAGTTTTTTCAATGTTTTTAGTTAAATTATGCCGTCTAGCTTTCTGTAAAACTATCGTCGAATCTATGAATTTTAGCCTATTTCAACGAGTTCGCGTTTTTTAATTAATTTTGAGAATTTCTGAACGCAATCACGAGCCAGAATGTAGATTAAAAGCGAAAAGAATGTTTGAATAATGTTGTATATATGATGCATGTTGAACTAAGTCATTCCAAAATTTTGGGCAAATGTGCTTCAAATGAGGTCTGAAGCTAGGGTAAATCACATATAACAACGTTGTGCGTTGGATTCATGTCATTTTGATTTGTTTTGACTTATTTATGCTCATTTGCAACCATCGCTCAATTCTCGTGAGAAATGTGCTTGAAATGAGGTCCGAAGCAAGGGTAAATACCCCCGTTTATAAATTCATGAAAAATTCGACCTTGCCAAAATTAACCAAATAAATTTGAGGAGCAACTATATCACATATAACAACGTTGTGTGTTGGATTCATGTCATTTTGAATGTGTTTGAATTATTTATGCTCATTTGCAACCATCGCTCAATTCTCGTGAGAAATGTGCTTGAAATGAGGTCCGAAGCAAGGGTAAATACCCCCGTTTATAATTTCATGAAAAATTCGACTTTGCCAAAATTAACCAAATAAATTTGAGGAGCAACTATATCACATATAACAACGTTGTGCGTTGGATTCATGTCATTTTGAATGTGTTTGAATTATTTATGCTCATTTGCAACCATCGCTCAATTCTCGTGAGAAATGTGCTTGAAATGAGGTCCGAAGCAAGGGTAAATACCCCCGTTTATAATTTCATGAAAAATTCGACCTTGCCAAAATTAACCAAATAAATTTGAGGATCAGCTATATCACATATAACAACGTTGTGTGTTGGATTCATGTCATTCTGATTTGTTTTGAATTTTTTATGCTCATTTGCAACCATCGCTCAATTCTCGTGAGAAATGTGCTTCAAATGAGGTCCGAAGCTAGGGTAAATACCCCCGTTTGTAATTTCATGAAAAATTCGACCATGCCAAAATTATCCATAGAAATTTGAGGATCAGCTATATCACATATAACAACGTTGTGTGTTGGATTCATGTCATTTTGATTTGTTTTGAATTTTTTATGCTCATTTGCAACCATCGCTCAATTCTCGTGAGAAATGTGCTTCAAATGAGGTCCGAAGCAAGGGTAAATACCCCCGTTTATAATTTCATGAAAAATTCGACCTTGCCAAAATTATCCATAGAAATTTGAGGATCAACTATATCACATATAACAACGTTGTGTGTTGGATTCATGTCATTTTGATTTGTTTTGAATTTTTTATGCTCATTTGCAACCATCGCTCAATTCTGGTTTGAAATGTGCTTCAAATGAGGTTCGAAGCTAGGGTAAATACCCCCATTTGTGCTTCAACATTTTTTGGCATATTTTATAAATCAACCAAATGAATTTCCTATACATCTATTCTACATGTATAGTGTAAATCTGAAGTTTCATTATGTTTTGAATAATTCTTCTATTTTTTATTTTTTATTTAAATAACATGGTTTAATAGAAACATCATATGTAAAACTGATAAAAATCATCTCTGTAGTAAATCTGAAGTTTCATTATATTTTTTATTTAAATAACATGGTTTATAATACTTAACAGCAAAGAAATCATATGTAGAACCATCGATCCCTGTGGCCAACGTACCAACCAATCAGAGCGCAGAACGAACGTCTCGCGGATCGCTGTGGCTGCGAGCGCATCCGTCCGATGCACGATTCCTTCTAGAAGGCGTCGATCCAACAGCCCAGGTCGAATCTCTGTGTTTCCTTCTAGAAGCTTTTCGGCTGGTCAAACAGAGGGTTGACCAAGCTTGAAATGAGCATAAATAATTCAAAAAAAATCAAAAAAATATATTGGCGATGCACATAGTAGTGTTATGTCATATAGTAACGAGAAAAAAATATAAACCTGTCTTATAAAGAATGGAACGAAAAAACCTTGTGTAACATATGATATCTTGAACAGTCTAGTAGAGAATTCAAGATAATGAGATGAGTTTCAAACCTTTTGAACTCAAATAAGGTCAAAATCTCACCAAAGCTTCATTTTGGTGTGACTAAGAAAGATCCAAAGTTATTTTTTCATTTTGACGTTTTAAACTTGTTTTATTTACGATTTTCGATAAATACCATTATTATTCAAAAGAAAATAAATAATACGAATATTCATCCAATAAATTTTTGGGCTTCGGAATTGCATTATATAGGTCTAATACAAGTCTAGTAAAAATATAAATAGGATTTATAAACATTAGAACGAAATCCATCACTAAAATGAGATTCCTCGAATACAAGACTAGAGATTTCAAAGAATAAGAGGTGGAAACATTGTGAATCTTCCGAAGAGGTGGGTTCTACCTTTTTGTTTTGTGTTCCTATGGGCTATACTAGCACAACCAAGCAAATAGTTCCACATTGCTACCACCTTTCGACGCTGTTACCGCGTGTTTCCGTATAAGTCCGGTATTTCTCCAGCGGGGCTAGGGTTTCACCGGGAGGCTACGGAGCGTCTGGATCCCAACACAAGCTAGGGGGTGCCATACCATGTTAGTATAGGTGTGTTGTGTGCTTTGTATGTCCAAGATTGCTCTCTGGGGTGTGACCCGGCTTCACCGGCATCCACTTCTCTCTCGTAGGCGATTACAGGGTGAAACTCCCGTATCGGACCAAACACCGTGAATCTTCTGAAGAGGTGGGTTCTACCTTTTTGTTCTGTGTTCCTATGGGATATCCTAGCACAACCAAGCAAATAGTTCCACATTGCTAACCCCTTTCGACGCTGTTACCGCGTGTTTCCGTATAAGTCCGGTATTTCTCCAGCGGGGCTAGGGTTTCACCGGGAGGGGGGCTACGGAGCGTCTGGATCCCAACACAAGCTAGGGGGTGCCATACCATGTTAGTATAGGTGTGTTGTGTGCTTTGTATGTCCAAGATTGCTCTCTGGGGTGTGACCCGGCTTCACCGGCATCCACTTCTCTCTCGTAGGCGATTACAGGGTGAAACTCCCGTATCGGACCAAACACCGTGAACCTTCCGAAGAGGTGGGTTCTACCTTTTTGTTCTGTGTTCCTATGGGATATCCTAGCACAACCAAGCAAATAGTTCCACATTGCTACCCCCCTTCGACGTTGTTACCACGTGTTTCCGTATAAGTCCGGTATTTCTCCAGCGAGGCTAGGGTTTCACCGGGAGGGGGGCTACGGAGCGTCTGGATCCCAACACAAGCTAGGGGGTGCCATACCATGTTAGTATAGGTGTGTTGTGTGCTTTGTATGTCCAAGATTGCTCTCTGGGGTGTGACCCGGCTTCACCGGCATCCACTTCTCTCTCGTAGGCGATTACAGGGTGAAACTCCCGTATCGGACCAAACACCGTGAATCTTCCGAAGAGGTGGGTTCTACCTTTTTGTTCTGTGTTCCTATGGGATATCCTAGCACAACCAAGCAAATAGTTCCACATTGCTACCCCCTTTCGACGCTGTTACCGCGTGTTTCCGTATAAGTCCGGTATTTCTCCAGCGGGGCTAGGGTTTCACCGGGAGGGGGGCTACGGAGCGTCTGGATCCCAACACAAGCTAGGGGGTGCCATACCATGTTAGTATAGGTGTGTTGTGTGCTTTGTATGTCCAAGATTGCTCTCTGGGGTGTGACCCGGCTTCACCGGCATCCACTTCTCTCTCGTAGGCGATTACAGGGTGAAACTCCCGTATCGGACCAAACACCGTGAATCTTCCGAAGAGGTGGGTTCTACCTTTTTGTTTTGTGTTCCTATGGGCTATCCTAGCACAACCAAGCAAATAGTTCCACATTGCTACCCCCTTTCGACGCTGTTACCGCGTGTTTCCGTATAAGTCCGGTATTTCTCCAGCGGGGCTAGGGTTTCACCGGGAGGGGGGCTACGGAGCGTCTGGATCCCAACACAAGCTAGGGGGTGACATACCATGTTAGTATAGGTGTGTTGTGTGCTTTGTATGTCCAAGATTGCGTTCCCGCACAGAGAAGCGCACGTCTCAGCGTCTGCAGGCCGTTGCCGCCGTAGTTTGCATGCATGGACTCGATCTGCACCGTTCCTTACGATCAAACGATCGAAAATGAAGCGGTGCATGGACTGGGTGTTTTGTCTCAATGTAACGGCCCCTTTCACCAGCCCGGTGCATGCACGCCTCGTTTTTTCAGAGTAAACAACGTGGCAGAAGAAAAAAATAGTTAACGTCGCGTCGCATTTTCAGCAGCCCTGCACGCCTTGTTTCAGAAACACGAGTCGCGTCGCATTTGCAGCGACGCAGCCCTCCACGCCTGGTTTCAGAAACACGAGTCGCGTCGCATTTGCAGCGACGCAGCCCTCCACGCCTAGTTTTCAGAAGATACGCATCAATGTGCAGGATTTGGCGTGAGACTTTGGACTTTCTTCTCTTCACCTCTTTAATACACGCATGCAACGTCGAATCACTTCGACTGACGAATGCACACGCGCTCGTACTCCGTATCAATAGCTGTCCGGCCTACGCCTACGCCTATGCCTGTTCTACACCGCTTTGACCATGCATCTACTCTAATACACTGCGTCCAAGGTCTTCACACAGTTTGCTTCATCTACCCAAATAAATTCACGTCTAATCGTGTCTTTAAATATTCCTTCAGTCGTCCTCCGTATTCTCATCCCTCTCCAGCCATTTGCCCTTTCTCTCCCTTCAAGCCCTAACGCACAATGTCTTCCTACTCACTACCTTCAAGCCCGGAGTCGGTCTCCGACGAGGACAACCACCCCAAGGCTCTGCCTTGGTACGAGGCCGAGTGGCCCGAGGCGGAGTTGGACGTCCTGCCCATCGTGCTTCCCGTCGACGACTCTCCCAATCGGGAGCGATCGCCGACGCCGCCCTTCGTCCACCGCCCCGTCCCTTCCACCACCACCAAGACGTCGGACATCTCCCCCAAGACGAACCGCCGCCTCAAAACACTGGAGCGGCTGGAGAAGAAGGAGTTGAAGGCGATGGAGAAGAAGGAGGCCAAGGAGGACGCGAAGGCTTTCCGGGCCAGCATCAAGCGGTCCCGTGAGAGGCAGGAGGAGAGGATGCGGGCGGAGAACCGCAGCGCCCGGATCAAGCAGGAGATGGAGATCCGGGCGGCGGAGTGGAGGAAGTAGGGCGGCGCCGGAGCGCGGGAAGGGCTCCCGCATGCATGCAGAGCGGGAGCAGTTAGGGCTAGCCCTTTTTTTTTAGTTAAATGTAATGTTTATCCGGCCCCACTGATTATATGTAAAGTGGGGCCAGTTATCCTTTCTAAGTATGTTTAATTATATATAAGCCCTATATATAAAGTTATGTTCTTATATTTGTCCAAATGTACCCACTGTTTAGAAGTTTTATCCTTTCTAATCATCGCTTTAAAATCTGCACATTGTAAACAAAATTTATATATAAGAGATGTGCTTTAACGAATAATATTTTCTAAAAGAGCTGCATTATGTTTTCTAAGATAACATAAAAAAATTTGAGTTGAGCACAGTATATTTTATATTATTAATACGAATAATTTGATGGTTTAATAAATGGATAATGCGTAGTCTGCATGTACTGATTAATAAATATAAATGGATAATGTGTAGTCTACATGTTGACATTGGGCCTCATGTGACATTGGGCCGCAAGGAACGGTCAACTGGTGGGGCCCACATGCAGCGCCAACCGTCAACAGATGGGGCACACAAACCGCGCCAACGCTCAACAGCTGGGGCCCACAGGCCGCGCCAACGGTTGTATGATGGGTCCCACAGGTCAGGATCCTAACGGGGGGCCGAAAATAACGGTGGGAGCAGCGAAAAGAGTCCTTGCGCACTGACTAGGGGCAAAACTGAGCTCGATTCGGCGCTAGGGGTAAAACTGAGGTCGTGGTGCCAACTGAGGGCACCTTGTTAATTATCCCCCAACTAAAATATGCCCTCTTACTAATTTTGATACGGTAGTGCACGCATTTACTCGATAAAAATAGATTCGCTATCCTAGTGTAGTAGTATGGAAATACGCTGGATTCAAGAGATTCTACTTTGGGTACACCATCACCATCCATTTCATTTCAGTTTTTGGCAAAAATACCATTTACCCACATTTATGATTTTGCTGAGGTGCAACGGATTTTTGGTAAACCTAATCATGTATGTATATGACATAACCTAGTTCTTTTGGTTAGAAGAGGTCGTAATCAATTGGCAATGCGAATCTGTCCTATGTAGACAAAATTCTACCAAGTTCAACTCAATTATGTTGATATGCAAGCAATTTGCTTAGCAGTCTAACCATCTATTGGCTTCACGTGGCCTTTTACATGTACGTGGTTCTTCTGAAGCAGGCATCTAATGCGGTCAGACCAGTACGTCAAGCCAATAGTGTCTGGCACATACATGTAGTTCATCTAGTTCTCTGGATTCCGTAATCAAGTGCTTCTGCTATCAGGCGCATGAATACGTGAGAAGGATGTACTTACAAAGGTTCAGATCAGCGTGTGTGCGCCATGGCCGTGGCGGTGCTTCAGCGCTGGGAAGCCTGAGCAGAGCACACACACGTGCAGGAGGAGGGGGCGACGCACACCGGAGCCGGCGCGCGGTCGTTGCAGGGGAATATGCTGACTTTCCAGGGTGACGAACGGTGGACTTCCCGCCGAAGCGCGTTGGACTCGCTCGCCCGTCAGTGGCGGCACATCCGCACATGAGCGCGGGTTCGACGCAGTTGGCTCTCGCCTTGTGAAGCCTGCTGGACTCTCGTTGCGGGCTCACAAGCTCCCGGGCGACGCTTGTCCCGCGGGCTTCACGCGGCGGACCACAGGATAGAGGTATGGAGAAGCGAGGTCGGAGATAAAAAGACAGCGAGGCATGCGCACAGTCGGGGGAGTCATTGCGCTTGTCTTCTTCGTCGGTGTCGGAGGTGCTTAGGGCATCGGTCACACGTACACACATAACAGTCATGCACAGACCTCGACCACGAACGCTTTCTCTTCCACGGCTTCTTTTGCGTGCTTAATCCTCGTCAACGTCCAGGAGAGACTTTCTCAACCAACGGCAGCCACTGCATTCTCTCCCGACGACCGACGGTGACGTCGCAACGGCGAAGTGGACGAGCTCCACGCGCGCGGTAGACTCGTGTCGTTGTGAGATCGTCACCCGCGCTCGCTAGCATGAGCTCGTCCGCTTGCTCTCGATGGGAACGCTGGAACGCGCCAAACGGCGTGCCGCCGCTGCACCGGGCAGTACACGAGTGTTGCTGCTGACCTGCTTGCGCCGCGCGATGCTGTGGGGTAGGCTGGACCCGCTCGCTCACTTGCTCGGGCACCCTGCAGTCCTGGACTGCACCAGCCCGACTGCTGAAGACGATGGCCAAAACGACGGCGACCAAGGCGAGGAAGCCTCCTGTCACAGCGAATGGGATCTCATGGCGAAGAGCGTTTCCAGCGGCGATTTTTAATTGTTGTTGAGACTAAAGTGGGTGTTTGTTTTATCTAAGGCGGAGTCGTAACCGAATGTGCATATTTCTAGGAGAGATCGTATGGGGTGAGAGAGATAACGATGACAAGCATGATTTTAGGAGAGATTGTTGGGGAGAGAGATTAAGGTGGCAAGTGTGTAATTTGTTGAGTACCGAAGTGGAGTGTCATTTTCCCCGTAATTTCTTAGATGTGTGACACCGCCTCACGACCACTGTAACCTTAATAGTAAAGATAGTAGGTGTTGAAAATTACCTTCCTGTATTTACGTGTAATTGAGTATATAGTAAAGATCAGTTCCGTTTAGCAAAAATGTTGCCCCCTAGTCCTTTTATGTAGTAACATCCGGTGATGGAAACGATCTCAGTTTCCAGTAGAGTCTAATAATAATTTCCTTCACTGGTGGTAGGTGGAATTTTGTGGCTAACCATCTAATACATGGCATATTTTTTTTACAATCTACCAGGGATGGCCAGTGCCAAGGGTATCATGCGGATGAGCAAGCAATTTGTGCTGTTGGACTTGCTAGAGAAAAGCCTGGCAAGTACTAACATGGTTTATTTTCTTTTAGTTCGTTTTTGTGATGAACAAAAGGTTTTTAAATGCTCTGTGCTTAGGCCTGTCATTATATTGTAGAAATTCAGTTGTGTTCAGTGCTTTAAATATTGGACAAGATAATTTTCCATAAAATAAATTCATTTAAATATTGTTAGAACAACTTGTACTGTGATCCACTGTAATTTCCTTACTCAAGTTAAGCTCAATTGTTCAACTTTTGCCGCTGAGTTGGTATACTCCATTCTAAAAAATTTCCCCTCCTTTCATTTAAATAAGATAGAGACAGTAGCAGTTCTCTTCGTCGATAGTCATGGACTGGAGCAGTTTTTTAATCCGATTGCTACCGCAATCTCATGCTCAGATTATGTCTGCAGTTGTGAGACGTGCATATTTAGGGATATAGAAAACATGTGAAACATGCATATTTAGGGATGTAGAAAACATGTGAAACACGTATATTTAGGGAGCAGTTATCTTCTGTTACTTAAGGGACATTGTGTCCGAAGGGTAACACACCTCACAATTGATGAGTGTCTAAGCAACAGCGGGTTGTTTGAGGGAATTGGGATCGCAGCTCCAAGGCTAACTTTGTTGTGAGTACTTCTTTCTAAACTATCTGCTGGCCAAATGGTATATATGTAATGCACATCTACCTTACTGAAGTCATCAGTATGTGTGGCTTCATAGTACCACAGAAACGCTAGATTTTTGGAGAACTATGTGTGGCTACATAGTTAGTCTAAGCATTAACTGTTTCAGTCAGTCGTTTGTATTTAGGAGATAAAGGCGTAGAGTTCATCTTAACATCGAACTGTTCTAAATTTAGGAGCTAAATTTTCCGGAAAAGGATGTGGAGCAGCTCCTGGTGTCTTTGATTCTAGACAACCGTGCCCAGGGCCACATAGATCAGGTGAACAAGCTGCTAGAATGCGGTGACATGTGCGTTATCCCACCTTTTCCCACTCTCTTGACATGTTCTTTACGAGCAACTTATGAGAGGGTGCCGATTTAGTGCCAGATAAGGTGGTGTTCTTGCTCTAAATAAATGTATGATCAGAACATGCGTGTAGGCTGAGGCATATATTTCTCTAAGGCAATCAGTGTCTCCGTCGGTGGGAATCTGTAGCATTTGCAGTTACTGGTCTTAGTGGTGATTATTTTTTGGCTTGACTCACTGGTGGAGCAAATGTATTGGTC
This sequence comes from Alopecurus myosuroides, assembly GCA_028641055.1. NCBI lineage: Eukaryota > Viridiplantae > Streptophyta > Magnoliopsida > Poales > Poaceae > Alopecurus > Alopecurus myosuroides. The sequence continues at coordinate 365,500,072 of CM054061.1, forward strand.
TTGTTTGTATGTGATTATCTCTTTTTTGGCATGGCACTTTTTTCCGCTACAGCATTTTTTCTGCCTGATTTATTGGTTTGATTCTTGAAAACATAGCACTGACACCTTCCTAACTGGATAAAAGTTGAACCAATCCTTTGTTTTGATGAGGTTTTTAAGCAAGCTAAGAGGAAGGAAGCTAAGAAAGTCACAACTTTCTCACAATCTTGAAGTTCAAGGATATTTTCTAGAGTAGCTGACTTTTTTCTTTGAAGAGTAGCTGACTAGTTGTAACTGTAGGAAGTGCCAATCTGTTTAGTTTCTTGTAATAGTTTTTTTGTACCTGTTATACAATATGGTTGTAAATTATGATATAAAGATGTGGAATATGTGATGCCAAATCATTTGCCACATCGAGAATTCTATGTAATATGTAAAATGTAATGTGTGATTTTGGATAATTTTCTCAAAGTGCCACTAATTGAACTAAGGGCACTTTGCCAAATTGTCACCGATTGAATTGGGGGCACTTTGCCAAAGTGCCACTATTGCAATCGGGGGCACTTTATCAAAGTGCACCTAATTGAATCAGGGGCACTTTGGCAAAGTGCCACTAAAACACTAGTGGCACTTTGAAAAAGTGCCACTAAAAGGTTTTAGCGGCACTTTCAAAAGTGCCACTATAGATAGACTTTTAGTGGCACTTTATAAAAATGCCACTAATACCTTTTAGAGACACGATCAACCGAGACACTTTGCCAAAGTGCCACTAAAAGTTTTTAGTGGCACTAAGTACATATTTAGTGGCACTTAGAAGTGTCCCTAAATATCTACCGTGTTGTAGTGGGAGGGCGGTGAGGAGGAGGAGCAGGTGATGCCATGTCACGCCGCCGCCAGCATTCCGATCTGCAAAGCGAGTGCGATCGATTGGGTTGGTTCGGGCCTGATGGTTTCCGGCTGCACACAGTTTTTTCTTGGATTTTCTTTTCTCTGTTCCAAATTGAAAAAAACACCCAAATGTTTCCACACATCATTGTTGACCACATATCACCCTTGTACAATAAAAATTTGCATCCAGAAGAGAAGTTGTCACAAATAGTTTGTATCTTGCAAAGGAATGGCATTGGTCCGGTTCATATAACACATAATCAACAGTAGACCTCAGCAAGATCATACATGATTATCTACATATTCTCGAAACAGACTTTACGACCCGCTTTATAGATAAACCAACACATAGACATACAAATAGATCAGAACCAAGTGTCAAAGAAAGAAAAGAACAACAAGTTTCGAGGCGGCAATAGCACATGAACGCCCTAAACAGCACGAAGCGAAATGAAACAATACAACTCCGCAAGGAGTAATACTCAGCGGCTGGACCGCCACCCTCAGAAGGTCCTAAATGAAGTCATCCTGCCGCTCCTTGCCCCGCTATCAACAGAGAGGGTGCCACTGATGCAAATTTGCCAAGAATTTAAACACAGAGTCAGAGACCCGCCTCAAAAAGACGCGCTCGAAAACAATCTTGTTACATATAGACCATAGGGTCCAGGTCATTGCGGCAAACAGTAGCCAGAAGAGGAGCCTCATTCTACCGGTAATGTTCGCTTCCAGGAACTCACCAAGGTCATGGACCGGCCACTCAGGTCCAATCCCCTCAGATAGGAAACTCCATAGGAAACGAGTTGCATAACAAGAAAAAGGGATTGGGTTCCCGTTTCTAGGACCACACACAACAGGCATAAACCATCGCCCGGTCCAAACCACCTAGAGATACTCCAACACGCGGCCGTATTTGGTCCGCCCCGTCAGTTTAGCTCCGCGCGGTGCGAAATCAAGGCCCAACGCGCCGACACTTTAGGAGACGGACGGGCGGATGGCCCGTTTCGCTCCGTCTCGGCCCATTTTCCGTCCCCTATTTGGGACAGAAATGCGTCGGCGCGGACGCGGGCGCAGGGCGTGCAGATCGCGTGCGTGCGTCCCCATGGGACTTGTCAACGACGTCCACTCCCCTTCCGGGCCCAGCATCAGTGGCACAGCGCCCTCTCACCTACCATGTCGCGTCCTTTTAATAGGACCGGTGCACCTTCTGCATCCCCCACACCCACACCCAAAACCCCACCGGAGCACTCGCGGCCATGCCCCCAACCCCCCACCCCCCGCGATGAGGACCTCGGCGGATATCGTGTTCACATTCTACGGCGTCCGCCCGCCAAGCCCGTGGCCACGGGTGCACCTCCCGCCGGGCTGGCACCTGAGCGCCACCCGCGCTCCACTGCCGCGCTGCGTCCATGAGCTCGTGGACGTCCACAACAGCGGCGCCTCCCTCTTTGACTACCTAGATGAGCTCAACGCCATGGAGGCGGAGGAGGAGCTCCCGCAGGAGGTGGACCAGGTGATGGACGGCGATGATGTCGAGGAGCTCCTGCGGGAGGAGGACCATGTGCAGGAGGGGGAGCCGCGGACCTCCGACGCGCCATTGAGGCCTCGGAGGCGGCAGAGGCCAAGATGTGGCCAGATCTGCCTGCCGCCCTTGAGGTCTCGGCGGCCAAGGCTTCCACGGAGCCATGGTCACCATGGCATGCCCGCGAGGCGAGGCATCCATTGGCTCCTCCGCCCGCATGGCCACAGACTCCTATCGCGCCAGAGGCTTTGACTACGAAGCAGGCGTCGACGACGACGATGAGTAGGCGCACCGGCCGGCGGGAGGCTACCACGGCGGCGGGCGGCACAACAGAGAACCCTAGTAGCTAGGTAGGGTTTTTTTATAATTTTTTTTATTTTTTTATATATGTATGTAGGCATTCGGGCCCAAAATGTATGCATGACCTTCGACCCTATATGAAATGCAACTACTTTTTGAAAAAAAAAAGTGAAATGCGTCGGACGCGTTGGGTCGACTCGGGTTGTGCGCGGACGCACGCGGATTTCCATGTCCGCTTGTCAGGCCAATACGGACGAAAACGGAGCATGCGCGGACCCTAAATGGGTCGACGCGTTGGAAATGCTCTTAGCCACCTCCACTACCGACGGGAGATGGTCCCTCAATAACTGCCAAGTAAAGATATCAATCTTCAGTGGCATTGGTGCCTTTCACAGATGGGAGGTCTAGGAGATCACATGCCCTCTAAATAGGGTCCGGTAGGCAGAACCAACCGAGAAGGACCCCCGATGGTGACAATGCCTAAGCAATAGTATCTGGGGCGTCCGCTAGGAATTGTGAGCAAACTATAAATAAGTGGAGGTCATCTCTTTCCCATCCAATATTGATGGTGTCAAGTCTTTCCATCCAATACGACAATCAAAGTTGTCATATATAAAGGAGGGGAAGAATACGGAGGATGCACAAACTAATTCAGTAGCTTTGAGTTTAGGTTGTTCAATTACTTTTATTCCTATAAGTATAATTTTCTTGAAGCTACGACGAAATTAACCCCATTTCTCTATTCATTTTCTAGCGAGACCATGTCACATGTGTGTAGAAGCAAATGAATGTTGATGTGTGTACAACACATTTTACTGTAGCGTAATGTATTTCTGTGTGCGCAAATACATTTTTTTCATGTCCCAAGATCAGTCTTAATGACTACGCATATGCCTTTGATTCGCTTGGAAGCGTTTACATTTTGATCGCAAGCTGGCAATCGATTCCCTCGCCATGTGTTGTCACGTGTAGTAGTTTGCTACCTTATACTCTTTAAAAAATGCACACTTATTAGTTTGATTCTGCAATTTACGAATCATCTCTCTTTATGTGACACCTTCTCCATATATTGTTTGGCAGCTAAAATGGTGGCTCTTTTTTTTGAGTTTGCCTGGTCAGCTAGCACACTTAGGGCCTCTTTGGATTGAAGGAATTCCATAGGAATTTTCGAGGATTCCAATCCATATAAAAAATTCCTATGGAATGCATTTGGATTATAGGATTGAGTACACCAAATTGCTAAGCAATCCATTCCTATACCCCCTATTCCATAGGAATCTTAACATGAGGTCAAACCTCTTTTTTCACAAAGTTCAATGCACTCATACTCTATCTCTCTTTATTCTCTCTCCTTATTCCTGCAAAATTCCTGTGCACTTCCTGTGCATCATCCAAAGGCATCATTTAGAAAATTCCTATGTTTTAAAATCCTATGGAAATTGAAGTGCATGACATCTCAATCCTATGTTTTTCCTATTCCTACGTTTTCAAAATCCTGCAATCCAAAGAGGCCCTTACTATTTGGTAACTGAGCTGAGAACCCCACTATTAGTAGTTTCTTTCACCACCTCTAGATATCTACGGGCAGTTTTTTTGTTTGTTTCAAGTTAGATACCGATGTGAATCCACTGAAAGTGTAGTAGATCTAGCAGCGTTCTTAAGGAGGAAATAAAAAAAAGCAAGTTATTACTACAAGCCAAGTGATCATTCAAGCTGGGGGGCCGTTGGCATGTGATGACATTGTAGTCGGTCAAATCTTGGGGATTATAGCACCTAAATAAACATCAAATCGAGGATGTGCGACGTGTCCCAAGACCTGCACGTCTTAGTGGATCCATGTGCGTTTGATGCTCTTGAGCAGTTCACGTTTTGTAACGTGCGGTGGTATTAAAAATGCTCACCTAGTAGTAAGTGGTTCTCTTCGGAGTCGCTTCTTTAAATGAAGTCTACCCTTCCCCTCTTCTTCCTTTGGTTTCAGATCTCGCATCTACTGTGCTCAACTCTCAAGTCTCTATCTGCTATCTCTTCTTCCCCTCACAGCCTGCCGAACTATCCGTGTCCTCCTGGTGTGGAAATCATCTCAAGCAAGCTCGCCTCCACTCCGTAGCAGGTAAATCAAACATTCCGTTCAATGATCTTCGCGAGGTTTAATTTTGTTATAATCTGTATCTGCTTCCTACTAATCGGAACCTGCATGCAACCAGACGGAGGAGAACTAAGATCCGACAACTTCTACACCATACATACGTACACAAGAGGGAAATAAGCTACTCCCTCCGATCCATATTAATTATTACTGAATCGGATGTATCTGCATAGTACGTCCAGTTCAACGATGATATAATATGGATCGGAGGGATTACCTATTATATATGCTCTAGATATCTAGTACCGTAGCACTTTCTGTGCTTCACAATATATAGGTGTCCAGTATTAATGACCACGGTTGTTTTCCAATGTTTACCTCATGTTTGGATCCCAATTTTTGGATCTTGGTTATGTGCAACTCCCCTGCTCATCTCAATCAAATGAATCAGCTTCTAGTACCTAAAGTCAAAGAAAAGTTCTGGCAGAATACGAGTGTAGCTATTGATTTAACAATTTCTATTGCAAAACACAAGAGGGTAATTGTTGCGTATTTTTGCATTTCAGGATTATCCAACGGAAAACTTGGGTCTTGTATCCCCACAACAAACGTCCTTTGCTCTTTTTCAGTGTTGTGTGGCTGGTAGTCAGAAATGGCTTTTGGATCCGGTATTACATCAAGGGACCTGGAGCGCATGCTATGTGATGAAACGGCAGAGCCCAAGGCCCTGCCACTATCACTCCTAGAAGAGATCACAAATGGTTTCTCCAAACAGCAACGTATTGGCAGTGGTGGGTTCGCGGTGGTTTATAAGGTACACAAACACTCAGATATCCTGTTCTTGGTCGAAGTTCATATGAAAATTGAATCTCTTGCTGACAAGGCATATCTGTACCATATATAGGGGAAGCTTGAGAATAGCACTGTTGCTGTGAAGAGGTCCACTACTTATATGCATGAGAAGGAGTTCCAGCGTGAAGTTTCATGTCTCATGATGGTAAAGCACAAAAACATAGTACGCTTTATAGGATATTGTTCCGACACACAAGGGACTATGGCAAAGGATAAAGGTAAATTCATCATGGCGGATGTACAACATAGATTGCTCTGCTTCGAGTATCTCCCTAAAGGGAGTCTTCAGGGGTATATAACTGGTAGGATCATGTCATGCACAATTCTATTTTAGATATTCAAAGTATGTGAATTCATACAAAACTCATTGATACATTCCCCTTTGCAGATACATCTAGTGGACTTGGGTGGAGAGATCGGTATCAAATTATTAAAGGAATTTGTCACGGCTTACATTATCTTCATCAAAAAAATATTGTCCACTTGGATCTAAAGCCTGGAAATATTTTGTTGGATGATGATTTGGTGGCAAAAATTGCTGATTTCGGTCTTTCTAGGCTCTTTGGTGATATAGAAAGCCGGATTAAAACGTTAAACATTGGTGGAACGTTGTAAGTTTGATAAATCGCTTGAAAGTTCAATATTTATATATTATACTTTATAGTAACACTGCATTATGTTGATCATCAACCAACAGAATTGATATATATTTATGTAGGGGATATCTGGCGCCCGAATTTAGTAACGGGGAAATCACGTACCAGTTTGATATCTACAGCCTTGGTGTTATAATTATGGAGATACTCACCGGAAAGAAGGGGTATCATAGTGTCGACAAGGTAACAACAATTTAGGTCTTCTTTCAAAGTAAAAGTTTTACTTCAAAACCAATGGGTTACTTATATTTTTATACATATTATCACGTCACTTCATATCCCAGCATGGACGACGTACTTTGACTGAAAGATATAGAGATCCTAGGACACTATAATTATGAAAACTAGGATTTCAACCTCTAGAGTCTAGAGGGTGGAAGACACATACAAATATAACTACACGTTCAACCATATATATAGAAAATAAAGATGTGGAACTACGTTTGAAGTATTATCATGTCGTTACACCAATATTCAGCACTTCAAAATCCCAAAATTAGCACGTTAGACCAGATTTAAAGCATGATCTTAGCTGCAAAATTCAGTGCAATATGTAACGTACATTTACAAACTTTGTTCACCATGTGATTTGTTACAAATAAATTGTCCATGGCCCTATCTACATTTCCTTTTTCATGTTGCCTAATATAACTCTATGCAACACGTAGATCGGCAGAAAGAAAAATCTGGTTACACAATGATGAAGCATCGGGAGAACATCAACATTTACAAATTGAACAAAATATAGCATGCTCGTTCTTTTGAATGAGAAAATGCGAATCTCTACATGGCCCAAACTTTGAGAACGGAAAGAAAGCTTAACTTATTTTGTGGGAGAGTCGATGTTCAATCTCAATACCTATGTCCTAGTTATCTCCACATGAGCTTGGATGCATATTTCTTATTAACTGAATTGGTAGTTGTTTCCTTCACTAGTAGAAAACGGGCTTCTAGTCCCGGGCCGTAAGGGGCTATAGTCCCGGATGGCAATCCGGGACTAGAGGCCCCCGCTTTTGTCCCGCCGGCCCACAAGCCGCGACAAGAGAGAAGCTCACGGGGAGCTCCCGGGGCAGGACTTTTAGTCCCGGGTGGTAATATAACCCGGAACTCGACTTTTTTCTATTTTTTTATTTCTGATTTTCCTTTTCATTTAGTCTCTATTATTTATATCTCTAATCACTCTTCTTTCACTCTAAACTGACACTTCCCAGGAGGTCAGCCATCCTCAGGCTACTCCACTCTCAGCACGCTTAACTTCTGAGTTCCTTCACTCTCAGCATCTAAGAACCAAATCATGTTTTACTCACAATAGTATGGTGTCAATCATGTTAACCTTTGAGACATGATGTCGCACATATTTATTTTGTGAATCCAAAAATTATTTAGTTAAACATAAATAAATAAGTAATAATAGTCTTGAATTGAAATAATAATTAATTAATTTTAAATAATAATAAATCAATTAATTTAAATAATAATTATTTACTCCAAATTGTTAGTCATTTCAACATATCATATATTATCTTAAGATAGATATTTTTCTCTTAATCCACATTTCAAATTAAATTTCCGAAATTTCATCACATATATACATCAATTGTTTAATTAAGCTTGCTCAGATTGATCATGCATATTATATGTAATTAAACAAGGACTTTTAAAATAGATATATATATATAATTAAATAAGGACACGTACATAAGTCTTCTACGGATCGAATATATAAACATTACACAACAAGCAATAAATAATATATATAGGTGTCACAAGAGAGAGAGAGAGAGAGAGCTCCCATGTACACGGACTGCTCGCGAATCCCAAACACTAGGAGACCGGGGGACAAGGTGCACTAGTAGAGAAGTGCCTTTCTATGGAATCGATTCTGTGGCGCACCCCTATTCGGTGCGCCACAGAAATGTAATTCTGTGGCGCACGGATGGGCATGCGCCACAGAAAACAGGAATTCTGTGGCGCACGGGACCGTGGTGCGCCACAGAAAACAGGAATTCTGTGGCGCACCGGATGGGGGTGCGCCACAGAAATGAGCTGGGGGCCCACACCAAAAACTTTACACTCCCATTCTGTGGCGCATGGTGGTCAGTGCGCCACAGAAATATGACATTTCTGTGGCGCACCACTGCCACGTGCGCCACAGAATTCCCATCCGAAAAAATTCTGCCCTCACGCACCAACTCCACCCCCCCCCCCCCCCCCGGGAACGCCTTTTCTAGTTTTTGACGGAAGAGTTGGCGGTCTAAAAAGCATCAAAAAATAAATCCCTTATAGATGCACGGAGAGTTTAATGTCTACTTTTTTATCAAATTTTGAAATATGAATTTCGACTTTCTGAGCAAAAGTTTTATAAAAAAAGTAAAATGGGCATAACTTTTGCATACGATGTCGAAAAAAAATGATCAAGATATTAAAAAAAACTAGAGAAAAAAAGAAACACAACCTCACTTGCCTTCGGCCTGTGAGCTTTTTTTAGAATTGCCAAATTCCAAAAGGAACAAAAGTTATGGCCGTTTTAAGATTTTGACTAGAAAATAAAAAAAAAAAAAAAATTCTGTGGCGCACCAAGGGGGGGTGCGCCACAGAATTGGGAGGCAGATTCGAAATCTGCCTCCTCCCCTCCTTTTCTTCACTTCTCCCCTCCACTTCTCCCCTCCACTTCTCCTCCACTTCTCATCTTCTACCTCTCCTCTCCTCTCCTCTCCTCCACCTCTCCTCCTCCTCCACCACCACCACCACCACCACCACCATCACCACCACCTCTCCTCCTTCTCCTCCTCCACCACCACCACCACCACCACTCCTCCTCCACCACCACCACTCCTCCTCCACCACCACCATCCTCCTCCTCCTCCACCACCACCACCACCTCCGGTGAGCTCCTCCTCCTCCTCCTCCTCCACCACCACCACCTCTCCTCCTCCTCTTTCTCCTCCTCCACCACCACCTCTCCTCCTCTCCTCCTCCTCCTCCTCCTCTATCACCACCACCTCTCCTCCTCCTCCTCCTCCACCACCACCACCACCTCCGGCGAGCTTCTCCTTCTCCTCCCCACCAACTCCGGTGACCCCCATCCTCCACCCACCAACTCCGGCGAGCATCCGACGAAATCCGGCGAAATTTCGAAATTTCGAAAATTTCCCGCGGCCAGATCTGGCCGCCTTTTTTTTTTGAAATTCAAAAAAAAATTCTGTGGCGCACCCCCCCTTGGTGCGCCACAGAATTGCAAATTTCTGTGGCGCACGGCTGAGGTGCGCCACAGAATTGACATTTCTGTGGCGCACGGCTGAGGTGCGCCACAGAAATTATTTTTGTGGCGTGTGTTCTGTGGCGCACCCCTCTGGCCCCAGGGTGCGCCACAGAATATGATTTTGGTGCGCCACAGAAGAGGGTTTCACTACTAGTGGTGACGCTACCCATAGCCGAAGACACTAATAATACGGTACAGCTCGTAGGAAAGGTACCCATCGATAGCTACATACTCAATGTTGACCTGCTCAAGTGGGCGCTTCTCCCAAAGATTGTGCCTGAAACTGAGGAAATATTTCTTTGTGGTATTGTATTTCTCGTCGATCAATGCGGCTGCCATATCAGCCATGGAAGTCCTCTCATACTAAAGTTGTAACAGTTCCTGGATATCAATATGGCACTGAGATGGTATCTCAATACGCCAGGTGTTCCTCATTTTCGACCTGTCATTCCTTATATCAACGCTAGCAAAACGTATGTCATTATTGACAAGGAAATCCATCAGTTCTGAACAATTTTTTTCACTACTGCAACAAACAAAAATGGAACAAATGTTAAACAAATAATGTTATGTAACAACAAATTGGATAAAATGTTATGCAACAAGTATATGTTTCAATGCAACAAGTATATTGTTTCAATGCAACAAATTTATTCTTTCCAATGCACATACGTACATATGGCTAGGATTCAAATGGGAACATTTATAAATAAATAGAATTTCCAATAAACATTGTATATAAAAACACATGGATATATATATATTGCTTTCCTATGCAACAACTTCAGCCAATACATTATTGCTATATGAATACGAGTGTAGCTACCAATACATATGGCTATATGAATACAAATGGAATTTCCAATACACATTGCTATATGAATACACATGGATATATATATATTGGTTTCCTATGCAATTTCGGCCAATATATCATTGCTATATGAATACAAATGTAATTTCCAATACACATTTCTATATGAATACAAATGGATACGCACGTACATGTTGCTATCCTATACAATTTCCGATCCAATCAAAATAAGATCAATGAGAAAAATGGGAAAAGAGAAAGAGAGGAGAAGATCGATCTGAGTGCTTATTACCTTTCCCATTGGAAGACAAAGACACACCTCTTGTGAGCAAGTTGGATGACGACCACTTTCTTTTGATCGGCCGTGTACTCAAGATCAAGGCCAAGAAAACCCTCGCCATCCTCGCGAAGCCATTGCTTCAAGAGGTCATGATAAGGCGGAACCATCCTACTCTCGTTCGTGTATGCGACTTTGATCTTCTGACCATGTGAGTTCACGTCCATAATATCTAGTCTCATGGTGGAGAATATGGAAGAATGAAGAGAGGAGAGCAAGAGGGAGAAGAGAGGGCCGCTCAGTACAGTAGCAATTAGTGTTTCTCTGTTTTTATTGTCACCCCGACGATGGAACAACTTCCGAAGCGCGGGAGGCAAACGGTTTGGGTATTTAGTCCCGGGCCATAACACGACCTGAGACTAAATGCTCTCCGGCTAGGCGAACGGTTGCCACGACGACTTTTAGTCCCGGTCCGTGTTACGGCCCGGAACTAAAAGTGTGCGAGGCGACGCGAACAGTTGCCAAACGACATTTAGTCTCGGGCCGTGTTACCACGCGGGACTAAAATCTTTCGAGGCGAGGCGAGCTGTTGCCATGCCCCCTTGGTCCCGGTTGGTAGGCTCATGGGGATTAGAGCCAAAAAAACTATGTGGGTTTTTCTACTAGTGCTTATGGTAACTGAGAAGATACTAGTCTACTCAAATTAAATTCTTCTGGAATTTTTTTACTAGTAAATTTCATTTAATGTTCTTTGATGTTAGCTGTTAAGATCATGCGTCTGCCTAGTATGTAGTAGACATTAGTATCACATTTTAATAGCTGGTGCTTCGGTTCATAATTCATAATTTCATTTCTTAGGTAGTTGATAGTTGGAGTAACATATTGGAGAAAACACAAAGCGAGATACAACAGAAACAAGTACAAGTATGTGCTCAGATAGCAATGGAGTGCACCAACTTTGACCCGGCAAAACGACCAGATATACAACGTATAATCCATACACTCGATGAAATAGAATGTACGGATGGATACATCGAAACTTGTGTGATTTCTCCACAACAGGTAATCTCTCATGGAGTCCATGCAATCTTTTGAAATACTTAATTTTTAGCCATTTTGTAATTTTAGATTGGTAATTTTGTTGCTCCAAGCCGTCAGATGGTTTTTCATACACAATAATTTATATTGATCTGATTAATCCAAAAATTCATCTATGAGCACTATTTCTAGGTGAAAACATAAGCGCCAATTTTCTAATTCAGAATTTTTGACAAAGAATTATCTTGTATATATTCAGGTCTTTTCAGACCTGTAAATTTCCAATGAAGAAAGATAAATGACATGCCTTTTAGAAATACAATTTTAGCACCCAGTTTGTAAATTTGAGAATCCATTTAGGTGCAATTTTTTTCTAAATTTCTTGAAATTTTGTCCCCGCACAAGCACATAGAGCGCAAACATGTGCACATGTAAAAAATATTTTTGGGATCTATGCTTGTCTAGAAGCATGTGCTCGATCTTGGGAGCCGCTTGGCTGCACCCATGTGTTGTAGTACTGAAGTAAGGGTTCATTATATATTTATGTTGTGGGGCAAACATATCTTATCATATGAATTAAGGTTACAAATGATAGTATATTATTTCTATTAACCGCTAACATAATAATCCTTATAATTATCAGCAGATTAATCCGGATATGTTGAGTGGTGCCCTGCATGCCCTTTGGTTTAGTTACCAACGGCTTAATCCGGATATCAGGCGATGCATCGAATATTGCTGTATTTTCCCCGTAGGATCCAAGTTGAGAAGGGAAAAGTTAGTTTGCTTGTGGATAGCACAAGGGTTTGTAAAGATCAATGGTGCAACGGGGGACATAGAAGATGTAGCTGAGGGATACTTTCAAGAGTTAGTTTCATGCTCATTTCTGCAACCAGAAGGGACTAGTTCTGATACTGGTTGCTTCACAATTCATGATGCATTGCATGATTTATTATACAAGATTGCTCGAGATTGCTTCAGAATTGAGAATACAATGAGACATAAAGGAGAAGGTTGGGGAGGAGATGTCCCTCAAGACGTCCAGCATCTTTTAATTCAGCATTATGATGGTGAGTTGATTACTAAAAAGATCCTTCTATTGGAAAATTTAGTCACTCTTATCATCTATCATGTTGGATATGCACTAGTTGAGGAAAAGGTCATTGAGAGTATATGCAAAAAGCTGCCAAACTTGCGAGTACTGGCTTTTGCTTTCAGTGAGGAACATGATCCAATCAAGCGACCAAATAAGTTCTCTATCCCAGAATCCATTAGTCAGCTCAAGCACCTACACTATCTTGCTTTCAGGACAGCCAGATCATGCACGGTAATTTTACCAAGCACACTAGCTAATCTTGAACATGTACAGCTGCTAGATTGTGGTGATGGAAAATTTTCGGTACTTTTTAACCTTGGTAACCTTATCAACCTGCGGCTGATAATCTCTGGTACAGACATGGTTTGCCCTAATAACATAGGCAAGATGACGTCTCTCCAAGCACTACCATGTGCCTTCTCGATAAGGAATCGATTAGGGAATAAGTTAAATGAGCTTAAGAACATAAACAAGCTTCGAGGCAAACTGAGCATCGATGGCCTCGAAAATGTTCAAATCAAGGAGGAAGCTCTTGAAGCCAACCTATCTGCTAAGGAACGCCTTCATAGAGCTGAAACTTTCTTGGGATGATGGTCATGATATATATAGATGTCGATCGCCCGAAGTCCAAGCAGAGGTATTTGAATGTTTGTGCCCTCCCAGGGGGCTTCAAACGTTGCAGATCTGGCACTACAAAGGTTCGAGATTCCCAGATTGGATGGAAGGTAGGAAGAACGGTGGCCCAAGGGAGCTTCAACGACTTGAGTTTAGGCTTTGCTGCATCGAATTGACACAACAACCTGCTCAATTAGTTGAGTCTTTCCCTCATCTGTGTGAGCTAGAGCTTTCGGACTGCAACTGGGACGCCTTACCGAGCAATATGGACCACCTCACATCACTCAAGAAACTGTCAATTTTTCGATGCTCGAATATCAGGGAGCTCCCAACACTGCCCCAATCTCTTGAGGAGTTTCGTCTTAGCGGCCGTGGTTACGAGTTTATAAAGTCTTGTCAGACAGTTGGACATCCAAACTGGCAAAAGATTGAGCACATCACTCAGAAGAATATTGATATAGACTCAACAAGTAAGACTGTATATCCCCTCTATTGCCTCCATATAGTATTTGTAACTGGAGATCTGCTAATGTTATTCCATCCATTTGGTTTCAGGATGGATGTGAAAGGTGTGTGCTGGTCTTTGCATCAGTCACTTAAGACTTGAGAGGCTTCTCACTCACGTTGCATGACATTTTAGCAAGTTGGTCCAGACTCTCGACATTTTGCTTTGATTCGTAGCTATGTTGATTATTTCATTATTACTTATATTTATTCGGTGTGTGCTATGTAATTCTTTTCTTTCGCTTGCAAATTTTTATGACATTCCAGCTAAATGATCTTCCCATCCCAGTTGAATGGGAGGAAACACTGCATGTAGCTTGTGCCATTGAGGCTATCTCGGGATGATCGATTATGAATCATCTTCGGGTCAGGCTCAGCATCAGAAAAAGCTTAGGTAGGCTATCAAATTTCTGTTTTGATGGCATGATGGATGCAAGATGTATTTATCGCACCACAAACTTTGAAACCCAGATCGGAAAATTTTGCTGTTTGGTTGCATACATGCACGGCATTTCAAGGTCTCAACAATTTTTTCGTCAGCAAAGACATGTGTGATCCATTAATATTTCGCACCGAGAAATGTCTCAGTTGTTGACGTCTTGTAGCCTATAGCACAATAATTTGACAGCTCTCTGCGCGGCGTTCTTGTCCATCTTGCATCGGGTTCAAGCTGATCCATTCATGTGGCATTTGCATTACAGGTGTGTATAGCATGCAATCAAGCATCAGCACCCAGTTTCCGGCAAAACAAAAAAATCACACAGTTGTGTTTCACAAGATTATTAACACCTGCTCACAAATATTCTTCTGAATTCATTACTCACAAGTTAAATACAGTCATATTGTAAATTTTGCGCTTTCCAGCCAAACGAGTTAGGAGTATACAAGCTAGTGGGTGGAGATGGAAATTTTGCGGTCTCTGTTAGAATTTATGGGCTGCAGTGTGGCCCAACTAAGCCTAATAAATCCTGAAATTGTCATGACTCATTCATGAATAATACAAGTGGTGAGTGGGACTAAAGTTTAGTCTCATACTGCTAGTTTGGAGAGAATGGAACCATCTTATAAGGTGAGCCATTCTAACTCATGTATGAGTTGGCAAGGCAAGAGGAGAGGTCTGCCACACGCGCGCTCCTCCTCCACCGTTCGTACCGCCACGCCTCGCCTCGTCACGACACGTCACTTCATATCATGTGTGTTTTATGCTCTCGGGCATATCATCGAACACCTTGTGTGCATAGGAGGAACCAAAAGCAAACCCACCACCCCTTGTGGATATTGTGAGTAGAAGTGACACCAAATGTGGCTAAGTGCAGCGAGCTGAGTCCTATATAGGGATGGTCTTTTAGTCCCGATTGGTCTGGACAACCGCGACTAAAGGCCTTCGGGCCAGCCTGAGGACCTTTTAGTCCCGGTTGGCCAGGCCAACCGCGACTAAAGCCCCTCCCGTTCGCCAGCTGTGGACCGAGCGCGCTGGGCCTAGACTATTGGTCGCGGGTCTGCTCCGCGACTAAAGACCCCTATGGTCGCGGTTCGATTATTTTGGGGACTAATGGGGGCGTATGGAAGGCCTATTTTCGACCAGTGATTGGAGTATGTTGTCAATATAAAATTAATTATTCATTGGAGTATATTGTCAATATGAAATTAATTACTGAAATTTGCTTGGACTGCCACTTGTCCTCCACTTATTTTAAAATGTCTAAAATTATTTTAGGAGTAGATCTTTATGTACCCCCACTTGTTAGTTTAAAATGTCTAAAATTATGCGCCTTATTAATTGGGGTTATTTCTACTTTTTAGTTGTCAAGTTTCCTCCTGATATTTAGCGTGTGCGTAACAGGCTGGACTGCCATGTTGTCCAAACGCTATCCTTAACAAATCCAGCTAAATATCAGGAGGAAACTTCCTCTGTATTTTTTCCAGAGAATGCCTTAATCTCGGACCATTCCTAAATATGCTTATTTGTTTGGATGGAATTGAGTTAACTGAGTGTGTTTAGTCTACGAGGTGGTAGTTTAGTTCCTGTACAGTGTTGAAGTTGCTTGTCTAATTATGTAATCCTAGTATTTATTGATCTCAATGTGCGTATTGGGTAGAGGCTTTGTAACTAACCACCTCTATCAAGCCAAGCATCAATTATTGTCGATGATACCTTCTTTTATTGTATATCACATTCGGGCAACATTACTGTACTAGCTGAGTGTCCGTGCGTTGCTATGGATTAGCATTAAATCTCTTTTTTTAATCACCATATATGTTTTAATCGGGCCCGCTCGGGTCCGGTGATTCCTTTCATCCCTACCGAGTGTTTCATCTCAACGTCCTATAACAATCCCAATGTATCGTAATTAGTTTAGCTTTCCTTGAAAGTTCACATGCTAGAGAGTGGGGAGTCATTGCCAGTGACCAATGAGAGAGATTGTTTTTGCTGTGGCCAGAAATCGCATACCCTCTATCAAATGCTCTACACGCCGAGGCTGTGGCAGCGCAGAACGCAATACGTATTGCTGACCAAATGGGCATTGGAAGCCTGATCATCTCGAGGGATCACCAGAACCTGAGGCTAGGCATTCAATCCCCATCTTTGGACCAAGCGTGTCTTGGTCAACTCTTCCTAGATACAGTATCAAATATCAGCTTACCGTGGAGTTCAATGATTACAGTGTGGATTACTGTCCGAGGGCATGTAATAAACGTGCTTATACAATTGCAGCAATGGGCATGAGTATGAACGTGAAAAAGCAATATGTGTCGTTGTCGGAGTTTCTACCTGATGTATCTCGTTTGGTGGTCAGCGATTTAGCTGTTTCCTAATGGAATGCATATGTTCCCGTCAAAAAATAGAAGTTTAGCTTGATCAGCCTCCAACTAAAGGGCTATTTATCGAATTGCCCATAGCGGACCACTTGTACTCAGTTTTACCCCTAGAGCTGAATCGACCTCAGTTTTGCCCCTAGTCTGTGCGCAACTACTATGGAGAGGCTGGAACGGTAAGTTTGGAGTCGACTCCGTTTCGCGAAGTGGGACCGAGGAGTCAGACTCCGTTTCGCGAAGTGGGTCCGGGTGGGACTGCCAAGTTCGTTGAAACCATCCGGAGCTTACAGGTGGGACCGCACAATTAGTTGACTACGCTGAATAGTCCACACCCGAGTTTCCCGCCACCACCGTCGTGCGCTGCCGCCCAATTTAGTTGACCCGCCGTCGTGCGCTGCCGCTCACGCCGCCGCCACCGCCGCACCATCCCCTGCTGCGCCACGAGCACCTGCGGCACCACCACCACCACCACCACCACCACCACCGCTGGGTTCGGCTTGGGGGGCGAAAAGGCGGGGCAGCCCACGCTGGCCAGAGCTGTCAGCGACGCGTGGAAAAACCGTGGGCCCCCGGGTCGTTCAAAGTCTGCCGGAGTAACGGCACGCGCGTCGCAGTAAATGACCCGCCAGGGCTACAAAAGGCCCCTCACCGCTCGCCGCTCTCCCCATTCTCGCCGTTCATCTCCTCGCCCTCACCGCACAAACTCTCATCGCCCTCGCCGCACTTCACCAGACACCCCGAGACGATGCCTCGCCGACTCCGTGCATGGCGCAACTCGCCGTTGTACTGCCGACCCACGGCCGCGACGCGGGGCCACAATGACGGCGAGGAGAACGAGCAGCCGGCGCCGGAGGAGGCAGCGCCCGAGCAGCAGCTGCCGCAGGAGGAGGCGGGGCCCGAGCAGCAGCAGCCGCCGGAGGAGGTGGCGCCCGAGCAGGAGCCGCCGCAGGAGGAGGCGGCGCCCGAGCAGGAGCCGCCGCAGGAGGCGCCGCGCTGGAGGAGGCTCAGGCGGATGCAGCCTATCTGGCCCGAGCAGCACGCCACCGTCTACTCGTTCGAAACATGGCGGAACGAGGAGGCGTTCCACACGGTCCGCTCCTGGCTAAAGGAGGCGGCGGCAGCGGCCGAGGCTGCCGCTGTTCGTGCATCCCTGGAGACCCACCAGAGGGAGCAGGCGGAGCGCCAGGTCTACCGGGAGCTCGCCGCAACCGCGGCGTCGGATGAACAGCAGGCGGTCGTCGCGCTGTACGAGAGCGACCGGCGCAAGGCTGCCCTGCAGAGCGAGAGGCGGGACCGCCGCCATCCCTCCGAGCAGGCGCAGCTGCACCGGCTGCGGATCCGAGGCAGAGCGGAGCGGCATGCGATCGCTACGCTGGCGAACCCATCGCCCTTAGCCAAGAACGACCACGAGGCGGGGCCCTCCAGCATGCTGGCCTACGACGACAGCGATGAGGACGACGAGGAAGAGGAGTAGAGGACGACGTCTAGGAGGAGGGCGACGACTAGGCCTCTCGGGCAACCGTAGTTTTTTTTTTTAAGTTTTTTCAATGTTTTTAGTTAAATTATGCCGTCTAGCTTTCTGTAAAACTATCGTCGAATCTATGAATTTTAGCCTATTTCAACGAGTTCGCGTTTTTTAATTAATTTTGAGAATTTCTGAACGCAATCACGAGCCAGAATGTAGATTAAAAGCGAAAAGAATGTTTGAATAATGTTGTATATATGATGCATGTTGAACTAAGTCATTCCAAAATTTTGGGCAAATGTGCTTCAAATGAGGTCTGAAGCTAGGGCAAATCACATATAACAACGTTGTGCGTTGGATTCATGTCATTTTGATTTGTTTTGACTTATTTATGCTCATTTGCAACCATCGCTCAATTCTCGTGAGAAATGTGCTTGAAATGAGGTCCGAAGCAAGGGTAAATACCCCCGTTTATAAATTCATGAAAAATTCGACCTTGCCAAAATTAACCAAATAAATTTGAGGAGCAACTATATCACATATAACAACGTTGTGTGTTGGATTCATGTCATTTTGAATGTGTTTGAATTATTTATGCTCATTTGCAACCATCGCTCAATTCTCGTGAGAAATGTGCTTGAAATGAGGTCCGAAGCAAGGGTAAATACCCCCGTTTATAATTTCATGAAAAATTCGACTTTGCCAAAATTAACCAAATAAATTTGAGGAGCAACTATATCACATATAACAACGTTGTGCGTTGGATTCATGTCATTTTGAATGTGTTTGAATTATTTATGCTCATTTGCAACCATCGCTCAATTCTCGTGAGAAATGTGCTTGAAATGAGGTCCGAAGCAAGGGTAAATACCCCCGTTTATAATTTCATGAAAAATTCGACCTTGCCAAAATTAACCAAATAAATTTGAGGATCAGCTATATCACATATAACAACGTTGTGTGTTGGATTCATGTCATTCTGATTTGTTTTGAATTTTTTATGCTCATTTGCAACCATCGCTCAATTCTCGTGAGAAATGTGCTTCAAATGAGGTCCGAAGCTAGGGTAAATACCCCCGTTTGTAATTTCATGAAAAATTCGACCATGCCAAAATTATCCATAGAAATTTGAGGATCAGCTATATCACATATAACAACGTTGTGTGTTGGATTCATGTCATTTTGATTTGTTTTGAATTTTTTATGCTCATTTGCAACCATCGCTCAATTCTCGTGAGAAATGTGCTTCAAATGAGGTCCGAAGCAAGGGTAAATACCCCCGTTTATAATTTCATGAAAAATTCGACCTTGCCAAAATTATCCATAGAAATTTGAGGATCAACTATATCACATATAACAACGTTGTGTGTTGGATTCATGTCATTTTGATTTGTTTTGAATTTTTTATGCTCATTTGCAACCATCGCTCAATTCTGGTTTGAAATGTGCTTCAAATGAGGTTCGAAGCTAGGGTAAATACCCCCATTTGTGCTTCAACATTTTTTGGCATATTTTATAAATCAACCAAATGAATTTCCTATACATCTATTCTACATGTATAGTGTAAATCTGAAGTTTCATTATGTTTTGAATAATTCTTCTATTTTTTATTTTTTATTTAAATAACATGGTTTAATAGAAACATCATATGTAAAACTGATAAAAATCATCTCTGTAGTAAATCTGAAGTTTCATTATATTTTTTATTTAAATAACATGGTTTATAATACTTAACAGCAAAGAAATCATATGTAGAACCATCGATCCCTGTGGCCAACGTACCAACCAATCAGAGCGCAGAACGAACGTCTCGCGGATCGCTGTGGCTGCGAGCGCATCCGTCCGATGCACGATTCCTTCTAGAAGGCGTCGATCCAACAGCCCAGGTCGAATCTCTGTGTTTCCTTCTAGAAGCTTTTCGGCTGGTCAAACAGAGGGTTGACCAAGCTTGAAATGAGCATAAATAATTCAAAAAAAATCAAAAAAATATATTGGCGATGCACATAGTAGTGTTATGTCATATAGTAACGAGAAAAAAATATAAACCTGTCTTATAAAGAATGGAACGAAAAAACCTTGTGTAACATATGATATCTTGAACAGTCTAGTAGAGAATTCAAGATAATGAGATGAGTTTCAAACCTTTTGAACTCAAATAAGGTCAAAATCTCACCAAAGCTTCATTTTGGTGTGACTAAGAAAGATCCAAAGTTATTTTTTCATTTTGACGTTTTAAACTTGTTTTATTTACGATTTTCGATAAATACCATTATTATTCAAAAGAAAATAAATAATACGAATATTCATCCAATAAATTTTTGGGCTTCGGAATTGCATTATATAGGTCTAATACAAGTCTAGTAAAAATATAAATAGGATTTATAAACATTAGAACGAAATCCATCACTAAAATGAGATTCCTCGAATACAAGACTAGAGATTTCAAAGAATAAGAGGTGGAAACATTGTGAATCTTCCGAAGAGGTGGGTTCTACCTTTTTGTTTTGTGTTCCTATGGGCTATACTAGCACAACCAAGCAAATAGTTCCACATTGCTACCACCTTTCGACGCTGTTACCGCGTGTTTCCGTATAAGTCCGGTATTTCTCCAGCGGGGCTAGGGTTTCACCGGGAGGCTACGGAGCGTCTGGATCCCAACACAAGCTAGGGGGTGCCATACCATGTTAGTATAGGTGTGTTGTGTGCTTTGTATGTCCAAGATTGCTCTCTGGGGTGTGACCCGGCTTCACCGGCATCCACTTCTCTCTCGTAGGCGATTACAGGGTGAAACTCCCGTATCGGACCAAACACCGTGAATCTTCCGAAGAGGTGGGTTCTACCTTTTTGTTCTGTGTTCCTATGGGATATCCTAGCACAACCAAGCAAATAGTTCCACATTGCTAACCCCTTTCGACGCTGTTACCGCGTGTTTCCGTATAAGTCCGGTATTTCTCCAGCGGGGCTAGGGTTTCACCGGGAGGGGGGCTACGGAGCGTCTGGATCCCAACACAAGCTAGGGGGTGCCATACCATGTTAGTATAGGTGTGTTGTGTGCTTTGTATGTCCAAGATTGCTCTCTGGGGTGTGACCCGGCTTCACCGGCATCCACTTCTCTCTCGTAGGCGATTACAGGGTGAAACTCCCGTATCGGACCAAACACCGTGAACCTTCCGAAGAGGTGGGTTCTACCTTTTTGTTCTGTGTTCCTATGGGATATCCTAGCACAACCAAGCAAATAGTTCCACATTGCTACCCCCCTTCGACGTTGTTACCACGTGTTTCCGTATAAGTCCGGTATTTCTCCAGCGAGGCTAGGGTTTCACCGGGAGGGGGGCTACGGAGCGTCTGGATCCCAACACAAGCTAGGGGGTGCCATACCATGTTAGTATAGGTGTGTTGTGTGCTTTGTATGTCCAAGATTGCTCTCTGGGGTGTGACCCGGCTTCACCGGCATCCACTTCTCTCTCGTAGGCGATTACAGGGTGAAACTCCCGTATCGGACCAAACACCGTGAATCTTCCGAAGAGGTGGGTTCTACCTTTTTGTTCTGTGTTCCTATGGGATATCCTAGCACAACCAAGCAAATAGTTCCACATTGCTACCCCCTTTCGACGTTGTTACCGCGTGTTTCCGTATAAGTCCGGTATTTCTCCAGCGGGGCTAGGGTTTCACCGGGAGGGGGGCTACGGAGCGTCTGGATCCCAACACAAGCTAGGGGGTGCCATACCATGTTAGTATAGGTGTGTTGTGTGCTTTGTATGTCCAAGATTGCTCTCTGGGGTGTGACCCGGCTTCACCGGCATCCACTTCTCTCTCGTAGGCGATTACAGGGTGAAACTCCCGTATCGGACCAAACACCGTGAATCTTCCGAAGAGGTGGGTTCTACCTTTTTGTTTTGTGTTCCTATGGGCTATCCTAGCACAACCAAGCAAATAGTTCCACATTGCTACCCCCTTTCGACGCTGTTACCGCGTGTTTCCGTATAAGTCCGGTATTTCTCCAGCGGGGCTAGGGTTTCACCGGGAGGGGGGCTACGGAGCGTCTGGATCCCAACACAAGCTAGGGGGTGACATACCATGTTAGTATAGGTGTGTTGTGTGCTTTGTATGTCCAAGATTGCGTTCCCGCACAGAGAAGCGCACGTCTCAGCGTCTGCAGGCCGTTGCCGCCGTAGTTTGCATGCATGGACTCGATCTGCACCGTTCCTTACGATCAAACGATCGAAAATGAAGCGGTGCATGGACTGGGTGTTTTGTCTCAATGTAACGGCCCCTTTCACCAGCCCGGTGCATGCACGCCTCGTTTTTTCAGAGTAAACAACGTGGCAGAAGAAAAAAATAGTTAACGTCGCGTCGCATTTTCAGCAGCCCTGCACGCCTTGTTTCAGAAACACGAGTCGCGTCGCATTTGCAGCGACGCAGCCCTCCACGCCTGGTTTCAGAAACACGAGTCGCGTCGCATTTGCAGCGACGCAGCCCTCCACGCCTAGTTTTCAGAAGATACGCATCAATGTGCAGGATTTGGCGTGAGACTTTGGACTTTCTTCTCTTCACCTCTTTAATACACGCATGCAACGTCGAATCACTTCGACTGACGAATGCACACGCGCTCGTACTCCGTATCAATAGCTGTCCGGCCTACGCCTACGCCTATGCCTGTTCTACACCGCTTTGACCATGCATCTACTCTAATACACTGCGTCCAAGGTCTTCACACAGTTTGCTTCATCTACCCAAATAAATTCACGTCTAATCGTGTCTTTAAATATTCCTTCAGTCGTCCTCCGTATTCTCATCCCTCTCCAGCCATTTGCCCTTTCTCTCCCTTCAAGCCCTAACGCACAATGTCTTCCTACTCACTACCTTCAAGCCCGGAGTCGGTCTCCGACGAGGACAACCACCCCAAGGCTCTGCCTTGGTACGAGGCCGAGTGGCCCGAGGCGGAGTTGGACGTCCTGCCCATCGTGCTTCCCGTCGACGACTCTCCCAATCGGGAGCGATCGCCGACGCCGCCCTTCGTCCACCGCCCCGTCCCTTCCACCACCACCAAGACGTCGGACATCTCCCCCAAGACGAACCGCCGCCTCAAAACACTGGAGCGGCTGGAGAAGAAGGAGTTGAAGGCGATGGAGAAGAAGGAGGCCAAGGAGGACGCGAAGGCTTTCCGGGCCAGCATCAAGCGGTCCCGTGAGAGGCAGGAGGAGAGGATGCGGGCGGAGAACCGCAGCGCCCGGATCAAGCAGGAGATGGAGATCCGGGCGGCGGAGTGGAGGAAGTAGGGCGGCGCCGGAGCGCGGGAAGGGCTCCCGCATGCATGCAGAGCGGGAGCAGTTAGGGCTAGCCCTTTTTTTTTAGTTAAATGTAATGTTTATCCGGCCCCACTGATTATATGTAAAGTGGGGCCAGTTATCCTTTCTAAGTATGTTTAATTATATATAAGCCCTATATATAAAGTTATGTTCTTATATTTGTCCAAATGTACCCACTGTTTAGAAGTTTTATCCTTTCTAATCATCGCTTTAAAATCTGCACATTGTAAACAAAATTTATATATAAGAGATGTGCTTTAACGAATAATATTTTCTAAAAGAGCTGCATTATGTTTTCTAAGATAACATAAAAAATTTGAGTTGAGCACAGTATATTTTATATTATTAATACGAATAATTTGATGGTTTAATAAATGGATAATGCGTAGTCTGCATGTACTGATTAATAAATATAAATGGATAATGTGTAGTCTACATGTTGACATTGGGCCTCATGTGACATTGGGCCGCAAGGAACGGTCAACTGGTGGGGCCCACATGCAGCGCCAACCGTCAACAGATGGGGCACACAAACCGCGCCAACGCTCAACAGCTGGGGCCCACAGGCCGCGCCAACGGTTGTATGATGGGTCCCACAGGTCAGGATCCTAACGGGGGGCCGAAAATAACGGTGGGAGCAGCGAAAAGAGTCCTTGCGCACTGACTAGGGGCAAAACTGAGCTCGATTCGGCGCTAGGGGTAAAACTGAGGTCGTGGTGCCAACTGAGGGCACCTTGTTAATTATCCCCCAACTAAAATATGCCCTCTTACTAATTTTGATACGGTAGTGCACGCATTTACTCGATAAAAATAGATTCGCTATCCTAGTGTAGTAGTATGGAAATACGCTGGATTCAAGAGATTCTACTTTGGGTACACCATCACCATCCATTTCATTTCAGTTTTTGGCAAAAATACCATTTACCCACATTTATGATTTTGCTGAGGTGCAACGGATTTTTGGTAAACCTAATCATGTATGTATATGACATAACCTAGTTCTTTTGGTTAGAAGAGGTCGTAATCAATTGGCAATGCGAATCTGTCCTATGTAGACAAAATTCTACCAAGTTCAACTCAATTATGTTGATATGCAAGCAATTTGCTTAGCAGTCTAACCATCTATTGGCTTCACGTGGCCTTTTACATGTACGTGGTTCTTCTGAAGCAGGCATCTAATGCGGTCAGACCAGTACGTCAAGCCAATAGTGTCTGGCACATACATGTAGTTCATCTAGTTCTCTGGATTCCGTAATCAAGTGCTTCTGCTATCAGGCGCATGAATACGTGAGAAGGATGTACTTACAAAGGTTCAGATCAGCGTGTGTGCGCCATGGCCGTGGCGGTGCTTCAGCGCTGGGAAGCCTGAGCAGAGCACACACACGTGCAGGAGGAGGGGGCGACGCACACCGGAGCCGGCGCGCGGTCGTTGCAGGGGAATATGCTGACTTTCCAGGGTGACGAACGGTGGACTTCCCGCCGAAGCGCGTTGGACTCGCTCGCCCGTCAGTGGCGGCACATCCGCACATGAGCGCGGGTTCGACGCAGTTGGCTCTCGCCTTGTGAAGCCTGCTGGACTCTCGTTGCGGGCTCACAAGCTCCCGGGCGACGCTTGTCCCGCGGGCGTCACGCGGCGGACCACAGGATAGAGGTATGGAGAAGCGAGGTCGGAGATAAAAAGACAGCGAGGCATGCGCACAGTCGGGGGAGTCATTGCGCTTGTCTTCTTCGTCGGTGTCGGAGGTGCTTAGGGCATCGGTCACACGTACACACATAACAGTCATGCACAGACCTCGACCACGAACGCTTTCTCTTCCACGGCTTCTTTTGCGTGCTTAATCCTCGTCAACGTCCAGGAGAGACTTTCTCAACCAACGGCAGCCACTGCATTCTCTCCCGACGACCGACGGTGACGTCGCAACGGCGAAGTGGACGAGCTCCACGCGCGCGGTAGACTCGTGTCGTTGTGAGATCGTCACCCGCGCTCGCTAGCATGAGCTCGTCCGCTTGCTCTCGATGGGAACGCTGGAACGCGCCAAACGGCGTGCCGCCGCTGCACCGGGCAGTACACGAGTGTTGCTGCTGACCTGCTTGCGCCGCGCGATGCTGTGGGGTAGGCTGGACCCGCTCGCTCACTTGCTCGGGCACCCTGCAGTCCTGGACTGCACCAGCCCGACTGCTGAAGACGATGGCCAAAACGACGGCGACCAAGGCGAGGAAGCCTCCTGTCACAGCGAATGGGATCTCATGGCGAAGAGCGTTTCCAGCGGCGATTTTTAATTGTTGTTGAGACTAAAGTGGGTGTTTGTTTTATCTAAGGCGGAGTCGTAACCGAATGTGCATATTTCTAGGAGAGATCGTATGGGGTGAGAGAGATAACGATGACAAGCATGATTTTAGGAGAGATTGTTGGGGAGAGAGATTAAGGTGGCAAGTGTGTAATTTGTTGAGTACCGAAGTGGAGTGTCATTTTCCCCGTAATTTCTTAGATGTGTGACACCGCCTCACGACCACTGTAACCTTAATAGTAAAGATAGTAGGTGTTGAAAATTACCTTCCTGTATTTACGTGTAATTGAGTATATAGTAAAGATCAGTTCCGTTTAGCAAAAATGTTGCCCCCTAGTCCTTTTATGTAGTAACATCCGGTGATGGAAACGATCTCAGTTTCCAGTAGAGTCTAATAATAATTTCCTTCACTGGTGGTAGGTGGAATTTTGTGGCTAACCATCTAATACATGGCATATTTTTTTTACAATCTACCAGGGATGGCCAGTGCCAAGGGTATCATGCGGATGAGCAAGCAATTTGTGCTGTTGGACTTGCTAGAGAAAAGCCTGGCAAGTACTAACATGGTTTATTTTCTTTTAGTTCGTTTTTGTGATGAACAAAAGGTTTTTAAATGCTCTGTGCTTAGGCCTGTCATTATATTGTAGAAATTCAGTTGTGTTCAGTGCTTTAAATATTGGACAAGATAATTTTCCATAAAATAAATTCATTTAAATATTGTTAGAACAACTTGTACTGTGATCCACTGTAATTTCCTTACTCAAGTTAAGCTCAATTGTTCAACTTTTGCCGCTGAGTTGGTATACTCCATTCTAAAAAATTTCCCCTCCTTTCATTTAAATAAGATAGAGACAGTAGCAGTTCTCTTCGTCGATAGTCATGGACTGGAGCAGTTTTTTAATCCGATTGCTACCGCAATCTCATGCTCAGATTATGTCTGCAGTTGTGAGACGTGCATATTTAGGGATATAGAAAACATGTGAAACATGCATATTTAGGGATGTAGAAAACATGTGAAACACGTATATTTAGGGAGCAGTTATCTTCTGTTACTTAAGGGACATTGTGTCCGAAGGGTAACACACCTCACAATTGATGAGTGTCTAAGCAACAGCGGGTTGTTTGAGGGAATTGGGATCGCAGCTCCAAGGCTAACTTTGTTGTGAGTACTTCTTTCTAAACTATCTGCTGGCCAAATGGTATATATGTAATGCACATCTACCTTACTGAAGTCATCAGTATGTGTGGCTTCATAGTACCACAGAAACGCTAGATTTTTGGAGAACTATGTGTGGCTACATAGTTAGTCTAAGCATTAACTGTTTCAGTCAGTCGTTTGTATTTAGGAGATAAAGGCGTAGAGTTCATCTTAACATCGAACTGTTCTAAATTTAGGAGCTAAATTTTCCGGAAAAGGATGTGGAGCAGCTCCTGGTGTCTTTGATTCTAGACAACCGTGCCCAGGGCCACATAGATCAGGTGAACAAGCTGCTAGAATGCGGTGACATGTGCGTTATCCCACCTTTTCCCACTCTCTTGACATGTTCTTTACGAGCAACTTATGAGAGGGTGCCGATTTAGTGCCAGATAAGGTGGTGTTCTTGCTCTAAATAAATGTATGATCAGAACATGCGTGTAGGCTGAGGCATATATTTCTCTAAGGCAATCAGTGTCTCCGTCGGTGGGAATCTGTAGCATTTGCAGTTACTGGTCTTAGTGGTGATTATTTTTTGGCTTGACTCACTGGTGGAGCAAATGTATTGGTCTTGTTTGTATGTGATTATCTCTTTTTTGGCATGGCACTTTTTTCCGCTACAGCATTTTTTCTGCCTGATTTATTGGTTTGATTCTTCAAAACATAGCACTGACACCTTCCTAACTGGATAAAAGTTGAACCAATCCTTTGTTTTGATGAGGTTTTTAAGCAAGCTAAGAGGAAGGAAGCTAAGAAAGTCACAACTTTCTCACAATCTTGAAGTTCAAGGATATTTTCTAGAGTAGCTGACTTTTTTCTTTGAAGAGTAGCTGACTAGTTGTAACTGTAGGAAGTGCCAATCTGTTTAGTTTCTTGTAATAGTTTTTTTGTACCTGTTATACAATATGGTTGTAAATTATGATATAAAGATGTGGAATATGTGATGCCAAATCATTTGCCACATCGAGAATTCTATGTAATATGTAAAATGTAATGTGTGATTTTGGATAATTTTCTCAAAGTGCCACTAATTGAACTAAGGGCACTTTGCCAAATTGTCACCGATTGAATTGGGGGCACTTTGCCAAAGTGCCACTATTGCAATCGGGGGCACTTTATCAAAGTGCACCTAATTGAATCAGGGGCACTTTGGCAAAGTGCCACTAAAACACTAGTGGCACTTTGAAAAAGTGCCACTAAAAGGTTTTAGCGGCACTTTCAAAAGTGCCACTATAGATAGACTTTTAGTGGCACTTTATAAAAATGCCACTAATACCTTTTAGAGACACGATCAACCGAGACACTTTGCCAAAGTGCCACTAAAAGTTTTTAGTGGCACTAAGTACATATTTAGTGGCACTTAGAAGTGTCCCTAAATATCTACCGTGTTGTAGTGGGAGGGCGGTGAGGAGGAGGAGCAGGTGATGCCATGTCACGCCGCCGCCAGCATTCCGATCTGCAAAGCGAGTGCGATCGATTGGGTTGGTTCGGGCCTGATGGTTTCCGGCTGCACACAGTTTTTTCTTGGATTTTCTTTTCTCTGTTCCAAATTGAAAAAAACACCCAAATGTTTCCACACATCATTGTTGACCACATATCACCCTTGTACAATAAAAATTTGCATCCAGAAGAGAAGTTGTCACAAATAGTTTGTATCTTGCAAAGGAATGGCATTGGTCCGGTTCATATAACACATAATCAACAGTAGACCTCAGCAAGATCATACATGATTATCTACATATTCTCGAAACAGACTTTACGACCCGCTTTATAGATAAACCAACACATAGACATACAAATAGATCAGAACCAAGTGTCAAAGAAAGAAAAGAACAACAAGTTTCGAGGCGGCAATAGCACATGAACGCCCTAAACAGCACGAAGCGAAATGAAACAATACAACTCCGCAAGGAGTAATACTCAGCGGCTGGACCGCCACCCTCAGAAGGTCCTAAATGAAGCCATCCTGCCGCTCCTTGCCCCGCTATCAACAGAGAGGGTGCCACTGATGCAAATTTGCCAAGAATTTAAACACAGAGTCAGAGACCCGCCTCAAAAAGACGCGCTCGAAAACAATCTTGTTACATATAGACCATAGGGTCCAGGTCATTGCGGCAAACAGTAGCCAGAAGAGGAGCCTCATTCTACCGGTAATGTTCGCTTCCAGGAACTCACCAAGGTCATGGACCGGCCACTCAGGTCCAATCCCCTCAGATAGGAAACTCCATAGGAAACGAGTTGCATAACAAGAAAAAGGGATTGGGTTCCCGTTTCTAGGACCACACACAACAGGCATAAACCATCGCCCGGTCCAAACCACCTAGAGATACTCCAACACGCGGCCGTATTTGGTCCGCCCCGTCAGTTTAGCTCCGCGCGGTGCGAAATCAAGGCCCAACGCGCCGACACTTTAGGAGACGGACGGGCGGATGGCCCGTTTCGCTCCGTCTCGGCCCATTTTCCGTCCCCTATTTGGGACAGAAATGCGTCGGCGCGGACGCGGGCGCAGGGCGTGCAGATCGCGTGCGTGCGTCCCCATGGGACTTGTCAACGACGTCCACTCCCCTTCCGGGCCCAGCATCAGTGGCACAGCGCCCTCTCACCTACCATGTCGCGTCCTTTTAATAGGACCGGTGCACCTTCTGCATCCCCCACACCCACACCCAAAACCCCACCGGAGCACTCGCGGCCATGCCCCCAACCCCCCACCCCCCGCGATGAGGACCTCGGCGGATATCGTGTTCACATTCTACGGCGTCCGCCCGCCAAGCCCGTGGCCACGGGTGCACCTCCCGCCGGGCTGGCACCTGAGCGCCACCCGCGCTCCACTGCCGCGCTGCGTCCATGAGCTCGTGGACGTCCACAACAGCGGCGCCTCCCTCTTTGACTACCTAGATGAGCTCAACGCCATGGAGGCGGAGGAGGAGCTCCCGCAGGAGGTGGACCAGGTGATGGACGGCGATGATGTCGAGGAGCTCCTGCGGGAGGAGGACCATGTGCAGGAGGGGGAGCCGCGGACCTCCGACGCGCCATTGAGGCCTCGGAGGCGGCAGAGGCCAAGATGTGGCCAGATCTGCCTGCCGCCCTTGAGGTCTCGGCGGCCAAGGCTTCCACGGAGCCATGGTCACCATGGCATGCCCGCGAGGCGAGGCATCCATTGGCTCCTCCGCCCGCATGGCCACAGACTCCTATCGCGCCAGAGGCTTTGACTACGAAGCAGGCGTCGACGACGACGATGAGTAGGCGCACCGGCCGGCGGGAGGCTACCACGGCGGCGGGCGGCACAACAGAGAACCCTAGTAGCTAGGTAGGGTTTTTTTATAATTTTTTTTATTTTTTTATATATGTATGTAGGCATTCGGGCCCAAAATGTATGCATGACCTTCGACCCTATATGAAATGCAACTACTTTTTGAAAAAAAAAAGTGAAATGCGTCGGACGCGTTGGGTCGACTCGGGTTGTGCGCGGACGCACGCGGATTTCCATGTCCGCTTGTCAGGCCAATACGGACGAAAACGGAGCATGCGCGGACCCTAAATGGGTCGACGCGTTGGAAATGCTCTTAGCCACCTCCACTACCGACGGGAGATGGTCCCTCAATAACTGCCAAGTAAAGATATCAATCTTCAGTGGCATTGGTGCCTTTCACAGATGGGAGGTCTAGGAGATCACATGCCCTCTAAATAGGGTCCGGTAGGCAGAACCAACCGAGAAGGACCCCCGATGGTGACAATGCCTAAGCAATAGTATCTGGGGCGTCCGCTAGGAATTGTGAGCAAACTATAAATAAGTGGAGGTCATCTCTTTCCCATCCAATATTGATGGTGTCAAGTCTTTCCATCCAATACGACAATCAAAGTTGTCATATATAAAGGAGGGGAAGAATACGGAGGATGCACAAACTAATTCAGTAGCTTTAGGTTTAGGTTGTTCAATTACTTTTATTCCTATAAGTATAATTTTCTTGAAGCTACGACGAAATTAACCCCATTTCTCTATTCATTTTCTAGCGAGACCATGTCACATGTGTGTAGAAGCAAATGAATGTTGATGTGTGTACAACACATTTTACTGTAGCGTAATGTATTTCTGTGTGCGCAAATACATTTTTTTCATGTCCCAAGATCAGTCTTAATGACTACGCATATGCCTTTGATTCGCTTGGAAGCGTTTACATTTTGATCGCAAGCTGGCAATCGATTCCCTCGCCATGTGTTGTCACGTGTAGTAGTTTGCTACCTTATACTCTTTAAAAAATGCACACTTATTAGTTTGATTCTGCAATTTACGAATCATCTCTCTTTATGTGACACCTTCTCCATATATTGTTTGGCAGCTAAAATGGTGGCTCTTTTTTTTGAGTTTGCCTGGTCAGCTAGCACACTTAGGGCCTCTTTGGATTGAAGGAATTCCATAGGAATTTTCGAGGATTCCAATCCATATAAAAAATTCCTATGGAATGCATTTGGATTATAGGATTGAGTACACCAAATTGCTAAGCAATCCATTCCTATACCCCCTATTCCATAGGAATCTTAACATGAGGTCAAACCTCTTTTTTCACAAAGTTCAATGCACTCATACTCTATCTCTCTTTATTCTCTCTCCTTATTCCTGCAAAATTCCTGTGCACTTCCTGTGCATCATCCAAAGGCATCATTTAGAAAATTCCTATGTTTTAAAATCCTATGGAAATTGAAGTGCATGACATCTCAATCCTATGTTTTTCCTATTCCTACGTTTTCAAAATCCTGCAATCCAAAGAGGCCCTTACTATTTGGTAACTGAGCTGAGAACCCCACTATTAGTAGTTTCTTTCACCACCTCTAGATATCTACGGGCAGTTTTTTTGTTTGTTTCAAGTTAGATACCGATGTGAATCCACTGAAAGTGTAGTAGATCTAGCAGCGTTCTTAAGGAGGAAATAAAAAAAAGCAAGTTATTACTACAAGCCAAGTGATCATTCAAGCTGGGGGGCCGTTGGCATGTGATGACATTGTAGTCGGTCAAATCTTGGGGATTATAGCACCTAAATAAACATCAAATCGAGGATGTGCGACGTGTCCCAAGACCTGCACGTCTTAGTGGATCCATGTGCGTTTGATGCTCTTGAGCAGTTCACGTTTTGTAACGTGCGGTGGTATTAAAAATGCTCACCTAGTAGTAAGTGGTTCTCTTCGGAGTCGCTTCTTTAAATGAAGTCTACCCTTCCCCTCTTCTTCCTTTGGTTTCAGATCTCGCATCTACTGTGCTCAACTCTCAAGTCTCTATCTGCTATCTCTTCTTCCCCTCACAGCCTGCCGAACTATCCGTGTCCTCCTGGTGTGGAAATCCTCTCAAGCAAGCTCGCCTCCACTCCGTAGCAGGTAAATCAAACATTCCGTTCAATGATCTTCGCGAGGTTTAATTTTGTTATAATCTGTATCTGCTTCCTACTAATCGGAACCTGCATGCAACCAGACGGAGGAGAACTAAGATCCGACAACTTCTACACCATACATACGTACACAAGAGGGAAATAAGCTACTCCCTCCGATCCATATTAATTATTACTGAATCGGATGTATCTGCATAGTACGTCCAGTTCAACGATGATATAATATGGATCGGAGGGATTACCTATTATATATGCTCTAGATATCTAGTACCGTAGCACTTTCTGTGCTTCACAATATATAGGTGTCCAGTATTAATGACCACGGTTGTTTTCCAATGTTTACCTCATGTTTGGATCCCAATTTTTGGATCTTGGTTATGTGCAACTCCCCTGCTCATCTCAATCAAATGAATCAGCTTCTAGTACCTAAAGTCAAAGAAAAGTTCTGGCAGAATACGAGTGTAGCTATTGATTTAACAATTTCTATTGCAAAACACAAGAGGGTAATTGTTGCGTATTTTTGCATTTCAGGATTATCCAACGGAAAACTTGGGTCTTGTATCCCCACAACAAACGTCCTTTGCTCTTTTTCAGTGTTGTGTGGCTGGTAGTCAGAAATGGCTTTTGGATCCGGTATTACATCAAGGGACCTGGAGCGCATGCTATGTGATGAAACGGCAGAGCCCAAGGCCCTGCCACTATCACTCCTAGAAGAGATCACAAATGGTTTCTCCAAACAGCAACGTATTGGCAGTGGTGGGTTCGCGGTGGTTTATAAGGTACACAAACACTCAGATATCCTGTTCTTGGTCGAAGTTCATATGAAAATTGAATCTCTTGCTGACAAGGCATATCTGTACCATATATAGGGGAAGCTTGAGAATAGCACTGTTGCTGTGAAGAGGTCCACTACTTATATGCATGAGAAGGAGTTCCAGCGTGAAGTTTCATGTCTCATGATGGTAAAGCACAAAAACATAGTACGCTTTATAGGATATTGTTCCGACACACAAGGGACTATGGCAAAGGATAAAGGTAAATTCATCATGGCGGATGTACAACATAGATTGCTCTGCTTCGAGTATCTCCCTAAAGGGAGTCTTCAGGGGTATATAACTGGTAGGATCATGTCATGCACAATTCTATTTTAGATATTCAAAGTATGTGAATTCATACAAAACTCATTGATACATTCCCCTTTGCAGATACATCTAGTGGACTTGGGTGGAGAGATCGGTATCAAATTATTAAAGGAATTTGTCACGGCTTACATTATCTTCATCAAAAAAATATTGTCCACTTGGATCTAAAGCCTGGAAATATTTTGTTGGATGATGATTTGGTGGCAAAAATTGCTGATTTCGGTCTTTCTAGGCTCTTTGGTGATATAGAAAGCCGGATTAAAACGTTAAACATTGGTGGAACGTTGTAAGTTTGATAAATCGCTTGAAAGTTCAATATTTATATATTATACTTTATAGTAACACTGCATTATGTTGATCATCAACCAACAGAATTGATATATATTTATGTAGGGGATATCTGGCGCCCGAATTTAGTAACGGGGAAATCACGTACCAGTTTGATATCTACAGCCTTGGTGTTATAATTATGGAGATACTCACCGGAAAGAAGGGGTATCATAGTGTCGACAAGGTAACAACAATTTAGGTCTTCTTTCAAAGTAAAAGTTTTACTTCAAAACCAATGGGTTACTTATATTTTTATACATATTATCACGTCACTTCATATCCCAGCATGGACGACGTACTTTGACTGAAAGATATAGAGATCCTAGGACACTATAATTATGAAAACTAGGATTTCAACCTCTAGAGTCTAGAGGGTGGAAGACACATACAAATATAACTACACGTTCAACCATATATATAGAAAATAAAGATGTGGAACTACGTTTGAAGTATTATCATGTCGTTACACCAATATTCAGCACTTCAAAATCCCAAAATTAGCACGTTAGACCAGATTTAAAGCATGATCTTAGCTGCAAAATTCAGTGCAATATGTAACGTACATTTACAAACTTTGTTCACCATGTGATTTGTTACAAATAAATTGTCCATGGCCCTATCTACATTTCCTTTTTCATGTTGCCTAATATAACTCTATGCAACACGTAGATCGGCAGAAAGAAAAATCTGGTTACACAATGATGAAGCATCGGGAGAACATCAACATTTACAAATTGAACAAAATATAGCATGCTCGTTCTTTTGAATGAGAAAATGCGAATCTCTACATGGCCCAAACTTTGAGAACGGAAAGAAAGCTTAACTTATTTTGTGGGAGAGTCGATGTTCAATCTCAATACCTATGTCCTAGTTATCTCCACATGAGCTTGGATGCATATTTCTTATTAACTGAATTGGTAGTTGTTTCCTTCACTAGTAGAAAACGGGCTTCTAGTCCCGGGCCGTAAGGGGCTATAGTCCCGGATGGCAATCCGGGACTAGAGGCCCCCGCTTTTGTCCCGCCGGCCCACAAGCCGCGACAAGAGAGAAGCTCACGGGGAGCTCCCGGGGCAGGACTTTTAGTCCCGGGTGGTAATATAACCCGGAACTCGACTTTTTTCTATTTTTTTATTTCTGATTTTCCTTTTCATTTAGTCTCTATTATTTATATCTCTAATCACTCTTCTTTCACTCTAAACTGACACTTCCCAGGAGGTCAGCCATCCTCAGGCTACTCCACTCTCAGCACGCTTAACTTCTGAGTTCCTTCACTCTCAGCATCTAAGAACCAAATCATGTTTTACTCACAATAGTATGGTGTCAATCATGTTAACCTTTGAGACATGATGTCGCACATATTTATTTTGTGAATCCAAAAATTATTTAGTTAAACATAAATAAATAAGTAATAATAGTCTTGAATTGAAATAATAATTAATTAATTTTAAATAATAATAAATCAATTAATTTAAATAATAATTATTTACTCCAAATTGTTAGTCATTTCAACATATCATATATTATCTTAAGATAGATATTTTTCTCTTAATCCACATTTCAAATTAAATTTCCGAAATTTCATCACATATATACATCAATTGTTTAATTAAGCTTGCTCAGATTGATCATGCATATTATATGTAATTAAACAAGGACTTTTAAAATAGATATATATATATAATTAAATAAGGACACGTACATAAGTCTTCTACGGATCGAATATATAAACATTACACAACAAGCAATAAATAATATATATAGGTGTCACAAGAGAGAGAGAGAGAGAGAGCTCCCATGTACACGGACTGCTCGCGAATCCCAAACACTAGGAGACCGGGGGACAAGGTGCACTAGTAGAGAAGTGCCTTTCTATGGAATCGATTCTGTGGCGCACCCCTATTCGGTGCGCCACAGAAATGTAATTCTGTGGCGCACGGATGGGCATGCGCCACAGAAAACAGGAATTCTGTGGCGCACGGGACCGTGGTGCGCCACAGAAAACAGGAATTCTGTGGCGCACCGGATGGGGGTGCGCCACAGAAATGAGCTGGGGGCCCACACCAAAAACTTTACACTCCCATTCTGTGGCGCATGGTGGTCAGTGCGCCACAGAAATATGACATTTCTGTGGCGCACCACTGCCACGTGCGCCACAGAATTCCCATCCGAAAAAATTCTGCCCTCACGCACCAACTCCACCCCCCCCCCCCCCGGGAACGCCTTTTCTAGTTTTTGACGGAAGAGTTGGCGGTCTAAAAAGCATCAAAAAATAAATCCCTTATAGATGCACGGAGAGTTTAATGTCTACTTTTTTATCAAATTTTGAAATATGAATTTCGACTTTCTGAGCAAAAGTTTTATAAAAAAAGTAAAATGGGCATAACTTTTGCATACGATGTCGAAAAAAAATGATCAAGATATTAAAAAAAACTAGAGAAAAAAAGAAACACAACCTCACTTGCCTTCGGCCTGTGAGCTTTTTTTAGAATTGCCAAATTCCAAAAGGAACAAAAGTTATGGCCGTTTTAAGATTTTGACTAGAAAATAAAAAAAAAAAAAAATTCTGTGGCGCACCAAGGGGGGGTGCGCCACAGAATTGGGAGGCAGATTCGAAATCTGCCTCCTCCCCTCCTTTTCTTCACTTCTCCCCTCCACTTCTCCCCTCCACTTCTCCTCCACTTCTCATCTTCTACCTCTCCTCTCCTCTCCTCTCCTCCACCTCTCCTCCTCCTCCACCACCACCACCACCACCACCACCATCACCACCACCTCTCCTCCTTCTCCTCCTCCACCACCACCACCACCACCACTCCTCCTCCACCACCACCACTCCTCCACCACCACCACCACCACTCCTCCTCCACCACCACCACTCCTTCTCTGTGTTTCCTTCTAGAAGCTTTTCGGCTGGTCAAACAGAGGGTTGACCAAGCTTGAAATGAGCATAAATAATTCAAAAAAAATCAAAAAAATATATTGGCGATGCACATAGTAGTGTTATGTCATATAGTAACGAGAAAAAAATATAAACCTGTCTTATAAAGAATGGAACGAAAAAACCTTGTGTAACATATGATATCTTGAACAGTCTAGTAGAGAATTCAAGATAATGAGATGAGTTTCAAACCTTTTGAACTCAAATAAGGTCAAAATCTCACCAAAGCTTCATTTTGGTGTGACTAAGAAAGATCCAAAGTTATTTTTTCATTTTGACGTTTTAAACTTGTTTTATTTACGATTTTCGATAAATACCATTATTATTCAAAAGAAAATAAATAATACGAATATTCATCCAATAAATTTTTGGGCTTCGGAATTGCATTATATAGGTCTAATACAAGTCTAGTAAAAATATAAATAGGATTTATAAACATTAGAACGAAATCCATCACTAAAATGAGATTCCTCGAATACAAGACTAGAGATTTCAAAGAATAAGAGGTGGAAACATTGTGAATCTTCCGAAGAGGTGGGTTCTACCTTTTTGTTTTGTGTTCCTATGGGCTATACTAGCACAACCAAGCAAATAGTTCCACATTGCTACCACCTTTCGACGCTGTTACCGCGTGTTTCCGTATAAGTCCGGTATTTCTCCAGCGGGGCTAGGGTTTCACCGGGAGGCTACGGAGCGTCTGGATCCCAACACAAGCTAGGGGGTGCCATACCATGTTAGTATAGGTGTGTTGTGTGCTTTGTATGTCCAAGATTGCTCTCTGGGGTGTGACCCGGCTTCACCGGCATCCACTTCTCTCTCGTAGGCGATTACAGGGTGAAACTCCCGTATCGGACCAAACACCGTGAATCTTCCGAAGAGGTGGGTTCTACCTTTTTGTTCTGTGTTCCTATGGGATATCCTAGCACAACCAAGCAAATAGTTCCACATTGCTAACCCCTTTCGACGCTGTTACCGCGTGTTTCCGTATAAGTCCGGTATTTCTCCAGCGGGGCTAGGGTTTCACCGGGAGGGGGGCTACGGAGCGTCTGGATCCCAACACAAGCTAGGGGGTGCCATACCATGTTAGTATAGGTGTGTTGTGTGCTTTGTATGTCCAAGATTGCTCTCTGGGGTGTGACCCGGCTTCACCGGCATCCACTTCTCTCTCGTAGGCGATTACAGGGTGAAACTCCCGTATCGGACCAAACACCGTGAACCTTCCGAAGAGGTGGGTTCTACCTTTTTGTTCTGTGTTCCTATGGGATATCCTAGCACAACCAAGCAAATAGTTCCACATTGCTACCCCCCTTCGACGTTGTTACCACGTGTTTCCGTATAAGTCCGGTATTTCTCCAGCGAGGCTAGGGTTTCACCGGGAGGGGGGCTACGGAGCGTCTGGATCCCAACACAAGCTAGGGGGTGCCATACCATGTTAGTATAGGTGTGTTGTGTGCTTTGTATGTCCAAGATTGCTCTCTGGGGTGTGACCCGGCTTCACCGGCATCCACTTCTCTCTCGTAGGCGATTACAGGGTGAAACTCCCGTATCGGACCAAACACCGTGAATCTTCCGAAGAGGTGGGTTCTACCTTTTTGTTCTGTGTTCCTATGGGATATCCTAGCACAACCAAGCAAATAGTTCCACATTGCTACCCCCTTTCGACGCTGTTACCGCGTGTTTCCGTATAAGTCCGGTATTTCTCCAGCGGGGCTAGGGTTTCACCGGGAGGGGGGCTACGGAGCGTCTGGATCCCAACACAAGCTAGGGGGTGCCATACCATGTTAGTATAGGTGTGTTGTGTGCTTTGTATGTCCAAGATTGCTCTCTGGGGTGTGACCCGGCTTCACCGGCATCCACTTCTCTCTCGTAGGCGATTACAGGGTGAAACTCCCGTATCGGACCAAACACCGTGAATCTTCCGAAGAGGTGGGTTCTACCTTTTTGTTTTGTGTTCCTATGGGCTATCCTAGCACAACCAAGCAAATAGTTCCACATTGCTACCCCCTTTCGACGCTGTTACCGCGTGTTTCCGTATAAGTCCGGTATTTCTCCAGCGGGGCTAGGGTTTCACCGGGAGGGGGGCTACGGAGCGTCTGGATCCCAACACAAGCTAGGGGGTGACATACCATGTTAGTATAGGTGTGTTGTGTGCTTTGTATGTCCAAGATTGCGTTCCCGCACAGAGAAGCGCACGTCTCAGCGTCTGCAGGCCGTTGCCGCCGTAGTTTGCATGCATGGACTCGATCTGCACCGTTCCTTACGATCAAACGATCGAAAATGAAGCGGTGCATGGACTGGGTGTTTTGTCTCAATGTAACGGCCCCTTTCACCAGCCCGGTGCATGCACGCCTCGTTTTTTCAGAGTAAACAACGTGGCAGAAGAAAAAAATAGTTAACGTCGCGTCGCATTTTCAGCAGCCCTGCACGCCTTGTTTCAGAAACACGAGTCGCGTCGCATTTGCAGCGACGCAGCCCTCCACGCCTGGTTTCAGAAACACGAGTCGCGTCGCATTTGCAGCGACGCAGCCCTCCACGCCTAGTTTTCAGAAGATACGCATCAATGTGCAGGATTTGGCGTGAGACTTTGGACTTTCTTCTCTTCACCTCTTTAATACACGCATGCAACGTCGAATCACTTCGACTGACGAATGCACACGCGCTCGTACTCCGTATCAATAGCTGTCCGGCCTACGCCTACGCCTATGCCTGTTCTACACCGCTTTGACCATGCATCTACTCTAATACACTGCGTCCAAGGTCTTCACACAGTTTGCTTCATCTACCCAAATAAATTCACGTCTAATCGTGTCTTTAAATATTCCTTCAGTCGTCCTCCGTATTCTCATCCCTCTCCAGCCATTTGCCCTTTCTCTCCCTTCAAGCCCTAACGCACAATGTCTTCCTACTCACTACCTTCAAGCCCGGAGTCGGTCTCCGACGAGGACAACCACCCCAAGGCTCTGCCTTGGTACGAGGCCGAGTGGCCCGAGGCGGAGTTGGACGTCCTGCCCATCGTGCTTCCCGTCGACGACTCTCCCAATCGGGAGCGATCGCCGACGCCGCCCTTCGTCCACCGCCCCGTCCCTTCCACCACCACCAAGACGTCGGACATCTCCCCCAAGACGAACCGCCGCCTCAAAACACTGGAGCGGCTGGAGAAGAAGGAGTTGAAGGCGATGGAGAAGAAGGAGGCCAAGGAGGACGCGAAGGCTTTCCGGGCCAGCATCAAGCGGTCCCGTGAGAGGCAGGAGGAGAGGATGCGGGCGGAGAACCGCAGCGCCCGGATCAAGCAGGAGATGGAGATCCGGGCGGCGGAGTGGAGGAAGTAGGGCGGCGCCGGAGCGCGGGAAGGGCTCCCGCATGCATGCAGAGCGGGAGCAGTTAGGGCTAGCCCTTTTTTTTTAGTTAAATGTAATGTTTATCCGGCCCCACTGATTATATGTAAAGTGGGGCCAGTTATCCTTTCTAAGTATGTTTAATTATATATAAGCCCTATATATAAAGTTATGTTCTTATATTTGTCCAAATGTACCCACTGTTTAGAAGTTTTATCCTTTCTAATCATCGCTTTAAAATCTGCACATTGTAAACAAAATTTATATATAAGAGATGTGCTTTAACGAATAATATTTTCTAAAAGAGCTGCATTATGTTTTCTAAGATAACATAAAAAATTTGAGTTGAGCACAGTATATTTTATATTATTAATACGAATAATTTGATGGTTTAATAAATGGATAATGCGTAGTCTGCATGTACTGATTAATAAATATAAATGGATAATGTGTAGTCTACATGTTGACATTGGGCCTCATGTGACATTGGGCCGCAAGGAACGGTCAACTGGTGGGGCCCACATGCAGCGCCAACCGTCAACAGATGGGGCACACAAACCGCGCCAACGCTCAACAGCTGGGGCCCACAGGCCGCGCCAACGGTTGTATGATGGGTCCCACAGGTCAGGATCCTAACGGGGGGCCGAAAATAACGGTGGGAGCAGCGAAAAGAGTCCTTGCGCACTGACTAGGGGCAAAACTGAGCTCGATTCGGCGCTAGGGGTAAAACTGAGGTCGTGGTGCCAACTGAGGGCACCTTGTTAATTATCCCCCAACTAAAATATGCCCTCTTACTAATTTTGATACGGTAGTGCACGCATTTACTCGATAAAAATAGATTCGCTATCCTAGTGTAGTAGTATGGAAATACGCTGGATTCAAGAGATTCTACTTTGGGTACACCATCACCATCCATTTCATTTCAGTTTTTGGCAAAAATACCATTTACCCACATTTATGATTTTGCTGAGGTGCAACGGATTTTTGGTAAACCTAATCATGTATGTATATGACATAACCTAGTTCTTTTGGTTAGAAGAGGTCGTAATCAATTGGCAATGCGAATCTGTCCTATGTAGACAAAATTCTACCAAGTTCAACTCAATTATGTTGATATGCAAGCAATTTGCTTAGCAGTCT
Organism: Alopecurus myosuroides; assembly: GCA_028641055.1. Taxonomy (NCBI): domain Eukaryota; kingdom Viridiplantae; phylum Streptophyta; class Magnoliopsida; order Poales; family Poaceae; genus Alopecurus; species Alopecurus myosuroides. The sequence goes on from CM054061.1 coordinate 365,541,292, forward strand.
AACCATCTATTGGCTTCACGTGGCCTTTTACATGTACGTGGTTCTTCTGAAGCAGGCATCTAATGCGGTCAGACCAGTACGTCAAGCCAATAGTGTCTGGCACATACATGTAGTTCATCTAGTTCTCTGGATTCCGTAATCAAGTGCTTCTGCTATCAGGCGCATGAATACGTGAGAAGGATGTACTTACAAAGGTTCAGATCAGCGTGTGTGCGCCATGGCCGTGGCGGTGCTTCAGCGCTGGGAAGCCTGAGCAGAGCACACACACGTGCAGGAGGAGGGGGCGACGCACACCGGAGCCGGCGCGCGGTCGTTGCAGGGGAATATGCTGACTTTCCAGGGTGACGAACGGTGGACTTCCCGCCGAAGCGCGTTGGACTCGCTCGCCCGTCAGTGGCGGCACATCCGCACATGAGCGCGGGTTCGACGCAGTTGGCTCTCGCCTTGTGAAGCCTGCTGGACTCTCGTTGCGGGCTCACAAGCTCCCGGGCGACGCTTGTCCCGCGGGCGTCACGCGGCGGACCACAGGATAGAGGTATGGAGAAGCGAGGTCGGAGATAAAAAGACAGCGAGGCATGCGCACAGTCGGGGGAGTCATTGCGCTTGTCTTCTTCGTCGGTGTCGGAGGTGCTTAGGGCATCGGTCACACGTACACACATAACAGTCATGCACAGACCTCGACCACGAACGCTTTCTCTTCCACGGCTTCTTTTGCGTGCTTAATCCTCGTCAACGTCCAGGAGAGACTTTCTCAACCAACGGCAGCCACTGCATTCTCTCCCGACGACCGACGGTGACGTCGCAACGGCGAAGTGGACGAGCTCCACGCGCGCGGTAGACTCGTGTCGTTGTGAGATCGTCACCCGCGCTCGCTAGCATGAGCTCGTCCGCTTGCTCTCGATGGGAACGCTGGAACGCGCCAAACGGCGTGCCGCCGCTGCACCGGGCAGTACACGAGTGTTGCTGCTGACCTGCTTGCGCCGCGCGATGCTGTGGGGTAGGCTGGACCCGCTCGCTCACTTGCTCGGGCACCCTGCAGTCCTGGACTGCACCAGCCCGACTGCTGAAGACGATGGCCAAAACGACGGCGACCAAGGCGAGGAAGCCTCCTGTCACAGCGAATGGGATCTCATGGCGAAGAGCGTTTCCAGCGGCGATTTTTAATTGTTGTTGAGACTAAAGTGGGTGTTTGTTTTATCTAAGGCGGAGTCGTAACCGAATGTGCATATTTCTAGGAGAGATCGTATGGGGTGAGAGAGATAACGATGACAAGCATGATTTTAGGAGAGATTGTTGGGCAGAGAGATTAAGGTGGCAAGTGTGTAATTTGTTGAGTACCGAAGTGGAGTGTCATTTTCCCCGTAATTTCTTAGATGTGTGACACCGCCTCACGACCACTGTAACCTTAATAGTAAAGATAGTAGGTGTTGAAAATTACCTTCCTGTATTTACGTGTAATTGAGTATATAGTAAAGATCAGTTCCGTTTAGCAAAAATGTTGCCCCCTAGTCCTTTTATGTAGTAACATCCGGTGATGGAAACGATCTCAGTTTCCAGTAGAGTCTAATAATAATTTCCTTCACTGGTGGTAGGTGGAATTTTGTGGCTAACCATCTAATACATGGCATATTTTTTTTACAATCTACCAGGGATGGCCAGTGCCAAGGGTATCATGCGGATGAGCAAGCAATTTGTGCTGTTGGACTTGCTAGAGAAAAGCCTGGCAAGTACTAACATGGTTTATTTTCTTTTAGTTCGTTTTTGTGATGAACAAAAGGTTTTTAAATGCTCTGTGCTTAGGCCTGTCATTATATTGTAGAAATTCAGTTGTGTTCAGTGCTTTAAATATTGGACAAGATAATTTTCCATAAAATAAATTCATTTAAATATTGTTAGAACAACTTGTACTGTGATCCACTGTAATTTCCTTACTCAAGTTAAGCTCAATTGTTCAACTTTTGCCGCTGAGTTGGTATACTCCATTCTAAAAAATTTCCCCTCCTTTCATTTAAATAAGATAGAGACAGTAGCAGTTCTCTTCGTCGATAGTCATGGACTGGAGCAGTTTTTTAATCCGATTGCTACCGCAATCTCATGCTCAGATTATGTCTGCAGTTGTGAGACGTGCATATTTAGGGATATAGAAAACATGTGAAACATGCATATTTAGGGATGTAGAAAACATGTGAAACACGTATATTTAGGGAGCAGTTATCTTCTGTTACTTAAGGGACATTGTGTCCGAAGGGTAACACACCTCACAATTGATGAGTGTCTAAGCAACAGCGGGTTGTTTGAGGGAATTGGGATCGCAGCTCCAAGGCTAACTTTGTTGTGAGTACTTCTTTCTAAACTATCTGCTGGCCAAATGGTATATATGTAATGCACATCTACCTTACTGAAGTCATCAGTATGTGTGGCTTCATAGTACCACAGAAACGCTAGATTTTTGGAGAACTATGTGTGGCTACATAGTTAGTCTAAGCATTAACTGTTTCAGTCAGTCGTTTGTATTTAGGAGATAAAGGCGTAGAGTTCATCTTAACATCGAACTGTTCTAAATTTAGGAGCTAAATTTTCCGGAAAAGGATGTGGAGCAGCTCCTGGTGTCTTTGATTCTAGACAACCGTGCCCAGGGCCACATAGATCAGGTGAACAAGCTGCTAGAATGCGGTGACATGTGCGTTATCCCACCTTTTCCCACTCTCTTGACATGTTCTTTACGAGCAACTTATGAGAGGGTGCCGATTTAGTGCCAGATAAGGTGGTGTTCTTGCTCTAAATAAATGTATGATCAGAACATGCGTGTAGGCTGAGGCATATATTTCTCTAAGGCAATCAGTGTCTCCGTCGGTGGGAATCTGTAGCATTTGCAGTTACTGGTCTTAGTGGTGATTATTTTTTGGCTTGACTCACTGGTGGAGCAAATGTATTGGTCTTGTTTGTATGTGATTATCTCTTTTTTGGCATGGCACTTTTTTCCGCTACAGCATTTTTTCTGCCTGATTTATTGGTTTGATTCTTGAAAACATAGCACTGACACCTTCCTAACTGGATAAAAGTTGAACCAATCCTTTGTTTTGATGAGGTTTTTAAGCAAGCTAAGAGGAAGGAAGCTAAGAAAGTCACAACTTTCTCACAATCTTGAAGTTCAAGGATATTTTCTAGAGTAGCTGACTTTTTTCTTTGAAGAGTAGCTGACTAGTTGTAACTGTAGGAAGTGCCAATCTGTTTAGTTTCTTGTAATAGTTTTTTTGTACCTGTTATACAATATGGTTGTAAATTATGATATAAAGATGTGGAATATGTGATGCCAAATCATTTGCCACATCGAGAATTCTATGTAATATGTAAAATGTAATGTGTGATTTTGGATAATTTTCTCAAAGTGCCACTAATTGAACTAAGGGCACTTTGCCAAATTGTCACCGATTGAATTGGGGGCACTTTGCCAAAGTGCCACTATTGCAATCGGGGGCACTTTATCAAAGTGCACCTAATTGAATCAGGGGCACTTTGGCAAAGTGCCACTAAAACACTAGTGGCACTTTGAAAAAGTGCCACTAAAAGGTTTTAGCGGCACTTTCAAAAGTGCCACTATAGATAGACTTTTAGTGGCACTTTATAAAAATGCCACTAATACCTTTTAGAGACACGATCAACCGAGACACTTTGCCAAAGTGCCACTAAAAGTTTTTAGTGGCACTAAGTACATATTTAGTGGCACTTAGAAGTGTCCCTAAATATCTACCGTGTTGTAGTGGGAGGGCGGTGAGGAGGAGGAGCAGGTGATGCCATGTCACGCCGCCGCCAGCATTCCGATCTGCAAAGCGAGTGCGATCGATTGGGTTGGTTCGGGCCTGATGGTTTCCGGCTGCACACAGTTTTTTCTTGGATTTTCTTTTCTCTGTTCCAAATTGAAAAAAACACCCAAATGTTTCCACACATCATTGTTGACCACATATCACCCTTGTACAATAAAAATTTGCATCCAGAAGAGAAGTTGTCACAAATAGTTTGTATCTTGCAAAGGAATGGCATTGGTCCGGTTCATATAACACATAATCAACAGTAGACCTCAGCAAGATCATACATGATTATCTACATATTCTCGAAACAGACTTTACGACCCGCTTTATAGATAAACCAACACATAGACATACAAATAGATCAGAACCAAGTGTCAAAGAAAGAAAAGAACAACAAGTTTCGAGGCGGCAATAGCACATGAACGCCCTAAACAGCACGAAGCGAAATGAAACAATACAACTCCGCAAGGAGTAATACTCAGCGGCTGGACCGCCACCCTCAGAAGGTCCTAAATGAAGTCATCCTGCCGCTCCTTGCCCCGCTATCAACAGAGAGGGTGCCACTGATGCAAATTTGCCAAGAATTTAAACACAGAGTCAGAGACCCGCCTCAAAAAGACGCGCTCGAAAACAATCTTGTTACATATAGACCATAGGGTCCAGGTCATTGCGGCAAACAGTAGCCAGAAGAGGAGCCTCATTCTACCGGTAATGTTCGCTTCCAGGAACTCACCAAGGTCATGGACCGGCCACTCAGGTCCAATCCCCTCAGATAGGAAACTCCATAGGAAACGAGTTGCATAACAAGAAAAAGGGATTGGGTTCCCGTTTCTAGGACCACACACAACAGGCATAAACCATCGCCCGGTCCAAACCACCTAGAGATACTCCAACACGCGGCCGTATTTGGTCCGCCCCGTCAGTTTAGCTCCGCGCGGTGCGAAATCAAGGCCCAACGCGCCGACACTTTAGGAGACGGACGGGCGGATGGCCCGTTTCGCTCCGTCTCGGCCCATTTTCCGTCCCCTATTTGGGACAGAAATGCGTCGGCGCGGACGCGGGCGCAGGGCGTGCAGATCGCGTGCGTGCGTCCCCATGGGACTTGTCAACGACGTCCACTCCCCTTCCGGGCCCAGCATCAGTGGCACAGCGCCCTCTCACCTACCATGTCGCGTCCTTTTAATAGGACCGGTGCACCTTCTGCATCCCCCACACCCACACCCAAAACCCCACCGGAGCACTCGCGGCCATGCCCCCAACCCCCCACCCCCCGCGATGAGGACCTCGGCGGATATCGTGTTCACATTCTACGGCGTCCGCCCGCCAAGCCCGTGGCCACGGGTGCACCTCCCGCCGGGCTGGCACCTGAGCGCCACCCGCGCTCCACTGCCGCGCTGCGTCCATGAGCTCGTGGACGTCCACAACAGCGGCGCCTCCCTCTTTGACTACCTAGATGAGCTCAACGCCATGGAGGCGGAGGAGGAGCTCCCGCAGGAGGTGGACCAGGTGATGGACGGCGATGATGTCGAGGAGCTCCTGCGGGAGGAGGACCATGTGCAGGAGGGGGAGCCGCGGACCTCCGACGCGCCATTGAGGCCTCGGAGGCGGCAGAGGCCAAGATGTGGCCAGATCTGCCTGCCGCCCTTGAGGTCTCGGCGGCCAAGGCTTCCACGGAGCCATGGTCACCATGGCATGCCCGCGAGGCGAGGCATCCATTGGCTCCTCCGCCCGCATGGCCACAGACTCCTATCGCGCCAGAGGCTTTGACTACGAAGCAGGCGTCGACGACGACGATGAGTAGGCGCACCGGCCGGCGGGAGGCTACCACGGCGGCGGGCGGCACAACAGAGAACCCTAGTAGCTAGGTAGGGTTTTTTTATAATTTTTTTTATTTTTTTATATATGTATGTAGGCATTCGGGCCCAAAATGTATGCATGACCTTCGACCCTATATGAAATGCAACTACTTTTTGAAAAAAAAAAGTGAAATGCGTCGGACGCGTTGGGTCGACTCGGGTTGTGCGCGGACGCACGCGGATTTCCATGTCCGCTTGTCAGGCCAATACGGACGAAAACGGAGCATGCGCGGACCCTAAATGGGTCGACGCGTTGGAAATGCTCTTAGCCACCTCCACTACCGACGGGAGATGGTCCCTCAATAACTGCCAAGTAAAGATATCAATCTTCAGTGGCATTGGTGCCTTTCACAGATGGGAGGTCTAGGAGATCACATGCCCTCTAAATAGGGTCCGGTAGGCAGAACCAACCGAGAAGGACCCCCGATGGTGACAATGCCTAAGCAATAGTATCTGGGGCGTCCGCTAGGAATTGTGAGCAAACTATAAATAAGTGGAGGTCATCTCTTTCCCATCCAATATTGATGGTGTCAAGTCTTTCCATCCAATACGACAATCAAAGTTGTCATATATAAAGGAGGGGAAGAATACGGAGGATGCACAAACTAATTCAGTAGCTTTGAGTTTAGGTTGTTCAATTACTTTTATTCCTATAAGTATAATTTTCTTGAAGCTACGACGAAATTAACCCCATTTCTCTATTCATTTTCTAGCGAGACCATGTCACATGTGTGTAGAAGCAAATGAATGTTGATGTGTGTACAACACATTTTACTGTAGCGTAATGTATTTCTGTGTGCGCAAATACATTTTTTTCATGTCCCAAGATCAGTCTTAATGACTACGCATATGCCTTTGATTCGCTTGGAAGCGTTTACATTTTGATCGCAAGCTGGCAATCGATTCCCTCGCCATGTGTTGTCACGTGTAGTAGTTTGCTACCTTATACTCTTTAAAAAATGCACACTTATTAGTTTGATTCTGCAATTTACGAATCATCTCTCTTTATGTGACACCTTCTCCATATATTGTTTGGCAGCTAAAATGGTGGCTCTTTTTTTTGAGTTTGCCTGGTCAGCTAGCACACTTAGGGCCTCTTTGGATTGAAGGAATTCCATAGGAATTTTCGAGGATTCCAATCCATATAAAAAATTCCTATGGAATGCATTTGGATTATAGGATTGAGTACACCAAATTGCTAAGCAATCCATTCCTATACCCCCTATTCCATAGGAATCTTAACATGAGGTCAAACCTCTTTTTTCACAAAGTTCAATGCACTCATACTCTATCTCTCTTTATTCTCTCTCCTTATTCCTGCAAAATTCCTGTGCACTTCCTGTGCATCATCCAAAGGCATCATTTAGAAAATTCCTATGTTTTAAAATCCTATGGAAATTGAAGTGCATGACATCTCAATCCTATGTTTTTCCTATTCCTACGTTTTCAAAATCCTGCAATCCAAAGAGGCCCTTACTATTTGGTAACTGAGCTGAGAACCCCACTATTAGTAGTTTCTTTCACCACCTCTAGATATCTACGGGCAGTTTTTTTGTTTGTTTCAAGTTAGATACCGATGTGAATCCACTGAAAGTGTAGTAGATCTAGCAGCGTTCTTAAGGAGGAAATAAAAAAAAGCAAGTTATTACTACAAGCCAAGTGATCATTCAAGCTGGGGGGCCGTTGGCATGTGATGACATTGTAGTCGGTCAAATCTTGGGGATTATAGCACCTAAATAAACATCAAATCGAGGATGTGCGACGTGTCCCAAGACCTGCACGTCTTAGTGGATCCATGTGCGTTTGATGCTCTTGAGCAGTTCACGTTTTGTAACGTGCGGTGGTATTAAAAATGCTCACCTAGTAGTAAGTGGTTCTCTTCGGAGTCGCTTCTTTAAATGAAGTCTACCCTTCCCCTCTTCTTCCTTTGGTTTCAGATCTCGCATCTACTGTGCTCAACTCTCAAGTCTCTATCTGCTATCTCTTCTTCCCCTCACAGCCTGCCGAACTATCCGTGTCCTCCTGGTGTGGAAATCATCTCAAGCAAGCTCGCCTCCACTCCGTAGCAGGTAAATCAAACATTCCGTTCAATGATCTTCGCGAGGTTTAATTTTGTTATAATCTGTATCTGCTTCCTACTAATCGGAACCTGCATGCAACCAGACGGAGGAGAACTAAGATCCGACAACTTCTACACCATACATACGTACACAAGAGGGAAATAAGCTACTCCCTCCGATCCATATTAATTATTACTGAATCGGATGTATCTGCATAGTACGTCCAGTTCAACGATGATATAATATGGATCGGAGGGATTACCTATTATATATGCTCTAGATATCTAGTACCGTAGCACTTTCTGTGCTTCACAATATATAGGTGTCCAGTATTAATGACCACGGTTGTTTTCCAATGTTTACCTCATGTTTGGATCCCAATTTTTGGATCTTGGTTATGTGCAACTCCCCTGCTCATCTCAATCAAATGAATCAGCTTCTAGTACCTAAAGTCAAAGAAAAGTTCTGGCAGAATACGAGTGTAGCTATTGATTTAACAATTTCTATTGCAAAACACAAGAGGGTAATTGTTGCGTATTTTTGCATTTCAGGATTATCCAACGGAAAACTTGGGTCTTGTATCCCCACAACAAACGTCCTTTGCTCTTTTTCAGTGTTGTGTGGCTGGTAGTCAGAAATGGCTTTTGGATCCGGTATTACATCAAGGGACCTGGAGCGCATGCTATGTGATGAAACGGCAGAGCCCAAGGCCCTGCCACTATCACTCCTAGAAGAGATCACAAATGGTTTCTCCAAACAGCAACGTATTGGCAGTGGTGGGTTCGCGGTGGTTTATAAGGTACACAAACACTCAGATATCCTGTTCTTGGTCGAAGTTCATATGAAAATTGAATCTCTTGCTGACAAGGCATATCTGTACCATATATAGGGGAAGCTTGAGAATAGCACTGTTGCTGTGAAGAGGTCCACTACTTATATGCATGAGAAGGAGTTCCAGCGTGAAGTTTCATGTCTCATGATGGTAAAGCACAAAAACATAGTACGCTTTATAGGATATTGTTCCGACACACAAGGGACTATGGCAAAGGATAAAGGTAAATTCATCATGGCGGATGTACAACATAGATTGCTCTGCTTCGAGTATCTCCCTAAAGGGAGTCTTCAGGGGTATATAACTGGTAGGATCATGTCATGCACAATTCTATTTTAGATATTCAAAGTATGTGAATTCATACAAAACTCATTGATACATTCCCCTTTGCAGATACATCTAGTGGACTTGGGTGGAGAGATCGGTATCAAATTATTAAAGGAATTTGTCACGGCTTACATTATCTTCATCAAAAAAATATTGTCCACTTGGATCTAAAGCCTGGAAATATTTTGTTGGATGATGATTTGGTGGCAAAAATTGCTGATTTCGGTCTTTCTAGGCTCTTTGGTGATATAGAAAGCCGGATTAAAACGTTAAACATTGGTGGAACGTTGTAAGTTTGATAAATCGCTTGAAAGTTCAATATTTATATATTATACTTTATAGTAACACTGCATTATGTTGATCATCAACCAACAGAATTGATATATATTTATGTAGGGGATATCTGGCGCCCGAATTTAGTAACGGGGAAATCACGTACCAGTTTGATATCTACAGCCTTGGTGTTATAATTATGGAGATACTCACCGGAAAGAAGGGGTATCATAGTGTCGACAAGGTAACAACAATTTAGGTCTTCTTTCAAAGTAAAAGTTTTACTTCAAAACCAATGGGTTACTTATATTTTTATACATATTATCACGTCACTTCATATCCCAGCATGGACGACGTACTTTGACTGAAAGATATAGAGATCCTAGGACACTATAATTATGAAAACTAGGATTTCAACCTCTAGAGTCTAGAGGGTGGAAGACACATACAAATATAACTACACGTTCAACCATATATATAGAAAATAAAGATGTGGAACTACGTTTGAAGTATTATCATGTCGTTACACCAATATTCAGCACTTCAAAATCCCAAAATTAGCACGTTAGACCAGATTTAAAGCATGATCTTAGCTGCAAAATTCAGTGCAATATGTAACGTACATTTACAAACTTTGTTCACCATGTGATTTGTTACAAATAAATTGTCCATGGCCCTATCTACATTTCCTTTTTCATGTTGCCTAATATAACTCTATGCAACACGTAGATCGGCAGAAAGAAAAATCTGGTTACACAATGATGAAGCATCGGGAGAACATCAACATTTACAAATTGAACAAAATATAGCATGCTCGTTCTTTTGAATGAGAAAATGCGAATCTCTACATGGCCCAAACTTTGAGAACGGAAAGAAAGCTTAACTTATTTTGTGGGAGAGTCGATGTTCAATCTCAATACCTATGTCCTAGTTATCTCCACATGAGCTTGGATGCATATTTCTTATTAACTGAATTGGTAGTTGTTTCCTTCACTAGTAGAAAACGGGCTTCTAGTCCCGGGCCGTAAGGGGCTATAGTCCCGGATGGCAATCCGGGACTAGAGGCCCCCGCTTTTGTCCCGCCGGCCCACAAGCCGCGACAAGAGAGAAGCTCACGGGGAGCTCCCGGGGCAGGACTTTTAGTCCCGGGTGGTAATATAACCCGGAACTCGACTTTTTTCTATTTTTTTATTTCTGATTTTCCTTTTCATTTAGTCTCTATTATTTATATCTCTAATCACTCTTCTTTCACTCTAAACTGACACTTCCCAGGAGGTCAGCCATCCTCAGGCTACTCCACTCTCAGCACGCTTAACTTCTGAGTTCCTTCACTCTCAGCATCTAAGAACCAAATCATGTTTTACTCACAATAGTATGGTGTCAATCATGTTAACCTTTGAGACATGATGTCGCACATATTTATTTTGTGAATCCAAAAATTATTTAGTTAAACATAAATAAATAAGTAATAATAGTCTTGAATTGAAATAATAATTAATTAATTTTAAATAATAATAAATCAATTAATTTAAATAATAATTATTTACTCCAAATTGTTAGTCATTTCAACATATCATATATTATCTTAAGATAGATATTTTTCTCTTAATCCACATTTCAAATTAAATTTCCGAAATTTCATCACATATATACATCAATTGTTTAATTAAGCTTGCTCAGATTGATCATGCATATTATATGTAATTAAACAAGGACTTTTAAAATAGATATATATATATAATTAAATAAGGACACGTACATAAGTCTTCTACGGATCGAATATATAAACATTACACAACAAGCAATAAATAATATATATAGGTGTCACAAGAGAGAGAGAGAGAGAGAGCTCCCATGTACACGGACTGCTCGCGAATCCCAAACACTAGGAGACCGGGGGACAAGGTGCACTAGTAGAGAAGTGCCTTTCTATGGAATCGATTCTGTGGCGCACCCCTATTCGGTGCGCCACAGAAATGTAATTCTGTGGCGCACGGATGGGCATGCGCCACAGAAAACAGGAATTCTGTGGCGCACGGGACCGTGGTGCGCCACAGAAAACAGGAATTCTGTGGCGCACCGGATGGGGGTGCGCCACAGAAATGAGCTGGGGGCCCACACCAAAAACTTTACACTCCCATTCTGTGGCGCATGGTGGTCAGTGCGCCACAGAAATATGACATTTCTGTGGCGCACCACTGCCACGTGCGCCACAGAATTCCCATCCGAAAAAATTCTGCCCTCACGCACCAACTCCACCCCCCCCCCCCCCCCCCCGGGAACGCCTTTTCTAGTTTTTGACGGAAGAGTTGGCGGTCTAAAAAGCATCAAAAAATAAATCCCTTATAGATGCACGGAGAGTTTAATGTCTACTTTTTTATCAAATTTTGAAATATGAATTTCGACTTTCTGAGCAAAAGTTTTATAAAAAAAGTAAAATGGGCATAACTTTTGCATACGATGTCGAAAAAAAATGATCAAGATATTAAAAAAAACTAGAGAAAAAAAGAAACACAACCTCACTCGCCTTCGGCCTGTGAGCTTTTTTTAGAATTGCCAAATTCCAAAAGGAACAAAAGTTATGGCCGTTTTAAGATTTTGACTAGAAAATAAAAAAAAAAAAAAAAAATTCTGTGGCGCACCAAGGGGGGGTGCGCCACAGAATTGGGAGGCAGATTCGAAATCTGCCTCCTCCCCTCCTTTTCTTCACTTCTCCCCTCCACTTCTCCCCTCCACTTCTCCTCCACTTCTCATCTTCTACCTCTCCTCTCCTCTCCTCTCCTCCACCTCTCCTCCTCCTCCACCACCACCACCACCACCACCACCATCACCACCACCTCTCCTCCTTCTCCTCCTCCACCACCACCACCACCACCACTCCTCCTCCACCACCACCACTCCTCCTCCACCACCACCATCCTCCTCCTCCTCCACCACCACCACCACCTCCGGTGAGCTCCTCCTCCTCCTCCTCCTCCACCACCACCACCTCTCCTCCTCCTCTTTCTCCTCCTCCACCACCACCTCTCCTCCTCTCCTCCTCCTCCTCCTCCTCTATCACCACCACCTCTCCTCCTCCTCCTCCTCCACCACCACCACCACCTCCGGCGAGCTTCTCCTTCTCCTCCCCACCAACTCCGGTGACCCCCATCCTCCACCCACCAACTCCGGCGAGCATCCGACGAAATCCGGCGAAATTTCGAAATTTCGAAAATTTCCCGCGGCCAGATCTGGCCGCCTTTTTTTTTTGAAATTCAAAAAAAAATTCTGTGGCGCACCCCCCCTTGGTGCGCCACAGAATTGCAAATTTCTGTGGCGCACGGCTGAGGTGCGCCACAGAATTGACATTTCTGTGGCGCACGGCTGAGGTGCGCCACAGAAATTATTTTTGTGGCGTGTGTTCTGTGGCGCACCCCTCTGGCCCCAGGGTGCGCCACAGAATATGATTTTGGTGCGCCACAGAAGAGGGTTTCACTACTAGTGGTGACGCTACCCATAGCCGAAGACACTAATAATACGGTACAGCTCGTAGGAAAGGTACCCATCGATAGCTACATACTCAATGTTGACCTGCTCAAGTGGGCGCTTCTCCCAAAGATTGTGCCTGTCATTCCTTATATCAACGCTAGCAAAACGTATGTCATTATTGACAAGGAAATCCATCAGTTCTGAACAATTTTTTTCACTACTGCAACAAACAAAAATGGAACAAATGTTAAACAAATAATGTTATGTAACAACAAATTGGATAAAATGTTATGCAACAAGTATATGTTTCAATGCAACAAGTATATTGTTTCAATGCAACAAATTTATTCTTTCCAATGCACATACGTACATATGGCTAGGATTCAAATGGGAACATTTATAAATAAATAGAATTTCCAATAAACATTGTATATAAAAACACATGGATATATATATATTGCTTTCCTATGCAACAACTTCAGCCAATACATTATTGCTATATGAATACGAGTGTAGCTACCAATACATATGGCTATATGAATACAAATGGAATTTCCAATACACATTGCTATATGAATACACATGGATATATATATATTGGTTTCCTATGCAATTTCGGCCAATATATCATTGCTATATGAATACAAATGTAATTTCCAATACACATTTCTATATGAATACAAATGGATACGCACGTACATGTTGCTATCCTATACAATTTCCGATCCAATCAAAATAAGATCAATGAGAAAAATGGGAAAAGAGAAAGAGAGGAGAAGATCGATCTGAGTGCTTATTACCTTTCCCATTGGAAGACAAAGACACACCTCTTGTGAGCAAGTTGGATGACGACCACTTTCTTTTGATCGGCCGTGTACTCAAGATCAAGGCCAAGAAAACCCTCGCCATCCTCGCGAAGCCATTGCTTCAAGAGGTCATGATAAGGCGGAACCATCCTACTCTCGTTCGTGTATGCGACTTTGATCTTCTGACCATGTGAGTTCACGTCCATAATATCTAGTCTCATGGTGGAGAATATGGAAGAATGAAGAGAGGAGAGCAAGAGGGAGAAGAGAGGGCCGCTCAGTACAGTAGCAATTAGTGTTTCTCTGTTTTTATTGTCACCCCGACGATGGAACAACTTCCGAAGCGCGGGAGGCAAACGGTTTGGGTATTTAGTCCCGGGCCATAACACGACCTGAGACTAAATGCTCTCCGGCTAGGCGAACGGTTGCCACGACGACTTTTAGTCCCGGTCCGTGTTACGGCCCGGAACTAAAAGTGTGCGAGGCGACGCGAACAGTTGCCAAACGACATTTAGTCTCGGGCCGTGTTACCACGCGGGACTAAAATCTTTCGAGGCGAGGCGAGCTGTTGCCATGCCCCCTTGGTCCCGGTTGGTAGGCTCATGGGGATTAGAGCCAAAAAAACTATGTGGGTTTTTCTACTAGTGCTTATGGTAACTGAGAAGATACTAGTCTACTCAAATTAAATTCTTCTGGAATTTTTTTACTAGTAAATTTCATTTAATGTTCTTTGATGTTAGCTGTTAAGATCATGCGTCTGCCTAGTATGTAGTAGACATTAGTATCACATTTTAATAGCTGGTGCTTCGGTTCATAATTCATAATTTCATTTCTTAGGTAGTTGATAGTTGGAGTAACATATTGGAGAAAACACAAAGCGAGATACAACAGAAACAAGTACAAGTATGTGCTCAGATAGCAATGGAGTGCACCAACTTTGACCCGGCAAAACGACCAGATATACAACGTATAATCCATACACTCGATGAAATAGAATGTACGGATGGATACATCGAAACTTGTGTGATTTCTCCACAACAGGTAATCTCTCATGGAGTCCATGCAATCTTTTGAAATACTTAATTTTTAGCCATTTTGTAATTTTAGATTGGTAATTTTGTTGCTCCAAGCCGTCAGATGGTTTTTCATACACAATAATTTATATTGATCTGATTAATCCAAAAATTCATCTATGAGCACTATTTCTAGGTGAAAACATAAGCGCCAATTTTCTAATTCAGAATTTTTGACAAAGAATTATCTTGTATATATTCAGGTCTTTTCAGACCTGTAAATTTCCAATGAAGAAAGATAAATGACATGCCTTTTAGAAATACAATTTTAGCACCCAGTTTGTAAATTTGAGAATCCATTTAGGTGCAATTTTTTTCTAAATTTCTTGAAATTTTGTCCCCGCACAAGCACATAGAGCGCAAACATGTGCACATGTAAAAAATATTTTTGGGATCTATGCTTGTCTAGAAGCATGTGCTCGATCTTGGGAGCCGCTTGGCTGCACCCATGTGTTGTAGTACTGAAGTAAGGGTTCATTATATATTTATGTTGTGGGGCAAACATATCTTATCATATGAATTAAGGTTACAAATGATAGTATATTATTTCTATTAACCGCTAACATAATAATCCTTATAATTATCAGCAGATTAATCCGGATATGTTGAGTGGTGCCCTGCATGCCCTTTGGTTTAGTTACCAACGGCTTAATCCGGATATCAGGCGATGCATCGAATATTGCTGTATTTTCCCCGTAGGATCCAAGTTGAGAAGGGAAAAGTTAGTTTGCTTGTGGATAGCACAAGGGTTTGTAAAGATCAATGGTGCAACGGGGGACATAGAAGATGTAGCTGAGGGATACTTTCAAGAGTTAGTTTCATGCTCATTTCTGCAACCAGAAGGGACTAGTTCTGATACTGGTTGCTTCACAATTCATGATGCATTGCATGATTTATTATACAAGATTGCTCGAGATTGCTTCAGAATTGAGAATACAATGAGACATAAAGGAGAAGGTTGGGGAGGAGATGTCCCTCAAGACGTCCAGCATCTTTTAATTCAGCATTATGATGGTGAGTTGATTACTAAAAAGATCCTTCTATTGGAAAATTTAGTCACTCTTATCATCTATCATGTTGGATATGCACTAGTTGAGGAAAAGGTCATTGAGAGTATATGCAAAAAGCTGCCAAACTTGCGAGTACTGGCTTTTGCTTTCAGTGAGGAACATGATCCAATCAAGCGACCAAATAAGTTCTCTATCCCAGAATCCATTAGTCAGCTCAAGCACCTACACTATCTTGCTTTCAGGACAGCCAGATCATGCACGGTAATTTTACCAAGCACACTAGCTAATCTTGAACATGTACAGCTGCTAGATTGTGGTGATGGAAAATTTTCGGTACTTTTTAACCTTGGTAACCTTATCAACCTGCGGCTGATAATCTCTGGTACAGACATGGTTTGCCCTAATAACATAGGCAAGATGACGTCTCTCCAAGCACTACCATGTGCCTTCTCGATAAGGAATCGATTAGGGAATAAGTTAAATGAGCTTAAGAACATAAACAAGCTTCGAGGCAAACTGAGCATCGATGGCCTCGAAAATGTTCAAATCAAGGAGGAAGCTCTTGAAGCCAACCTATCTGCTAAGGAACGCCTCATAGAGCTGAAACTTTCTTGGGATGATGGTCATGATATATATAGATGTCGATCGCCCGAAGTCCAAGCAGAGGTATTTGAATGTTTGTGCCCTCCCAGGGGGCTTCAAACGTTGCAGATCTGGCACTACAAAGGTTCGAGATTCCCAGATTGGATGGAAGGTAGGAAGAACGGTGGCCCAAGGGAGCTTCAACGACTTGAGTTTAGGCTTTGCTGCATCGAATTGACACAACAACCTGCTCAATTAGTTGAGTCTTTCCCTCATCTGTGTGAGCTAGAGCTTTCGGACTGCAACTGGGACGCCTTACCGAGCAATATGGACCACCTCACATCACTCAAGAAACTGTCAATTTTTCGATGCTCGAATATCAGGGAGCTCCCAACACTGCCCCAATCTCTTGAGGAGTTTCGTCTTAGCGGCCGTGGTTACGAGTTTATAAAGTCTTGTCAGACAGTTGGACATCCAAACTGGCAAAAGATTGAGCACATCACTCAGAAGAATATTGATATAGACTCAACAAGTAAGACTGTATATCCCCTCTATTGCCTCCATATAGTATTTGTAACTGGAGATCTGCTAATGTTATTCCATCCATTTGGTTTCAGGATGGATGTGAAAGGTGTGTGCTGGTCTTTGCATCAGTCACTTAAGACTTGAGAGGCTTCTCACTCACGTTGCATGACATTTTAGCAAGTTGGTCCAGACTCTCGACATTTTGCTTTGATTCGTAGCTATGTTGATTATTTCATTATTACTTATATTTATTCGGTGTGTGCTATGTAATTCTTTTCTTTCGCTTGCAAATTTTTATGACATTCCAGCTAAATGATCTTCCCATCCCAGTTGAATGGGAGGAAACACTGCATGTAGCTTGTGCCATTGAGGCTATCTCGGGATGATCGATTATGAATCATCTTCGGGTCAGGCTCAGCATCAGAAAAAGCTTAGGTAGGCTATCAAATTTCTGTTTTGATGGCATGATGGATGCAAGATGTATTTATCGCACCACAAACTTTGAAACCCAGATCGGAAAATTTTGCTGTTTGGTTGCATACATGCACGGCATTTCAAGGTCTCAACAATTTTTTCGTCAGCAAAGACATGTGTGATCCATTAATATTTCGCACCGAGAAATGTCTCAGTTGTTGACGTCTTGTAGCCTATAGCACAATAATTTGACAGCTCTCTGCGCGGCGTTCTTGTCCATCTTGCATCGGGTTCAAGCTGATCCATTCATGTGGCATTTGCATTACAGGTGTGTATAGCATGCAATCAAGCATCAGCACCCAGTTTCCGGCAAAACAAAAAAATCACACAGTTGTGTTTCACAAGATTATTAACACCTGCTCACAAATATTCTTCTGAATTCATTACTCACAAGTTAAATACAGTCATATTGTAAATTTTGCGCTTTCCAGCCAAACGAGTTAGGAGTATACAAGCTAGTGGGTGGAGATGGAAATTTTGCGGTCTCTGTTAGAATTTATGGGCTGCAGTGTGGCCCAACTAAGCCTAATAAATCCTGAAATTGTCATGACTCATTCATGAATAATACAAGTGGTGAGTGGGACTAAAGTTTAGTCTCATACTGCTAGTTTGGAGAGAATGGAACCATCTTATAAGGTGAGCCATTCTAACTCATGTATGAGTTGGCAAGGCAAGAGGAGAGGTCTGCCACACGCGCGCTCCTCCTCCACCGTTCGTACCGCCACGCCTCGCCTCGTCACGACACGTCACGACGCGCCGCGCGTTGCGGGAATGAGCCGAGCCGAGAGCGTTTATTTTGTCGCTTGGGAAAACTTAATGAGTCATTAACTTGGTAATTAACGGATGTGTTAGTTCCTAAACCGTTTTCGTTTCCTTTCTGGATCGTGGAACCGAACCGACTCAGATGTGGAGTTACGCCCACGTCTCTCCCAGCCCGCCAATCAGGGCTTATCCATCCCTTCTTTCGGCGTGCACCACGAGGAGTGACAGCAGGCCTCCGGAACCTCGCCTCTTGTGATCCTGTAGGGAGAGGGCGATCAGGTTTTTGGGGAGCGCACTCGCGCGACAGCTGACGGCGACTACTTCCCCAACGACGATTTCTTCCCCGACCTCGGCAATCTCTTCATCGACGACGACATGGACGACATCGACAACACTGCAGTCGGTGTTGCCGCCGCTGCACCGTAGGTATCTCTATTCCATCTGTATGAGATATTACTGGAATTCATATGTTTAGTTCTTGCCGTAGATCGGATCTGTTCTTCCATTGTGCTAGATATTTGCATACTTAGTATAATTGCTACTGTCATGATTTACTTCATGTTATTTCGGATTAAATCATATGCTAAATTGCTTATATATTCAACAATCCAAAAACCTGATTATAGGCAATTTACTGCACCTGCACCTGTACCTGCTATTATTGCGGCGACAAGGCCGAACCCTTTTAAGGGTGTGGACTATAAGAGGTGGCGCACGAGAGCAGTGCTATGATTTCAAACCTTGCGCTGCTATACGGCCACCAAGGGCAAGTCTGAGGGCGATCTCAATCCAGCACAGCTAGAAGCTTTTGAGAATATGGACACTATGTTTAAAAGTGCCCTCCTCGGTATAATTAATGGTTCCATTGTGGATCCTTATATGTCGTTTGATAACGGGTCATGTCACGTTTGTGATGAACTGACTCATTGGGCCCCAAAATTCCCTAGACGTTATGAGTGCAGCAGCAAGAGAATAGCGGCAGGACCGCTAATATTGTCATTGGTGACACTGAGATGAAGGATACTGGGTACGGTATAGTTCCTACTATTCTTTCAGTTTGTCATTCACCTGAATGATTAATTGACATAGGTGCCAATGTACATGTTTGTGCCGATGCTTCCATGTTCTCTTCTTATCAGCTCATAGGGAGTTCCCCCGTGCTGATGGGGAACGGGTCACATGCTACTGTTCGTGGTGTTGGTACGGTCGATCTGAAGTTTACTTCGGGGAAGATCGTGTGAGTGAAGAACGTTCATCATGTGCCCTCCATCAATAAAAATCTCGTCAGCGGCTCACGTTTATGTCGAGATGGTTTTAAGTTGGTTTTCGAGTCCAATAAAGTTGTAATTTCCAAGTATGGACAATTTGTTGGTAAAAGCTATGAGTGTGGAGGCTTGTTCCGCTTATCCTTGTCAGATATTTGCACCAAAATAATTAATCATGTTTGCCACGATAATGATTCTGATATTTGGCATTCACGACTTTGTCACATTAATTTTGGTTGCATGACGCGATTAGCACATATGAGTTTAATTCCGAAATTCAGTATTGTTAAAGGTTCCAAATGTCAAGTGTGTTCAAGCTAAGCAACCTCGCAAATCTCATAAGACTGCGGAGGCGAGAGACTTGGCACCACTAGAACTAAAATTGGGACATGATTCCCATTTAACCAATGGTTAGGTTAATCTAACCTAAAAAGGAACCCAATGGTCCTTATGGTTAACCTAAAAATCCATTAGGTTATTTAGGTTCGATCCAAATTAACCAAAGGTTATCCAGTCACGAACCTAATCCCGCACCTATACATGTTTACCGAGTGATGCTTCCGCATGCGGAAGAGCCGTTTGACCGCATGCGCCTTATTCTTTCGTGATATCGTGTCGCGTTTTCTGGCCGGCCGGTGGAGGCGCCTTCCCGCCTGCGACTCCGCGCCTCTATGCACGAGCTAACACCTAACCGCCCCATGGTCACTGCCAATGACTTCATGGACGCCGCCGAGACGGTTTGTTGTGGATGCGGTGAAGACGCGTTCGGACTGCTTGCCATGGATGTGGTGAGGCCACAAAGATGTTTCGTAATGCTTGTCGTGATTTTGCACTTCACGCACTACTAGTGCTGAGTGGAGGAGGATCGTTTGTCTTTCTGATTTTTCAGTGGCAATATTGGGAGTTGGTGACGCGGCTTTTATTTTGACTGGCCGATTAATATAGTTGGTGATTGTTAAAAGCTAACGAAAATATTATATACTTCTAATCACTTAACATTTGCCAAATAGAAAAATATCATCATTGTATAATGTTAAAAATGTGGTTCGAACTTTAATAACCAACGGTTAACCATTTATAACCTTAATAACCAAATGGTTAACCTATTTGGTCCCTTGACACAAAATGGTTAATTAGGTTCGAAACCGAAAAATAAATGGTTAACCAAATCCCAACGTGAACTAGAACTTATACATTCTGATCTTTGTGAGATGAATGGCGTGCTGACAAAAGGTGGAAAGAAATATTTCATGACACTTATTGAAGACTCCACTAGATATTGTTATGTGTATCTTCTGAAATCTAAAGATGAAGCTTTAACTTATTTCAAGAACTATAAGGCCGAAGCTGAGAACCAACTTGATCGTAAAATTAAACGTCTTAGGTCTGATCGTGGTGAAGAGTATTTTTCCAAAGAGTTTAATTCGTTTTGTGCGGAACATGGAATTATTCATGAGAGGACGCCTCCCTGCTCACCTCGGTCAAATGGGATAGCTGAAAGAAAGAAGCGAACGCTGTCTGATTTGGTTAACGCCATGTGAAATACTTTGGGTCTCTCCAAGGCATGGTGGGGGAGGCACTAATGACTGCGTGTCATGTCCTAAACCGAGTTCCCACAAAGAATAAAACCATTACTCCATTTGAGGAATGTGAAAGGAAAAGGTTGAAACTCTCCTACCTACGCACTTGGTGTTGTTTGGCGAAAGTCAATATACCAATTCCCAAGAAGCGCAAGCTTGGACCTAAAATTGTAGATTGTGTTCTTCTGGGCTATGCTTTTAATAGCATTGGTTATAGATTCTTGATAGTAAAGTCTGAGGTATCCGACATGCATGTTGGTACGATTATGGAGTCGAACGATGCGACTTTCTTTGAGAACATATTTCCTATGAAGGATATGCCTAGCTCATCAAATCAGGAGAAACCTGTTTCACCTAGTCATGAATTAGCTGAGATTCCTGAACCCACCATTCCGATAGAACACGTTGAGAATCCCGAGGAGGATGACAATGAAGTTCCTGTAAGGAGCAAGAGACAGAGGACTGTAAAGTCCTTTGGTAATGATTTCATTGTGTACCTCGTGGATGACACACTCAGGACCATTTCAGAAGCATATGCATCTCTTGATGCCAACTACTGGAAGGAGGTTGTCCGTTGCGAGATGGATTCCATCTTGGCTAACGGAACCTGGGAAATCACTGATCGTCCTTATGGGTGTAAACCTGTAGGATGTAAGTGCGTGTTCAAGAAAAAGCTTAGGCGTGATGGTACAATTGAAAAGTAAAAGGCAAGGCTTGTGGCCAAAGGTTATACCCAGAAAGAAGGTGAAGACTTCTTTGATACTTACTCACCTGTGGCCAGATTGACCACTACTCGTGTGCTACTTTCACTGGCTGTCTCGCACGGTCTTCTCGTTCATCAAATGGACGTTAAGACGGCTTTCCTCAATGGAGAGTTGGACGAGGAAATTTACATGGAGCAGCCAGATGGTTTTGTAGTACCCGGTCAGGAAGGCAAGGTGTGCAAATTATTGAAGTTATTATACGGCCTCAAGCAAACACCTAATCAATGGCATGAGAAGTTCGAAAGGACTTTGACTGCTGAACTCTTTGTTGTAAACGAAGTTGATAAGTGTGTGTACTATCCCCATGGTGGGGGCGATGGAGTTATTCTATGTCTGTATGTCGATGACATATTGATCTTTGGGACCAATCTTGATTTAATCAAGGAAGTTAAGGATTTCTTATCTTGCTGTTTTGAGATGAAGGATCTAGGAGTAGCTGATGTTATCTTGAACATCAAGCTGCTGAGAGATGATAATGGTGGGATCACACTGCTTCAATCTCACTATGTGGAAAAGGTCTTGGGTCGCTTCGGGTATAGTGACTACAACCCTTCTTCAACTCCATATGATGCTAGTGTATTGCTTCGAAAGAATCGACGGATCACTAGAGATCAACTGGGGTATTCTCATATTATAGGCTCGCTTATGTATTTGACGAGTGCCACGAGGCCTGACATCACTAGTGGAAACACGGGCACTAGTCCCGGTTGGTAAGGCTCATTTGTCCCGGTTGTGCAACCGGGATGGGCCAGCCGGGACAAATGCACCTGCCCCATTGGTCCCGGTTGCGCCAGGACCCGGGACAAATAGGACTGACCACATGGCGAACCTGGCCAGGGGAGGTAGTCCCAGTTCGTGTTAGGAACCGGGATGAATGCCTCCTCTGAAAAGGCAGCAGCTGGGCCACTTAATTTCTCTGCCGCGGTAGGGGTTTTTTTTCCACATTTTTTTTCAATTTACGATGCCTGCCTCGTAATCCCCAACCGGCCTCCTCTTCCCCAACCGCGTCCACTGGCCGGCGTCTTTAATTAAGCCCACTGGCCACATTTGGTCAAAGGGCCCACTGGCCCGCGTCTTTTAATTAAGCCCACTGGCCACATTCGGTCAAAGGGCCCACTGGCCACGCGGGGGTCAAAGGGGCCACTGGCCGGCGACCTAGTGGTTCCACGTCCCCACGTCTTTAAGTAAGACCATAACCGCAGCCGCGCGCGGTCAAAGGGCCCACTGGCCAACGACCCCAGCAGCCGCCTCGGCTTCCCCGCGCCTCCACTTCCCCACGCGCGGCCACGAACGGTCAGGCCATGCCTCGTCTTCCTCCCCGCGCATTCATGGCTGCCTGCAACCGCCGCCACGTTCTCGCCGCCGGTTGGCATGCCAACCCCGCCCGGGTCCTTTTTAAAGGGCCTCCGCCGCCCCGTACACCCAGCACACCCCACTCCCAGCACCAAGAACCCTAGCCACCATGTCGCCCCGCTGCTGGTTCAAGCGCGCCAAGAACGAGCACGAAGCCGGGTCCTCCAGCGACGCCGGACGGAGAGGTACCGGCGTGCCCTCGCCGCCGCAGGAGGCGTTCGGCTTCGGGCCGGGCGGCATACGGATCGGGGGCGGCCCGCGCGTCCCCGCACCGCCTCCGGCAGCGCGCAACCCGCTGCCTCGCCCCGTGCCAGGCAAGAGGCTGCGCCGCTACGTGCGGAAGGAGGAGGCGACGTGGCACTGGGACCACACCACGCCGGTCTTCTGGTCGGACGTCCACCTTCCGGACGGCTGGCACCTCAACCCCCAGAGGATCCCGGTGCCGCCGCTCCCGTCCAACGAAGCTGCCCGCGAGGAGATCGACCGTCGGCGCGCCCTCTTGCCGGCCCACCTCCTCAGGGACCGCGCGTACGCGCGGAGCTCCCCGCACGGGGCCGCCTGGTTCTAGCAGGAGTACGAGGAGCGCCGCCGCTCCTACTTCCCCACGCCCCCGGAGGAGCCCGCCGACACCTACCCAGTGCCACCGCCCGGCAGCGAGCCGGAGCTGTGGATCGAGGAGGACATCCTCGAGGACGAGGAGGACCCCGAGCTCCAGGCCGGATTGGAGGCCGCCTACGAGGCCTCCCGCCGCACCCTCGTCGAGGACGAGATCAAGCGGTGGGAGCAGGTCCTTGCCGCTGTCGCCGATGACGCCGCGATGCCGCCCCCTCCACCGCCCGGGTCGTGGTGGCAGACGATGAACGCCTCCATGGAGGCGTCGGAGGACCAGCCGCCGCCACAGCCGCTGCCCCCCGGCCTGCAGTACGGGATGTCCTGGGCCTGGACCGACGGCGAATGGGCAGAGGAGCTGGCGCCGCCGCTAGAGGAGCTGGCGCCGCCACCGGCCAACGCGCCCCGGATGCCTCCTAGCCACCGGCGGGCGCCCCCCAGCTGCCTTCCCACCTGTGGCAGCAGCCGCCCTACCACTACATCTCCTCCGACGAGGAGGACTAGGCCGGCGCCGGCGCGCCCCCGGCCACCTACGTAGTACCTAGGCTACCCCCCCCCAAGAAACGGCCGGCCGCCTGTGGCCGCGCCGCCGCTCCGATGCATGTAAAGACGGCCAATAGGGCCGTCGTCAAGAAACACGGCCGGCCGCCTGTGGCCGCGCTGCCCCCCGGATGTAATCACCTTTCTTAATATAATGCATGTCCGTCCAACAATCGTCCCCCCCGCCAATCTACATCCTAGTTTGTCCCCGCCGGCGGAACCAGCACCGGCGGGATCTTCGTGTCCATTCCCGCCGTCGGCAGGGCTTCGCCAAGGCTACTCCGCTCGGTCCTGGGTGGTTGCTCGGCCTGGAGAGAGGGCCGAGATATTTATAAAAATGGGCCTCTAGTCTCGGCCCGTGCCACCAACCGGGACTAGAGGTACCCCCTTTGGTCCCGGTTGGTGGCACGGGCCGGGACCAAAACCTATTTCGAAATTTGGTACCACCCTGCGCGCCCAAATTTTTTAGCGCCAAAATTTGAAAATTGTTTAAGTATACACATTAATAACTTTTATATACTTTCGAATTTGACAAAAATTTCAACATGAAAAGTGCTTGAATTTGTATAACTAATTCAAATCCATTTTTTGTTTAACTAAATAATTATTCTAACTATTGAAATTATTAATTATTTTACTATTTTCATATAATTTGAATATAAATATCTTATAATTTTTGTTTTCTCTTGTGATCTTCCGAGTGAGTCCAAAGCATACAAGGCATCCGGGTGATTTGTATTCCGTCGATGAACCTTTAAGAGGGATGTAGAACAAAACTGTCGGACATATGATGGCGAATCAAAAGAACGGTCGGAACAACTTACTACTTCCTCTGAGAGGTTCACTGTTGGTAACATTGTTCTGAACCAGATTTTGCTGATGACTTTTCAGGATAGTGCTCAAGGAAGGTTTGTCATGCAGCTTTGCTTGCAAAATAAGCTCAACTTGCTCTAGGAGCTGATCATATTGGCTCTCCATGAATGCATGAGCTTCAACATTTTCTGTAGACTTTGCTGCAACTTTATATAAAGTTCGACAAAGCGAATTGTACCTTTTTCACACGGAGAATTTGGGATCTTCGTCTACAACAGAAAAACCATAGTTCTCCTTCGAAGGTTCACTCTGAGCATCCATTCGCCATCTTTTCAAAACATAGTGTGGTGGAATTTCTTTGATATTTCTGATCTCAAGAATCTTCAGTACATGGCAACACGGAACACCTACATTTTAAAACTTCTTGCAGCTACAAACGACAATATATTCTGCTGAGTCGAATCTAACAAAATGATCCCGACGCATGTTTTTGACAGTTTTCTCATACTCGGATATGGGTCCAATTTCGCCACAGTTATAGACCACGCAGTCCAAGATCAGTTCAAATTCTAATCTAAACATCTCAAACAGTGCAGGAGTGTATGCATTAGCAGGTTGCCAAAGTAACCGCAGAGGTGTAACCCTGTGTGTCAATTGAACTCCAAGGTAGTCAGCTTGTTGTTCAGCTAGAAGTTTCTCCTCCAAAAATTTATCATATCTGTTAAAGAAGTACCGAAGATCTATTTCTGTTTTAAGGATATCTGTCAGGATGGTATCCGTACTATCACTTTGAAGTGTGCCTGCAATATCTGCCTACAGTTATCTCATACTCGGATATGGGTCATAGTTGTCAGCTTTATTATTACAGAACTATATGATCATGTATTCCACGTTTATTATACACATCACCAACAAACAGAGGAGAGAGAAACAGAAAAGTGGGTGGGTGTGCCGCTGGTTGGGATAATAATGAAATCAGGCTGGTCATAGTTGTCAGCTTTTTACCGGTCAATACAAATTACTGGTCAAACAGAACTATGATCATGTATTCCACGTTTATTATTACACATCACCAACAACATCCCTATCTAGTCTTCTGAATTCTCCCTTGCTTATGATCGCTTCGGCCGTAACCATGGAGCATCTTCATTATTTAACGGGATGGTGAGGTCAGCTTTCACTGTGAAGGGTGGAATTTCAACAAACTTATTATAATCTTCTGACATGTCTGTCGTGTCCTCGATTCCCACGATGTTTCTTTTCCCTGAAAGAACTATGTGACGCTTCGGCTCATCGTATGATGAATTTATTTGCTTATTTTTTTTCTTTTTTTCGGTCTGGAGGACATGTCTTTCACATAGAAGACCTGAGCCACATCATTGGCTAGGACGAATGGTTCGTCATTGTAACCAATATTGTTGAGATCCACTGTTGTCATTCCATAAAGCGGGTCTACCTTTACCCCTTCTCCATTCAGGTTGACCCATTTGCACTTGAACAAAGGACCTTATAAGAAGGTCCATAGTCAAGTTCCCATATCTCCTCTATGTAACCATAGTATGTGTCATTTTTTCCATTCTCGTTTTTTGTATCAAAGCAGACACCACTGTTTTCGTTGGTGCTCTTCTTATCTTGGGAGCTCGTGTAAAATGTATTCCCATTTATCTCGTACCCTTGAAAACTACCAATAGTCGAAGATGGTGACCCTGCCAACATGTACAGCTGATCTTCAACAGTGGTGTCATTTATAAGATGTGTTTGCAACCAACTTCCGAAAGTCTCCATGTGTTTGCGTTTAATCCATGAGTCATCCTTCCCCAGGTTTGTGGAGCGTACAATATTCTTGTGTTCCTCGAGATACGTAGCCATGAACATAGAATTTTGTAGAACTGTGTAGTGTGCTTTGGTGAAAGAATGCCCGTCCCTGGGTATCATTGTTTTCTTTCCCAGCGTTCCTTTTCCCCTCAGTCTCCCCTCATGCCGCGTTTCAGGAACACCAATCGTCTTAAGGTCAGGAATAAAGTCAACACAGAACCCAATGACCTCCTCTGTTCCATAGACCTTCGAGATGCTTCCTTCTGGCCTAGCACGGTTATGAACATATTTCTTCAAGACTCCCATTACCTCTCAAAGGGGAACATATTATGTAGAAATACCGGACCGAGAATATGAATCTCTTCACATAGGTGAACCAGGAGATGAGTCATAATGTTGAAGAAGGATGGTGGGAACACCAACTCAAAACTAACAAGACACTATACCACATCCCTCTGTAATCTTGTCAGAATTTCTGGATCGATTACCTTCTGAGATATTGCGTTCATGAATGCACATAGCTTCACAATGGGTACTCGAACATTTTCCGGTAGAAGCCCCCTCAATGCAATCGGAAGCAACTGCGTCATAATCACGTGGCAGTCATGAGACTTCAGGTTTTGGAATTTTTTTCTCTGCCATGTTTATTATCCCCTTTATATTAGAAGCCAGACGGAACCTTGATACTGTAAAGGACTTCAAAGAATATTTCCTTCTCTGCTTTAGTAAGAGCGTAGCTGCTTAAGTAATGGCGCCATGTATCTGTGTGCTTGTTGCTTGGGTCTTTCATACGTTGCTGGTCCTCCCGTGCTTCTGGCATATCTTTTGACTTCCCATACACGCCCAGGAAGCATAGCAGATTGATATAGAGATTCTTTGTCACGTGCATCATGTCGATCGAAGACCGGACCTCTAAAACTTTCCAATAGGGTAGCTCCCAAAATATAGATTTCTTCTTCCACATGGGTGCGCGCTTATCAGGGCCGTACGGAACTGGTTGGCTGCCAGCAGCCTTACCAAAGATTACTTCTAGGTCCTTGACCATATCAAATATATCGTTACCACTACGGAGCTCAGGCTTCTTCCGGTTATCTGCCTCACCTCTGAAATGCTTCCCTCTTTTCTTTCTTACGGGATGCTTGATCGGAAGAAATCTACGATGCCCCAGGTATACAACCTTTTTACATTTATCCAAAAAAAACACTGTCAGTCTTATCTAAACAGTGTGTGCATGCATTGTATCCCTTGTTTGTATGTCCGGAAATGTTACTAAGAGCAGGCCAATCATTGATGGTTACGAAAAGCAACGCCCGTAGGTCAAATGACTTTTGTTCGTTCTCATCCCACACACGTACACCTGGTTTGCCCCACAATTGTAAGAGTTCTTCCACTAATGGCCTTAGATACACATCAATGTCGTTGCCAGGTTGCCTCGGGCCTTGGATGAGAACTGGCATCATAATGAACTTGCGCTTCATGCACAACCAAGGAGGAAGGTTGTACATACATAGAGTTACAGGCCAGGTGCTATGACTGGAGCCCTGCTCCCCAAAAGGATTAAAGCCATCTATACTTAGACCAGACCATAAGTTTCTCGCCTCTCATGTAAAGTCTGGGAAGTCTCTCTCGATCTTTCTCCACTGCGATCCATCGGCGGGGTGTATCAACTTTTCGTCTTTCCTACGGTCTTCTTTGTGCCATCGCAACAACCTAGCATTCTCTTTGTTTCTAAACAGACATTTCAACCGTGGTATTATAGGAGCATACCACATCACCTTAGCAGGAACCCTCTTACGGGGGGGCTCGCCGTCAACATCACCAGGGTCATCTGCTCTGATCTTATACCGCAGTGCAGTGCATACCGACATGCATCCAAATTCTCGTACTTCTCACCGTGGTAGAGGATGCAGTCATTAATGCATGCATGTATCTTCTGCACATCTAATCCTAGAGGACAGAGAGATTTCTTTGCTTCGTACATACTCTCAGGAAATTCGTTATCCTTTGGAAGTTTTGGCTTCATTAGTTGAAGTAAACTCTCAAATGCCTTGTCAGTCACACCGTTCTGTGCCTTCCATTTCAGCAACTCCAGTGTGGTACCGAGCTTTGTGCTACCATCTTCGCAATTTGGGTACAACAACTTTTGTGATCCTGTAACATGTTGTCCAGCTTCAACCTCTCCAGTTTATTTTCACAGTCTTCCCTTGCATCAGCAATAACTCGGCCAAGATCATCATCGGGCTCTTCTGATGCCTGTTCTTCATCACCTCCTTCTTCTGCATTCTCTTCCATTGCAGTATCGTCGTATTCAGGGAACAAAGGATCTTCTTCTTCTTCATCGTCTTCCATCACAACCCCTCTTTCTCCATGCTTGGTCCAGCAATTATAGTTGGGCATGAAACCTCTCCGAAGTAGATGTCCGTGAAGGATTCTTTCGGAAGATTGCTCTCTGACGTTCCGACAATCAACACATGGGCAACACATGAAGCCATTATCTTTGTTCGCCTGAGCTACAGCAAGAAATGCATTCAGGCCTGCCATATACTCGGAAGTGCGTCGGTCATCGTACATCCATCGCTGCCGTGCATCCATGTGCATCGTATAATTAAGTTTGTCAAAATACATTACAATAACATATTAATACAGAAATGACCACAGTACATCGACAAATATTTTTTTTATGTATCAGTTACAGATGAAAAAGATAAGTTTCTTAACCTCGGTCGAAGATACCATTTTCAGTGAGCTTATGTGTGGCTCGGGAATTTCGTCGAACACCTCGTGTCCATAGTAAAATAAAACACACTAACACCCACCTCTCTCACACCTCCAAGCAAAAAAAAAAGATGGAAGGGGGGCTGGGGCAGTATATATAGGGGAAGGGGGGACATTGGTCCCGGTTCGTGGCCTAAACCGGGACCAATGCTCATGCGCGTGCCACGTGGCCTGTGGCTAGGCATTGGTCCCGGTCCGTGGCACGAACCGGGACCAATATCTCCCCACGAACCGGGACCAATGCCCCTAGGCGATTTCTGTTGCCCCGGGCACATAAACCGGGACCAATGCATAGCATTTGTCCCGGATTTGTTGCAACCGGGACAGGTGCCCCCTGGCCCCTGGACGAAAGGGGTTGTTTCCACTAGTGCATCTCTTTTGCTGTGAGCAAATTGAGCCAGTTTGTTTCCAATCCGGGAGATGATCATTGGCGTGCGCTTGAGAGAGTTATGCGCTATTTAAAAGGCACTGCGAGCTATGGAATTCACTATACCGCAAACCCGAGGGTTCTGGAAGGATATAGTGATTCTAATTGGATATCTGATGCTGATGAGCTTAAGGCCACTAGTGGTTATGTTTTTACACTTGGTGGTGGCGTTGTTTCCTGGAAGTCTTGCAAGCAGACCATCTTAATGAGGTCAACTATGGAAGCAGAACTCGCATCATTAGACACAGCCACTGTTGAAGCAGAGTGGCTTCGTGAGCTCTTGATGGACTTGCCTGTGGTTGAAAAACCAATACCCGCAATCTTAATGAACTGTGATAATCAAACTGTGATCATCAAAGTGAACAGTTCTAAGGATAATGCGAAGTCATCAAGACATGTGAAGAGGAGATTGAAATCTGTCAGAAAATTGAAGAACTCCGGAGTTATTGCGTTGGATTTTATCCAAACATCTATGAACTTGGCAGATCCCTTCACAAAGGGTTTATCATGGAATGTGATAGATAATGCATCGAGGGAGATGGGTTTGAGACCCACGGTATGAGTTGCCCACAGTGGTAACCCACTCTATGTGATCGGAGATCCCGTGAATTAGAAGTGGGAGACAAGCTGTTGGCCGGCTGAGAAGAGAGTATCCTTATTGTCGCACCCTGATTTCTAGGGGATACTCATCGGGCCGAACTGGATAGCAGGTGCTTGGATTATGGGGCATAACTGCTCCCACGTCCCAGCTTCCTGGTAGGCCTGCGCTTATGCGCGACAACACAAGCCCTGCTATTCCATCGTCGATGTAAACTATCCACTAGAGATCAAAGGCACTTCCGTCGACGTACTTCAACCCATACACACATGGTACGTCAACGGCGTTGAACAACTGATATCACAACAGATCTCTAAGACACAAAAGATTGAAATAAGATTGCAAATAGCTCTCATTAGAGCAGAGATAGAAAATACAATCATTCAGAGGACACATGTCCCAACAATACATCAGTACATCACAGCGGAAGCATTCAACATGTCTGAGTACAGACAAGAACCAAATAGGCCTAAGAGGCCGGAAAAGAACAGACGGAGCCCATCCACGAAGTATCGGATCCTGCCCGGGTCCGCTATCTACTCGTCAGCAGCCTCGTCATACTCCACGTAGTTGCCACCATGTAGATCTTCAGAAACGTAGGTCTGCGGAAACCACAGCCCCAAAGGGGTCAGTACATAAACGTACTGGCAAGCAAGACTCACAATTCACCAAAGTGTAACCCGTCAACACCAAGCACATATGTTTTGGGTTCAACGGAAGGAAGGGGATATAAAAGAGGCTGCAACTGGCTGCTCTAACCAACTACAGAACATACTACAACTTCCGGCTATCAGAAAGGAGATAAGATCGTGGATCGTAACCAACTGAAAGATAACTTCAAGCAAACCCATCCTGGATCTCGCCCCTTATCCAAAGAAGCAATCCGAGGAAAACCCACACATTTGTATTAAAGGTGAATCAAGTTATTGTGTCATCAACCTATTACTAGTCAAGTTATTAATCATTGGGTGTAACATGTTTGATCATTATGTTTAAGTTGTCCTGAGTACTTGTTAGCCAGTACTTTCACCAAGTAATCCATAACCGCGGAAAACACGGCTTCTCGAGAAGATTATCCCTGCAGGGTTGCACCAATTTGGCCGTACACGCATGAATAACCCGCCAGATGGAAAGGCCCTTCCACCAAGCGGGGCACTCAACACAACTCAACTCTTCTTCGCATCAAGCCCAAAGAACCTTGGGCGCACGGCTAATCGAGCCCAGAAGAAAATGGACCCTCATAGCACTCTAAGAACGTGTCCCCCTATATGCCGACTACGAAAGTTCCACCCGGGTACCAAGGGCTCGCAAGATCATGCATGCAGCAAATGGAAAACCCGAACTAAATGAGGCGATTTGGACGAGATGCGAATCGAGTCAAATTGAGGGGGGCGCCCATACTCGCTTCCCACATGCGGTTAGTGCGCTCATCATGGATCAGTAGACAAGACCCTTTTCCTATTAGGGTCGACACTAGCAGGCCTCAAAACCACAAAGGGCCTCCTGCCGGTGCCTTATCATCAAATTGTTATTTAACAATAACATTAGCATGATTGATTGATTAAACATCGAGCCCCCAGAACATAATAGAAATAGTAACAGAAAGTAACGGGTAACAGACTCGAGCAAAACAACCTAAGCATGCTAGTAAGACACTGGCTCAATCAAAGGGGTTGTAGGAGTGGAGGTGAGGCAATATCATGGTTTCAGGGTATCATGTGATAGGATCGTAACAGAAACAACTACTACTAAGGATAGCAGAAAAGAACAACGGAAAGTATCGGTAACCAATGTTGAAAGGAACACAGTGGTTCATGTGAGTGATAACTTGCCTGCAAACCCAGTAGCCTGGTACTGAGCTAACTCCTTAGAAGGGGTGTCGTAAGTATCGTCGGTCTCAACGTCGTCGTTTATCCGGGAAGAAGCAAACAAACAAGGCAGAAAGATAAACAATCAATAACATGGCATAGTGCACAAAAAATGGGATGATGCATGTCAATTTAATTGATGCATAGAAATAAACTAGTTGACAAGATAACAACATGATTAAATGGACCCACATGCAATTGGATTGCATATGAAAAGCCCATGAATTATGGTTGAATTAATTGTTTTACAACTAACCAACTTGTGTAGGTGAATTAGCATGATGCATGGATGAGGAAAACAACAAAATAACAACAATAGAACCAAATGGAAAATAAGGTTTAACAAGTTTAGGATTTTATTTATCAAGTTAAGAAATTTTGGTTACTTAAAGATGTCACTCAAGGATTTGTTGTTTTCACCACTTTAAATTGTTCAAAATAGATAACAAAGTTTATATTTGATAAGAACACACAATTTTGGGTGGATTACATGTTTCACTTGTTGAAAAAGGATTTCAAATAAATTATTTATGAATTAAACAAGTTTAAGCAAGAATTAAATGCATTTAATTCAAACATGAACTTATTTGAATTTTTATTTGTGCAAAGCATTGAGTGAAGTTCATATTTGAAAAGTTTATGCTTTTATGGTTTGAAATCATATTTTATATGTCCTAAAAGAATTTGTTTTGATCAAGTTAGGAATTTAGCAATTTTAAATGAATTAAATAAGATTTAAATTATTTAACCAAGTTTAATTATTAAAAACATGAAACAAATTTTATATTTGGAAAGGTGGTTTAATTTTGCATGGAAAACATATTTCATTTGTTGAAATTGGATTTAAAATGAGCAAGTTATTATTTTGGCAATTTTAAATGCAATAATTAAGAAACAGTTGTTTTCAGCAATTTAAATTATTCAAAACAGCAAACAAATTTTATATTTGGAAAGTACATGAAAAGTTGATTGGAAAACATATTTAGTTTGTGGAATTTGGAATTTTTATGCTCAAGTTATGAATTTTGCAAGTTTAAGTGAATTTGACAAGTTTTCAAATATTGCACCAATTTAAAATATTCAAAACAGTAAACAAATTTTATATTTGGATAGAACATTTAATTTGGTATTGAAAACATATTAAAAATGTTGGATTTGGAGTTAAAATGATTTTCTTATGCAATTTACAAGATTTGGTGCAAATCTGCCATTTTTAACACCTAGGGGCTAGAAAAATAAATATACAGGGACTAGAATTAAAGATACAGGGGCTTGGTTGTGATTTCTGGAGGTTACTGTACCAAAACAAAGGAGATAAAAAGTTTTGGTTTAATTCGTGGAAGGGGGGACTCGAACCCGAGAGCCCCTGATGTGAGCGCAAGGGTACTGCCAGTGCGGTGGGCTTCGATTTGTGATAGGAGGGGGGTCGGGGTGAGGATTAGGTTCAGGAAAATGCACTGAACACTTCGGAATAAAACTGAAAAAAAGGTGGGGAGTTGGGGATCGAACCCAGCACCTCCAGGTGCGCGCATAGGGCCTTTGCCAGTGCGGCTGCTGCTGTTTTTTGCTAGAAGGGGGACTCGAGGGGGTTAAGATGCAGTTTAGGCGCGGGATTTTCTCTTTTTCAGATCGAACGTGAGGCGCCGGCGGGCAGCAACCGCAGCTGCGCCTCGACGGTGGCGCAGGGCGGACGGCGTGGGGTGTGCTGCGGGGGCGCGGGCTGCTGTGAGGAAGGAGGTGAGGGAGGAAGGAGGCGAGCGGGCCTCACCTTGGTCGGATCGGACAGAGGGATGCGGTGGTCGAAGCAGTTCCTGACGGCGGCAGACAGAGGTCGATGGCGGCTTGGCGGGGATGGCGCCGGCGCCACGCTGGGTCCCTGTGGCCGCCGAGGGGACGAGGAGAGAGCCCGCGGTGCGCCGTTTCCATTCCCGGCGTCATCGAGCGAGGAGGAGGCCTTCCCGGCGGCGATCACCGGAGCCAAAAGGAGGACATTTTCTGTCAGTTAGGTGGAGTTACAGAGAATAAAAAGAGAGCAGAGGGAAGGGAGGAAGAAGAAGGAGGGAAACGGCGGCGTAGGAGGAAGGAGAGGGCTGAGGAGGGCCTAGGGTTCGCAGGGAGCTCGTGGTGGAGAGTTTTAAGGGGGGGAGGCAGCTGCTGTCCGTTCATCACCTCCTCTGTCGACGTGTTCCCCTCCGATGGGGAGCCGTACGAAGAAGAAGGGAGGCTGGGCCTTCGCTGGTTTGGTGGGCTGGGGTTTAGGTGGGCTTAGGTGGTTCTTTTTTATTATTTTTTGGATCTCCTGTTTTTTTGTAGCAAAGAGAAGATGGAAGAAATAGGTGCTTTGGAGTTTGCCAAAAATTACAGAAAAATTTGGGTAGCCTCTTTAGGTCAAACACAACCAGAAACCAAGTTTGGAGATCAAAACATTTATATTTTTGGGGCTGTTTGGATTTGGATGGTGTTTGAGTAAATTTTATTATTAAATGGTTATTGCACAATATTATTAGAAATAGGGTGATCAAAAGAATGTAATTGGAAATAAAGAGCACAACAAGGTTTTGGTTAGTTTTAATTTCAAAGAGGTGCTATTTAGTGATTTGGTTTGAATTTGAAAGCAGTTTGGGAATTAATTGATTAATATGGAAAACAAGGATTGTAATAGGGTAAAGGTGATTTGGAAATTATTTGTTTGACTAAAACCCACAATTTTAATAAGTGATCAACATGGAATAAAATGGAACAATTTGGTTGTTATTATTTGTGAGTTTTATTCCAAAAGTTGTAACAGAACAAGTATGAAAACAAGGCAGTTGAAAGTGTTTGATTTTCATTGTGAAAACAAGAATAACAGATGCAAAACAAAAGAAACAAATGCAGCAAGGGAAATAAACATGATGCCATGATGCAATACTTTCATAAACAAGAAATCAAACATTCTAAAGGGATGGTTTTCATACTTGGGCTGTTACACTTATATTTTATCCCACTCCATGAAGATGCAATACTCTCCTAATATGTATGGTAGGTTCACATTTGTCTTAATGTGTTCCAAGTGACCTATTTATATAAGCAGAGATGCCTGCAGAATATCTCCTGAGAACTCACCTATATGAGTCTGACTGTTAAACGCGCAGTCTATGAGAATAGGGTGCTTTCTAATAAACTCATGAAAGGCCTTCAGAGTATGACCCATACGCTCCACCCGCGGGGAAGCCTTGCGGCAGCCTAGTATCGGTGCAGACGTTGTGTGAAACTGGTATCACAGAAAACTCGTAGTTCAAGGCATAATCCACTATTCAAGTTGTGAACTAGTGTAGCATAATATTCTGAGTGGAAGTTCAACTTAACAGTCTCCACTAAACACCGGTATATAAACAATGTTTTGGAACTGATATTATGAGATGTGCTAATGACACTTTGTGGGGAATTGTTGGAATTTATGGGCTGCAGAGTGGCCCAACTAAGCCCAATAAATTCTGAGATTGTCATGGCCCATTCATGAATAATACAAGTGGGGAGTGGGACTAAATTTTAGTCCCATACTGATAGTTTGGAGAGAGTGGAACCGCCTTATAAGGTGAGCCATTATAGCTCATATATGAGTTGGCAAGGCGGGAGGAGAGGTGTGCCACACGCGCGCTCCTCCTCCGCCACTCGCCTCGTCACGACACTTCACGGCGCGCCGCGGGTTGCGGGAATTAGCCGAGCCGAGAGCGTTTATTTTGTCGCTTGGGAAAACTTAATGAGTCATTAACTTGGTAATTAACGGACGCGTTAATTTCTAAACCGTTTCCGTTTCCTTTCTGGATCGTGGAACCGAACCGACTCAGACGTGGAGTTACGCCCACGTCTCTCCCAGCCTGCATATAAATACGCGTATACAGTAAATCCTAGGCGCCACTTCAACATATGGTTTCGCACCGTTCCAAATCACTGCGCCGCCAATCAAGATTTTTCATCCCTTCTTTCGGCGTGCACCGCGAGGAGGGACAGCAGGCCTCCGGAACCCCGCATCTTGTGATCCTGTACGGGAGAAGGGCGATCAGATTTTTGGAGAGTGCACTCGCGCGACTGCTGACGGCGACTACTTCCCCAACAACGATTTCTTCCCCGACCTCGGCAACCTCTTCATCGACGACGACATGGCCCACATCACAACACTGCAGCCGGTGTTGTCGCCGCTGCACCGTACATATCTCTATTCCATCTGTATGAGATATTACTAGAATTCATATGTCTAGTTCTTACTGTAGATCGGATATGTTCTTCCATTGTGGTAGATATTTGCATGCTTAGTATAATTGCTACTGTCATGATTTACTTCATGTTATTTCGGATTAAATCATATGCTAAATTGCTTATATATTCAACAGTCTCTACTTGCCATCCATTGTTTTGCTAGTAGTCTGCTGCAATAGGTGGAAAGAGCAAACAAAAAAAGTGAGATCGTCAGTAGCCATTGAAAGAGAAAAAATTAAATGACCAAAACCCACCACGTATAAATAAGAAAGAGATGTGGCATCGCCAATACTAAGAGCATCTCAAGCCATCCCCCAGGCCGTCTTTTTTTTATGCGGGCGCGTCGTTTTTTTCCCAGCCATGTACCCAGAAATTCAAATAGCGCCGATTTGGTTCAAAATTAGAGCCGGCATACCGAGACTGAACCCGACGCGTTGGGGGAGAGCTGGGAGCCCGACGGAAGAGAAAAAGACGCAAAATGTTTCGCTCGCCCGTGGGTCCACCGAGAGCGACCGTGAGTCGTCGTCCTCATCATCTCAATTCCCGCACTGTTTGATGCAGTCGCCGGAAGCTTTTCAGACTGGTCGAGGTGTCAAATCGGCCACGCGACGGCATAATGGCCCGGCACCACCAAGCTTCCCACGCACGGGTCTATACCCCTCTCGGACAGTATAAAAACCCCGCCACCTCGTCGACGACCGCCACATCCTTGCCCATCCACTTTCCCGGCGAGCTCTCCCAAATTCCCAATGGCTGATCGCTTTCCCGACGACGCGGCCGAGCCTAATGGCTTCGGCCACCTCCACCTGCACGACTGGAAAGCCGGCCTCCTCGAAGAGGCGAACTACCCGGTGCCACTAGATTTTTGCGTCCTGGGCACGTGCCGTCTGAGAGGAGGAGGCGTTCCGGTGCCGCCGGTGCCTACCGGCATGTACCGTGTCACTAGTGGAAAATGAGCCAAAGGATTTTACCTTTAGTACCGGTTTGCGTAACAGGCTGGACTGCCATGTTGTCCAAACGCCATCCTTAACAAAGCCAGCTAAATATCAGGAGGAAACACCGATAGAAAATAGGATTTAGTCCCGGTTCGCAAAAGCCATTAATCCCGGCCGTGCAACCGGGACTAAATATGCGCGACTAAAGGCCCCTCCCTTTAGTCGCGGCTCTTACGAACCGCAACTAAAGGCCCGTCACGTGGGCAGCTGGCGTGCGCCGGAGGCGGAAGGACCTTTAGTCCCGGTTTTTGACACGAACCGGGACTGCAGGCTATTTCGTTATTTCTTTAATTCATTTGGGTTTCTAATTATTTTTCACTCCAATTTTTCACTCCCTTTTTTTCACTCCAATTTTTCACTCCTTTTTTTTCAGAATTTTTATTATTTGCTTAGTGTCTAACTACAATTATCTCTAGTCAAATTACTTACTCGTGGTCAAACTTCCCGCTCGGTCACCCATCCTCCCACTACTCTAGCACTAGCTCGCTTTAGTTTCGAGTTACATCCCGTCCCGCATCCAAGTGTTTCGCACGCATGTATGTGATACTAGTATCATATCAATCCTATTAACATGTTGGTCGATGCCACGTTTCTTTATTGTCTGAATTTCAAATAAATCTTTTAATAAACAAAAGTAATGATGTAATTAATAATTTTGAATAAATAAATAAATAAATATTAACTTTTTAATTTGTATTATTTCTAAAAAATATTCAGAAAAATAAAACTAATACATTTTAAAATCTTAAAAATCTATACCTAATAATAAAGGCGTTAAGGATTCCTTGGTTTGGTTTGGTACGTCATTAAAACTAGCCCTAAAGTTAGATACAAATTACCCACCCTGCCACGGGTAAGTGAAAAAATATTTCGTTTCGTATTGGTTGGTGTCAACATATGTGCCGACCCAAGCGTCGGTAGATGGTCTTGCCCGAGTTGTTTCCGTTGTTTGCTCCAACTCATCCCTTGGCCCGAGCCATGAGAGAGAAAAGTAGAGTCCATGTTAGATCAGTCTTGCCAGCCCGTAGTCCTGAGAGAAAAGAAGTAGAGTCCATGTTAGATCGGTCTTGCCAGCCTGTAAATTGCATCTACAAATAACAACGGACGGGAGCAGGTTGAGTCGGCACAAGGCGGTTTCTTGGGTTACGTCCAATACGGAACCTCGCCATGATCATGTCGCCGGCGGGAGCAAGCCGAGGAGGAGGTTGTCCATGGATAGTGAGTCCCAGACGATGAGCTCTCTAATTTTTTGTTCCTCGGCATTGCTCGCTCATATATACACCCCCGAATCGATTACCACAATCTTTGTCGACGGATCACAAATCGATACAGAAATTTCGGCGGCATGACTAGGTGGTTCAAGCAGGACGTTAGGCGTTATATTCTTCATGGCTTTCGTAATTCGATCTGGGGCTGCTGGACTCCATCCGGAACCGCGGCGGAGCTGCTGCTACCGGTGTCCGACTTCCTTACTACGGCCAAGATCCACAAGCACTAGATCGGGAGTTGGGGACAAAATCAATTGTCCACAATTGTGATCCAGCAAACCAACTCCTGATAATTTCTTCTGCCCTTTCATCAGAAAACAATGCCGCCAAAGAGGAGAGTGCCAGCGAAACAGGCTCGGATATGGGAGCGCCGGCCAGTGCTGGCGAGCGGAGGTCGACGTGCGGCAGTTAGGAAGAAGGAGCAGTGGTGACTGTTGGGGGCGAGTTACCCCTCGATGCAGCGGGTGTGGAAGCCGTGCACGCACGCTGCCATGTGCCATGGCGCGCACCCTGTCCACATACTCGGCATGGTAGATGGCGTGCTCTGAGGCCGGACTTGCTAGCTCTGTGCCTCCGAAGGCTGAACCGGACGCCGAGTACACCAACAGCAGCAGCGCCGATGTCTGCACCATCTTTACAGACGGTGGCTTCACCGGTCCGTTGGGCGAGGTGTCGTTCGTGTTTTGGTGATTGAGTAGATCAAAAAGGGGCACGATGAGGGACAGAGAAGGGGAAAGCGCAGCCGCGCACAGGAGCTCAACCGCGACCTCAAGCTCCTCTGATTCTAATCTATGCTATATGTTGAGCGCACCTCCCACTGCATGGGAATGAGAAGCAACACCCATTGGAGAAGTGTAGAGAAGCGGCGCCGGCGAGCTAGGGGCAAGGGAGTCAGGACTCTGGAGAACAACAGAGGATACCACGTAGAGCTTGGCAAAATATGACACATCACAAGTTCATACATGCGTGCAACGTGTGTGTACGATTGTTGCACTACAGGTGTGTTAACGTGTGCTTTATAATTTTGCACTGGAATGAGAATTATTTTCCTTTACTCGTAAAAAAAAGTATTATTTTCCTTTACTTTTTGTATTCCTACTGAGTCATTTTAATAGCGAATTCAGCGCAGTCTTGGCACTCTAATGTCGACGGAACCTGCCCTTGTTTTGCTGTCTGCCATCGGCATCCTGGCAATTTCTGCCACAGCACACCTTTTGCCGACTTTTCCCAAACCGAGTCGTATGCCGTGAGTCTGCGTCGTCTCTCCGTTTTGTCATAATTGAAAATCAGGAGTGAACTTAATAGTTGATCGAACTAAAACATAAAGAGCTGGATTTACTGGGGAATTATATCATATATCAAGAAAATCCACATTTGGTAAAGAGAGAAAAGGACGAACTAAGGATATCGTTATCCGAACTACTAAACAAGATCACATCATGTGAGAATAAAAATCAACCCGAAGCAACGCACGGGCCTTTTTCCTATACAAATAATATATCAAAATATTCAGAAAAATAAAACTAATTCATTTTAAAATCTTAAAATTACAAATAATATATCAAAATATTCAGAAAAATAAAATTAATTCATTTTAAAATCTTAAAAATACAAATAATATATCAAAAAAATGACTATCTGTGAGAATGATTTGAACCTAACTTTTAAAATACATAACCAAAATGGACAAACGAAAATGTTCTGGATAGATATTGAAAAGATCTATCCATAGCACTTAGCCTCACATCAAGGTCAGCAACCAAATGAAAATACCATCCTTTTTAATAAAAGACCAGTAGGCTCTTCTATGATTTTTAGAATGAGTTCAAAAATGAATTTTGAAGTAAATCCAACTGGATGAGTTTGGTATTGACTATATCTATGTTTTCCTGGCTTAGATTAATTTTTGGAGCTCTAGATTTATTTTTGGTGAACAGATATAGAAACAGTAGTTTTTCTGTTTTGTTTTCTTGATGTGTTTTTGTTTGTTTTGAAATGTGTGTTTGATCTTATCTTGTTTTCTAGCTTGTATAGAGTGTTAGGACTTGATATTATGTTGTTTGCTTGCAGAACATCTACCTTAGAAAGTGTGTGCATGATTGAAAACCCAAATAAAAATGGAACTAGCATTTGTTACTTTCTAGTTTTATTATTTTGGAATTGTGTGTGAGCTAGATCTTTGTGTGATTGCTTTAGTAAATTTTGTGCTATGTTTAACCCGTAATTTTATTTGAGCCATTACATAACATAGCGGTACATATATCCATTACATAATATAGAAATAATATAGCTAGGAATTAATAGAAAGACATATATCCATTACATAATATATCCATTACATAGATCGACCGCAACATAGCGGTACATAGATGCGGTACACAAACAACATCTACTCGAGCTCCGAAGAGTAGATGCGGAACAACTCGAAGGCTACGTATGCATCCATTGCTGCATACTCGAGATTGATCCGGTCAAGTGGGTTCTTCCCCCAATACATGTGATTTCTCGAGGGGAACAACTCTTCATGGTTTTGTAGTCGGGGTGGATGAAGGCAGTTGCCATCTGAGCCATCCCGGTCTTGTGCCCGTACAGCTCATCAAAATGGATCAAGTCCTGAAGATCAATGTAGTGATCTTCAGGTATCTCAATACCCAACGTGCGCATCAACTTCTGCCGGTCATTTGTGATGTCGACGCTACAGAAGTCGTAACCCTTGTTGACAAGAAAATCAACAAGTTCTGGAGATTGCCTTGAACTACTGCAACAACAAAAATGGAACACGTGTTAGATATTGTTGCAACACGTGTATTCTTCCAATGCAACAACAAATCAAAAATGCAACAACTATCCTACAAGAGATTGTACGTGTGCGTACCTTGCCCATTGGAAGACCAAAACGGTCTCCTTGTAGGCAATCTGGATGACGGCCACATTCTTCTGATTGGCCGTATACTCTAGATCAAGCCCGAAGAACTTGTGGTTTTCATCGGCTTCATAGAGATTGCTCAAACGGTTAAGAGCTTCGGGGAGCCTCTCGCATCTATTGGTGTAGGCCACGTGGAGATTCTTGCCGCATTGTGTGGGCACACGGAGAATGTTCCAAACAGGAGAATCCATGGGTGGTGGGTCCGTGGGTGGAGGAAGAAGAGAGGAAGAAGAAAAGAGAGCCGCGCACTGTAGCAATGGCCTTCTGCCTCTCGCTCGCGAAATAAAACCGCGCGGGAGGCGAGCAGTTTGAAACTTTAGTCCCGGGTGGCCAGGCCAACCGGGACTATAGACAGGGAGGCGAGCAGTTCCGACCTTTAGTCGCGGGTGGCCAGGCCAACCGGGACTAAATCCCTCCGCGCGCTACCCCAACCGCCACTCAAGACCTTCAGTCGCGGGTCGCCTCCCGAACCGCGACTAAAGACCCCTTTAGTCACGGTTCGGACATTTTGGGGACTGAAGGGGGCATATGGAAGGCCTTTTTTCTACTAGTGAAACTTCCTCTGTATTTTTTCCAGAGAATGCCTTAATCTCGGACCATTCCTAAATATGCTTATTTGTTTGGATGGAATTGAGTTAACTGAGTGTGTTTAGTCTACGAGGTGGTAGTTTAGTTCCTGTACACTGTTGAAGTTGCTTGTCTAATTATGTAATCCTAGTATTTATTGATCCCAATGTGCGTATTGGGTAGAGGCTTTGTAACTGACCACCTCTATCAAGCCAAGCATCAATTATTGTCGATGAAGGTGTACCTTCTTTTATTGTATATCACATTCGGGCAACATTACTGTATAGTAGGTGTTGAAAATTAGCTTCCTGTATTTACGTGTAATTAAGTATATAGTAAAGATCAGCTCCGTTTAGCAAAAATGATGCCCCCTAGTCCTTTTATGTAGTAACATCCGGTGATGGAAACGATCTCAGTTTCCTGTAGAGTCTAATAATAATTTCCTTCACTGGTGGTAGGTGGAGTTTTGTGGCTAATCATCTAATACATGGCATATTTTTTTACAATCTACCGGGGATGATGGCCAGTCACTGGTAGAAAAAAGGCCTTCCATACGCCCCCATCAGTCCTCAAACGTTGCGCACCGTGACTAATGAGTCTTTAGTCCCGGGTCGGGAGGAGACCCGCGACAGAAGGTCATGCGTCGCGGGTTGGGAAGCGCGTTGAGGCGCGTGGAGGGCATTAATTCCGGTTGGCGTGGCCGCCCGGGACTAATGGTCCTTTAGTCCCGGTTGGCGTGGCCACCCGGGACTAAAGATCAAACTGCTCGCCTCCCGCGCGGCGGTTTTTATTTCG
Organism: Alopecurus myosuroides; assembly: GCA_028641055.1. NCBI lineage: Eukaryota > Viridiplantae > Streptophyta > Magnoliopsida > Poales > Poaceae > Alopecurus > Alopecurus myosuroides. Next base: position 365,584,346 of record CM054061.1, read on the forward strand.
CGAGCGAGGCAGAAGGGCGTCATTGCTACAGTGCGCGTCCGAGTCTCTGTTTCTTCCTCTCTTTTCTTCTCTTCCCTCTCTTCGATCTTCCTCCACCAAGCACACCATGGCTGAAGTTTGGGAGAGATACACGGGTCCCACACCATGCGGCAAGCGTCTCGACGTGTGCTACACCAACCGTTGCAAGAGTATCCCCGGTGCTCTTGGGCATTTGACCAATCTCTATTTCTCCTCTCCCGATGAACACCGGTTCTTCGGGCTTGATCTGGAGTATACGGCGGATCAACGGGATGTTGCCGTCATCCAGATTGCGTTCAAGGAGGCCGTTTTGGTCTTCCAATGGTCAAGGTAACGCACACGTACAATCTTGCATCTTCGATTTGTTTTTTGCATTTGAAGAATACATGTGGTGCAACATATCTAACACGTATCAAATTTTTGTTGTTGCAGTAGTTCAAAGAATTCTCCGGCACTTGTTGATTTTCTTGTCAACAAGGGGTATGACTTTTGCAGCGTTGACATCACGCAAGACCGTCCGAAGTTGATGCGCTTGGGTATTGTGATACCTGAAGATCACTACATTGATCTTCAGGATCTTATCCATTTGAACGGGCCAAAGACCGAGATGGCTCGCATGGCAACTGCCTTAATCCACGAGGGCTACGAGACCATGAAGTCTGGTTTCCCCTCGAGGAATCACTTGTATTGGGAGAAGACCCCACTGGACTTGACGAACGTCAAGTATGCAGCCATAGATGCATACGTCTCCTACGAGTTGTTCCGCATCTACTCGACGAAGCCATAGATGTATGCGTTCGATATATATGCATGTAATGGGTATCTTAGTATGTAATGGATATCTTAGTATTGTGAGACTTATGTTTGTGTTATGTGTGATCGTAAGACTCTATGTTATGAATGTGATATGATTGTGTTCTATTCATGATTGTGATGTCTCTAATCGTATTTTACTTGTGATTTAATTATCACTTGTCTTTTGTTGTTCATAAAACTATTTTTGTTTCCTAGTTTTAAATGACTTGGAAAATTTTGCAAAGTGTTGCAAAGTGTAATGGATATTATTTCTATATTATTTTCTAGCTATATTATTTCTATATTATGTCAAACACACGTTTCAAAACAAGCAAAAACAAAAACACATCAAGAAAACAAACAAAAACACATCAAGAAAACAAAACAGAAAAACTACAGTTTCTATATATCTGTTCACGAAAAATTAATCTAAGCCAGGAAAACATATATCTAGTCAATACCAAACTCATCCAGTATTAAAATGAATTATTATTATTTTTCTTAATTTTTTGATATATTATTTTTATCTTTAAGATTTTAAAATGAATTAGTATTATTTTTCTTAATTTTTTGATATATTATTTGTATCTTTAAGATTTTAAAATAAATTAGTATTATTGTTCTTAATTTTTTGATATATTATTTGTATTTTTAAGATTTTAAAATGAATTAGTATTATTTTTCTTAATTTTTTGATATATTATTTGTATTTTTAAGATTTTAAAATGAATTAGTATTATTGTTCTTAATTTTTTGATATATTATTTGTATTTTTTAAGATTTAAAAATGAATTAGTTTTATTTTCTGAATATTTTGATATATTAATAGTATTTTTAGAAATAATACAAATTAAAAAGTTGATGTTTATTTATTTATTCAAAATTATTAATTACATCATTACTTTTGTTTATTAAAAGATTTATTTGAAATTCAAACAATAAAGAAATGTGGCATCGACCAACATGTTAATAAGATTGATATGATACTACTATCACATACATGCGTGCAAAACACTTGGATGCGGGACGGTATGGAACTCGGAAGTTAAGCGTGCTAGTGCTAGAGTAGTGGGAGGATGGGTGACCGAGCGGGAAGTTTGACCATGAGTAAGTAATTTGACTAGAGATAATTGTAGTTAGACGCTAAGCAAATAATACAAATTCTGAAGAAAAAAAAGGGAGTGAAAAAAAGGGAGAGAAAAATTGGTGTGAAAAATAATTAGAAACCCAAATGAATTAAGGAAATAACGAAATAAAGTCTAGTCCCGGTTCAGGTGGCCAACCGGGACTAAAGGTCCTCCGCCCCCCGGCTCCGCCACCCGCCCACGTGGCCGGGCCTTTAGTCCCGATTCGTAATCGGCGCGACTATAGGGGGGGTCTTTAGTCGCGCATAGCTAGTCCCGGTTGCTCGGTCGGGACTACTGGCCCTGGCGAACCGGGACTATAGGCATATTTTCTACCAGTGAGTGCCAAGAGTATCATGCGGATGAGCAAGCAATTTGTGTTGTTGGACTTGCTAGAGAAAAGCCTGGCAAGTACTAACATGGTTTATTTTCTTTTAGTTTGATTCAGCAGGTACATAAATTTTAAACCTATTTATGTTACGTATTTCGTTTTTGTGATGAACAAAAGGTTTTTAAATGCTCTGTGCTTAGGCCTGTCATTATCTTGTAGAAATTCAGTTGTGTTCAGTGCTTTAAATATTGGACAAGATAATTTTCCATGAAACAAATTCATTTAAATATTGTTAGAACAACTTGTACTGTGATCCACTGTAATTTTCTTGCTCAAGTTAAGCTCAATTGTTAAACTTTTGCCGCTGAGTTGGTATACTCCATTCTAAATTTTGTTCCCTCCTTTCATTTAAATAAAATAGAGACAGTAGCAGTTCTCTTCGTCGATAGTCATGGACTGGAGCAGTTTTTTAATCTGATTTCTACCGCAATCCCATGCTCTGATTATGTCTGCAGTTGTGAGACGTGCATATTTAGGGATGTAGAAATCATGTGAAACATGCATATTTAGGGAGCAGTTATCTTTTGTTACTTAAGCGACATTGTGTCCGGAAGGGTAACACACCTCACAATTGATGAGTGTCTAAGCAACAGCGGGTTGTTTCAGGGAATTGGGATCGCAGCTCCAAGGCTAACTGTGTTGTGAGTACTTCTTTCTAAACTATCTGCTGGCCAAATGGTATATATGTAATGCACATCTACCTTACTCAAGTCATCAGTATGTGTGGCTTCATAGTACCACAGAAACACTAGATTTTTGGAGAACTATGTGTGGCTACATAGTTAGTCTAAGCATTAACTGTTTCAGTCAGTCGTTTGTATTTAGGAGCTAAAGGCGTAGAGTTCATCTTAACATCGACTGTTCTAATTTTAGGAGCTAAATTTTCCGGAAAAGGATGTGGAGCAGCTCCTGGTGTCTTTGATTCTAGAAAACCGTTCCCAGGGCCACATAGATCAGGTGAACAAGCTGCTAGAATGCGGTGACATGTGCGTTATCCCACCTTTTCCCACTCTCTTGACATGTTCTTTACGAGCAACTAATGAGAGGGTGCTGATTTAGTGGCAGATAAGGTGGTGTTCTTGCTCTAAATAAATGCATGATCAGAACATGCGTGTAGGCTGAGGCATATATTTCTCTAAGACAATCAGTGTCTCCGTCGGTGTGAATCTGTAGCATTTGCAGTTACTAGTCTTAGTGGCGATTATTTTTTGGCATGACTCACTGGAGGAGTAAATGTATTAGTCTTCTTTGTATGTGGTTATCTCTTTTTTGGCATGACACCACCGAAAGGGTAGATATCGTTCAAGTCTGCAAATGCAGTTAGAACGTGCTTTGATCACCAACCCAACGGTTTGATCGAGCTGCTTACTCCTTTTTTGTTTGATAAAGTGGTAATATCAATATCTTGGGTGCCGTATTAGTAATCTTACCTTCCCGAAAGAAGACAAATAAAGTGTATTACTCCTGGCCTCTGTGCTAACAAGCACACCCCCGCTCACCTCTTGCTGGCTCTTGTCCTTGACCTAGATCCCCTCTAACTAAATACAGCATTCTTTCTGCCTGATTTATTGGTTTGATTCTTGAAAACATAGCACCGACACCTTCCTAACTGGATAAAAGTTGAACCAATCCTTTGTTTTGATGAGGTTTTTAAGAAAGCTAAGAGGAAGGAAGCTAAGAAAGTCACAACTTTCTCACAATCTTGAAGTTCAAGGATATTTTCTAGGAGTAGCTGACTTTTTTCTTTGAAGAGTAGCAGACTAGTTGTAACTATAGGAAGTGCCAATCTGTTTAGTTTCTTGTAATAATTTTTTGTACCTGTTATACAATATGGTTGTAAATTATGATATAAAGATGTGGAATATGTGATGCCAAATCATTTTCCACATCGAGAATTCTATGTAATATGTAAAATATAATGTGTGATTTTGGATAATTTTCTCAAAGTGCCACTAATTAAATTGAGGGCACTTTGCCAAATTGTCACTGATTGAATTGGGGACACTTTGCCAAAGTGTCACTATTGCAATTGGGGGCACTTTACCAAAGTGCCACTAATTGAATCGGGGGCACTTTGGCAAAGTGCCACTAAAGCATTTTAGTGGCACTATGACAAAGTGCCACTAAAATTCTATCTATAGTGGCACTTTCAAAAGTGCCACTATAGATAAATTTAGTGGCACTTTGTTAAAGTGCCACTAATACCTTTTAGAGACACGATCAACCGGGGCACTTTGCCAAAGTGCCACTAAAAGTTTTTGGTGGCACTAAGTACATATTTAGTGGCACTTAGAAGTGCCCCTAAATATCTACCGTGTTGTAGTGGAAGGGCGGTGAGAAGGAGGAGCAAGTGATGCCATGCCGCGCCGCCGCCAGCATTCCGACCTGCAACGCGAGTGCGATCGATTGGGTTGGTTCGGGCCTGATGGTTTCCGACTGCACACAGTTGTTTCTTGGATTTTCTTTTCTCTGTTCCAAATTGAAAAAAAACACCCAAATGTTGCCATACATCATTGTTTACCACATATCACCCTTGTACAATAAAAATTTGCATCCAAAAGAGAAGTTGTCACAAATAGGTTGTATCTTGCAAAGGAATGGCATTGGTCCGGTTCATATAACACATAATCAACTATAGACCTCAGCAAGATCATACATGATTATCTACATATTCTCGAAACAGACTTTACGACCCGTTTTATAGATAAACCAACACATAGACATACAAATAGATCAGAACCAAGTGTCAAAGAAAGAAAAGAACAACAAGTTTCGAGGGGGCAATAGCACATGAACGCCCTAAACAATACAAAGCGAAAAGAAACGATACAACTCCGCAAGGAGTAATACTCAACGGCTGGACCGCCACCCTCAGAAGGTCCTAAATGAAGTCATCCTGCTGCTCCTTGCCCCGCTATCAACAGAGACGGTGCCACTAATACAAATTTTCCAAGAATTTAAACACAGAGTCAGAGACCCGCCTCAGAAACACGCGCTCGAAAACAATCTTGTTACATATAGACCATAGGGTCCATGTCATTGCGGAAAACAGTAGCCAGAAGAGGAGCCTCATTCTACAGGTAATGATCGCTTCCAGGAACTCACCAAGGTCATGGACCTGCCACTCAGGTCCAATCCCCTCAGATAGGAAACTCCATAGGAAACGAGTTGCATAACAAGAAAAAGGGATGTGGGTTCCCGTTTCTAGGACCACACACAATAGGTATAAACCACCGCCCGGTCCAAACCACTTAGAGAAACTCCAACACGAGGCCGCATTTGGTCCGCGCCCGTCAGTTTATCTCCGCGCGGTGCGAAATCAAGGCCCAACGCGCCAACACTTTAGGAGACGGACGGGCGGATGGCCCGTTTCGCTCCGTCTCGGCCCATTTTCCGTCCCCTATTTGGGACAGAAATGTGTCGGCGCGGATGCGGGCGGAGGGCGTACAGATCGCGTGCGCGCGTCCCCATGGGACTTGTCAACGACGTCCACTCCCCTTCCGGGCACAGCATCAGTGGCACAGCACCCTCTCGCCTACCATGCCGCGTCCTTTTAATAGGACCGGTGCACCTTCGGCATCCCCCACACCCACACCCAAACACTAGCACCCAAAACCCCACCGGAGCACTTGCGGCCATGCCCCCCCCCCCGGCGATGAGGACCTCGGCGGATATCGCGTTCACATTCTACGGCATCCGCCAGCCAAGCCCGTGGCCACGGGTGCACCTCCCGCCGGGCTGGCACCTGAGCGCCACCCGGGCTCCACTGCCGCCCTGCGTCCACGAGCTCGTGGACGTCCACAACAGCGGCGCCTCCCTCTTCGACTACCTAGATGGGCTCAACGCCATGGAGGCAGAGGAGGAGGTCGAGGCGGAGGAGGAGCTCCCGCAGGAGGAGGACCAGGTGATGGACGACGATGATGTTGAGGAGCTCCTGCGGGAGGAGGACCATGTGCAGGAGGGGGAGTCGCGGACCTCCACCGCGCCATTGAGGCCTCGGCGGCGGCAGAGGCCAAGATGTGGCCAGATCTGCCTGCCGCCCTTGAGGTCTCGGCGGCCAAGGCTTCCACGGAGCCATGGTCACCATGACATGCCCGCGAGGCGAGGTATCCATTGGCTCCTCCGCCCGCATGGCCACATACTCTTCCCGCGCCAGAGGCTTTGACTACGGAGCAGGCGTCAGCGGACGTCGACGACGACGATGAGTAGGCGCACCGGCCGGCGGGAGGCTACCACGGCGGCGGGCGGCACAACAGAGAACCCTAGTAGCTAGGTAGGGTTTTTTTATAATATTTTTTTTTATTTTTTTATATATGTATGTAGGCATTCGGGCCCAAAATGTATGCATGACCTTCGCCCCTATATGAAATGCAACTACTTTTTGCAAAAAAAAGTGAAATGCGTAGGACGAGTTGGGTCGACTTGGGTTGTGCGCGGACGCACGCGGATTTCCATGTCCGCTTGTCAGGCCAATACGGACGAAAACGGAGCATGCGCGGACCCTAAATGGGTCGATGCGTTGGAAATGCTCTTAGCCACCTCCACTGCCGACGGGAGACGGTCCCTCAATAACTGCCAAGTAAAGATATCAATCTTCAGTGGCATTGGTGCCTTTCGCAGATGGGAGGTCTAGGAGAGCACATGCCCTCTGAATAGGGTCCGGTAGGCAGAACCAACCGAGAAGGACCCCCGATGGTGACAATGCCTAAGCAATAGTATCTGGGGCGTCCGCTAGGAATTGTGAGCAAACTATAAATTAGTGGAGGTCATCTCTTTCCCATCCAATATTGATAGTGTCAAGTCTTTCCATCCAATACGACAATCAAAGTTGTCATATATAAAGGAGGGGAAGAATACGGAGTATGCACAAACTAATTCAGTAGCTTTGAGTTTAGGTTGTTCAATTAATTTTATTCCTATAAGTATAATTTTCTTGAAGCTACGACGAAATTAACCCCATTTCTCTATTCATTTTCTAGCGAGACCATGTCACATGTGTGTAGAAGCAAATGAATTTTGATGTGTACAACACATTTTACTGTAACGTAATGTATTTCTGTGTGCGCAAATGCATTTTTTTCATGTCCCAAGATCAGTCTTAATGACTACGCATATGCCTTTGATTCGCTTGGAAGCGTTTACATTTTGATCGCAAGCTGGCAATCGATTCCCTCGCCATGTGTTGTCACGTGTAGTAGTTTGCTACCTTATACTCTTTAAAAAATGCACACTTATTAGTTTGATTCTACAATTTACGAATCATCTCTCTTTATGTGACACCTTCTCCATATATTGTTTGGCAGCTAAAATGGTGGCTCTTTTTTTGAGTTTGCCTGGTCAGCTAGCACACTTAGGGCCTCTTTGGATTGAAGGTATTCCATAGGAATTTTGGAGGATTCCAATCCATATAAAAAATTCCTATGGAATGCCTTTGGATTATAGGATTGAGTACACCAAATTTCTAAGGAATCCATTCATATACCCCTATTCCATAGGAATCTTAACATGAGCTCAAACCTCTTTTTTCACAAAGTCCAATGCACTCATACTCTATCTCTCTCTATTCTCTCTCCTTATTCCTGCAAAATTCCTGTGCACTTCCTGTGCATCATCCAAAGGCATCATTTAGAAAATTCCTATGTTTTGAAATCCTATGGGAATTGAAGTGCATGACATCTCAATCCTATGTTTTTCCTATTCCTACGTTTTCAAAATCATGCAATCCAAAGAGGCCCTTACTATTTGGTAACTGAGCTGAGAACCCCACTATTAGTAGTTTCTTTCACCACCTCTAGATATCTACGGGCAGTTTTTTTGTTTGTTTCAAGGTAGATACCGATGTGAATCCACTGAAAGTGTAGTAGATCTAGCAGCGTTCTTAAGGAGGAAATAAAAAAAAGCAAGTTATTACTATAAGAGCATGTCTAACAGACCCCCTATGTTTTCGCCCCCTAAAACGCGTGTAGAGGGCCCTGTATACGCATTTCGCCGGCCAAAAACTCGGGCGAGCTAGCAGACCCCCTACCCCCGCCCCGTAAAACAGAATATTCTGTTTTACGGGGCGGGGGTAGGGGGTCTGCTAGCTCGCCCGAGCTTTTGGCCCCTCACAAAACAGGGTTTTGGACATTTTCATGCATAGCTACAATGGTTTCTGAACTATTTTGGAGGAAAGATACCAGGAACCATCAAACTACAAGCCCCTAACGGTATTGCATATGTTGCAGTTAGAGAGAACATGAACAGAACAATCCTTAAGTATGGGTTCCCATACTTAAGGAATGTTATGTTCATGTTCTCCATAACTCCAACATCCAATGCAATACCATTAGGGGGTTGTAATTTGACAGTTCCTCGTATCTTTCGGACAAACTTGAGGAAACCAGGCTATGCATGAAATTTCCATTAACCTAAATCTTGCTTTGGCATCATCCGCAAGGATTGCTCATATTGGATACATCCTGTGCGATGGATAATATTATGCCAAGCTTCAAAACAATCCCCGGCCTGGGCAGCGGCCCCGATCTAAATCCTACGGCGCAACCCCTCGTAGGCATATAGAGGTCCTTGATGCGGAAGATGCACTGCATCATCTCCGGCAGACGTCTACGGCATCGCGAAGCAGAGATCGAAGAGAAAACACGGCCCGGTGAGTACTCACCGTGGGGAGGCGGCGGAGATGCAAACGGCGCGGCGAGTCGAGGGGCGCCGAGGTCCGCTGGGGGCCCGGCGAGGGTGCGGCGGTGTCCGGCGGGGGTGCGCTGCCTCGGAGGCGACCGGATCTACGGGGCGGCGGCGGGTCCGCTGGGGAGTATTCACCACCTTAGACATGGGTGGCGCGCCGTCGGCGGTTGGAGAGGCTTGCGAGGAGTCCATGGCGGCGAGATCTGGCGACGCGGTGGCCGGGGAGGGCGAGGCGGCGGATTTCCGGCGGCGGCGGCGGCGGTTGGGAGCTTCGCGCGCAGTGGGGGAAAAGGTGAGGGGTTGGACCTCTATATCTCCTCCCGACCCGCACATGTAGGGGTCGAAGGGCCGCCCCCTACCCAAACTTGTAAAAAATCGTCTGGGGTGGTCCATTTACGGGGCGTGCTAGATGGCCGGGTAGAGCCCAAACCCGTATATCAGCGGTTATTATACGGGTTTGGGCCATATAGGGGGTCTGTTAGACATGCTCTAAGCCAAGTGATCATTCAAGCTGGGGGGCCGTTGGCATGTGATGACATTGTAGTCGGTCAAATCTTGGGGATTATAGCACCTAAATAAACATCAAAACGAGGATGTGCGACGTGTCCCAAGACCACGTCTTAATGGATCCATGTGCGTTTGATGCTCTTGAGCAGTTCACGTTTTGTAACGTGCGGTGGTATTAAAAATGCTCACTTAGTAGTAAGTGGTTCTCTTCGGAGTCGCTTCTTTAAATGAAGTCTACCCTTCCCCTCTTCTTCCTTTGGTTTCAGATCTCGCATCTACTGTGCTCAACTCTCAAGTCTCTATCTGCTATCTCTTCTTCCCCTCACAGCCTGCCGAACTATCCGTGTCCTCCTGGTGTGGAAATCATCTCAAGCAAGCTCGCCTCCACTCCGTAGCAGGTAAATCAAACATTCCGTTCAATGATCTTCGCGAGGTTTAATTTTGTTATAATCTGTATCTGCTTCCTACTAATCGGAACCTGCATGCTGTTAGCACTAATCATGACTTAGTAGAAGTTAGTTAGCTCCATGTAGAGCTGGCCGAGTCGTGTGTGGCTGTTGAGAGAAAGATGCCCATGCGTGCATGTACTTAGTGGTTAGTTAGCCATGGGTTAGTGGCCGATGTGGCCGGCTAGACTAGTGCCTGTGTGTGCTATTTAACGAGCACGTATGGTGCTGTGCGTGGAGTGGCCAGAGAAGAGATGTAGTCTCGCCGGACTATGCTGTGTGCCCGGCCGGCAGGAGAGTTGGGCTCCTCTTGGTTGTACTGCGTGTGTGTGTGTGTATCTCCACCATGTATTGAGTTAGTGCTCGACCGGAGCTGAAGAGAAAAAGATTAGGGCGTCTGTGCACCCACGGCGGCGTTCGTGCGCCGGCCGGAAAACATCTTGTGTCTCCACTCCATCGTCTCCCTCCGTTCGTTCCCGTTGCGAGGAAGAGTAAGGTGCAGCCGAGGTGGTGCACAAACATTTTGGTATCAGAGCCTCAAAGGCGACGGTGGCCGTGGTGCGCGGTGAGTCCGCGGCGAGCACGGCAGATGCGGCCGTGGCGCGTGGTGAGTCCGCGGCGAGCACGGCGGATGCGGCCGTGGCGTGCCGTGTGTCCGCGGCGAGCGCGGTGGATGCGGAGGCGGCTGCGTGATGAAACTCCGGGTTGTGCGTCGGCCTATGGAGGTGCGCGGTGCAGCGACAACCACGGCGGACACGGCGGCAGCGCCTACACGGCGCGACGAGGAGGTCGCGGAAGCGCGGCACGGCGCGGCCGCGTGGAGGTGCTGTGCGGCGGTGGAGGCCGCAGTGTCACGGTGGAGATCGGCGTTTGTGCGCCAGGTCGAGTCCGGCACGGTGGTGACCGGCGTAAGCGCGCCCAGGTCTCACGGATGAGCAGGTGGCTCCCGTACGAGAAGATTGGATCGCCATGCGTACGTGCGCGGGACGATCGTGAAGAATATGGCGTTCGTCGCCGGAAGAGAAGCTGTGGCGCGTGTGTCGCCGGAGACAAAGAAGATGGAGGCGACCGGCGTCAGTGCGCCAAGGTCGGTCCATGGCGGTGCAGACTGGCGTAAGCGCGCCATGTCGGGTCCGTGGGGCTGGATTACGGCCATGTATGTGTGTGTGCCGGTGGCGCGTGAGTACGTGCTCGCGTTGGTGTCCACTGGTCGGGTCAGAGCTGGGCGCAAAGCATGGATGGCCAAGTCGTGGCCCGTTGGAGATGGCAAGCCGTAGGAACGGCCGGTGGCGATGACGACGACGGCAGCTGCAGCAACTTCGACAATGGCAAGTCAAGATTAAGGGGGAAATTGTTAGCACTAATCATGACTTAGTAGAAGTTAGTTAGCTCCATGTAGAGCTGGCCGAGTCGTGTGTGGCTGTTGAGAGAAAGATGCCCATGCGTGCATGTACTTAGTGGTTAGTTAGCCATGGGTTAGTGGCCGATGTGGCCGGCTAGACTAGTGCCTGTGTGTGCTATTTAACGAGCACGTATGGTGCTGTGCGTGGAGTGGCCAGAGAAGAGATGTAGTCTCGCCGGACTATGCTGTGTGCCCGGCCGGCAGGAGAGTTGGGCTCCTCTTGGTTGTACTGCGTGTGTGCGTGTGTATCTCCACCATGTATTGAGTTAGTGCTCGACCGGAGCTGAAGAGAAAAAGATTAGGGCGTCTGTGCACCCACGGCGGCGTTCGTGCGCCGGCCGGAAAACATCTTGTGTCTCCACTCCATCGTCTCCCTCCGTTCGTTCCCGTTGCGAGGAAGAGTAAGGTGCAGCCGAGGTGGTGCACAAACACATGCAACCAGACGGAGGAGAACTAAGATCCGACAACTTCTACACCATACATACGTACACAAGAGGGAAATAAGCTACTCCCTCCGATCCATATTAATTATTTCTGAATCGGATGTATCTGCATAGTACGTCCAGTTCAACGATGATATAATATGGATCGGAGGGATTACCTATTATATATGCTCTAGATATCTAGTACCGTAGCACTTTCTGTGCTTCACAATATATAGGTGTCCAGTATTAATGACCACGGTTGTTTTCCAATGTTTACCTCATGTTTGGATCCCAATTTTTGGATCTTGGTTATGTGCAACTCCCCTGCTCATCTCAATCAAATGAATCAGCTTCTAGTACCTAAAGTCAAAGAAAAGTTCTGGCAGAATACGAGTGTAGCTATTGATTTAACAATTTCTATTGCAAAACACAAGAGGGTAATTGTTGCGTATTTTTGCATTTCAGGATTATCCAACGGAAAACTTGGGTCTTGTATCCCCACAACAAACGTCCTTTGCTCTTTTTCAGTGTTGTGTGGCTGGTAGTCAGAAATGGCTTTTGGATCCGGTATTACATCAAGGGACCTGGAGCGCATGCTATGTGATGAAACGGCAGAGCCCAAGGCCCTGCCACTATCACTCCTAGAAGAGATCACAAATGGTTTCTCCAAACAGCAACGTATTGGCAGTGGTGGGTTCGCGGTGGTTTATAAGGTACACAAACACTCAGATATCCTGTTCTTGGTCGAAGTTCATATGAAAATTGAATCTCTTGCTGACAAGGCATATCTGTACCATATATAGGGGAAGCTTGAGAATAGCACCGTAGCTGTGAAGAGGTCCACTACTTATATGCATGAGAAGGAGTTCCAGCGTGAAGTTTCATGTCTCATGATGGTAAAGCACAAAAACATAGTACGCTTTATAGGATATTGTTCCGACACACAAGGGACTATGGCAAAGGATAAAGGTAAATTCATCATGGCGGATGTACAACATAGATTGCTCTGCTTCGAGTATCTCCCTAAAGGGAGTCTTCAGGGGTATATAACTGGTAGGATCATGTCATGCACAATTCTATTTTAGATATTCAAAGTATGTGAATTCATACAAAACTCATTGATACATTCCCCTTTGCAGATACATCTAGTGGACTTGGGTGGAGAGATCGGTATCAAATTATTAAAGGAATTTGTCACGGCTTACATTATCTTCATCAAAAAAATATTGTCCACTTGGATCTAAAGCCTGGAAATATTTTGTTGGATGATGATTTGGTGGCAAAAATTGCTGATTTCGGTCTTTCTAGGCTCTTTGGTGACATAGAAAGCCGGATTAAAACGTTAAACATTGGTGGAACGTTGTAAGTTTGATAAGCCTCTTCAAAGTTCACTATTTTCTATTCTACTTTATAGTAAAATTGTATTAACTTTCTCATTAACCAATCATAATGATATATATTAATGCAGAGGGTACTTGGCACCCGAATTTAGTAATGGAGAAATCACCTACCAGTTTGATATATACAGTCTTGGTGTAATAATAATAGAGATCATCACCGGAAAGAAGGGGTATATGGCTACTGACAAGGTAACAAAAATTTATGTCTCCTTTCAAACTAAAATGTTGTACAATGTGTTAATTGTCTTTCTAGATTCACTTCATAATCCACCATTGACCACATAATTTAGCGAAAGGACTTAGAGATCCTATAACTTAAAGATTATGAAAATTAGGATTTGAACTGCTCGTAGGTGGACGTCACCCACAACTATATGTACATGTGAATACGATGGTGTTCAACCATATATGTGGGAAATAAAGACAAATAGAAAAAACATTTGGAGTATAATCGTGTTGCACAAGTATTTAGGACTTCAAAATATTACAGACTGTCATGTTAAACAAGAATTGAAATCTAGATTTTATCTGTAAAATTTAGTGCAACATGGCATATTATTAAAAACATGGTTCAACATGTGATTTCTAATAAATAAATGGGCCACGGCCGAATCTACATTTCTTTTTTCATGTTACTTAATATAATTATGTGCAACAAATGGGAAGTTGGAAAGAAAGATCTGGTTGCATAAAGATCAAGCAACATTTTGTTTGGACTTTCCAAACATCTGGATAACTATGAATTTACAAGTTGAACAGAAGTTAGCATGATCGTTGTGATCCATGTTATCATCAACATGAGTTTGGATCCATATTCTTCTGCGTTGAGCTGATACATTGTTTCCTCTGGTATATGAGAAGATCCTAGGAGTACTTTAAAATTCCTTTTGGAATTTTGTACTCCTTATTAGTTATTATTCCAAAGTCTTAACTGATGTGTTTTGGTGTCAGGTGTTAACATCATGACATAGATTAATTTCTTTCTTAAAAGCTTGTGATTCTTTTCATAATTCATAAATTCAATTCATAGGTAGTTGAAAGTTGGAGTAACATGTTGGAGAAATCACAGAGCGAGATGCAACGGAAACAAGTACGTGTATGTGCTCATATATAGGAATAGAGTGCACCAACTTTGACCCAGCGAAAAGACCAGATGTACAACATATAATCAATAGACTCGAAGAAACAGAAAGTACAGCAGGACATATTGAAACTTGCGCGATTTCTCCAGAACAGGTAAGATCACTCTCACATTGTCCATTGAAATCTCCCAAAATACTAAATTAATTTTGAGAGTTTGTGTATGTATGCCTTGGTCATTTAAGTGATCAGAGTGACAAGTGATTTTTTTTCATAGAAAACTATTTACATATATCTAGTTAATTCAAAGTTCTATCTGCGAGAATGGGAACTTGGCGCCAACAATTATTATACCTATATATATTTATGTATTATCGAGCCTATAAATTTGCATGGAAGAAAGATATATGATGCCTTATGTAAAAAAATAAAGAGTGTTTTTCGCACCCTTTTTTAGCTGCAAAAAATCATATTTTCTTGACAATTTCACACTCTCCCAAGCCCACACAGCGCATATATGTGCATATGTAATAAATATTCCGTTTGGAATCTCTACTAGGAGTAGTCTAGAAGCATGTGCTCTTGGGAGCCATTTTATTTACCCGTGTTTACATTAATCTCAAGTAAGCATTCATTATATATTTATGTTGATAGGATAAACGTATTGTATCATATTAATGCACGTGACACATTATTCCTCTAAATTTCTAACATAATAATTCGTGTAATTTTCAGCAGATTAATCTGGACATGTTGAATGGTAACATGCATTTATTTTGGTTTAGCTATCAAAGGCTTAATCCGGATATAAGGCGATGCATCGAATATTGTACTATTTTCCCCAGAGGATCCAAGTTGAGAAGGGACAAGTTAATTCGCTTATGGATAGCGCAAGAGTTTGTAAAAACTAGTTGTGAAACTGAAGACAAGGAAGATATAGCTGAGGGCTATTTTCAAGATTTAGTGTCGTGCTCATTTTTGCAACCGGAGGGAACTAGTTCTGATTCTTGTTGCTTCACAATTAATGATGCATTGCATGATTTATTAGACAAGGCCGCTGTAGATTGCTTCCGAATTGAGAATCCAATGATCCATACAGGAGAAGGCTGGGACGGAGATGTCCCTCGAGATATCAAACATCTTTTAGTTCAGTATTATGATGGAGAACTCATTACCGAGAAGATCTTTGGATTACAAAATTTACTCACACTTATCATTTATCATGTTGGCCCATACACACCAGTGGAGGAAAAAGTCATTGAGCATATATGCAAGAATCTGCCGAAATTACGGGTACTGGCCATTGCTTTCAGTGAGGAGCATGATCCAATCGAGCGAAACAATAAATTATTGGTCCCAGAATCTATTAGCCAGCTCGAGCACCTACGTTATGTTGCTTTCAGAACAAGCAGATCATGCATGGTAATTTTACCAAGCACGGTAACTCAACTTGAGTATGTCGAGGTGCTAGATTTTGGTGATGGAAAAATTTCGGTATTTATTAACCTTGGTAACCTTGTCAACTTGCGGCTGCTAATCTGCGGTTCAGACATGGTTTGTCCTAATAACATAGGCAAGATGATCTCCCTCCAAGCACTACCATGTGCCTTCTCGGTAAAGAATCAAGTAGGGTATGAGTTAAAGCAGCTGAGGGACCTCAACAAGCTTTGTGGCATACTGCAGATAAATGGTCTTCAAAGTGTTACTAGCAAAGAGGAAGCTCTGGAAGCTAATCTAGCTTGCAAGGAACGGCTCACAGGGCTGAAACTGTGCTGGGATGATGGTGGTGGTGCCAACTTCGGCTCCCCGCAATTCCAAGAAGAGGTAATGGAGGGCTTGTGCCCTCCTGTGGGGCTTCAAACACTACATATCATGCACTACCAAGGCTCGAGATACCCAGATTGGATGCAGAATGGTAGCCCAAAGAACTTGCAACAACTTATGTTCAAGTCTTGCTGCCTACAGTGGAGAAAACAACCTCCTCGACTTGTTGAGACTTTCCCTCATTTGCAGGTGCTAGAGGTTTCACACTGCAATTGGGACGCCTTACCAGGAAATATGGAGCTACTCACATCGCTTAAGAAACTAATGATCATTACATGCAAGAATATCAGGTCGCTTCCAACACTGCCGATGTCTCTTGAGGAGTTTCATCTTAAAAGTTCCAACAATGAGTTTTTGAACTCTTGTGAAATAGTCGGACACCCAAACTGGAAAAAGATTAAGCACATCCCAGTGAAAAAAATATATATGTACTCACCTGGTAAGACTGTAAATATCTTCTGCTCACTTGTTTTATATACGTAACTCGGGATCTGCTAATGTTGTGTAATCCATTTGGGTTTCAGGATGGTAGTGAAGGGCATGGTCTTGCATCATTCACTTGGAAGACTTCAGGCAACCTATTCTTAGTTGTACTTGTTCAGCTCACAGAAAACTTATCTGTCCTGTACTTGCTGCTTTCAGACTTACTCAACTTCAGGACTTTGTACTCAAAGCCGTATTATGTACTTGAATTTTGGCGCCCCTGGCGTCTGAAGTGTTCAAAAAAAAAAAACTGATCAAAAATAAAAGGCATCGCGGATGATGCGAAAGACGTTTCAGCAAGTTGGTCGGATATGCAGAGCCAAACTCTTGACATTTTATTTGATTACTTGGTAGTGATGTTGTTGATTTTATTCGAACCCTATTACTTTTCTTGCAAAATCAAGATCCCGGCATTCATTTTCTTCTCTGCCATAACAATCCTTTTGTGATCTTCTTGCTCCGTGCTTCTGATTTATTATTTTAGGTCAGCAGGTGTGGCCTTAGGTGGGCTGGGTCGGGTTGACGTAGCTAGGATGTCCTCGCTAACTCCTAAAAAATAAATCTTGTTTTATTATTATTTTTAAAAACAGAAGAAGGGTTAGAGAAAATAGAAGAACTCAAACGAATTTTACTGGTTAAGAAAAGTATGAAGAACAAGTAAACTAAATGTGGCAAAATATAATGCAATGCATGATCTGAAAAAGAAAAAGAAACAAACAATTTATAACTTGGAAACCCATGGACGTTACACCTATTTTATTGCGCGCCTCCGATCAATGAATATCCGATCATGGTTTTTCTTTGCAGGCGGTTTATCTGCACACACCGGCTGAGGGCACATTTACGAGCCTTTTTTTTTCACGGGTAAAACCGTCTCTTAGAACAGTCTCTAATACTCAGTTTTCTACTGGTGTATTCTTCTTTTTTGCTTTTGCCATCACTATTGCACTCGCAGTGTTGAGAGTAGTGGTATTACTGGCCGGTTTTACCGAGGTTCGTTACGTCGCGGCAATTGCGGCGCCCTATTTCTGCAATCTCATTAAATCAGGGCTAAAACCTGAAGTATACAAAGTACAAAGTGAGTCTAGGGTTTCTTGTGTGCGTTCCCTCAGGCGGCTCCCGTCCAGCTTTATATAGGAAGCCGGACTATAGCTTACTGGAAGGAAATCGTAGAGTCTAAGTAAAGTATTCTTATTCTTGTTAAACAAGATGTTCGGCTTCTTCTCCAAGTCGGACTACATATTAGGCTATAATTCGGGTTCTTCTAGAATATGTCTTCCTTTGCGCCGGCCTACTGGGCCATCCAATGGACCTTATTACTCCATCACCCGTGTACCACCTAGGTAGTCCGACATTCGGCCAATGCCGGATAAACCCCTATTTGGCATATATCCGACAGTGATGATATGGCCACCCGATGGACAGTGATCCTGATTAGCCGCCCACACAATTGATGGGTCCGTCTCGGTTGTTGGCTGGTCCAAGGGTTTAGCCGAACAGATCTGTAGAGTTGTTTCATTTCTCTGAGTAGGTGGCTAGTCCTTTTCTAAGAAAAAAATATCAGAGGAGTAGCTAATATATAGCGGAATGTATACAAATACTCGTTTATCTAAGACGTGACAATGTATCTATTATATACTGAAAGCAACATAGAGGTCTTGCAAAAACGCCGCACAACGTTGATCCACATTATAAGAATCAAAGTTATTATCACGGTTAGATTTATTATTATTGGCTATCATTTAATTATTATACATTATCAATGGCATACGAATCAAAAGGATGCAAAAAAATGAGGGTAAAAAGCATGCTAAATAAGTGGGGAGTTCAACTGTGAACTTATACTTAATTAATTACGTCATCTTGCGGCTCTGTTTCGATCCCCCCCTTTCCGCCCCGCTCGTCCCCATGGGCGACGGCGGCGGAAACCCTAGCCCAAGCTCCCCTCGGCCCTCCCCCTCGTCTTTCCTCTCCTCTCCGCCGCCGGCCAAAGGACGCGCGCTGGCGGCAGCGGGGATTGTCGTGGGATAGTCACGGCATACGTTACCAAGGGTAACTTGGTTTGGGGCGAATCGACTCTGGTGTTTGGGAGAGGGTTTAGCTCGAATTGGACACAAGGATTATCCTGGTTCAGCCTCTCCATTGGAGATAATAGCTTACTTCCAGCTGGGATCTTATTAGCTATCGATGTAGAGGCCCGGACTTCAATGTCGCCGAGACTCCAAATCTAGAGTTACAAATACTAGCTCTCGTGTACCCTGAATCTAGGGTTTCTACTCGAAATCTCTTAGTCTACCGGATCTATGCCAAGAGGACCGGTTTATATAACACCTGGTTTCATGGCTTTCCTTACAAGATACCTTCGGAGTCCTATTCGGGGTCTACATATAACTCTAAATTACTCTCCGTGACCCCCAAGTCTTGGACTCCACGGTTTACACCGCCTCTTGGGTCTTCTAGAACTTCCTTTCCTTGAGCCGGGTTACCGATGCTACCGCCGGCCCGTCAACGAGACCGGGCACATCATCATTTTACGAGGTCTTCACCCAAACTCCCTCCAGACGGGTCTTTATCCTTCCCCATGGGCCTATCGGGTTAACATCCCCCCAACAGTAGTCCCCAGAATAGCTTGGGCATCCTGGTTGGCGCGCTTTTCTTATAACTTCAAACCTCAAGCCAACCACGATGCGCACGCTATTTCCTGCAAAACAATAAACATTTGAATACAATAAGGTTATAGGTTAGATTGCTTTAACTATAGCCAGGCCGGCTCTTTCGGCGGTCCATATAGTAACCCGACTCTCATATTCCTCACAAGCTTGTCTGGCTCTTTTGGTGGTCACTTATAGCCCGGCTGTATGACAATAACTCCCAAGATTTTGTTTCCGTAATCAGCGGGCCGAGTATCTCGCTCCGCAATTTGCTCCATTTTACTGTTAGCGCTCTAGGGTTTTCACCCGCCTATAAATACTTGGCCCCAGGGGTAACCCTAATCACAAAACGCCAATGCACCCCACTTCGTCTTCCACCTCGCGTCGCGCCATTGAAGCCCAAGACCCGAGCTCGAGCTCGAGCACTGGCCCACGCGCGCACGCCGTCGTAGCCCTCGAGAACCGGCCCTCCGTTCTGCGCCGCCACGCCGCACTCGCCGGGCTTCATCTCCGCCGCCGCTTTCCGGTAAGTTTTTCTAGATCTATATTTCCATTTCTAGATCTTGAGTTCGTGTTCTTCGCTTTCATCGCCTCCATGTTTCCCTCACTTTGTTTTTCCTTTTCGGTTCCCTCTAGATCGTTTTCGATGGCACCCAAGGCCGCTCCCAAGTCCAAGGGCAAGGCCACGGCTTTGAAGCAGAAGCCGGGTCAAACTATCACCGCCAATTGGGCGAAATCGACTGTCACTCTGGCCAAGCTGGAAGAGCTGGCCGAGTCTGGGGTCCTCCCCCCTCAGTCGGAGATCGCGTGGAGGGTGCCCGATGAGGAGAGCCGGCCTTCACCTGGAGCAGGTGAAGTTGTAGTTTTCCTTGAACATGTGACCTGGGGTTTCCGTCCCCCGGGACATCCCTTTTTTCGCGATGTTCTCCGTCATTATAAACTCCGAGTTTTTGACATAGGCCCAAACTCGATTTTAAACATTTGCCACTTTATCGTCCTTTGTGAATCTTATCTTTTCATAGCTCCCAATCTTTCTCTATTCCTTGAGCTTTTCCAATGCAAACCTTGTCGTGAGACTACGGATGGTCCCCTCCTTGTCTGTGGAGGTGTGGCCATCCAAAGGCGCAAGAAATCTCTAATGCCGACTCTCAACCTCCACTCCCACGTGAAGCACTAGCAAAAGACTTTCTTTTACTGCAAGGACACTTCTTCACCCGGCGAGAAGCCTCTACCGGGTTTCTCTACTGAAACTCTTTCCCTTAGCGATAATTTAAGCTCCTTTTCCCCAGAGGCCGACAGACAAGCCATCCAGCCCCTCCTTCATAAACTAGCCGTCCTAGCAACCCACGGCCTTTGTGGGTTAAACTTGATCAAGACCTAGATCAGCTGCAGGATCCAGCCCAATAGCATCCGCCCAAAGCTTCTCTGCGAATACTCGGGCCATCTGACCGACTCTCTCCGATACTCGGAGAAGTCATACCCGGCCGCAGACGTCAACAAGGCTATGAAGAACTTCTTGGCCGAGAAGGTGGATGTTATCAAGAGCATTTCCGGGCTCTCCGTCTTCTCCCGTTAAAACCCGGCTCCACCAGTAAGAACCGTCTAATCCCTTCTGTACCGACTAATTTTTCAAGCTCGCATATACTAACTTTTATCTTTGCTGTTCTTTACCCAGGAATCTGACGAATGGTGGAAAATTGTCACCTCTCCCCCCTCTGAAAACTCGGAAGATGAAGAGCCGAGTGACGGCGAATAAGGTGATTCCGAGTTACTGAACAAATAATTTGTCAACTTGCTAGATCAAGATTCTCCTCTCGCCTTTATTCCTGACAATACACCCCGATCACCAGCTCCGGCTGACAAAGTCGACTCTGATTCTGAAGAAAGTGAGGCGGAACCTGAAGCCGAGTTAGGCAAAAAGAGGAAGGCCAAGGGGGTCACCTTCAAGGTATCCTATTCTTTCATAACCTCAGACCCGGACTCATATGCTGATCTTAGCAAGCTTTAACAAATGCCTAACTGTTGTATTACCACAGAAAACTGCGTCTCTTCCAGCTAAGCGACGGGCAACCCGGTCCTCACCGGGTGACGAGGCCCTCAATCCCGGGCTTCCCCTTCAATCGCCCGCTCGCCGAGCCGGTACTCCTTCAACTTATCATGTTTGCGCTCCTCGAAAATATCCATCTCCGAATCACCCATTAGCCGGAAAACTCGGAGTCTCACTTTCCAATTCTCTATCAGTGTCCTCCGGGTCTAGCAACGATCTCCCCAGTGATTTCGTCGTGAATACCGGGTAAATTTCATTCCTTGCTTGGCTATATCCCTATACTTTGCATGTTTCACTTTTAGCAACCACTAAACAATTTTCTTTTTCTTCCTTCAGGGCCAAGGTCACCCTCAGCGACCCGGTTGAGACCCCGTCGATGACCCGATGGCGGAAGACCCGGAGAGCGCCGCTAATCCTCCGCCCACTGAAGAGAAAGAGCCGGTTAATGCGGCCAAACCAAGGACCGAGTCTCCTCCTCCCGTGCCTCAGTCGGCTGATCCCGATGTTGAATACCTTGGCGGCTCCTGCTCCAAAGACCGCCGCTACCAGATTTGATGCGGGGAAACAGGAGGCAACCCCACCACCGGCTGACCAGAACGCCAGCTCTTCCAGGCCGACTCTTAGTGGCCATGAGTTTGAAAAGTTGTTGAAGGAGTATCGCTCCCTGAAGGCAACTGAAGAAGAGATTGTCGAGTCTCTGGCAGCTGAGCACCAGGTTAGTTTAACTAGTACTATTTATATACCCGTCCTAGTCCCCAAGTTCTGAATGAACTGTCCACAGTCACTCGGTACTTTGCAACTATATAGTCTTTCTTATCCAACTTCAGAATACCCTAGTCCCCAAGTTCCGAGTGAACTGTCCACAGTCACTCGGTACTTGCAAATATATAGCTTTTGAGCTCATTGTCGACTGATATTTCTTTGCCTTTTTCAGGCTTATGTTACCTGGACTGATGAAATTTTGGCCAAAACCAATGAACTCCTGAAAGCTGAAGTAAAACTTCGCGAAGAACTGGAGGCCAATCTCAAGGATCTCTCCAAACAATTGAAGAAGCAGAAGAAAAGACTCCATGCCGCTGAGGAGCTTGTGAAGAAACTCTCGACTTTCATAGCCGAGACATATGACTCCATTATAGGTAAGGAATATCTAAACTTCTGACTGTTGCCTTGGATTACTCGAATTTTCCTATTTTACAAGTTTTTTGACCCGGATCTTACTATCTTACTTCCCTTTTTATATTGCAGGTCCGGTGAAGTTGCTGGCGAACATGATGATCTCAAAAATCTGAGAATACTCAAGACTGTCATCCGACAATTTTCGGCAGGGACAAAATGGACTCTCGAAGCTGTGAAGTGGACCGATGACTACACCGGTGTAACACACATGCTTGAAGAGTACTCGACAGTCCCTGGCTGGATTGATATCTGGAAGCGCTCAGCATGCCGGGTTGGAGTGATACGCGGCCTTGCACTGGCTAAAGCCTACTACCCCAAGATTGAGCCAGCAATGCTTGTAAACGGGTTTCCCGAGTTTAAGACTGATGGTTCTAAATTCACGGGAAAAGACCTCAAGGCCATCAATACCCAGATCTGTCACTCGGCCAGCTTGATTGTAGAAAACCTCGATGTAAACAAGCTTACCGCCCCATATGATGCTGAGGATAAGCCAATGCCCTCCGAATTCCCTGCTCCTTTTGACATACTATCTCGTTACAAGGCGGAGCTCGCCAAGAAAAGAGCCGAGGCCGGTTCTGCACCAACTTCATCGACTCCGGTTATTCCTCCCCCAGCTCGTGCTGCCTCCGCGGGTGACCCGGACATTGAGACAGAGAAGGCAACAGAGGAGAATACCGAAGACCCGGCCGCCAAGACCACTCATGATGACTCGGCTGCAGCAGCCGAGTAATGTACTCCTTTTTATGGAACAATCATTCGGCCAATAGGCATTGTAATATGCCTTTTACACTGTTATTTGGTAGTGCATCTATGCACTTTTTAATATTATTCCTAAGGTTTGTAACACATTAAACTTCTGTGGTTTTGATGACCCCTCTGATTGTCGCTTTAATATGCGCTTTACAAACTCATTTTGGCACAACTTTACTTATTATATGCTTTGTGAGAAAGATGCCGAGTCTTCGTCTTAGGATTGTAAAGAATTTCGCACAAGTCCCCAAGACCCGGATTCTAGGTTTTAGGAATCTTGGCTTGAGAAATTTTGTTTCTCAAGTCCCCAAGTCCCAAACTTTACTGTTATACACTTACACATTTTGAAGTTATGCGCAATATGTAATGAGCTTCCGGTCGTTGCCTTTGCTCTGCATAACTTATGGTTTAGATGGCCCTTTTAACCCTTCTGGTTGTAAGCCGGTTTTCACATGGATTTTCAATGTTGCTATAACTCTAGTAAAAGCAGGGTCAGGCAAGTCCCAATGGGCATCATGACTGATTAGATTTATAGGTTAGCAAACACGCCATTTTGTTGCGAGTCACATCAAGCTTAAGCAAAAGAGGTCAAGAAAAATTTGGCTCTATTGTCCGGGTTATGAGATTGTAAC
The DNA here is from genome assembly GCA_028641055.1 of Alopecurus myosuroides. NCBI lineage: Eukaryota > Viridiplantae > Streptophyta > Magnoliopsida > Poales > Poaceae > Alopecurus > Alopecurus myosuroides. Next base: position 365,608,178 of record CM054061.1, read on the forward strand.
TGTACTTATTGCAAGTAATCAGTCCCCACAACCGATTGGCATCGTGGCCGGGTCTGAGTGTGCAACTGTGCTATTCAAGCAATCAGCCCCCAAGACCTAAATATATGTATTATGCAACAGTAGGCTTTCTGCTCTACCGGCTTACAGATAGCTTGAATACTAAAAAGGAAAAGATGTGCAAATTTATACCCACTAAATCATATTTAACTGAAATAGTTCACTAGTAAATACAAGACATGATTAACTACAGAAGAATATGCAAGAAATTGACAAAATTTAAAGAACATAATGATTGCCATGATTTAACCATTTCTTTATTGATATGAAAAGGTTAGGTCAGCAAGCCGCTTCATTAAAAAACCTCCAGTCCCCTTAGGTACCCTGGATAGGAAAAGAGTGCGTCTGAAACCTGCTGCCCGTTACATCGTGTAATACAATTTGCGAACGGAATCTATGCTAGGTGTAGTAAGGACGTAGCTGAGCCACGTTCCATGGTCGTTCACGCTCTTGCATGGAGGAGGTGGAATGAGCAGTATCATTCACGTAATCCGACTCTTCCCTTGCATCTACCAGGTAATACGATCCATTGTGTAGGTTCCGGCTTATAATGAACGGACCCTCCCATGGAGGAGACAACTTGTGTTTTCCTTCCTTGGATTGCACCAAACGTAGCACCGGGTCTCCTTCTTGAAAAACACGCGTCTTGACCCGGCGACTATGGTATCGCCGTAAATCCTGCTGATATATTGCGGACCGCTCCAAGGCTTGTTCCCTGTGCTCTTATAACATATCCACAGCGTCTTGCCGGGTCTTCTCATTCTCTACCTCAACATAAGCCGACACTCGTGGCGAGTCATGGATAATATCGCTTGGGAGAACCGCCTCTGCACCATAAACCATAAAAAACGGGGTCATCTGAGTAGACCTGTTAGGTGTAGTATTGATTCCCCAAACAACAGAAGGTAACTCCTCCACCCATGCTCCAGCAGCTCTGAGACACGGGACTCGTAGTCGTGGTTTTAACCCACGAAGTAGCTCTTGGTTTGCTCTCTCCACCTGACCATTGGCTTGTGGATGGGCATATTGGTTCCATTGTCCGTGATTATGCTGTGGGGGTATCCAAACCGATATATGATCTTCTTCAAGAATTTCACAGCTGTGGCCGCCTCACAGTTCGTAACTGGCATGACCTCAACCCACTTTGTGAACTTATCAATGGCCACCTGTAAATGAGTCTTTTTGCATGGAGACATATGGAAAGGGCCTACCATATCCATACCCTAAACAGCAAATGGCCAGGTCAATGGGATTGTCCGCAGCTCCATAGCCGGTACATGGATTTGCCGAGCATACCTCTGGCATCCATCACACCTTGGGACCAAGCGTTCTGCATCTGCCAAAGTTGTAAGCCAAAAGAAACCATGCCGATACGCCTTGGCTACAAGAGATCTTGTGGAGGCATGGTGTCCACAATCAACTTCATGAATTTCCTTCAATATTTGCAGGCCTTCCTCTGGAGCTACGCAGCGTAAAAAGACACCTGTAGCATGTAACATCCCAAGTATGAAACATCCCTTAGAATGTTTGATTTATTGTTTTATTTCAAGCAATGCATCATGTCATCATCTCATTGCATTTGTTTTATTATTGTTTGCATTGTTACTATTTGTTTTCCATCCATTTATCTTGTTTTTCATAAATCAAACTCAAACAAATTCAAATGGTTATTTTCATACTTGCTCTGTTACAACTTTTGGAATAAAAATAACAAATAAAAACAACCATTTCTATTCCTTGTTTTTCACCCATTAAATTGTTGGTTTAATCAAACCATTAATTCAAGCAATTATTTCTAATTCATTTCAAGTTCAAACCAATTCTCAAATCAGTACCCTTTTGAAGCCATAAATTTCACCACACATTTGTATTCTTAAAATCATTTAAAACCCTAGGGGAAACCCTATTGAAAATGCCTTGTTTTTCTTATATTAATTAATATTGCAAATTTCAATTAATTTGGGTTTAATTTTAAACAGCAAGCAAACATTTAAAATTTTGAAAACAAAAGCTACCAAATGTTTGCTTTTCACCTAAGGAATTTATCCTAATTTTTCCAAAATTTTCTATGAACAAAAACCTATGTTTTTCTACCAAAAGCAAAAGCTACAAAAAAAACAGAAGGAAAAAAATAAAAATAAAGCAAAACCTACAGCGCGCGCGGCAGACAACGCAATCCAGCCCACCTAACCTAACGCGCGCGCCAGCCCAACCCATCTAACCCCGCGTACCGCTTTGATTTTCGTGCTCCTCTTCTGATTTCAGTACGGCGCTCCATCCGTGGCGCCACCGCGACCGCGCGGCGACGCCGGCGGCCAACCACTGCATCCTAGCCTCTATAAGAGCCCTAGGGCACCCGCAGACCAACCCTAGGCCCCTAGGTTTCCTCTCCCCTCTCCGCCGCCGTCGTCTGCTTCCTCCCCGACGGATTTTCCTCCCTGCTCCACCTCACCGGCGGCAACTACTCTGAAGAGTCCGATGGCGCCGCCGCGTATCGCTCCCACTTAGCCACCCACCTGCTGCAATCGCTTCACCACTCCTTCCTCCTCCCCTTGGACACCAGAAACAACACCGGTGAGCCTCAGATCGACGCCGCGATCTCTTTCCCCTCCGGCCACCGTGCGCCATTGACTGAATCCGACGTGCTCGTCGACGTTGCAGGGTCTCTCTGCACCGTTCGTTCCCTGGAATCGCTTCGCCACGTCGTCCTCTACTCGTTGAACACCTGCGGGAGCCCGGAGCACTGCTACTTCCTCGACGTCGTCTTCGACATCGCCGCGGCCGCCGTCGTCAGCTAACGTCATCACAGAGCCGCTGCTTCGATTACTCCGGTGGTGAGCGCCGTTCTTTTCCCTCTCTCCCTCCTCTGCATCCGTGCTTTGATCTGCAACGTTCACGCACTCAGCTGTATCGAGAACCACCGTGGATCATCGCCGGCGAGCTCTGTCTGACGGACGAGCAAACGTTTGTTCGTCAGATTTCAGTTAACTCCGAACTGAATGTTAACCTGAATGCGTTCCCCTATCTGTCAAACACCGCGGCGCAGCGCACTGGTACTGAACTTTGTGCGCGCAGCGCAAGGCGCGGGTTCGAGCCCGCAAGCCCCCAATATTTTTGCTCCTTTTCCTTCCCAGCGAGCAGGCCCACTGTCATAGACCCCCACGGCCACGCAAGCGTTGCGCAGCGCCACGCTGGCCACTGGCCCACGCGGCAGTGGCTGCGTGTAAAGGCCAGCGCGGTAACAAAAGTGTTTCTGCGAAATTCCAAAAATTCCAAAATCTTTTAATAAACAGATTTGAAACCAAACTTCAAAATTTAATATCTTTTGTTCTATAACTCCAATAAATAAAAACTTTATATGTTTTCTGATCCAAATTTTCTAAACTTTCCAAATATCCAATTTGTGTTCTGTTTTGAGTTTTCAAAATACATTTAAAATTCAAATTTGAATAATTCAAATGTAATTTGCAATAAGTCATAAATAATTCATACTATTTCCAAATAATACAAATAAAATATGTTTTTCACACCTTTTCGAATGTTCTATTCAAATATAAAATTTGTTTCATTGTTTGAATAATTTAAATTGCCTAAATAATTTAATACTTGTTTAATTCAATTAAATTTGATAAAATCATAACTTGCTTAAAATAAAATATTTTTAAACATGCAAAATATGTTTTCAAACCACCAAGGTATGAACTTTTCAAATGTGAATTTGAATTTATGGTTTGAACAAATAAAATTCAAATAATATTCAAACTTGTTCTAAATTCAATTAAAACTTGTTTAATATTGTTTAATTCATAATAAATTCATCCTAATTCAAATTTCAAAATGTGAAACATGTAATCCAACTAAAATTTGATGTTCTTTCAAATATAAATTTTGTTAATTGTTTTGCACACTTTAAATTGGTGAAAACAATAATTGCATGTGTGGCATGTTTAAGTAACCAAAAATTTTCCAAACTTAATAAATAAGTTCTAAACTTGTTTTATTCCTTTTTTCCTTTGCATCTATCATTGTTATTTATTGTTATCTGTTGTTATCTTGTCATCATCATCATGCATGCATCATGATAACAACTATCACATAATAAATAATTGTAAATCAGTTGTTCCACTTATTTCAATGGATCCTTTTCCATATGCAACCCTTGCATATGGGTCCATTTAATTTGTGCTATCATGTTAGTCAGTTTATTTTGCTGCACTATTAATTTGTCATGCATCATATTGATTGTGCACAATGCCATGGCAATGATTGTTTACACTCCTGTTGTGTTTGTTTGCTTCTTCTCGAATAGACGACGACGTTGAGGCAGACGACCTTTACAGCACCCCTTCTGAGGATCTAGCTCAGTACCCAGCTGTTGAGTTTGCAGGCAAGTTATCACTCACATGAACCATTGTGTTCCTTTCAACCCTGGTTACCGATACTTTCCGTTGTCTATATCTTGCTAGCCTTAGTGGTAGTTGTTTCTGTTACGAACCTATCACATGATTCCCTGAGCCTTGATATTGCCTCATCACCCCTCCTACAACCCTATTGATTGAGCCCGTGTCTTACTAGCATGCTTAGGTTGTTTTGCTCGAGTCTGTTACCCGTTACTTTCAGTTACTATATCTTTATTATGTTCTGGGGGCTCGATGTTTAATCAATCCATCAATCATGCTAATGTTATTACTGTTAATAATAATTTGATGATAAGGCACCGGCAGGAGGCCCTGTGTGGTTTTGAGGCCTGCTAGTGTCGACCCTAATAGGAAAAGGGTCTTGTCTACTGATCCATGATGAGCGCACTACCCGCATGTGGGAAGCGAGTATGGGCGCCCCCCTCAATTTGATTCGATTCGCATCTCGTCCAAATCATCTCATTTAGTTCGTGCTTTCTATTTGCCGCATGCATGTTTTTGCGAGCCCAGCGCAGGGTGGAACTTTTGTAGTCGGCATATAGGGGGACACGGTCTTAGAGTGCTATGAGGGTCCCTTTTCTTCGGGGCTTGATTAGTCGTGCGCCCAAGGTGCTTTGGGCTTGATGCGGAGAAGAGTTGAGTTGTGTTGAGTGCCCCGCTTGGTGGGAGGCATCCCATCTGGCGGGTTATTCATACGTGTACGGCCAAATTGGTGCAACCCTGCAGGGATAATCTTCTCGAGAAGCCGTGTTTTCCGCGGTTATGGATTACTTGGTGAAAGTACTGGCTAACAAGTACTCAGGACAACTTAAACTAATGAATCACAATCTCACACCCCATGATTATCAATTTGACTAGTAATAGGATTATTGCCACAATAACTTGTTTCATCTTAATCCAACTGTGTGAGTTATCCTCAGACTGCTTCTTTGGATAAGGGGCGAGATCCAGGATGGGTTTGTTTGAAGTTATCTTCCAGTTGGTTATAACCCTCGTTCTTATCCCCTCTCTGATAGTTGGAATTGATAGAATCTCTGTAGTTGGTTAGCGCAGCCAGTTGCAGCATCCTATATATCCCCTTCTTTCCGTTGAACCCAAGTCATCTGTGCTTGTGTTGACGGGCTATACTTTGGTGAACTGTGAGTCTTGCTTGCCAGTACTTGGATGTACTGACCCCGTTGGGGCTGTGGTTTACGCAGACTACGACTACGGCTACGATGACCACCAGGATGGCTACTTCGTGGAGTTTGACGAGACTGCAGACGAGTAGTTAGCTGGACCAGGGCTGGATCCAGGACCTACGTGGATGGGCTTCGTCTTCTTTATTTTCTCCGGCTTCTTAAGTCTGTTGGATTTGTCTGTACCCAGACACCTTTGATTGCTTCCGCTGATGTAATGAATGCTATGTTGGGACATGTGTCCTCTGGATGATTGTATTTGCTATTTCTGCCTTAGTGAAGGCCATTTGCAACTTTATTTCAATCTTTTGTGTCTTAGAGATAAGTTGTGATCATCATTCGTTCAAAGCTGTTGACGTATTGATATGAAGTACGTCGACAGTAGTGCCTATGACTTCTAGTGGATAGTTTACATCGACGGTGGAATAGCAGGGCTTGTGTTGTCGCGTATAAGCGCAGGCCTACCAGGAAGCTGGGACGTGGGAGCAGTTATGCCCCATAATCCAAGCACCTGCTATCCAGTTCGTACGATGAGTATCCCTTAGGAGCCAGGGTGCGACAAATGGTATCAGAGCCTGTCTGCCTGTAGGATCCCTTTTTACTGGTCGCAGTTGAGTCTAGAAACTATTTTGTAGCTATATAGGAAAAATGAAACGTGAGAGTAGGAATTCTGCCATTTTTCTTCTTTCCCCACCCACCCACCCTTTTCTGGTAAGGAAGTGCAACGATGTTTTCTGTTCTCACCTAAACTTTCAAGTTAGGATTTCACGTGTTTTGGGTTCTCTGTAGTACCTCAGGACTTTTGGTCTAGAGTTTCCCGATGTTGCTTCAATATCATGTTCTTTTCAACATCCTTTTCGTCCGTTGAACCTTTGGGTTGCTTTCCACATCAGTTCTCTACCGGAGTCTAATCAAAACCTCCCAAATCATCTGCAGATGGATCTCAGGTTCTACACGCAGGTGGTTCGGATGACTCGCTGTGAGAGCACCGCCGGTTATCCGGAGATGCTGAGAGACATGGTTACCTATCTGGGGTTCCATTGGGCACCGGAGTACCAGGTCTACGAGCAGCAGCGAGAGTTTGACCAGACTTGCTACCGGGCTATCGTCTACATTCTGTCGGATGATGGCAGGAGCATTGCCCACCGCTACGAGGCAGTAGGTTCCACAGTGGATATGGCCGTGCAGCAGGCAGCGTACGTGAGTCTCACCGTTCTCCGTGCTGACTACTGGGGGTTTGATGATTCCATCTATCGTCACATCCCCCGTGGTTACATCACGGCAGCGGGAGTTCACTTCACTCTCCACAGCAACCTGGATACCTACGAGTCTGATAGCTCCAGGCTGCACACCACTGCCCAGTTCGTGAGGCACAGTGACGCAGCTGTTTCCGCACTTTCTCAGGAGTTAGCCTCAGTCAGGGAGCAGCTCTATCTGGCGTTGACTCGTCTGGCGACGTACACCACAGACTTCGTTGGAGACGAGCGCTTTGCACGTTTCACTCAGACACTTGGTTTTCCTCTGCCAGATGCTGGAGGTTACGAGCCGATCAGAGGCCCACTTCTCGACCTCGGAGCTGGTTACACAGGGATTCCCCGCTATGGAGCACAGGGAGACGACGCTTTCTACTTCACCACACCGAGAGTTGCTCTCAGAGCAGTTCCTATCTACAGGGATCGTCGTGATACCTACTTCCGTGGGGTTCCTCCTCACCGTATCTCTCGTCGTACTACTCACCGCCGTCCTGCGTGATGAGCATGGGAGTACCGATGTATCCATTCTTAGCTATGTTTAGTTATCCTTTGGCATTCGAACCATGTATTGGTCTGTTGGATATTCTGATGTATTTGAACATATGATGATGTACCTGTTGGTTATCTATTCATGCGTCGGAATAATCTATCTTTCGGTTACCAAGTCTATCCTTTTCTGTTGTTGTGCTAAAATGAATTTCTGTTCAGGATGCCTCCAACCAGGAACAACCCGCCTCCACCACCACCAATGGGGGAACTGTTAGCTCAGATGACCCAAGTGGTGACACAGATGGCCCAGATCCAGGCTAACCAGCACCACAACCAGAATGCTCCGCGAGTCAGCATTAAGGAGTTTCTGAGCGTGGGGCCGAGAGCTTTCGTGGCAACACGTGAGCCTATGGATGCTGATGACTGGATCAGGGAGATCAACAGGGCTCTGGAGATAGCTCATGTTGCTGAGGAAGATAAGGTCAAGTATGCCACCTACCTACTGAAGGGTCAGGCAGCTACTTGGTGGGAGAACTACCAGACCATGAGAGCTGGCTTTCCTATCACCTGGGGATGTTTCAAGGATGCCTTCCTGAAGCACCACATCCCGGATGGTCTCATGGAAAGGATGCGTGAGGAATTCTGCTCTCTCAGACAGGGCAAGCTGGACGTCCTCGGCTACCAGAACGAGTTCAATCGTCTCGCTCGGTACGCTGGTGACGAAGTGTCCACTGAAGCCAAGAAGATGGCAAGGTTCCGCCGAGGTTTTAACCCGGAACTGAAGTACGCTCTCACCAACATCAAGTGCAAGGACTTCGTGGAGCTCGTGAACACCGCGCTCAATGAGGAGAATGGGCGCAAGGCGTTCGAAGAGTCGCGCAAGCACTCGCGTGAGGGTGGTTCCTCCTCCAACATGACCACCCCTCCGCAGAAGCGCCGCATCTGGGTGCCAAATGGTGCTGTCACTCGGGCTCCAAATGCCCAAGCTTCTCCAGGCTTTGGTCCCCGCCCACCCAACCCATCTTAGATGCAGGGTCAGAGGATTCCAATGGGGCAGCCAAGGCCAGGTCCTCCTCGTGTCGTCACTTGCTTCAAGTGCAAGGAGACTGGGCACTACGCTGATAAGTGCACTCAGAAGCAGCTACCCCTACCTCCTCGCCCCAACACCAACCAGGCAATGGTTCGTGCCCCCCCGGCTAAAGCCTTCAACTCCAACAACAGGCCTGTCGGGAGGAACGCGAGGGTGAACCATATCAAGGCCGACAAAGCTGAGGAAGCTGCTGACGTCGTTCTCGGTATATTACCCGTAAACTCTATTCCAGCTAAAGTGTTGTTTGATACTGGAGCATCGCATTCATTCGTGTCAAAGATCTTTGCTACAACGTACAATTTAGCTCTGGTTCCACTAAGCAATCAAATCTATGTGCACTCTCCGGGAACTAAAATGATTACATCCAAGATAAGCATGGACAATCAGATCCTAATTGGAGGTCGCATATTCCTTGCTTCACTCATGTTGCTGGGAAATTCTGACATTGATGTCGTCCTGGGTATGGATTGGTTGAAGACCCACAAAGCTAAAATTGACTGTGCTCAAAAGTCAATAACTCTCTCTCACACTTCAGGCCAGATAGTCTATTCTCCATATGGATCAAGTTCTGTTCAGCTGTTCAACCTAGATGCCAAACCCCTTCCTGCAATTGAAAATGTTCCGGTGGTTTGTGAATTCCCTGACGTCTTTCCAGAAGAGTTGCCAGGGATGCCTCCGGACAGAGCAGTTGAGTTCGTGATCGAGCTTGAGCCAGGTACTGCTCCAATCTCTAAGCATCCATACAAGATAGCTCCTCCTGAACTGAAATTGTTGAAGGAGCAAATCGATATGTACATGGAGAAAGGTTACATTCAGCCTAGTTCCTCCGCTTGGGGTTGCCCAACTCTGTTTGTTGCCAAGAAGGATCAAACAAAAAGACTCGTGGTTGACTATCGTCCTCTCAACGAGAAAACTATCAAGAACAAGTATCCACTTCCTCGTATCGATGATCTTTTTGATCAACTTGCTGGAGCCTCAATATTTTCAAAGTTGGACTTGAGGATGGGGTACCATCAGATAAAGATCAGAAAGGAAGATATTCCTAAGACAGCTTTCACCACTCGTTACGGTCTATATGAATACACCGTCATGTCCTTTGGTCTCACCAATGCACCGGCAACGTTCTCAAGACTAATGAATTCTGTCTTCCATGAATACCTCGACAAGTTCGTTGTGGTATATCTTGATGACATTCTAGTCTATTCCAAATCTGAGGAAGAGCATGGAGAACACCTTCGTCTCACTCTCATGAAACTTCGCGAGCATCGACTGTATGCCAAGTTTTCCAAATGTGAGGTCTGGATTCCAGAAGTTGCATATCTTGGTCATATTATCTCTGCCAAAGGCATAGCCATTGACCCGGAAAAGGTTAAGGCAATTGTTGATTGGAAACCCCCTAAGACGGTGAAGCAAGTCAGAAGTTTTCTTGGCTTGGCTAGCTATTGCCGTCGTTTCGTCCAAATCTTTTCCAAGATTGCCAAACCTCTCACTGATCTCACAAAGAAGGACAAAAAGTTCGTTTGGACTCCACAATGTGATGAGAGTTTCAACCTCCTGAAGACTAAACTCACTTCCACCCCTGTTCTGGTTGGCCCAGATACTACCAAACCCTTCCAGATATTCTGTGATGCATCTCTCCAAGGCCTAGGAGCAGTTCTTATGCAAGAACGTCAAGTTGTGGCTTATGCTTCACGTCAGTTGAATACACATGAGCAAAACTATCCCACTCATGACCTAGAACTTGCAGCAGTTGTGTTTGCCCTCAAGAAATGGAGACAATACTTGTTGGGTAACAAAACTGAAATCTTTTCCGATCATAAGAGTCTGAAATACATCTTCACTCAGCCAGATCTAAACCTCAGGCAAAGGAGATGGATTGAGAAGATTAAAGACTTTGATCTCACCATTTCTTACACTCCAGGCAAGGCTAATGTTATGGCCTATGCTCTCAGTCGCAAATCCTATTGCAATAATCTCATGATCATGGAAAGCCAACCTCCACTTCATGAAGAATTCCAGAAGCTGAACCTTGGTCTTGTCCCTGAAGGATACCTTGCTAGCTTGACAGCCAGTCCAACTATCGAGGACAAGATTCGTTCTGAACAACTTCGTGATACTGAAATCAAGAAGATTGTAGAGCACATCAAGGAGGGCAATGATAAATTCAAGTCCTTCTCAATTGATGACAAGGGAACTGTGTTCTTCGAAGGACGCATTGCAGTTCCTCAGATTCAAAGTCTCAAGGATATCATTCTCAAGGAGGCTCATGAAACTCCTCTATCCATTCACCCTGGAAGTACAAAGATGTACCAGGATCTTAAGACTCTGTATTGGTGGCCTGGCATGAAACGTGAAATTGCTCAATACGTTTCTGAATGCGACGTTTGTCAACGTGTTAAGGCAGTCCATCAGAAAACAGCAGGTCTACTCCAACCTCTGAAAATTCCTGAGTGGAAGTGGGACATGATTGAAATGGACTTCGTTACTGGGTTTCCAAAGTCCAAAAAGGGCAACGATGCAATCTTCGTTGTTATTGATCGTCTCACTAAGGTTGCTCACTTCTATGCTGTAAAGGAAACTATCTCAGCTAGCCAGTTAGCAGAGCTCTACACAGCAAAGGTTGTTCCTCTTCATGGTGTTCCATTGGAAATAAGCTCAGACCGTGGAAGTATCTTCACTTCCCATTTCTGGAAGAGCTTTCAAGAAGCGTTGGGCACCAAACTTCTGTTCAGCACAGCTTATCACCCTCAGTCTCAGGGGCAAGTCGAAAGAGTCAATCAGATTCTCGAGGATATGCTCAGAGCATGTGGTCTCTCCTTTGGCATGAAATGGGAGGATTGCCTTCCATATGCTGAATTCTCCTACAACAACAGCTACCAGGCAAGCCTAGGCATGGCACCATTTGAGGCACTGTATGGTCGCAGATGCAGGAGTCCAATCAATTGGTCTGGAGCTGGTGAACGTTCACTTTTAGGCCCTCACATTGTTAAGGAAGCCGAGGAGAAAGTTTGTATCATTCGTGACAATCTCAGGATTGCTCAGTCTCGTCAGAAGAGCTATTATGATAGCAAGCACAGGGATATGATCTATGCACCTGGTGATAAGGCATATCTCCGTGTAACTCCCCTCAGAGGCACTCATCGTTTTGGTGTGAAAGGAAAGCTTGCACCAAGATACATTGGTCCTTTAAACATCCTCTCAAGACGTGCAGAAAATGCTTATCGTCTTGAACTTCCAGAAAAACTATCCAAAGTGCACGATGTGTTCCACGTGTCACAACTCAAGAAGTGTTTCAAAGATCCAGATCGTGCAGTGGATCATGATTCCATTGAACTGCAAGATGATCTATCTTATGAGGAGCACCCTATTTGTATTCTCGATGAGACCGAGCGTAAGACTCGCAACAAGAGCACCAAGTTCTTGAAAGTCCAATGGTCGCATCATTCCGATAAAGAGGCAATGTGGGAGACCGAAGAGGATCTTCGCAAGAAGTATCCGGACCTTTTCACATCTCAGTAAGGAATCTCGGGGCGCGATTCCTTCAAGGGGGCGTTTTGTAACATCCCAAGTATGAAACATCCCTTAGAATGTTTGATTTATTGTTTTATTCCAAGCAATGCATCATGTCATCATCTCATTGCATTTGTTTTATTATTGTTTGCATTGTTACTATTTGTTTTCCATCCATTTATCTTGTTTTTCATAAATCAAACTCAAACAAATTCAAATGGTTATTTTCATACTTGCTCTGTTACAACTTTTGGAATAAAAATAACAAATAAAAACAACCATTTCTATTCCTTGTTTTTCACCCATTAAATTGTTGGTTTAATCAAACCATTAATTCAAGCAATTATTTCTAATTCATTTCAAGTTCAAACCAATTCTCAAATCAGTACCCTTTTGAAGCCATAAATTTCACCACACATTTGTATTCTTAAAATCATTTAAAACCCTATTGAAAATGCCTTGTTTTTCTTATATTAATTAATATTGCAAATTTCAATCAATTTGGGTTTAATTTTAAACAGCAAGCAAACATTTAAAATTTTGAAAACAAAAGCTACCAAATGTTTGCTTTTCACCTAAGGAATTTATCCTAATTTTTCCAAAATTTTCTATGAACAAAAACCTATGTTTTTCTACCAAAAGCAAAAGCTACAAAAAAAAACAGAAGGAAAAAAATAAAAATAAAGCAAAACCTACAGCGCGCGCGGCAGACAACGCAATCCAGCCCACCTAACCTAACGCGCGCGCCAGCCCAACCCATCTAACCCCGCGTACCGCTTTGATTTTCGTGCTCCTCTTCTGATTTCAGTACGGCGCTCCATCCGTGGCGCCACCGCGACCGCGCGGCGACGCCGGCGGCCAACCACTGCATCCTAGCCTCTATAAGAGCCCTAGGGCACCCGCAGACCAACCCTAGGCCCCTAGGTTTCCTCTCCCCTCTCCGCCGCCGTCGTCTGCTTCCTCCCCGGCGGATTTTCCTCCCTGCTCCACCTCACCGGCGGCAACTACTCTGAAGATTCCGATGGCGCCGCCGCGTATCGCTCCCACTTAGCCACCCACCTGCTGCAATCGCTTCACCGCTCCTTCCTCCTCCCCTTGGACACCAGAAACAACACCGGTGAGCCTCAGATCGACGCCGTGATCTCTTTCCCCTCCGGCCACCGTGCGCCATTGACTGAATCCGACGTGCGCCATTGACTGAATCCGACGTGCTCGTCGACGTTGCAGGGTCTCTCTGCACCGTTCGTTCCCTGGAATCGCTTCGCCACGTCGTCCTCTACTCGTTGAACACCTGCGGGAGCCCGGAGCACTGCTACTTCCTCGCCGTCGTCTTCGACATCGCCGCGGCCGCCGTCGTCAGCTAACGTCATCACCGAGCCGCTGCTTCGATTACAACGGTGGTGAGCGCCGTTCTTTTCCCTCTCTCCCTCCTCTGCATCCGTGCTTTGATCTGCAACGTTCACGCACTCAGCTGTATCGAGAACCACCGTGGATCATCGCCGGCGAGCTCTGTCTGACGGACGAGCAAACGTTTGTTCGTCAGATTTCAGCTAACTCCGAACTGAATGTTAACCTGAATGCGTTCCCCTATCTGTCAAACACCACAGCGCAGCGCACTGGTACTGAACTTTGTGCGCGCAGCGCAGGGCGCGGGTTCGAGCCCGCAAGCCCCCAATATTTTTGCTCCTTTTCCTTCCCAGCGAGCAGGCCCACTGTCATAGACCCCCACGGCCACGCAAGCGTTGCGCAGCGCCACGCTGGCCACTGGCCCACGCGGCAGTGGCTGCGTGTAAAGGCCAGCGCGGTAACAAAAGTGTTTCTGCGAAATTCCAAAAATTCCAAAATCTTTTAATAAACAGATTTGAAACCAAACTTCAAAATTTAATATCTTTTGTTCTATAACTCGAATAAATAAAAACTTTATATGTTTTCTGATCCAAATTTTCTAAACTTTCCAAATATCCAATTTGTGTTCTGTTTTGAGTTTTCAAAATACATTTAAAATTCAAATTTGAATAATTCAAATGTAATTTGCAATAAGTCATAAATAATTCAAACTATTTCCAAATAATACAAATAAAATATGTTTTTCACACCTTTTCGAATGTTCTATTCAAATATAAAATTTGTTTCATTGTTTGAATAATTTAAATTGCCTAAATAATTTAATACTTTTTTAATTCAATTAAATTTGATAAAATCATAACTTGCTTAAAATAAAATATTTTTAAACATGCAAAATATGTTTTCAAACCACCAAGGTATGAACTTTTCAAATGTGAATTTGAATTTATGGTTTGAACAAATAAAATTCAAATAATATTCAAACTTGTTCTAAATTCAATTAAAACTTGTTTAATATTGTTTAATTCATAATAAATTCATCCTAATTCAAATTTCAAAATGTGAAACATGTAATCCAACTAAAATTTGATGTTCTTTCAAATATAAATTTTGTTAATTGTTTTGCACACTTTAAATTGGTGAAAACAATAATTGCATGTGTGGCATGTTTAAGTAACCAAAAATTTTCCAAACTTAATAAATAAGTTCTAAACTTGTTTTATTCCTTTTTCCTTTGCATCTATCATTGTTATTTATTGTTATCTGTTGTTATCTTGTCATCATCATCATGCATGCATCACGATAACAACTATCACATAATAAATAATTGTAAATCAGTTGTTCCACTTATTTCAGTGGATCCTTTTCCATATGCAACCCTTGCATATGGGTCCATTTAATTTGTGCTATCATGTTAGTCAGTTTATTTTGCTGCACTATTAATTTTTCATGCATCATATTGATTGTGCACAATGCCATGGCAATGATTGTTTACACTCCTGTTGTGTTTGTTTGCTTCTTCTCGAATAGACGACGACGTTGAGGCAGACGACCTTTACAGCACCCCTTCTGAGGATCTAGCTCAGTACCCAGCTGTTGAGTTTGCAGGCAAGTTATCACTCACATGAACCATTGTGTTCCTTTCAACCCTGGTTACCGATACTTTCCGTTGTCTATATCTTGCTAGCCTTAGTGGTAGTTGTTTCTGTTACGAACCTATCACATGATTCCCTGAGCCTTGATATTGCCTCATCACCCCTCCTACAACCCTATTGATTGAGCCCGTGTCTTACTAGCATGCTTAGGTTGTTTTGCTCGAGTCTGTTACCCGTTACTTTCAGTTACTATATCTTTATTATGTTCTGGGGGCTCGATGTTTAATCAATCCATCAATCATGCTAATGTTATTACTGTTAATAATAATTTGATGATAAGGCACCGGCAGGAGGCCCTGTGTGGTTTTGAGGCCTGCTAGTGTCGACCCTAATAGGAAAAGGGTCTTGTCTACTGATCCATGATGAGCGCACTACCCGCATGTGGGAAGCGAGTATGGGCGCCCCCCTCAATTTGATTCGATTCGCATCTCGTCCAAATCATCTCATTTAGTTCGTTCTTTCTATTTGTCGCATGCATGTTTTTGCGAGCCCAGCGCAGGGTGGAACTTTTGTAGTCGGCATATAGGGGGACACGGTCTTAGAGTGCTATGAGGGTCCCTTTTCTTCGGGGCTTGATTAGCCGTGCGCCCAAGGTGCTTTGGGCTTGATGCGGAGAAGAGTTGAGTTGTGTTGAGTGCCCCGCTTGGTGGGAGGCATCCCATCTGGCGGGTTATTCATACGTGTACGGCCAAATTGGTGCAACCCTGCAGGGATAATCTTCTCGAGAAGCCGTGTTTTCCGCGGTTATGGATTACTTGGTGAAAGTACTGGCTAACAAGTACTCAGGACAACTTAAACTAATGAATCACAATCTCACACCCCATGATTATCAATTTGACTAGTAATAGGATTATTGCCACAATAACTTGTTTCATCTTAATCCAACTGTGTGAGTTATCCTCGGACTGCTTCTTTGGATAAGGGGCGATATCCAGGATGGGTTTGTTTGAAGTTATCTTCCAGTTGGTTACAACCCTCGTTCTTATCCCCTCTCTGATAGTTGGAATTGATAGAATCTCTGTAGTTGGTTAGCGCAGCCAGTTGCAGCATCCTATATATCCCCTTCTTTCCGTTGAACCCAAGTCATCTGTGCTTGTGTTGACGGGCTATACTTTGGTGAACTGTGAGTCTTGCTTGCCAGTACTTGGATGTACTGACCCCGTTGGGGCTGTGGTTTACGCAGACTACGACTACGGCTACGATGACCACCAGGATGGCTACTTCGTGGAGTTTGACGAGACTGCAGACGAGTAGTTAGCTGGACCAGGGCTGGATCCAGGACCTACGTGGATGGGCTTCGTCTTCTTTATTTTCTCCGGCTTCTTAAGTCTGTTGGATTTGTCTGTACCCAGACACCTTTGATTGCTTCCGCTGATGTAATGAATGCTATGTTGGGACATGTGTCCTCTGGATGATTGTATTTGTTATTTCTGCCTTAGTGAAGGCCATTTGCAACTTTATTTCAATCTTTTGTGTCTTAGAGATAAGTTGTGATCATCATTCGTTCAAAGCTGTTGACGTACGGTGCGTGATTGATATGAAGTACGTCGACAGTAGTGCCTATGACTTCTAGTGGATAGTTTACATCGACGGTGGAATAGCAGGGTTTGTGTTGTCGCGTATAAGCGCAGGCCTACCAGGAAGCTGGGACGTGGGAGCAGTTATGCCCCATAATCCAAGCACCTGCTATCCAGTTCGTACGATGAGTATCCCTTAGGAGCCAGGGTGCGACATAGCACTTCTCTTGTAAAGCTCACCACCAATGATAGAATAACCTTTTGCCCGTCTCTGGATTTGCCGGGCTACGACTTCCTGCTGTGGTAACTCGTCCCGCAATAGAAACGCCAAGAACGGCTCAGTCCACTCTGGAATAGCGCGCACCGCGGCCACAAATTCCGAGTCTGGGTCTCGGTTAGCTATTTCTTCTTCTGACTCGGTTTTAACAGAGGGCTGCCACAATTCATCCAGGAAAACATTAGGTGGAACCGGCTCTCGACGAGAGCCGAGTCTCGACAGGGCATCTGCAGCCTCGTTCTTTCGCCGGTCAATGTGCTCCACCTGATATCCTGAGAAAGACCCGGCAACTTTGTCCACCTCTCTGCGGTATGCTGCCATTGTTGCATCCTTCCTGTCCCACGTTCCTGAAACCTGCTGTACCACAAGATCCGAGTCTCCGTAGCACATTATACGCTTAATGTTCATCTCCTTTGCTACACGTAATCCATGTAACAAGGCCTTGTACTCAGCTACGTTGTTAGAGCAATCAAAGTGAATTTGCAAAACGTAACGTAACTTATATCCTTTTGGCGATGTGAGCACAACACCAGCTCCTGATCCTTCATACTGCTTTGAGCCATCGAAATGCATAACCCATGATTCTGAACTTGGCACCAGCAAGGGTACGTTTGTCTGAGTCCATTCATTAACAAAATCAACCAGCGCCTGAGACTTGATTGCAGACCGGGACTCGTAATTGATATGGTAATCACCCATCTCGATGGCCCACTTGGCTACCCTTCCTGTAACATCCGAATTTCTTATGATATCTGCCATGGGTATGGAACTTACCACCGTAATGGGGTGTTCTTGAAAATACGGCTTCAATTTCCGACTGGCCATGAATACCCCCAAAAACCAGTTTCTGCCAATGTGATACCGTTGCTTTTCTTCTGATAAGACCTCGCTCACATAATAAACCGGTCGTTGCACCGGGTAATCCTTTCCATCCTCTTTGCGCTCAACCACGACTACTGCACTAACTGCCCGAGGCCCGGCCGCAACATAGAACAACATGGGCTCTTTGGGACCCGGTGCTGCCAGAACCGGTGCTTCAGACAACTGCTTCTTCAGAGCTTCGAATGCCTCATCCGCCTCTTGATCCCATACGAATTTGTTTGTTTTCTTCAAGAGTCGGTATAAGGGTATTGCTTTTTCTCCGAGCCGAGATATGAACCGGCTCAGTGCCGCTACGCGTCCTGTAAGTTTTTGGACATGTTTCAATTCCTCTGGCTTTTTTAGGCTCTGAATAGCTTTGATCTTGTCCGGGTTAGCCTCGATTCCCCGCTCAGAAATGATGAAACCGAGTAATTTCCCCGCAGGAACTCCAAACACACATTTTGTTGGGTTGAGCTTCATTTGATATCTCCTCAGGTTTTTGAATGTCTCTTTAAGGTCGTCAATGAATGTTTCTGCGTTCCTTGTTTTGATCACCACGTCATCAACATAAGCATGGACATTGCGCCCAATCTGATCCTCGAAACACTTCTAAATGCACTGTTGATATGTTGCGCCAGCATTTTTCAATCCAAAGGTCATGGATTTGTAACAAAAGGCTCCAAAGGGGGTTATAAACGACGTCTTCTCCCAATCCTCCTCTTTGAGCTTTGTCTGATGATACCCGGAATAGGCATCCAGAAAACATAGCAGGTCACTTCCCGCCACTTCATCTATGATCTGGTCTATCCATGGAAGGGCAAACGGATCTTTTGGACAATGCTTGTTGAGGCTCGTGTAATCTATGCACATTCTCCACTCGTTATTCTTTTTCAACACTAAAACCGGGTTTGCCAACCACTGGGGGTAGAAAACCTCCATGATAAAGTCGGCTGCCAGGAGCTGAGCTACCTCTGCTCCTATAGCTTTTCTTCTTTCCTCATTCATTTTCCTCAAACCTTGCTTCACTGGTCGGGACTTGGGATCAACGTGTAAGCTGTGTTCAGCAAGTTCAGTCGGGATACCCGGCAAGTCGCTAGGTGTCCAAGCAAAAACATCCTGATTCTCGCGGATAAACTTGATGAGCGCGCCTTCCTCCTTGCTATCAAGGTTTGACCCTATGGCAAACTGCTTGGAAGAGTCGCCCTCAATGAAAGCCACCATCTTCGTGTCTTGGGTTGCCTTAAACTTAGCTCTCTCATCATCATTATTTGGTTTCTTCAAAGCGGTTCGATCTTGCGGGTCTACCTGAGACCTGTAATACCTGAGTTCTTCCTTTGCACAAGCTTGTTCTGCAAGTGCCGCATCTCCCTCATCACACTCTGCTGCCACAGCCCTGTTCCCATGTATAGTGATGGTTCATTTAGGACCCGGAATCTTCAGCTGTAAGTACACATAACACGGCCTTGCCATGAATTTGGCGTAAGCCGGCCTTCCAAACAGTGCATGATAAGGACTACGCAACTTCACCGCCTCGAATGTGAGCCACTCCACTCTGTAATTATCTTTGGATTCTCCAAAAGCAACCTCTAGTGTTATCTTTCCCTTAGGGCAGGCCGAGTGTCCTGGTACAATTCCATGGTAAAAATTGGAGCTTTTCTACAGCTGAGACTCCTTGAGCCCCATACGTAAAAAGGTCGCCCAATGTAGGATATTGATGCTACTCCCGCCATCCATCAGAACCTTCTTTAGCTCATAGCCATTGACCTGCGGCGCTACCACCAAAGCTAGCACACCCGGATGTTCTATTGCTTCCGGGTGATCCCTCCTACTCCATGTTACTTCCTGATCTGACCATCTCATGTATCTTGGAACACCTGAAGAAACCGAATTTACAGCTCTTTTGTGTATCTTCCTCTCTCTCTTGGAAGTCCCGGTGGTGTGAATATGATACTTCCCTAGCTGCTTTGGGTTACTCTGAAAGCCCCCTGCACCACCTTGGTTGTTACCCGGGTTACCAGCTCCTGCGTTACCTGCGGGGGGTGGCCCATTGCTCGGGTTTCCACCCAGACCCGGTCCTCCTCCCCGGCCTGCGCCTTGCAGGGCTTTCTGTATCTCTTCGTTTTTTCCACCTCTGTAGGTCTACACATTGCTCCAACGAATGATTAGCCGGCCTACCGTTCCTACTATGGCGCGGGCAAGGCATCTTAAAGGCTTCTATGTGATTAGTCGGCCGTGGTGGCCCCTGATAATTGTTTCCTCCGTTGAAGTTTCCTCCGTTAAAGTTTCCATCCGCTCTAGGTCTTGCCAACCCGGCTTCAGCACTGGCGACTAACTCGGAGCCTCCCTCATACGGACGCTTATGCTGATTGTTTCTATTGCCACCATTGCTACCTCCATTATTATTCGGCGCAACCCCATTGCCGGTTCTTCCATTATTGTTCACACTAGCTTTTCCCTTTTTATCCTCGATATCTTCTTCTGTGGTGTCAGTGGAGGCATGCTTGTTGCATGCGTCCATCAACTCCCCCATAGTAATTTCTGAAACATGCCTGCTGGATTTCATGCGTACCAATTTTTGCACCAAGGGCGTATATCTGCATGTCTTCGCCATAGCTTGTATCGCATCCTTGGGCTGGATATCAGTGGAAGAGTGGAGTATCTCCATAACTCGGCGCACCCAGCTGCGTGCCGACTCTCCCTTCCTCTGCATACACCGATCCAAGTCGTCAATCGTGTATAATTTCCTGCAAGTTCCATGAAAGTGCTTGACGAAAGCCGACTTGAGATCGCTCCACGAACTGATAGACTTCTCAGGCATGTTATTGAACCATAATTTAGCTGCTCCTTCAGACATCATGAGATACATAAATTTGGCTTGGAGCTTTTCTGAAGCGTTGCGAATAGACATGGCCATCTCGTAACTGCTCAACCAGGTCTCAGGATCCATGGTTGGTTCATAGTTGACAACTTTACCCGGCTCCTTGAACTTGTCCGGATAAGACTCGGCCCTGATAGCGTCTGATAAGCATTTGGGTCCGGCTAAGTTTGTCAACACTGGCCTTACCCTCGAAACGTGTGAAACCTCGGCAGCTGCAGCGGGAGGCGCGCCAACTACTAGACTTCGGACTGCAGACCCGGCTGCACGCCTTGCCCGAGAACTATCCACAATAGCCTGTGTTGCTGAGACCGCGGGAGCTGCTGGCCTAAGTGGAGGAGGCGGCATTTGCTGCTGCTCTGCCCTCCATCGCGTTGATGCCGACTGAAGGTTCCTTGTATTGCCTTCCTGCCGACTAATATATGGCGTCCCGTGTATCCCGCTCCTGTTGTCCGGGTAATTGGCTTGCTGGGCCACCGCAGTGCGTAGCATCTCTATAGCCTGCCGGGTCTCTATCGTTTGGGGTGATTCTCCCAGTGGAATACGGTCGAGCGCTAAAGTCGCGGCGTACACGTTATCCATAGGGTTATTAAAGTGACCTGGTGGGGTATGAAATCGTGACGGTGGTGGTTGTACAGTATTGCCCTCAACCACCCCAATAGGTAGCGCAGGTGACCCGGTCGGCACGTTCGCCGGTTGTCCTCCAAGTGTTGCTCATGCATACCCGGTTCCTTGGTTCACGGTTGGGATCGGATGGTCTTGGGGTGTAACAAACAACGCGGCCGGTTGTAGGGCTCCAACTGTCGCAGGCAGTCTCGTCTGATGCCTATGATTATATGCTCTAGCCGTTTGTGCCTGTATAGGATCCTCTAACTCATCCAACTGACGTTGACGCATGGCCATCTGTAATTTCTCGGCTTCTACATCTCTCCTCTGTTGTTCCAACGCTCGTCGGGCCACATCCAGGTCTCTGGCCCGGGCCGCCGCATTTTCCGGGGTTATCACCGTAGCCAACACTGTGGGATCCAAGATCAAGTTGTTGCTGAATAGAGCCGGATTTGGTGGATGTGATGTTCCCGCACCGGCTGTTCTGTTCGCCCTAAACCCGAACATGTTCCTGTGATGTGCAGTTTCGCCTGTTTCGCTTGTGACGGACGTTTGCTCGCCATCGACCCGGGCTCCAGCCGGATTTGAATTAACCGGAGTCTGTTGTTGAGCCAGCGCTTGCGCCGCACCAGCCGCGGCTAATGTCACATCACCCTGGTTTAGATTTATCGCAGGGGCTGTGTAGACCGCAACTCGGCGCGCAATGCCTGGTGACGATTCATATTCTTCTTCCTCGCAGCTATTCTCTTCATACCGATCTTCGAGCAGGTGCAGGATAGATTCGGTATCGTCATCCTCGTTGACCCGGCCACGCGGGGTCCATGCCGGCTCCTCCGGTTGTTCCCTCTTCGTGGTGGGCGCTCTCTCCCGTTCTGCCGTGCCTATCGACTCTTCACCATCCAACTGAACGCAAGTGGCGGCCCCTGACACAGAATCATACTCATTATTGTCAGAAATTAAACCCGACGTACGTACCATACCCACGAAGACGTTGACGCGGCCGATCGTGACGACAGAACCGGTTTCCAACAAGTCCGACTCTGGCCCCCAGCCAGAATCGTTGACAATCTTCTCTCCTTCGGGGTTGGTGACGATCTCGCCGACAACGAGGTTCTTCATGCTTTCCAGAGCTTCTCCCGTGATGTAAACACCTTTGGACGTAGGCCCCATGGTGGGCGCCAACTGTCGTGGGATAGTCACGGCAGACGTTACCAGAGGTAACTTTGTTTGGGGCGAATCGACTCTGGTGTTTGGGAGAGGGTTTAGCTCGAATTGGACACAAGGATTATCCTGGTTCAGCCTCTCCATTGGAGATAATAGCTTACTTCCAGCTGGGATCTTATTAGCTATCGATCTAGAGGCCCGGACTGCAATGTCGCCGAGACTCCACATCTAGGGTTACAAATACTATCTCTCGTGTACCCTAAATCTAGGGTTTCTACTCGAAATCTCTTAGTCTCCCGGATCTATGCCAAGAGGACCGGTTTATATAACACCCGGTTTCCTGACTTTCCTTACAAGATACCTTCGGAGTCCTATTCGGGGTCTACATATAACTCTAAATTACTCTTCGTGACCCCCAAGTCTTGGACTCCACGATTTACACCGCCTCTTGGGTCTTCTAGAACTTCCTTTCCTTGAGCCGGGTTACCGATGCTACCGCCGGCCCGTCAACGAGACCCGGCCCATCATCATTTTACGAGGTCTTCACCCAAACTCCCTCCATCCGGGTCTTTATCCTTCCCCATGGGCCTATCGGGTTAACATCCCCCCAACAGGGATCCCATGCTCCCTCGCGGTGGTCTTGGCGCGGGCCGAGGACGCCGTGGTGGGCTCCGTGCTGGGCAAGGGACGCGGCGGCACGGCCGTCCCGGCGGCGGTGTGGCGACCTGCAGTGGCTTCACGTACCGGTGGAGGCGACGACAACGTATCTAGGAGGCGGAGCAATCCTCGGACGGCGACGGGCGGATCTGGCGGCGCCCTGGTCGAGCTCGGCGGCCGGCGGGTCCAGGCTGCAGCGGGAGGAGACAGCAGTGGCGGCCCTCGCTGGAGAGCGACGGCGCCGTCGGTGGTGGCCTGGCCGGAAGGCTAGGCTACTGGCCGACCGTGATCTTGTCCTGGGCCTAGGCCTGGGCAGATCTTGCCCGTTGGTGGGCTTAGGGCTTTCTGGGTGGCCCAGTTCATCGCCTCCATGGCCGTGGTCTTGGATTTGTGGGCTGCGGGTGCTCGGCCAGCCGTAGGTGTTCGACCTTGGCGTGGCGTGTGTCGACGGGGCCGGCTGCGGTTGAACGGTGGCGGTGCAGAGGCGGAGGAGCGGCGGTGGTGGGAGATCTGCAGGTTGGCAACAGTGACCTCAACACTGCAGCGTGGCGGCGGTGCTCGTCGGGCCTGATCTGGGCCTGACAGGCCTTACTGGGCTAGTCGGGTTGATCCGGGCCTGACAGGCCTGCTGCTGCGTCCGGTCGGTGGCTACCTATGGCGGCGACGGATGTTCTCCTTCTATTGGTTGCGGATGCCGACATCACGGGCCTGTTGGTGTCGTCGATCTATCTCACCAGACATGTTGTTCCCGCGGTGATCGGGTGCCGACACTGTGGCGCAAGGTTGCAGACGCCGGGACGGCGGCCCTGGAAGGTGGACTGCACGGGCGCTTCTACGGCAAGCGACGTGGGAGTGGTGGCGGTCTCGATCTTCGGTCATGTGGGTGGCGTGGAGAGAGCAGCGGGGGACCTGGAGTTGGTGGCAGCTTCTCCCAGAGCGTGTTCGGGAGACCTTTCTCGAGACCAGTGGGCGGTCCGTCTGTGCGAAGTGTGTGTGAAGCGGTTCCCGAGCGAAAGCTCTGCGCCCTGGCGGCGATGCCTGCGGGTATCGTTACCCTCTTGGGGGCGCTGTTGAGGGTACCTTCGCCATGCTAGTGCTCCGGGTGAGAACCCTTGACCTTCTTGGTCTCGACGGCGGTGTCGGATTACGTCATTACCCTCTGGGGGCGCCGTTGTGGAGCTTCGTTCGTCGGGTTTGGTCCGGTTCTCGGTGGCAAGTTAGGATCTCCTTTGTGCTTTTCCTTTTTTTTTCTCTCTTTGTTCTGCTTGTAAGGGGTTTTCCCACCAGCTTGTATTTGTTCGGCCGTTGGGCTTTATTTATAAAGCGGGGCGAAAGCATGTTTCGAGAGAGTAGTATTAGGATAATACAAATTGCTATAAACTTCCGACACTTATTGTGGACCGGAGGGAGTAGTAGATTTCATTGGAGGGAGTACTAAAAATCCTTCCGACTGGGGCTGCTGGGCCCGGGCCGTAGCGCCCGTTGTTATCCTCTTCTATGGCCATATCCGATCCATATCCATGGCCTCGATGTTGTGCTCCTAATCCATGCCCGCCACCAGGCTCCACTCCTCCGCGCCAATGCACGCGCCGCCTCCTCCCTCGGCTTCGCCACGGCGCAGCTCGCCGGCCTCAGCCTTGGCCTCGCCGCCACCGACCCCGTCCACCTCTCCACCAAGCACACCGTCGTTGCCCGTACGTCCCGTCTTCCCTTGGTTTTGTTTATTTTCTACCTTGCCCCAACTGTCAGTCTTGGATGTTGTGTGTACTACAGACAGCTCTCTCTGAATTTCTTCACACCAACTGTCAGTCGTGTACGTTGTATGTTGTGTGTATGTGCAGTACAGTAGGTGTAGCAGAAAATGTGCGTGCTGCTCGGATGATACATGTGAAGATTCATTCCAGCAACAGCATTCGTAACATCCATATGCATTGCTCGGTATTCGTTAACATGCTCTGGAAGTGAAAAACAGAGATTTCACCGACTAGAAATCCGTGGCTCATACCAGTGGAAATTCCTGCAAGTACCATGATTGCATTGCCACATTGTTTCCTCTCCTCACTCGTTGTATGTGTACACTGTACTTTAACATACATACAAGCATCATCATACACGTGCTGCTCCCTCTGATTTTCCTGTAAAACTATGTGTCATGCGTGTATAGTATCAGATAGAAGATCAGGTTTTCATATGGCCAATTCTTGTTCAGCTCCACTCCACATGATGTCCACATTACCAATGCATTGGTCGTTCCTACTCTGGAAAACCGGACGCGAAGATTTCAATGGCTAGAGTTTTGTCTCTGCTCAGTTTCTTGTGGAGTTTAGATAATAGACTCGATAGATAGCCAGCAACAGGCAATTCCATGATGTGCAGACCGAGCTGAATGTGCTCTGGTTGCAGGCTGGATCTGCCGCTTTTTACCCGTAATCTCAACATTTGTTAGTCATCAACTGCACATCTTACCCGTGTAAGGTCAAGTTTAAGTCTAGAAATCTGCCTGAAATCAAGGCTGATGAGTGGAACAGCATCTTTGTTATGTACCTGTTGGGAACATTTCATTTGGTAGTTATGTGTTCGCTGCTGAAGATATGATGCAGCTGATACCATTAAGCAAGGTTTATTCTGAATTCATCATGAAAATATTCATGCCTCTTTTCTTCTCTTGCATGGTTTTTGGGTCCGCTTTCCCTTATTAACTGGTTCTCTTCCTTGTTATATGCAATGCGGGAGCTCCCCGCCCTCTGACGAGGTTCGTCAAAAAGAAGTGGGTCAGCAATCTGAAATTATTTCAGATAGGCACTTGACTACTGATATACGCTATGTGTGTGTGAATCGGTCCTTTCATCTTTGTGGTGACAAAGTCAACAATCATTCATTAGTTATGATTTAATTTGTAGTCGATAAAAAATTGAGTTCTCAAATATATGTATGAACCAGACTAGTCTAATTTCTGGTGGGCTAGGGAGATAACTACCCTCCCAACTAGTGTTTAATAAATAGTTGGTTCTCTTGATTATACAGTAAGGGTACACACTGTACGAGCACCCACTTGATTGATCTTACTCTGCAATAGCAATATATCTATAAAGAGTGGTTAGGACTTGCATCATGTTCTTTTCAAGTGGAAATATTGAATGTATCTCACTCTACAGTTGGCAGCAATCGATCTACATACATTTTTATCTGCCATTAGATAGTGTGTTCTCATATTTTGTTTAGTTAACTTTGCCAACAACTAACATGGTAGTTGGGAAGAGAGAAAAGACATATATCCATTCGACAACAACTAACATGGATGGAGGCAAGAGGACAAAACTCAACTTCAGCCGAGGAGGACTGGTAGTGACATGGATGGAATAAAGAGAAGAAAATTCAACTTTGTCTGAGGAGGATTGGTAGTGACGTGGATGGTAGGAAAAGAAGAAAATCCAACCTTGGCTGAGGAGGACTGGTAGTGACATGGATGCAAGGAAGAGAAGAAAATTAATCTCTGGCTGAGGAGGGCTGGTAGTGACATGGATGGAACGAAGAGAAGAAAATTCATTAAAGTACCCGTTTAGCGCGTTACTCTATCCAAGCTCCTCTTCTATTTATTGGACCTAAACACTCATAGCCTGGCAATGGAGCTTTTAGTTAAGTTCCTGTTGTTCATCCTCACTGTTCCAATTTGCAACTTACCTTCTAGTTCCCAATCAGAGACCAATGGTAGCACCGACCACCTTGCGCTACTTTCCTTCAAGGCTCTCATAAAAGATGATCCCTCCGGAGTACTGAATTCATGGGGCAACGCGTCTGCCAACTACTGCCAATGGAACGGCGTCACATGTGGTGCACGAGGGCAGCGGCGTGGGCGTGCTACATCACTTGTGCTTCCCAGGCTCAACCTCACTGGTATCGTTTCTCCCATGATATCAAATCTCACCTTTCTGAAGAGCCTTGACCTTTCAGAGAATTAGCTGCACGGTCCTGTTCCCCATGATTTCAGTCTCCTCATCAGTCTCGACAGTCTTGATCTGAGCTTCAACGCTCTCAATGGCGAGATCCCGCCCTCCCTTTCCCTTTGCTCCAATCTTCAGAACATCAGCCTTGGCTTCAACAACCTTCAAGGTAAGAAATTTTAATGTTCGTGATTCTATTTATTCTCGGTATTTTTGTATGTTAGTTATCCAAATTTATTGAGATAAACATAAAGGAATGCTTGGATTGTCCAAGATCAAGAATCAGAATACTATGTGTGTATTCATTTAAAAATATTCTATGCATGGATGCCAGATATATTGTATTAATAAATTCAGCAGCTTTCTTGTAGTAGTATTTTTCTTTATCTTGTCCAAGGGCATTTATTTATTTTCTTCTGTTGTAGTATTAGTTTCTTGAATAAACCTATATATTTTACCGACTGTCGTAAAATTCTCTTGCTTTTTGGTTTGGTTGAGAGAAAAAAAGGAGAAAAAGGAATCTAAAATAGAAAGCCAAGAAATTAGAAAAAAATTCTAGATCAAAATATTTACTGCACAAAGAAATAGAAGCAATGAGCAACCATAACGGAAGTTAATATGCTCATGTTGATATTAATTGAGTATGACATGTCACTAATATTGAGATTATGGTCTTAATGCAGGGGAAATCCCTGAAGAGCTTGGAAGGCTTGTGCATCTACAATCACTCAGTCTACTCTACAATAATCTAGTAGGCAGCATTCCTGCTGATTCTTTTCAGAACCTTCACAAATTAGAACACCTATCATTGGCTAGAAACAAGCTTTCAGGGATCATTCCACACTCTTTAGGAAACCTCACTTCATTAACTTACCTGTTTATGGATAACAATAGTTTCACTGGTACGATCCCACCGTCACTGAGCGAACTCTCCTATCTAACCAAGCTAGGCTTAGGAGGTAACAACCTTAGTGGAGCCATACCTCCGTCACTGGGAAACCTTTCTAATCTCTTATGGCTTGACATTGGGTACAATTCCCTTACTGGTATGATACCTACATCATTAGGGAATTTGTACTCTCTTACGCTGCTCCAAATTGGTGACAATCAACTCACAGGCCCTATACCAGCCCAGCTTGGTAATCTTCAGACCCTTATTTACTTGTCGTCAGAGTTCAACAATCTCACTGGGCACCTTCCTAGTTCCCTATTCAACCTCTCTTCAGTCCAACTCTTCTCGCTTCAGATAAACAACCTACAAGGATCATTGCCTGAGGATATGGGTAATAGCTTTCGTCAACTGCAGTCCCTAGACATTGGTGTCAATGAATTTCACGGGTACATCCCATCATCTTTATGTAACTCAAAAAACCTTAGGGAGCTATTGCTAGGAAATAACCTCTTCTCAGGAACAATTCCCCCATGTATAGGACAATTAGATGGTTTGTTTAGGTTGGAGCTAGGTGCCAACCAGTTTAAGGCAAGCGGTCCTACCGACTGGAACTTTCTTGCTGCTCTAGCAAATTGTAGCATTTTGAGCTATCTTGGCTTATCCGGCAATAACTTGGGAGGAATCATGCCAAGCTCACTAGCAAATCTTTCTACATCTCTGCGAATTTTCTATATAGACTACAACACAATACAAGGAACCATACCTGAAGGAGTTGGGAACCTTTTAGGCTTGACACAGATTGCTATGGGTGGGAACTTCCTAGGTGGCAAGATTCCAACTTCTCTTGGCAGGCTAAACATGTTGCAAGACATAGAACTTGAACAAAACAAATTACAAGGAGGGATTCCAACATCGCTTGGAAACCTCACACTGTTGAGCCAACTTCGTTTGGCAGATAATCTACTCACTGGAAACATACCATCCAGTCTTGCAAACTGCCCGCTCAATTGGCTTGATCTTCTAGGAAACAAGTTAACAGGTTCTGTACCAAAAGAGATTCTTCAAATGCCCACGCTTTCTGTCTTCTTGGATTTGCAGGACAACATGTTGTCAGGGCCATTGCCTTCAGAAGTGGGTAGTTTGAAAAATCTGTAGCATCTTGACATATCCAGAAACAAAATTTCAGGTGAGATTCCAAGATCGCTAGGTGATTGTTTGCTCTTGGGATACCTCAACTTGAGTATGAATTTGCTTCAAGGATCCATTCCGTCCTCACTAAGCAACCTACGAGGCCTTGAGATGATTGACCTTTCATACAACAACTTGTCGGGACACATTCCGGAGTTCCTTGGAAGCTTCTCTGGAATTTACCTAAATCTGTCATTCAATGATCTTGAAGGTGCAGTCCCGAAACAGGGTGTCTTTCAGAATCGTAGCGCATTCTTCATCACAGGAAATAGTAGGTTATGCGGGGGAATTCCGGAACTGAGACTGCCCCCATGCTCAAACAAGCTCTCCCGGAACCATAACCCTAGAAAATTCAAGCTTATACTAGCACTAGTTGCAGCCTCCTTATGTTGCATCATCTTAGTTTCCTTGCTGCTCGCCACAAGGTATTTTGGGTGCAGATCATTAAGGAAGTCCCCAACCACAACAGATACCTTGATGAATGAATACCCAAGGGTTTCTTATGGTGAATTAGCAAGAGGAACCGAGGGGTTTTCTCATACAAATCTTATTGGAGTGGGGAGCTTCGGATCAGTTTATAAGGGATTCATACACCATGAAGGCAAAGGCATGACTGTGGCGATAAAGGTGGTTAGCCTTGAGCAGCATAGAGCATCACAGAGTTTCATTGCGGAATGCCAGGCCCTAGGACAAGTTCGACACCGGAACCTGGTGAAGATCTTAACTGTTTGCTCAAGTCTTGATTTGGCAGGAAATGATTTCAAAGCATTAATTTATGAGTTAATACCCAATGGAAATCTGGATGAGTGGCTGCATAATCCAGGTAGAAGAGATGGTTTATTTTTTTCGAGAATGACGGGGGGGTGAGTTACCCCACCGTTTGTATTATTGCTCGAAACAACCAAGGGTTCGGGTTACATGTTGGGAGAGAAGTACAGGGGGGTGTAAGAGGGGGGGGAAACTAGAGCGCACATGTGCGAATAAATCCTCGCAGGGATTGTATCTGTTCACTAAGAATAGCGGGGAACCGGTGTCCCCAAAGGTGCACGTCGTCAGCAGCACGAAGGAGGATCTGGGGCGGGGAGAGCAGCACACCATTGAACGTAGCGTCGTTCCTGGCTTTCCATAGTTGCCACATAACAGCAGCCAAGCCAAGGTGCCATACGGAAGTGTCGACGAGGACGTCAGGTGGCCGAGTGAAGGACCATAGCATCAAGCAGGAGGACGTGGCGACACGGAGACGTCGCCAAGCATCAGCAGCGACCTGGCAGGCGAAGAAGATGTGGTCGCAGGTCTCCGGGGCAGAACAACGCTCGCAACTGTCGGCTGAGGCGCAACCTTTATGAAAGAGGCTGGCACGGGAGCTAAGACGACAAGTGACGGCAAGAGAACAGAAGATTTTGATTTTAGTGGGTAGTTTGGATTTCCAACAGAGAACGGAGGGGGCGTGCACCGTCCCGACAGGGGCGAGCATGCGGTAGACAGCCCGCGAGCTGAAATTGCTCTCAGGGCCCCATGCAAGGAAGCGGTCATCGGGGGATGCATCGAGCGCGAGGTCACCGATAATCCGAGAAGCGGCAGCGAGCTCGCGCGAAGCAACGGAGGAGAGACGGGGCTGGAGGGGAAGCCCGAGGGAGACAACATCAGCGACGGATATATGGTGGCGAGTGCAATGAGAAAAGAGGGCCGGGAACTGGTACCGAAGCGGCCGGTCATGATGCCATCTATCAAACCAGAAAGAGGTGGTGCGGCCACTGTGAACGGAACAGCGGGTCAATGAGCGGTAGAGCGCTAGACAATGAGTAACAACAGAGTCAATATACGAGGCGTGTGTGGTGCCTTGACCGAGGTCAGGGTGGGAGTAAGATCGGAACCAGTCCTTCCATGGGAGATCATCTTCCTGGTGGAGTTTATGAACAAAGTTCATAAGGAGAGCCGTGTTTTGCCGTTGGAGATCCCGTAAGCCGAAGCCGCCCACCTGCACAGATAAACAGACTTTGTCCCAAGCGATTAGACACCTAGCACCCGAGCAAGAATCTTTTCCAGTCCAGAAAAAGGCCCGACGCCTCTTGTCTAGAGCCTCAATCACACCATGTGGCAGGAGAAAGGAACACATAAAATAGGTGGCAAGGTTGTTAAGGATAGCGTTGCAGAGGATTAGTCGCCCCCCGGAAGAGAGTAGCATTGCACTCCAGCCGGAGAGGTTTTTGTCAAACGTAGATATGAGAGGGGCGTACGCGGAGAGGGGAAGTTTGTTGGGAGACAAAGGCAAGCCTAAGTAGGTCTGGGGAAAAGAGGACACCGGGCAGCCCAAGGCAGAGGCAATAGCAGTCGTAGTGTCAGCATCGACGTGCATGGGGATGAAGTTAGACTTATGGAAATTAATAGCAAGCCCAGTAGCGGACGCGAAGTCGTCCAGAATGGTTCTTAGGGTAGTAGCGTTTGAGATAGAGCCTCGACAGAGGATGAGAGTATCGTCCGCGTACTGGAGGACCGCGGGAGACAAGGTGGAGTCAATAGGGTGGTGGAAAGCGGAGCGGTGATGGTGGGATCTAACCATCTTTTGGAGGACGTCGGCGACAATGATGAATAGATAGGGGGAGAGGGCATCACCTTGACGCAACCCGTTTTTACAGCGAATCCAGGGACCCGGGACTCCGTTGAGGATGACGGCAGTATGTCCAGTGTCAAGGATACGAGTCATCCAAGAGCACCACCGATCATCAAACCCGCGGGTCCGCAGTATAGAGATGAGGCTACGCCAGTTGACCGAGTCGAAGGCTTTGCGGAAGTCAATTTTGAAGACTAGGGTTGGGGCTTTACGAGAATGGCAGCAGCGCAGAAGGTCGGCAGCGTAAATAATATTTTCGGAGATACGTCGTCCCGAGAGGAATCCCGTTTGGTCAGGGTCGACAAGATTATGAATGGAGTGTTGGAGACGGGACGTAAGCACTTTTGTGATGATTTTCAGAATGCAGTTTTGGAGGGAGATAGGGCGAAAATCCGCGGGGAGTTTGGCAACAGGGGTTTTAGGGAGCAAGACCAGGTAGGCCCTGTTGATACGTGTTAGGTCAAGCGAGAGGTCATAGAAGTCAGCGAAGATCTTGAGGACGTCAGCGCTAACGGCGTCCCAGAATTTAATGTAGAAGCTTGGCCCAAAGCCGTCCGGACCAGGGCTAGAGTTAGGGTTCATAGCATGAACAGCGTTTTTAATCTCAGAGAGGGTGAAGGGCTCAGACAGGCTCGAGGGGAGATTGTTCGAGCGGGGGTAAATATCATGAAGCTGGAAATTCCATGAGCAAACGCTGGAGGTGCCCAAGAGGTTTTTGTAGAAAGAGTGGAGGATACGGCTTTTGCTGTCATGGTCGGAGAAGGAGACACCATTTTCCTCAAGGACGGGGATAAGGTTTTTCCTGCGACGACAGGAAGCCATCCCGTGGAAATAGCTGGTGTTTTCGTCCCCCTCGATAGCGTAGGGCACCTTCGAGCGGAGCTTCCAGTAGGTCCACCTCTCACGAATAGAGCGGTGAAGGGCATCGGAGGTTAGGGTTCGGAGGCGTTTTTCTAGGGGGTAAAGGGCACGTTTTTCTTCGATGTGGTCGAGGAGATGGAGTAGGATCCTGGCGTCTGTATCCCGTTGGGAGAAATGGGCAGCGGTCTTTGTCCATTTTTTGCAAGTGAAGCGACAAACGCGAAGCCGGGCAACCAGTCTGGCGGTGGCATCTTCTCTGTAAGACGATGTCCAAGCCGAGCGGATTGCACGGCAGAAAGTAGGGTTGATCGCCCAAGAGTGGTCGTATCGAAAGATGTTAGATCGTGGGACGACGGAGGAAACGGTAGCGACAATGGGGACATGATCACTAGTGTCATTCGAAGCCGAAGAGAGGGAGGAGGAGGGGAAGTTGTCATTCCAAGCGTTGTTGATGAGGAAGCGGTCGAGACGAACAAGAGTAGGGGAGGGTCTACGGTTGGACCAAGTGTATAGCCTGTCCCTGAGGGGGAGATCAATTAGACAGAGGTCGTGGATGGAATTATTGAAGAGGGAAGCCTCTCGAGAGTTTAGGTTTGCGTTATTTCGGTCATCGGAAGTCCGGCAGAGGTTAAAATCTCCACACAGAGCCCAAGGAATAGAGTCACCGGGGTCATGTACGAGGAGGCTCGTGAGAAAGTTTTCTTTGAGGGAGGGAACGCACGGGGCGTAGACGTTGCTAATTCTAATCAGCGAGTTATCGGACAAGAAGGTGAGGTCAGTGGAGAGGACGTAGTCCGTCGAGAAGGTGTTATTTAGGGTGAACATAGTTCCGTTCCAAGCCGAGAGGATCCCTCCGGAAGTCCCGACAGCGTCTTTGTGGGCAAAGTGCGAGAGGGACGAGGGGATAAATGACCGGATTTTGGAGTCCAGGGGAGCAGACAGTTTTGTTTCCTGAAGGGCCGCGAAGTGCAGGTTAAGGTGGAGGATATCGGCGTAGATTAGCTTACACTTGTCATCGTCGCCGGCACCGCGAATGTTCCACGAACCAAAACGCATAGAGGAGCTAATCATAGGGGTAAACGAACGACACCACAGGGTACCCAAAAGCAGACTGTATTCTCCAGCACAGATTCAAGGCCCGGTGGCCGTTACAGGGGTTAGACGAGCAGGGAACAAAAAGATCGCAGGATAACTGAGGCCTAGACGCAGCTAGGCGAACAGCAGGGAGAATACAGGCAAACATGCTAAAAAGACGACGACTAGAGGCTCCGAGTCGCACTGATAGGCAGCGGGACACCCGGACGGGAGCTTCGTCGAGGGGCTGGCAGATCATGGGCCACGAATAGGCACCGCGTCCTCGCCGTCCAGGTCAGCGGCGTCGACTCCACACGGAACAGCGAGGGCCTTGAGCTTCCGGAGGGGGATAGGCCCGGGGACGCTGTCGTCAAGCTCGAGGTCAGCGACGGCTGCACGGAGCCGAGGCGAGCCCTTGCTAGCATCGAAGCGGGTGGCCTTCGCGTTCTTGGCACGGGTCAGCATGTCGGTGAAGAGGGGAGGTTCTTTGGCGGCCAGGCGGGAGCTGCGGCGAGCTTTGAAGGTCGAGTCAGCGGCTCTTTTGCGTCTGGCGCGCCTCTTCCGCTCAGTCGCCTCGTGTTCGTCTCCGGAGGCGGAGAAGGCAAGAGCGGCAAAAGCATCGGACAGAGCAGCGTTGCCGTCCGAGGCCGCGCCGGAAGCAGCGCCAAACGAGGGCGGCGGCAGAGGCTCGGCAGCGGGGACAAGCTGAGTCGGGGGAGTAGCCAGGGTATCATACCACTGCAGGGCAGGCAGAGAGAGGTTAGCGACGGGAGTAGATGGGTTTAAAGACTCTGGGGGAAGAACAGGTTTCACCTGGTCGGCATCAAGGCCTGCCTCGGGGAACTGAGCCGCCATCCTACGGCCGAGCACCTTGTTCCAAAGGTCAACGGGCGAGGCGGTGTCGGGGGGAGGCACGACGCCCCGGCGAGAGAGGACCCGGGACCAGAGATCAAGAACAGCGGTTTCCTTGCCGCGCGGGAGAGGCTCGGCCGCAGCAGGAGGGTCTTGGCGAGGGAAGGCCGGCGAGTCGTAGTCGATGTCATCCAGGCGCCTGCCACCGCTGAAGGGGGGCTCGGGGGCGGCATGGGAAGCAGAGCGGCCGGCGGAGTCCCCGCCACCGCCGCCATAGTGCCGAGCGCGGGAGAGGTCCCCCATGGAAGAGCACCAGGTGCGGACGACGTGGACGGCGACCTCCGTGGTAGTCTCCCCTTCGAAATCGCGCAGCAGGAGAGAGTGTGGGATCTTGCCGGCGTGCTCGAGGTGGAGGATGAGGCGCACGGAGGAGAAATCCAGCTCATTCAAACAAAGGGGGTCAATGCAACATACGCTTCCGATCGATCGGAAGGCAGTGCGAATCCCCCCTTCGTTCCAGTGCTCGAGCGGAAACCCCACTGCGGAAATTTGGGCGAAGCAGCCGTAGCTCCAACCGAAGCGGTTGTCCGAAGTCTCCGGCCGCTCGAAGGAGATGGAGTGCCCGTTGTAGCTTAGAGGAGCCATGGAGATCGCCGCCTTGCGGTCCTCTTCGGAGGCGAAGATGAGCATCGAGGCCCCATAGAAAGAGGCGGCAAGCCCAAAGGTGGGGTTGCCACCGACCTCCTCCATGGCGCGGCGTAGCAGGAATCCAGGGCTCGCCGCGGGCGGGTCGATCAAAGCGAAAGCGAACTTGCGGGAGAAGGAGGGGTCCCCCACCAGTGGCATGAAGCATTCAGCGCTAGCCGGCCGCAACGGGGGGATCGCCGAGGCAGCAGCCACACGGGGGCCCGAGGTGTTGAGGGAGCACTGCGCGGCGTCCATGGAGGCGGGAGACGGCGAGGGCAGGCGCACACCGCGCGGGAAGGGAGTAGGTGGACGGAAGAGCGGGGGCCCGTAGCGCTTCTTCTCCTCCGCGCGGAAGGCCCGAGCCAGCCACCCGCCCTGGGGGGAGGCAGGAGAGCGTTCGCCGTCAGGAGAGGTGGAGTCCGAGCTCACGAGGTCGACGAAGGTTTGCATCCTAGCAGGGGAAGAGGGGGCGGACTGAGTACAAGGAATCGAAGGATTCGAGGCGAGGGAGAAGCGCACGGGAGGGAACTTACATGAAGGACTCCGGTGGCCGTTCCTTCCGCACTTGCAGCGGACGGGCTCACGGCACTCACGGACGGGGTGCTCGGCGCAGAGGCACCGGAAGCACCGGCGGCGCTTGGGGGGAAGGTGGAAGATGGAGGTACGGGAACGATTTGGTTGAGGAGGGGAGGGGGTGAGCAGGGCGGCTAAATAGGGGGATTTGGAGGCGACATCGAGGCCCGGACGGCGCGGCGCTGTGCCAGGGCAGCTAGGCGCGGCGCACGCCATGGGAGAGGCCTGCGCAGCGGCGGGATCTCGCGCGGCGCCGATGTGACAAGGCGAGGAGGCAGGCAGGTCCGGAGTGGGGGAGGGGGAGACACGCTGGATAGGGGATGGAGTCGTGGTGCCTCGTATTTTGGAGCACGGGGGAGTTGATTCCGATGCGGACGCCCGAGGGGCCAGGTCGCGGGGGGAAAAGGCGCACGCGTTCCGGTCGGCAGAAAGCTGGTCCACGGGCGCCTGCGTCCGTCCCGACAGCACGTTGCAAACCGAGCCGTTGACGCGAGGAAGCGGCGGTGGGGCCAGCAACGGGGAAAAAACGGCGGATAATCCTGGTCACTGCATGCATTGACCTGGTCAGCAGCCGTGGTGTCACTGGAGGGTGGGTCCGGAGGGAGGGGGGTTGGCAAGCAACAAGGGCAACAGAGGGATCATTGTCTTCTCCGGCGCCGAGGAGAAGAATCTCCGCATCCCTGGCCTCGTCGCGCGAGGAGTGGAGCCGAAAAGAGGATTGGCCGAAGGAGAACTCAGCGAACGCGAGGATCATGGCCGTGATCTTGGGAGAGGCGGAGAGGGAGGAGAACACGAAGGGGCTCACGTGGGCAACTTGGAAGGAGTCTCCAAGATCGGTGAACCTAAAATTAAGCGCATTTTTGACGAGGAATCTGTTGCAGCGAGGAACCCGCGCCGCTGGCGTGATCCAGAAGCGAGAGAGTGCTCGAACACTCGGGGGAGAAGGGGAGAAGGCCACCATGGTGTGAAAGTTGCGGTAGACGGAGAGGAGGAAGGCCGAACCTGGGGTGGAGCGGAGTTTGCCCGGGAGCCGCGGCCAGCGTCGGCGGGCCCGAGCTGGCACGGCGCGGTCGTCGCAGGGGAGGTCAGCCGGAGTATCCGTGCAGCGCGAGGCGGCGACAGCGGCAGGGGCCTCCGAGGGCGCGGCAGCGGCGCTCCGAGCCGAGGAAGAAGTGATAGCCCATGGGAGGGGAGGCGGGGTGGAGGCGGAGCAGGGAGGCGGGGACGGTCCCTAGGGGAGCAGGCATCTCCGCCATGGCCTCCGCCGGCGGCGGCAACGAGGGGTTGCGGAGCCAGAGGGAGCTAAGAGCTTGCCATCACTTTCTCCTCTGAACTGAATAAATCGCTGATCTCTTGATTTTTTTGTGGCTCCTCGCTGAGGGGAGATGGTTTAGATATCAGCCAGAGATTAAACATTGCTATTGATGTAGCCTCGGCGCTTGATTACCTCCACAATCATCAACCAAGACCCATAGCCCATTGTGATCTGAAGCCAAGTAATGTTATACTAGATTATTACCTGGTTGCTCATGTCGCCGACTTTGGACTAGCAAAATTTCTATCTGAAGATGCACATAATTCAACTAGCATGGAAGGACTGAGAGGGACTATCGGATACATCGCCCCAGGTAAAAGCCCATTGGTCTAGTTCAGTTTACTATTTTAGGCACATTTCTGCACAGGTAACATGACCAACATACGCATACGATGATTCACTCAGAATGATCATCATTTTCATGCCATTCTCGAAAATATGAGATGCTGCTTCTGTTGGAGCAACAAAAAAAAAACTAGGACCATTTTCAATAATATTAACCTGCTATATCGTCAATACTCCATTGATACTTTCAATTCACTTCTTTGTTCCAGAGTATGGAATTGGCAATGAAGTTTCTACACAAGGGGATATCTTTAGCTATGGTATACTTGTTTTGGAACTATTCACTGCAAAATGACCAACTGATGACACAGTTAGGGAAGGTCTTAGCCTTCATCATTACGTCGAGATGGCATTGCCACAGAGAACATCAGAGATAATGGATCAAAGTTTATTCCCAGCTGAGCAGATAGATATAGAGTGTGCCACTTCAGCTCTCACAGTTGGCATCCAATGTTCAAAGCAGCCAACCATGCATGGTTGGAGGAAGCAAGAATGCATCTTTAGAAGAAACTAGTAGTTGAGCACAGCGCTGTTTATGTTTTCAGAAGAAAGAATGCATCTTCAGATATGGTATAATAAGAAAGAAAAGGCGAGCAGAAAAGGCAAATCACCTGGCTAGTTAAAGTGACCTGTGTTGTTGCATGCTTGAGAAACTTGGAATCTCTCATATCCATGCCCCAAGCATGTTGATGAGTTAGCCTTGATCTTGGGGTAAGTAACTTTACTTCCCATGCCCTACTTTCTTTCTCCCCCAACCTATTGGAGCTAGATTGCTTCCACTGTTGGAAGTCCCCAAACAGAGAACACCGAGACGCATGCACCGTCCAAACCAAGCAACCCCTCTCCTCTCCTCTCCATGGACGACAAGAATGCTTCTTCTTCTTCTTCCCAAGCATGATCTCAGTAATTGTCAAAGCTTATATATATCCAAGAGAACCTCCTTCATCTCCATCATCCATCCTCCCTTCCGTACAAGAAAGAAAGAGAGAGAGCAGGTCAGCTGGGTCTGCAAGAAACAGCCACCTCCAAGCTGCAAGCAAAGCACGAGCAGCAAGAATCGAACAATGGCGACCAAGGCGAGCGAGATGGTGTTCTTCGACGTGGAGGTGGCCACGGGACCGTCGTCAACCGTCTCCCCGGACATCCTCGAGTTCGGCGCCATCCTCGTCTGCCCCCGGCGCCTCACCGAGCGCTCCAGCTACTCCACCCTCATCCGCGCGTCCACCTCGCTCGCCGACGAGCTCTCATCCGGGCCGTCCTTCACCGAGGTCGCCGCCGACGTCTTCGATCTCCTGGACGGCCGCGTGTGGGCGGGCCACGGCATCCGCCGCCACGACATCCGCGAGGCCTTCGCCGCGGCCGGCATGGACGCGCCGGAGCCCGCCGGCGTGGTCGACTCCCTCGATGTGCTCGCGCGGCCACTGTTCGGGCGCCAGGCCGGCGGCGACCTCGAGATGGCGACGCTGGCGAACTACTTCAGGATTGCCGTGCAGCCGGCGCGGCGGAGCTGCCTGGACGGCGCCAGGTTGAGCCTGGAGGTGCTCAAGCGCTGCGCGGGCGCGCTGCTGCTCGAGTGCAGCCTCCGCGGCGAGGACGCCGGCGGAGACACGTCCAAGGCGACGCCGCGGGCAACCGGCAGGAGCACGTCCACGGCGACACCCAAGCCTGGCAGCAACAATAAAAAGAACAGCACGTTGGAGATGGCGTTTGGCCGTGCGGCGGCGAGCGCGGCAACGCCGGCGCCAGCTGCGGTTGCCAGGCCGAAGGTGGACGCGACGGCGTCGTGCAAGAGGGACATCAGGGGAAAGGCTGTGGTGGTGGCGAAGAAGGGGTTGACGACGACGACTGCCACGGCTAGTGGCGGTCGGCGGGTGCGGGCGCCGGCACCACCGTTCGGCATGGTCCTCAGGCACCACGCCAGGGCCATCGTCAGATGAGATGACGACTCATAGATCTCACCACTAACTGCGCAGCTTAATAATGTCCGACTCTGTTCCATCATTCATTTGTAAACAGTGTACATAGTTCAACCTCAGGTCTGATTTTATAACATTTGTTCTAGTTAAGAAAATCAAAATCATATTGTTAAAACAAGATTCATTTCATTTCTTTTGTGAAAAAATGTTGTAAAAACATAAAGAGCACATAAGAGATTGTGTAGCTCTCTGTCCATAGTTTTTACCTTTTTATTTGATAACATTCGTTGTAGTGAATCACCATCATCATGTTGTAAAAACACAATTCATTCCATTTCATTTGTGTCCAATTGTCGTACAAACAAAATTCATTCCATTTCTTTTCTGACCACAACCAGGGCATCGAAATCTGCGAATAACAATTCAGCTTTCATGTACTTATGGGTTTATTGTTCTCCCCGGCAGGTATTAATCATAGTATTCACATGGATTGAAATCGCAGGCTACTTTTTATATCCTGATGGGGTTCCTACCACGATTTACTAACTGGGGAGGCAACAACAAAACAAGAAGAATTTAACTAGGACAAAGAAGCCAGAAAAACAAGAGGAAACGTCCGTTTCATGTCGTCCATCAGCATCAGATTCATCTACCACAACTTTGAGCAGCATAGTACATCCATATGTTATCCATGTTAACATCAAAAGGACAACAAGAACCATGCTGCTTTCTTGGAACAATGAAATACTCCCATGTACAAAATATAGTTTTCGGCATCAGATTCATCTACAAGAACCCTTCCGCCCGATGATTATTCATGTTAGCATCAAAAGGACAACAAGAAATTATGCTTCCGAACAACCAATACTCCATACCGTAATATACAAGTAACTTAAGTAAATACTCCCTCCGTTCAACAATAGATGACTTCCACATATCTAGATATAGATGTATCTAGACATATTTTAGTGTGTAGATACATCCATATATCTATATGTCTAGCTACATCCATATATAGATATATGGAAGCCATCTATTATTGAACAGAGGGAGTACTAATTAACCAACACGCCAAACATAGCACAATTCACACTACAGCCATGTGCAAAGCATTCTCAAAAACATGGGTTCAAAGCTGGCCAGCTCAAGCAAATACTAATTGACCAAAGCCAGAAAAAAACAAGATCCACTGTTACAGCAATGTTCATACAACTTGTGTCAAGTCTATACAAAAGACCAGCAAAACTGCATTCCAGTCACTGGGAAAATCATCACAGATCATGGTGCAGTTCACAATCACCAAATTAATCGTACCACCAGTGCACAAGAAACTGAGGGAAATAATATGACAACAGTTTGAGCTTCAGCAACTCCAGATTCACAAATGGTACAATAATAGAGCAGGGACCATCCAGATACAATACAATACAATACTACATCACACAAAATTGATAATTTCAACATCAGAAACATAATAATATCTTAGAAGCTGTAATAATAATAAAGCAGCAGCCAAAAAAGATATATAATAGAATAGAATAGTTTCTTCTTCATTATGCATCCGAATGCAGGACAGGACGGGTATTTACAGACAATGACCACACACCCACAGAACCCTTGCTAGAAACACATTACAAGATGTAGGTACAGGACAACGGCGGACCGAGACTTCTCTTATGTACATCCGGAAGCTCTCTGCTGCGATTGTGCAGTTCCAAAAGCCACAACCACTAGGGCGGGCGGACCACAAACTCGACTCTGAACTCAAATAGACAGATACTACTACTAGCTTAAAATTAAGGGGGAACTAGCTGCTGTATCCTCGGCGGCAAGGCGGAAAATTTACAGGTTGGTTGGTTGGGGACGGCAAAACATCGCTGCTAGGGTCAATGGGGTGATAATGATCGAATCGCTCGCTCAGGCGAAGGTCACTGCACACTGGGTCTCTTTGTTCCCGCATGCAAAGCCTTCGATCCTTACTTTGGGGCTGCTACTCGCCCCGCAAGACGGAGAGCCTACTTCAGCTCTTCCACTGAGCATCTTGCTGAATGGGCTACTCCCTAGAGGAGAAAAAGAAGGTGTGTTCCTACCAAACTGCGGATCATTCACAACAGGGTTGTTAGTGCGGACAGGAGGCGAGCCGCAGAAAAAGGCCGCCTGGCTGCCCGAATCGGTATCAACATCAGGGTCATTCTGAAAAAACACACATAGAATTGGCAT
The DNA here is from genome assembly GCA_028641055.1 of Alopecurus myosuroides. Classification (NCBI taxonomy): domain Eukaryota; kingdom Viridiplantae; phylum Streptophyta; class Magnoliopsida; order Poales; family Poaceae; genus Alopecurus; species Alopecurus myosuroides. Next base: position 365,649,604 of record CM054061.1, read on the forward strand.
CAGATATCAGGAATATGATGCTGTGGATATTAAGCACAAATTGATCTGGCAATTTAATAAGGGCCAAGGGTATTATTACCTTGCTCAGGATGAGATCAAGGATATCAGAGGCGGAGTCTGCTCTATACACTGGTAGTGTCCTGCAATAATCAAGCAAACATAGGTCAGAGGACACCACAATTGTTCCTTGACGTTATTGAGCTTTCTATAACGGTATCAGGACGTTTATGAAATGTCAAAATCATGCTTCTTGCCTACTTTGCCGTGACATACAGTGACGTACAAATCCTACATGGTTTGCATACTGGGCCTGCTTTCCATATTTCTAATTAAGTAGTACCGAGTAACGTCTCATGAACGAAAGAATAATATATCAGCCGTTACAATTCTTACACGTCATATTTGTTGCTGCTTCGCTTGCACGCGTGCTTGCGTTTGCTACTGCACTAAGTAACGCCGGTTGGTTCAATAGACGTGTTGCGTTCGTGCAAGATGCAACCCTAAATCAAGTTGCTTGCCTACTTTGTCGCTACCTTCTAGTAACGTACTCACTGGTGTGATCTCCCCAAAGAAAATCTCTCTCGAGACGGTTATAGCCAGCCGCCTCAACTGTCATGTTCCTTTTCCATCCAAAGTTAAAAATCCTGCTACCATGCACACATGCAATACTTGCTACTGCTAGAGATCAATAAATGTGTTGCGTTCGTGCAAGATGCGTCCCTAAATCAAGTTGCTTGCCTACTTTGTCGCTACCTTCTACTAGTAAGGTCCTCAGTGGTGTGATCTCACGAAAGAATCTCTCTCGAGACGGTTATAGCCAGCCGCCTCAATGTCATGTTCCTTCTCCATCCAAAGATAAAAGTCCTGCTACCGTGCACACATGCAATACTTGCTACTGCTATAAGCTCCACAGAGCATGCTGCCTATGCAATGACACCACCATGTCTGACATCTTTCACACATTAATCAGGAATTCAGCTCCAGCAAGCATGCCATCCACAACCGCAACACACAATCAGAACCGCAAGCAACAAGGCAAGTAGTAATAATGGATTGGAATGGATTAGCATGCAAAGGGAACGAACCCGTTGGGCGGCTTGGAGCTGGCCCTACTCACGGGCTCCATGAGGAAGGGCGGGCGTGACGGTCGGCGCGGCTGCGGGCAGATGACCTCGATGCGGCCCACGGCTGGGGCGTTGTCCATCTGCCAGAACCTCGACCTTCGGTCGGGCTCCCCTCCCCAGGAGAGCTGCTGCGCGGCGGCGGCAGCAGCAACTGACCCTCCATGTCCTCCCCCAGCTCCGAGCCTCACGGTGTAGTGCTCCATGTCCTCCGCAGCCACCTGGTGGAAAGAAAGGTCAACATGGTGGTTGAGCAAACAAGAAATCTAGCAAAGCAATTTAGAAATCTTGCGTGCACGGAGAGAATCCGTACATAGAAAAAGACGCGGATTCTTTCGTATGGTATGAAAAGAAAAGGTTTGGTGAGACTCGCAGCAGGAGGAAATCGGGCAAGATCGCGAGCGGATCTGCTCGCGCAAAGGGGAAATCGACCAAGAAACACGACTCGGCCGACGAGAGAGAGAGAGATTAACCACACAGATCCTTCCCTTGAAGAGGGGCCGAACCCTCAGCATGGGAGGAAGAGGAAAGTGGGGTGGAAAACAGGAGAAAGATAAACGAATCCCCAAGAGTAAAATCGAAATAGAAGAGCGAAGTCAACAGATCCGGGCAAGGCGAGGCAGGGTGGTTGCTCACCAGCGAGACGCCACGAGATCCGCCGCGCTCCGCCCCAGGACAGCCAGATCTCTCCTCCCGCTCCTCCTCCTCGTCGACGTACAGCCTCAGCCAGATCTCCTCTCCCGAATCAAAAACCCTAGCAGCAGCAGCACCTCCTCGCCATCTCCGCTCGCCTGCACATCTCTCTCGCTCTCTCTGGGTGGGGTGTCTGCGTGCTTGTGCGAGACGAGACGAGAGAGATGCTCTTCCTCCTCTTCTTCTTCTTCCTCGGGCGGGGCGGAGATGCGGAGTTGGGACGGAGACCTTGCGACCACCACACGCCCCCTTCTTATCGGCCTAACACACGGCTGCAGACCATGACACGTGGGGGCCGCCTCGTCATGGCCCGCACGTCACACCACGCCCTTGCCGTTTCCGGTATTCGGTGAACCCGGGGGCCCCGCTCCCGGCAAAAATATCCACATCCTCCTCCATTAACATACTCCCAGGAGATACCCCCATGAACTCAAAAAATACATTCCTCATACTCTTCTAAACAAAGGTTCCCACATGACCTTCACAACAAAAAAAATTACTTGATTCCTCGTGAAGTTAAAACAAAAATATGTGCCCAATAAAAAATATATACATATGCACACATGTACATCTCACTATTGTTCTTGCTTAAACTCGATCGATAAGCAGTCTTCTTTATTCACTAATAAGTAATGATGGTCTTTCTCACTCGCTAGCGCACTTGTAGCTTCTCGTCCCAGCTGATACTAGGCTCGGCTCGGAAGCGAGGTTTTTTGGACGGACGGGGATTTATGTGGTTGGTATCTACGCCGTTGTTGCAATGGTATTACGGGACAAATCGTTGTTTTTAGCGATGGATTTGCTGGGCACGTGTACAAAATCATCGCGTCCATGGATCCCGGAACAGGTTGGTCAATTGTCGGCGGAATAATTGTGTGGTTGGTGTCTACTCCTTATTATGGCCTATAGCATTATTGTGATACTCCCTCCGTCCTGGTTTAAAAGTCCTCTAGTAGAAAAATATTTGTCCCAATATTATCTTCAAATAAGGCCCGTAATCATTTATTATCATAATTAACTGTGCCATAATAATTGTGAAATCTCACCTAGTCTCACCTTGATTGGTTTGTATGGCCAAATTAATTGCGCAATTAAATAGATAATGGAAAACTGTAATGTTGATTGGTGGAAAGAACACCAATAGAATTGCGCCTTGGTCGCGATGCTCTTCGTTATGGGACTAGTAATCATGGACGGAGGGAGTAGTGTACATGGAAGAAATCAATGCTTCTACCGATGGATGTCTTAGGCACGTGTGTGGAATTATTGCATCCATGGCGTTAAGAACGGATTTGTCGTCTAACGAGAGACGTTCAATCTATACATCTAGGGTTTTTCTAGCTAGGAGAAAACAAGGGAGTGCGCTCACTAACACTTGTAGCTTTCTTGTCCCACCTGATATTAGGCTCGAAAGCGAGGGTTTTCGAACGGGCGGGGATTTATGCGGTTGGTATTTACATCACTGTTGTGATGGTCTTCTAGAATAAATAGTTATTTTTAGTGACGAATTTGTTAGGCATGTCTACGAAATCGTCGCATCCACGAAGAAGGGAACATATTGGTCGACTATTGACACAATAATTGTGTGGTTGATATCTACTTCTCATACTAGCCTATGGCATTATTGTGGTAGTATTCGGGAACAAATCATTGTTTCTAATGATAGATGTGTTTGGCACGTGTATGGAATTTTGTCCATGGTGTTGGGAACAGCCATGTCATAAATCGACAAAGACATCTTAATCAACACATCATGGGTTTTTCTTTAGCTAAATAGGGTGCAAGGAATTGAACTAATGGTTGTATGCCTCGGTTATACTAGAAATCAAAAAATGTGTGCAACATTCCTATTTTTGTGTGTAAACATACTTAATAATATGTGTAGTTTATTCTATAAGAGCGGTCTCTTTTGTTCATTGGTGATCTTCCACATTCACTAGCCCAAATAAAATATCGCTCGTGTGCTAGGAGTCTAGATCTAGGCTCGAAAATAAGGGTTTTAGCAAACCGAGGATTATGTGGTTGGTGTATAGTAATATTAGCTATGGCATTATTGTGATAATATTCTAGGACAAAAATCATTTTGTTTTCACGATGGATGAAATAGACACATGTTACATGTAAGTGTATAGATTTATTGCCTCCATAATGTTGGGAGGGGACTTGTCGTGTATCAATGGAGACATCTAACTCAACACATTGAGGATTTTTTAAGTTAGGCAAAGAAAAGTGTGTGCATGATCTGCTGCATGCGTCAGTTACCACCAGACCCCCGGTGCACCATATCCTGGCCGCCGTTGTTTCCCTTTTTCACTTCCCAGCCCTAGTGTTTCCCAATAAAATATAGATCCCGTAATAGATGAAAGCCTGGGTGGCATCTGGTGGCCTATGTTTCTGTTTTCCGTCGATCCAGGTTCGGGTTATATACACAATCATATACTTCATCTTCAGAACAAAATCCGCATTCTTGAAGACAGGAAGAAGGCGCTGCTGGAAGAACAGCAATCGCTCATCGTGGCGGCTGAGCACTTTATTAAAACTTGTATGTAGGGCTTAGATATCCTAAATCATGGATACCTCACTACCCGCACGCAGGAAGGGGAAAGAAATAGTCACACTTGATTGAATTCGATCTGCTTCCTCGAGGGGTCTCCTTAGGCTTTCCACCTAAGGTGGTTGGGGTGCCTGCCGAGGAGACTTGTCATTACAAGAACTTCGAATTACTGCTTTTTGCGCTGACCAACAAACAAGAAGAGAGGGTATTAGTTAAGAAGGGGCGCTATGGCGATCCTGTTTCCTAAGTATTGTGTACTTTAGGCGCACAAAAGACAGGGGTTTATTCCGTTTTTCTTGTGAAGATAACGTTTTGCTTTTCTAGATAGGCAGGGACAATTGAAGAGCACGACTGGATGTGTGCATGAGTTAGCAAAATTATCGGCAGTGCCTCGATATCAAGTTGGCATTCTGCTTCTCTTTCCTTTTAAGTGTGCCACTTGTCGAATAGATCCCTTCTAAAGAGATACAGATTTGGTAACGTATCCCCGTGATTGGTATTTTGATTCTTTTTTGTCGGTATCGTAGATTCTATATAGTTTTCTTGTTTGTATTGGTGACGTTTGAGGGTGCCATTTGGCAACTCGAATCCTACCAAATAGATATCGCTTTGTTTCCTTTAGAGAGATAAATCCATCCCTCAGATATACAATTTTTCTAATGTAGGTAGAGATTGGTTGCATGCGTCATTTAAAACCAACGTATCCCGTGTCGAACGATGATTGGTGTTTCTATTTGTTTTTTCGGTATTGTAGAGTCTAGATAACTTTTCTAAATTGTTTTGGTGACGTTTGAGGTTGCCTTTTGGAACTCTAGTCCTTCCGGGGCAATCCTGAGATTTGGTGACATACCTACCGAATAAAATAGGAATGCGCGACTACTTAGCATGTATAAGTTACTAGGATCAACTAGGCGACGTAAGAGTGATTGGCCCTTTTTTGTCTCTTCCGTCGGCCCTAGATTTGAATTGCTGCTTGTTTCAGTGGAGTTTTGTTGTATCACGAAGGTCCCGGATGACCCAGACATGCACTAGATTTTATTTAGAGGGGTTCCGAGGAATCTATAAGGCTCTACAAAATTCTGTGGGGTTTCATGGGCTACTCCACTTGATTATATCAATTGGGGAGGCAGGCACTGATGGTGCAGGTCGTGCACTCGTTGGGAAACCCCAAGAGGAAGGTATGATGAGCACAGCAGCAGTTTTCGCTCAGAAAAAACCAAGGTTTAATCGACTAGTATGAGGAAGGAGTAACTTCAGAAGGTTGATGCAGCTGAGATGGCAGTGCGCACTACCGATTCAGCAGCAACATGGAACCTAAACAATACAATCAAACCACTTTGGCCCAAAAAAGAAGTGAGGTTGTCAATCTCACCGGTTTTGCTGATAACAAAGAGGTTAAACGTATGGTGTGGAAAACAATATGAGAACAGTATGAAAATAGTAGCAACAGTGTGAAAATAGTAGAAGCAGTGTGTGTATTATCAGTATGAGGAAATGGACAGGGGTCCACAGTTCACTAGTGGTGTCTCTTCATGAAAGATAAATAACATGTGTGGTGAAAAAATTGCAGCTGGGCAATTGACAGAAATGAAGACTGCACCGTAGTGCATATGCAAGACATAAAGATTACTATCTGATTCATGTGGGCATTACAACAAGATACATAGACTGTCATCCAACTGCATCTATGACTAATAATCCACCCTCCGAATATCATCCGAACAAACGTTGGGTATTAAGTTGCAAGCAACAGATAATTGCAGTAAGCAAAGTGTGTAATGTAAACAATGTAAACGAAGTAAACATCATTGTTTTCTCCCTAATGGAAACAGCACATCCTCCATCCATCAATTTTCTGTCACTCGAGCACAGATGCAAAGGAGGCATGAACCCACTATCGAGCATAAATACTCCCTCTTGGAGTTACTAGCATCTACTTGACCAGAGCATCTACTAATAACGGAGATCATACAGGATCATAAATAACATATGCATGAAGATAACATGATAGAAATATAATCAGAAGACATAGCATTCAACATTCATCGCATCCCAACAAACACAACATATAGCATTACATAAAGATGATCTCGATCATGTAGGGAAGCTCACGAGATCTAAACATAAGACATAAAGTGGAGGAGACAACCATTTAGCTACTACTATGGACCCGTAGTCCAGGGATGAACTACTCACGCATCACTTCGGAGGAGGGCATGGTGGCGTAGACCCCTTCGGCGATGAATTTCCCTCCTGGCAGGGTGCCAGGGAGAGCTCTAGAACCCTCCCAATCTTGGGATGACGATGACTGCGACCTCTGGTGTTTATCGGGAAAAAAGTGGTATATCTCTAGGGTTGATATGTCGGGGGGATAAATAGGTAAAAGGGCGATGGCGGTGGGCGCTCGTGGGGCCCACACCACCCCTTGGTGCGGCCAAGGGCGCGCCTCCCTATGGTGTGCCCCCCTGTGGCCCCTCTCCGGGTCTCTTCGGGACTCCGTGGAACCTTCGGGAATTCTTAGACTTCCAGGCTTTGAATTTGCCAATTCCGAGAATATTTCCAAAACAACTTTTCTGACACTAAAAACAGCAAAAATCAGGGAACTGGTTATGTGGCATCTTGTCAATAGGTTAGTCCCGGAAATCGATAAAAATGGCATAAAGTGTATAGAAAACATGTAGAAAATAACATGAAAACAACATGGAACATCAGAAATTAAGGATACATTTATGACGTATCAACATCCCCAAGCTTAGTTCCTACTCGTCCTCGAGTAGGTAAACGATAAAAACACAAAATTTCGGAGGTGACATGCTACCAACATAAACTTGATCATCAATAATGTAAAAGCATATGTAAATTGAGATCATAAAACTTCAACACAAGCATCATAAATAAAATTTTAACAATAAAGCATAGCAATCACCTTGCATCATGAGAAGTAACACAAATAAGAGATCATGAATAACAATGCATCGAAAGTTATACGTTTGTTTCAAGTATAGAGAAAACATGACAAAGTGATATTTCGCTAGTCCTAAGAGTGGGGCAACACTACAAGAAATATGTTGATACATGACCATTTTATAATGATCGTGGATGAACTGGTCATAGATCCATGACCATTTATAATCAATTCGTCGTTGGTTGTTTAGGAGGGCTCGAACCTGAAAACATAACGACTATTTTGTTTAGAAAAGTCATGGTATCATTACACAAATTGGTCACAAGCAGACAACACCAATGCATTGCGCCACTTCATAATTTTTTGTTTACATGTTGTGCTTAGTTGTTCAATTTTGGCTTACAGGTCCTGCTTAGTTGTCCTCCTTAGCTGTAATTTTGGCTTATGTGTCATTTTATCCAGTGACTTTGACTAACACTATACACATGGGTGGGCCCTACATGCAAGGCACGCTCAACTGGTCCTCATCCGACCCCTGACAAGCGGGACCTTCGACCCTTGACAAGGGGGAACCACTTACGACCTGGGCGGGACCGACCAACAAGGAACCACTTTCGACCTGGGACCGACCTGGGACCACTTCCGACCTAGGCGGGAACCACTTCTCTCATGGGCATCGCCAGGACTCGAACCCGCGCCCCCGAGCCACCAGGTACTACATGTCCTCGTGACCACAAAGCCAGCGAAGTGCTTGTGATAGATACTAAGTACAATACCATTTCTAGATTAACGAAACGTACTGAGCCAAAGCCCAGTTCTAGCAATGCAAGCGGGATGGTCAACCTGGGTTGGGTAGGCTAGGCCAGCATGGGTTGGATAGGATAGGCTAGGCCCGGGTTGGTTCTCTTTTTTTTCCTTCATATGTTTTCTTTTTTTTATTTTAGATTTTGAACTCCAATTTTATCCAAATAAATTTTGCGTTTTTATGTCCCCTATCAGTATAGTATATTAGGGTATTTTGTAGTCAAAATAACATACAAACTACCACTAAGTTTATGCATTTCATCATATATTATTTCGGATAATTTTAAATAAAGGATTGTGAAGATTCTTAATTGAAATTTTAGATTACTCTTTTAAATTCAAATTCAAGATGAAAATAGAGGGTTTTTTAATTATTACAAGTTTATTGTTTTTTATGGATGCCATGTCACATATGGTGACACACTGCGGAGGTTTTACCAACTTTTTAAATATTTTTAAACTTTTTATGCCAATTTCGGAATACGGTCAAAACGGGGGACATGACCGTTTGTAGCTAGGTGTTGAATCTCGCAAAACTCTTGGTGTATCTATGATGAAATAGGTACTTTTGTACCTAAAAAATGATTTTTTTACAAAAAACATGAGCAAACTACGAGGCAAATGTAGGTCAAATTTGGCCTGCTTTCAAGTGAATCAGCACAAATTTGTCTTTTTCAAAAGAGGTGCATGTAAATCGTTTTAGAGGAATTAATTTGGTTATTTGTTGATAAAATACGGTATAATAGATTTATTAATTTATTTGGTACAATTTATTAACATATTTCTGTTAGGTGCTTCACAAAAAAATCATTATTGACACTCCGAAAATGGAAAATAATATTTTTATTCAAATGAAAATAAAAATTTCTTCGTCAACATTATTTGTTTTTCCAATATGCATATTCGTGTGAATATGGGAACATTTATACAAACTATACCATGAATGTGGATGATAGCTCATTTCTATGAACAATTTTTCGCGATAGTTACTGTATTCCAAGTTTATTATCCTTTGTGGTTACTAGGTCACATATGTTGAAACATCGAAGGTTATCCTTTTTTTGAATTTTTCAAACATTTTTTGAACCTTTTATGCCGATTTCAGAAAACAGTCAAAACGGGGGACGTGACCGTTCGTATCTAGGTGTTGAATCTCGCAAAACTCTTGGTGTATCTCTGTTGAAATAGGTACTTTTGTACCGGAAAATGAGTTTGACAAAAAAATCACGAGCAAACTACAAGGCACTTGTAGTTCAAATTTGGCCCGGTTTCATCTAAATCGGCAGAAATTTGTCTTTTTCAAAAGTGGCGTATGGAAATCTTTTTAGAGGAAACAATTTGGTTATTTGTATATAAAATATGTCATTTTTCTTTAAAATTTTACTTTGTACAATTTTGTGTCATATTTTGTGTATGTGCTTCACAAAAAATCATTTTGACACTCCGAAAATGAAAAATTATGTTTTTATTCAAATAAAAATAAAACTTTCTTCGTCAATATTGTTAGTTGTTCCAATATGCATATTTGTGTGGAATATTGGCACACTTAAACAAGCTATACCATTAATGTGGCCATAACATCGGTCATTTGGCCCGAAAGCCATAAATCTTCGTAGATGATAGCTCATTTATGTGAACAATTTTTCGCGATAATTGACGTATTCCAATTTTATTATTTTTCATGGTTACTAGGTCACATATGATGACACATTGCGAAGGTTATCCATTTTTTTTTGAATTTTTTGAACATGTTTTGAACCTTTTATGCCGATTTCGGAAAACTGTCAAAACGGGGGACATGATCGTTTGTAGCTAGGTGTTGAATCTGGCAAAAATCTTGTTGTATCTCTCATGAAATAGGTACTTTTTTACCTAAAAATTATTTTTACAAAAAAAAAACATGAGCAAACTACAAGGCACCTGTAGTTCAAATTTGACCCGCTTTCAACTGAATCGGCAAAAAACTATCTTTTTCAAACGAGGTGGATGAAACTGTTTTTATGTGTAGAAATTTGGATATTTGCATATCAAATATGGCATAATAACTTTATAATTTTATTTGGTACAATTTTGTGTCATATTTTTGGTATGTGCTTCACAAAAAAACTCATTTTTTACTCTCCGAAAATTAAAAATGATGTTTTTATTCAAATGAAAATAAAACTTTCTTCGACAACATTGTTTGTTGTTTGAATATGCATGTTTGTGCAGAATATGGGCACATTTAAACAAACTATGCCATGAATGTGGCCGTAACATCGGTCATTTGGCCCAAAAGCCATGAATCTTCGTAGATGATAGCTCATTTATGTGAACAATTTTTCGCGATAATTGACGTATTCCAAGTTTATTATTTTTTATGGTTACTAGGTCACATATGATGACACATTGTGAAGGTTATCCATTGTTCTGAATTTTTTAAAACATGTTTTTAACCTTTTATGACGATTTCGCGAAACGGTCAAAACGGGGGAAATTACCGTTTGTAGCTAGGTGTTGAATCTCGCAAAAATCTTGTTGTATCTCTGATGAAATAGGTACTTTTGTACCTAAAAATGGTTTTTACAAAAAAAACATGAGCAAACTACAAGGCACCTGTAGTTCAAATTTGACCCGCTTTCAAGTGGATCGGCAGATATTTGTCTTTTTCAAAAGAGGTGGATGAAACTGTTTTTAGAGGAAGAAATTTGGATATTTGTATATAATATATGGCATAATAACTTTATAATTTTATTTGGTACAACTTTGTAACATATTTTTGGTAGGAGCTTCACAAAAAAAACATTTTTGACACTCCGAAATGGAAAATTATATTTTTATTCAAAGAAAAATAAAACTTTCTTCGTCAACATTGTTTGTTTTTCCAATATGCATCTCTATGTGGAATATAGGCGCATCTAAACCAACTATGCCATGAAACTGGCCATAACATCCGTTATTTGGCCCGAAAGTCATGAATCTTCGCAGATGATGGCTCATTTCTGTGAACACTTTTTCGCGATAATTGGTGTATTCCAAGTTTATTATTTTTTATGGTTACTATGTCACATATGATGACACATTGCGAAGGTTATCCCCTCCCGGCAGGGTGCCGAGGAGAGCTCCAGAACCCTCCCGATCTCGGGATGACGATGACGGTGGCCTCGGGTGTTTCTCGGGAAAAAGTGGTATATCTCTAGATTTGATATGTCGGGGGAAATAAATAGGCGAAAGGGCGATGGCGGTGGGCGTCCGAGGGGCCCACACCACCCCAGGCGCGGCAAGGGGGCGCGCCGCCCTATGGTGTGGCCCCCTGTGGCCCCTCTCCGGGTCTCTTTGGGACCCCGTGGAACCTTCGGGAATTCTAAGACTTCCGGAATTCGAATTTTCCAATTTCGAGAACAACTTTTCCGAAACAAAAACAGAATAAAACAGGGAACTGGCTCTGTGGCATCTTGTCAATAGGTTAGTCCCGGAAATTGATAAAAATGACATGAAGTGTATAACAAACATGTAGGAAATAACATGAAAACAGCATGGAACATCAGAAATTAAGGATACATTTATGACATATCAGACACATGGCCAGAAGGCACACTACAAGAAATATGTTGATACGTGACCCTCAATTTTTGTCACTAGAAGGTCACGTAGATTGATTCATGACCCCTTTTTGACCAAAAATGGAAAGTCACATACCGAGCGTCTTATTTGATCGTCAATGACTAATTGAATGGAATTGTCATAGACTCTATGACCCAATCAGAGGGGTCATAACCCTATGACCAACTGATTTGGTCATGTGATATCCTGGCATAGCCACGTCACATCCTACGTGGCCAATCCTACGTGGCATAGATTCAGCCCAGTCCATACTGCTCCACCAAATGGGCCAGCCCAATATTTTGGCCCGTTATATAATTTTTTCCTGTAATTTTTTTGGCAGATTAATAGGCTCATGTAGTCCAGCATAACTTTCTGGGCCTAGGCCTCTTTTGTCCATTTCGAATCTGGGGCACCTTTTTTTTTCATGGTTTTTTTTCATCATTTTATCAAATTCGTTCCATGTTGAGCCCATCGCTAGTTGGGCTGAGACCTTATATTACAGCCCAGCTATTCTGCAAGAATATTTCACCACAGGCTTATAAGCCCACTCAAATTCAAATCTTTATAAACAAACTTGAATTCAAACATCATTTTGATTCCAGTAAATTTGACTTACAACACTTCCTTCAGAAAAATCATCACAGACTACATCATCACACAACTCATCATAAATTACACGCACGCCACACTGATGAAATTCCGTACAATAAAACCACTCTTTGGTAACCATACAATAACCCATGAAATTCTTCAAGCCTGCAGCTCTTGAACCATGTTGATACTAGACTTGCATACACTCGAGATGCCAACGGTAGGAGCGCGCTTCTTGCGGATTCCTGCTGAATGCAGTTACGTCATGAATGTCAGCTTACAATGCAAACACTACTCCAGATGCTAAACAGAGCCTTAAATGAATCAACATAGAAGAATAAAAAAAACTGGAGCCAATACATTATGGTCATATTAAAAAACAAAGTATAGTTCTTTAGAATGATAACACAAATTCAGCTATTACCATGTTTACAAGAAAACACAAACAATATGCATGGCACAATATGAGAACCACGTTCAAATAACACCAGCAGAGAGTGTGGGCAGCAATTACTACTCCGCCAATGCTCGTCTTACAAATACAAACACACTTTGCATACACTTCTACAGAGACCTGTGGATTCAAGTAAACTACAGGGTTATATTAGGACCATTACCTGACGGCAGGCAATCTGCTAGCTGGCGAAAGACACATGCTCAAGGGCTGTCATCTTGCATCCACAACATCTCACATTCATGTCCAGGATACTTGTCATCTCACAAGCATGTGAGTACAATGTACCTGAGATATAACAACATATTCCTGAGAAATACTATCACAATGAACCAAAGAAAGATAGTCAAGTTGAACCTGTAACATATTCCCGAGAAAGAATAAAACTAGCAGATATATTTTCCTAAATCACATAGCTAATTGATTACTCCATCCAAGCTATAAGCACTTCCTTAAGTCATAATACTAGGATGTCTCATACCAAATTACCACAATAACTTTAATTATTAGTGTAAGACAGTGTTGATGTCACATATCATAGGCTATGAAAGTATTACATTGCTACCAGGTACAACAATTTCTAAGGTTTCAGTTAGTTATGAAAGTATTACATTGCTACCTGAGCAGTTTTACAATAGATGACCTTAATAAGCACGGTGCTGTACAGAAAGGTTTATCATGGCAATCTTTTCTTTTTAAGAGTACAAAAGAAAGGTTTGGAAGAACTAGCTTGAGTTATAGAACATGCACATCCACATTACAGAAATTTGGCATACAACAGCATGCACATCCACACAAACATACATTCAATTCCAAGCACTGATGCTACTTGAGCTAGTTACTACAAACACAATAACTCAGCAGGACAATAAAAATAGCAGAATAGTAGAAATCCATTAGAATAAACGATTCTGCTGCAGTTATACTCTCGCTATACTCGGGTGGTGTATCAGTTGAACCGACCTAGATATACTTGCTACCAAGGTCCAACACTAGAGTCTCCAAAGGAACAATCACCGAATGAAGTAAACAAACATTTCATTTTGCATTGGTTACATTACTCTTTCATAGAAAACTAGTATGCAAACAGCAAGCAGTATCATAATAAAAAAAATGATCAGTAGAAGCAAAATGTGTCCACACAAAGAAGTGCCAGCATCAGATCAACTTACTTCATGCCAAGATCAATGTGCTCCTGGATACCGAACCCAAAGCATCTGGTGTCGCTGAAGTTCCTCCTGAGCAGCTCGTACTCCTTCACCTTGAGGCCACTCTCGAGCAGCTGCATGGCCTTCTCGCCCCTCACCGTCACGTGGCATGCAATCTTTTCATTACGACGGATACCAAAAGACCTCACAGTGTACCTCGCTGCAAATCCACAATATCATCGTTATGAGCACCACCAACACAGACCACATTGGACATGGCCAACACAAACTAGCTGGATTTAAGGAACTTACCCTTGGAGAACACAGGTGACTGTCCGCTCAGATGCTCCAGCACCTAACAAACAAATGAAAACAATGAAGTTAACATCTACGATTTGTGACATAACAGATTCATAGAAAATACTTCAAGTGTTCGATGCCACTTATTTCCTTTTTTTCTGAAATACCACAAGGAAAGTGCCATATGGTGACACTTGGTCGCTCAGATTACTCGAGTAATTCTACAATCATCAGAAATGGGGAACATATGACTGACCACCCAAACAATAGAGTATGGGGGCGAACAAGTGAAGAATAGGAAGCATTCTCTAGGGGAGATGAGGCATGACCCGTGACTTACCTTACCTTGCGTGCGGTGGAGGGAAGCAGGGGCGCACAACCATACGGACAGAGATCTTGCTCCAGCCCTTGCTCCGGATATCTGGCGATCCCGGAGAGCACCTGGCGCGCCACGTCGGCCAGGAAGGGCTCGGCGGCGATGCGGCGCCCGTCGAGGGAGCCGTCGTCCATGTACTCCAGCAGGATCTGGAGCTCCCCGCCGCGCTCGTACATGCCGTGGCAGCGGACCACCGCCGGGTGCTCGGCCGTGCACAGGATGGCGCCTGCAGTGAGAGAGAGGGAGGATAGTCAGAGAGGACCAAGAGAGAGGGGCAAGAGAGGGAAAGGACCTGGGAGGTGCGGTGGAGGCAGGGGACGTGGATGCGCGAGGGGGCTGGGGACGGAGCCAGTAGATGCATAGATGCAGGACCACGAGGTAGGTGATGGCGTTGACCTCCAGGTAGAAGCCCGACCTCTGTGAAGAACGCCGGCCACCAGCGTCGGTGAAGTAGGCGGACGACGTATACACCTTCCTGTGTCTAGGCCGCTCTCCTCTCCGTCGGTCGCTGCCGTGTGGTGGCCGGCGTCGTCCACGCGCGTGACGACTTGGATCTGGTAGTCAGGCCAAGCGCACACCGCGGTCCTGCCAGATCGACAGAGCGCCGCGCGTCGTACAACGCACGCGCACCGGAGATCAAGCCAGCCGCGACGGCGTGGTCACTGGGAGGCGGCGGCTGTCTTTACAGCGAGGCTGAGGCGGGGAGAACTTGCGGATTTTGCGTGGCCGTCGGGAGCTTGGGGCTCCGAACGGGAGAGGTGGCTGCGGCGGAAGACACAGGGGCGATGGGATCTGAGGGAGCCGGAGGCGGGTTTCGGGCTTGGGGAAGAAAGGGGCGGCGGCGTGGGGAGAGGAGATTAGGGTTTCGACTGGGGGAGGTGGGTTTCCTTTTGGCTCTACGCGCTCTTTCGGAGTTTGGGGGGGAATCGGTTTTCGTTTCCGCGCGCAGTTGGATAGTCCAAATTTAGGACCTGCCTCTTCTAGACCCCACTACATAGTCCAAATTTAGGCTAACTAGAAGTAATAGTAGAGTAGTTTTGAATTTCAAAAAAAAGTAGAGTATTTTCGATATTTTAAAAATAAATCGTTTTCTCTGTTTTATTTTAAAACATCAGTATCTATAATTAACGGTTCCATTTTTAGGATGAAATTAATAGTGCATTTCCAAAGATACATGTTGGAACAATCTATCCAAGTTATAAGCCACTCATTCAAATGATATACCATAAGCCATTTGCTTACATAAGCATACACAAAGCATTTTCAAAGACGAACGGTCATGTCCCCCGTTTTGACCGTTTCCCGAAACCGGCTTTAAAAATTCCAGAAAATTCAAAAAAAACTCGAAACGATGCAAGATCTTCGCGTGGTGTTGTTATATATGTCCTAGTATCCACCAAAAATAATAAACTTGGAATACGACAATTTGGTGGAAAATGTGTTCACAGAAATGAGCTATCTCGTACGAAGATTCATGGCTTTCGGGCCAAATGACGGATGTTTTGGCCACATCCATGGCATAGTTTGTTTAAACATGACCATATTCCACACAAAGATGCATAGTGTAACAACTAACAATGTTCACGAAGAAAGTTTTATTTTTCGTTGAATAAAAACACCATTTTCCGTTCCCGGAGTGTCAAAACCGGGTTTTTTTGTGAAGCACGTAAACAAAATATGTTGCAAAAATGTACAAAGTAAAATTCTAAATATATTATGTCATGTTTTATCTACAAATAACAAACTTATTACCTCTCAATAGCTCAAAATACACCTCTTTCGAAAAAGACAAATTTCTGCCGATTCCGCTGAAACCGGGCCAAATTTGAACTACAGGTGCCTCGTAGTTTTCTCTTTATTTTTTGCAAAAATCATTTTTAGGTAGACAAGTACCTATTTCAACATAGATACATCAAGAGTTCATCAAGATTCAACACCTAGGTACGAACGGTCATGTCCCCCGTTTTGACCGTTTCCCGAAACCGGCTTTAAAAATTCCAGAAAATTCAAAAAAACTCGAAACGATGCAAGATCTTCGCGTGGTGTTGTTATATATGTCCTAGTATCCACCAAAAATAATAAACTTGGAATACGACAATTTGATGGAAAATGTGTTCACAGAAATGAGCTATCTCGTACGAAGATTCATGGCTTTCGGGCCAAATGACGGATGTTTTGGCCACATCCATGGCATAGTTTGTTTAAACATGACCATATTCCACACAAAGATGCATAGTGTAACAACTAACAATGTTCACGAAGAAAGTTTTATTTTTCGTTGAATAAAAACACCATTTTCCGTTCCCGGAGTGTCAAAACCGGGTTTTTTTGTGAAGCACGTAAACAAAATATGTTGCAAAAATGTACAAAGTAAAATTCTAAATATATTATGTCATGTTTTATCTACAAATAACAAACTTATTACCTCTCAATAGCTCAAAATACACCTCTTTCGAAAAAGACAAATTTCTGCCGATTCAGCTGAAACCGGGCCAAATTTGAACTACAGGTGCCTCGTAGTTTTCTCTTTATTTTTTGGAAAAATCATTTTTAGGTACGCAAGTAGCTATTTAAACATAGAAACACCAAGAGTTCATCAAGATTCAACACCTAGGTACGAACGGTCATGTCCCCCGTTTTGACCGTTTCCCGAAACCGGCTTTAAAAATTCCAGAAAATTCAAAAAAACTCGAAACGATGCAAGATCTTCGTGTGGTGTTGTTATATATGTCCTAGTATCCACCAAAAATAATAAACTTGGAATACGACAATTTGGTGGAAAATGTGTTCACAGAAATGAGCTATCTCGTACGAAGATTCATGGCTTTCGGGCCAAATGACGGATGTTTTGGCCACACCCATGGCATAGTTTGTTTAAACATGACCATATTCCACACAAAGATGCATAGTGTAACAACTAACAATGTTCACGAAGAAAGTTTTATTTTTCGTTGAATAAAAACACCATTTTCCGTTCCCGGAGTGTCAAAACCGGGTTTTTTTGTTAAGCACGTAAACAAAATATGTTGAAAAAATGTACAAAGTAAAATTCTAAATATATTATGTCATGTTTTATCTACAAATAACAAACTTATTACCTCTCAATAGCTCAAAATACACCTCTTTTGAAAAAGACAAATTTCTGCCGATTCCGCTGAAACCGGGCCAAATTTGAACTACAGGTGCCTCCTAGTTTTCTCTTTATTTTTTGCAAAAATAATTTTTAGGTAGACAAGTACCTATTTCAACATAGATACACCAAGAGTTCATCAAGATTCAACACCTAGGTACGAACGGTCATGTCCCCCGTTTTGACCGTTTCCCGAAACCGGCTTTGAAAATTCCAGAAAATTCAAAAAAACTCGAAACGATGCAAGATCTTCGCGTGGTGTTGTTATATATGTCCTAGTATCCACCAAAAATAATAAACTTGGAATACGACAATTTGGTGGAAAATGAGTTCACAGAAATGAGCTATCTCGTACGAAGATTCATGGCTTTCGGGCGAAATGACGGATGTTTTGGCCACATCCATGGAATAGTTTGTTTAAATGTGCCCATATTCCACACAAAGATGCATATTGGTACAACTAACAATGTTCACGAAGAAAGTTTTATTTTTCGTTGAATAAAAATACCATTTTCCCTTCCCGGAGTGTCAAAACCGGGTTTTTTGTGAAGCACATACACAAAATATGTTGCAAAAATGTACAAAGTAAAATTCTAAATATATTATGTCATGTTTGATCTACAAATAACAAACTTACTGCCTCTCAATAGCTCAAAATACACCTCTTTCGAAAAAGACAAATTTCTGCCGATTCCGGTGAAACCGGGCCAAATTTGAACTACAGGTGCCTCGTAGTTTTCTCTTTATTTTTTGCAAAAATCATTTTTAGGTAGACAAGTACCTATTTCAACATATATACATCAAGAGTTCATCAAGATTCAACACCTAGGTACGAACGGTCATGTCCCCCGTTTTGACCGTTTCCCGAAACCGGCTTTAAAAGTTCCAGAAAATTCAAAAAAACTCGAAACGATGCAAGATCTTCGCGTGGTGTTGTTATATATGTCCTAGTATCCACCAAAAATAATAAACTTGGAATACGACAATTTGGTGGAAAATGTGTTCACAGAAATGAGCTATCTCGTACGAAGATTCATGGCTTTCGGGCCAAATGACGGATGTTTTGGCCACATCCATGGCATAGTTTGTTTAAACATGACCATATTCCACACAAAGATGCATAGTGTAACAACTAACAATGTTCACGAAGAAAGTTTTATTTTTCGTTGAATAAAAACACCATTTTCCGTTCCCGGAGTGTCAAAACCGGGTTTTTTTGTGAAGCACGTAAACAAAATATGTTGCAAAAATGTACAAAGTAAAATTCTAAATATATTATGTCATGTTTTATCTACAAATAAAAAACTTATTACCTCTCAATAGCTCAAAATACACCTCTTTCGAAAAAGACAAATTTCTGCCGATTCAGCTGAAACCGGGCCAAATTTGAACTACAGGTGCCTCGTAGTTTTCTCTTTATTTTTTGGAAAAATCATTTTTAGGTACGCAAGTAGCTATTTAAACATAGAAACACCAAGAGTTCATCAAGATTCAACACCTAGGTACGAACGGTCATGTCCCCCGTTTTGACCGTTTTCTGAAATCATTTTTGCATTGGAAAAGCTTCGCAATGTGACCACATGATTTTTGCAAAAAAATAATAATCAAAACCAAGTTTTAAAAGTGGATGTTTTAATTTAATCATGGCATAATTTGAAAACCCTACAATTTTTATCTCGCATTTGAATTTAAAAGAGTAATCCAAAATTTTATTTAAGAATCTTCACAACCATATATGAAGCAATATATAAAGCTTAGGGGTATTATATATTTTGATTGGATAAATATTGTTCCTAACAATCCATAATATCAGAATACACATTTTGTTTTAAAAAATCAAAACTTATTTGGTTGAAATTGGAGTAAAATTTTTTTATTAAAGAAGACAAAAAAGAAAACAGACCGGCCAAGCCGGTCGTCCAGCCCAGCAGCGCGCCCGTCCCAGGCCTGCCAAGCCTGGCCGATCCCTTACGCAGCGAGCACAGCCCAGCAGCCTGGCAGCCCATCAGCCTAGCAGCCCATCAGCCTAGCAGCCCGGATGGTTTGTATTGTAGACAAAGGGACTAAAGCTCCTGCTTATATCACGTAGTTGCTTGTGGCCTACTGGTTTGGTCGCTGTCTCGCTTGCGAGAGGAAGCAGGTTCGATCCCTCTCCCCAACGCCCCTTTCTTTCCTATTTTCTGTTGCGTGCAGGTGCGGTCCGTGCGAGCAGGTGCGGTGCGAGGCCACCACAGCAGGTGCAGTGCGAGCAGGTGCGGTGCGAGGCGGTGCAGGTGCGGTGCAGGTGCAGGTGCGGTGTACTACGGGAACCAGCTCAGTACTACGGGAACCAAAATGAGACAACTAGGACGACACATAAGCAAAAAATGACACGTGGAAGTGACACATAGGCGAAAATTGACACTTGGACATGATACATAGGCAAAAATAACTGTCAACAAACGCATGACCAATTAATTTGGTCTTAGTTAAGCAAAAAAAAGGGTCATACACCAGGTATCATGTGCTATGACCATCTTGTTAAAGAATATCATGACTTTTTTGGCAGAAAAGTCATGCGTTTAGTCCCTCCCAAACATGTCATGACCAACAAATTAAACATGGTCATGGATCTATGACAAATTCATCCATGGTCAATAAAAAAGGGTCATGTATCAACATATTTCTTGTAGTGGCACATATAGGGGAGGCGTATCCCTTTGATTGGGGGGCAAGCCACCTAGGGCGACATAGGTTGGGGGTAGCATCTCCTCCCAAACTGCAACGCCCTTGGTGTGTGTTAGAACACTTAGTTTAGAGAGTCGAAGGGGGTTGTTTAGAACATTTGCATATTTGCATCTCATGCATTGGAGTTTTTGAGATATTTTCGCGCTTTTGTGCAAAGTGTGACGGAGTGATCAATTCTTGGCGTGTTGATGGGAGAATTTTCATTTACATTTAGTCGAAGGGGTTGATTCCACCTAACATCTTGAGTTATTTTCAACTTAACCCTAGCGTTTGATTTTATGCCAAGCATTAGATGTTCACTTCTTGTCGTACCTTTCTAAACCACACAAGCGTGCAAGAATTGAGATCTGAATTCAATTTTGAAATTTGAATTCAATTTTTTTCAAATCATTCTTCACAAACTCTAAATAATCCAAACAGAGATTTAAAATACATAACTCGAATTCAAACACCATTTTATTTCATTCATAATATTTCGGTTAGGGATATTACAATAAAATAATATTACAAAATGATATAAAAATTTCTAAACCTATGTAATTCTTCAAGACTTGGACTTTGAAGAACTTTAGTACCTGCACACATCAAAGACAGAAGAATTTGGTTAGTGTTAGAATGTTGCCGGCACTATCGGATATATGCCAAATAGGGGTATATCTAGCATTGGCCAAAGGCCAGATTACCAAGGTGGCCTGTAGGTAATGGAACAGAGTCCATTGGGCGGCCTAGTAAGCCGACACGCAGGAAGCCGGATTCTAGAAGAACCCGGACCGCGGCCCAATCGTGGTACGGCTTGGAGAAGAAGCCGGATGCCTTACTTTCCAAGACAGATACTTGTCGTAGTATTCTAGGTTACTTTCCTATAAGCCCTAGTCCGGCTATCTATATAAAGTCGGACGGGAGCAAAGAACAACATAGGATGTCATCTTAGCTAGAAGCTAACTCGCCGAGAAGTTGATCCTCGCCGATTTAGAAAAACTATACTCACCAGTGTACTTTGTATACTTCAAACCTCAGCCCTGATTTAGTGAGATTGTAGGAGTAGGAACGCCGCCTAGTTGCGACGTACCGAACCTGGCAAACTCGGTGTTCTCGTTTACAGGTTTTTTCGGATCTTTGGGATCCAGGATAACATGCTTTGTGTTCTCTGAGGCTTTGAAGCTATCTACCGGCTTCCGGATTTCTTTTCCTGCCGGCATTTCTGTCGGCGATACTTCTTTAGCCAGTTCCTTCAGATCTTCCCTGTTCGGCGCAAAGGGCGTTTCCTTTCTCTAGCTCATTTGCTAGTTTGAAATCTCCTGGGATGGTGATTACTCTACCTTTCGGCCCTGGCATCTTGAGCTTGTTGTAGATGTAGCAGGATCTTGTCATGAACTTAGCAAAAGCCGAACGTCCGAATATTGCGTGATACACACATTCGAACAACACCACCTCAAATGATATCATTTCCTGAAGGAAGTGTTCTATCTTACCAAAGGTAACATCTAGGGAAATTTCTCCCAGGGACTGTGCTTGTCTACCAGGAACAATGCCGTGGAAACGTACATTGTTGTGCTTGAGATGGGTCTCGGGGAGATGTAACTGCTTCAATGTACTTAAGTACATGATATTGATACTGGATCCTCCATCCATCAGCACTCTTTTGAGCATAGTGTTTTGCACAATAGGGCTTACTACCAAAGCATGTGTGCCGGGTTCTGGGATGTTTCTGGGATGATCTGACTGATCCCATGTAATTGGCGTATTTGAATACTTCAAGTACTTTTGTGTTGGAGGTATTACCGCGTTGATTTCTCAAAGTATTCGCTTTGCCTGTTTGGCTGAGGAGTTGACAGGAAAGTTAGGTTACATTCTCCTTCAACTCTCGGGAATTTGGGTTCACCTTTTCGATGCTGCTCTTGGATTTTGTCATCAGTGTCAGACTCACTGTCTTGCTTTTCAGCTTCCGACTTTTGCTTACTGAACTTTCTTTTGGAATTCTTTCCCTTATTCCTGGGTCCTGCAATTCCTTTCATGTGCTTATTAAGCCGGAAATGCGCATTTGTGTGGGTAGGCTTCCCAAATTGCGAATGGTGGACACAGTTTTTCGACTTAATTTTTTCCCACTCTTCCTTAGAGTAGGAGATGGGTTCTATTCTTCTTCCTTTCCATCTACTGCCATTTTCTTTTCCAAAGGTTAAATTTACTTCTTTGGGTTTTGGCTGCGCCTCTGGAGTGGCCTTCTTTTCATAACGAGATGCCTTTTTGGCCTGAACCAAAGCATCTATGTTTCCTTCTCTCGCCCTAATATCGTCTTCAGCCAGTGCGTGCTCATTGGTGGTGGTAAGCATAGATCCGAGATCTCTATGCTCTTGTGAACCAACCATGAACGGTACAAGGCCGGGTTTTAGGACGTTGATGAAAGCATGCATTGCTTGTACATCAGTCACTCCAGAACAACTATTTTTCATTGCAGTCCATCTTGAGATAAAGTCGACATATGAGTCATCCTCGTACTCGACGCGTCGGCTCAGATGGTTGATACTCTTGGGAGTTTATACGTACCGCGGAAGTGCTGAGCGAATACTCTAGCCATATCTTTCTAGCTGTCAACTGTTCTTGACGGAAGCCCGTTGATCCAATATCTGGCTCCATCCAGCAACATTAGGGGAAGAAATTTTACAGCCTCTAAGTTTGTCCCTTTATTGATCTGAACGGCAGTATAGTAATCCGAGAGCCATATATCCGAGTTCGTACTTCTGGTATAATTTTGATAAGTTGGACCAACTTTGGCCAAGCCAGAATGTGGACTGATTTGTCTAATCCTGTCAGGGAAACACTTTGGTCCGAAATACAAATCGTCTCTTTCTGCCTTATCGACGTGTGCGGAATACCTTTCAACTGAATGAACAGAAGGGGATCTTCTCCGTTCTGGTCCATTATTACGCAAATGCGCTCTTCTGGGATTATCCCTATTTATTCCGATGTCATGTCCTTTGGAATGAGGCGGAGTTCTACTCCTTGGCCTTTCTTTATTCCTTGGAGGAGTTCGGGATCTCTCACGCATGTGAGGATTGACATATCTTATGGCTTTATCAGCTGGGTGTCTCGGAGGTGGCATTGTTTTGCCGTCTTTTCGGTTTTGTTCCTCCCGTTCCTTGTTGTCACGGGGATTATTTCCGCCTTTCGGCGCATGGGATCCTGTTCAGGATGTTGCGTCCCTGTTATCGGGGATTTTCTCGTCCTTTTTAGGGTCTATCTTGTTTTCATTAGAATCGCCTGAATCTCCGGGTTCGCTTGGGTTAGGTGCTCCAACGACGCACGTGGTAGTTTTGCAAAAGGCTGAATCATCATGTAGCTTGCATGAACGTGCTTGCCCTCGTTGTTGTTGTTCTAATACTTCTCCGAGGAAAGCATACATTCCTTGCAGCTTTTCTTCCTTTGAATACAGATCGTCATTAAGGATGGCGAACACGGCTTCTGTGTTTTCTGCAGTAGTTTTGTAGATGCGTTCGCCCTTAGCATTTAAGTTGTTAACCCGCATTTGCGAAGAAGGGTTTTGGAGCCGCTCTTTTGCTGGCAGTACATCCGGTTTTGAAATTCTGGGTAATCTTGTTGGTTTTATCCCAGAGATATTTCGACGCTCGAATTCCTAAATTTCTTCCTGTTTTGCCTTTACAGCAGCATGGGGTTTGAGGAGGTTTTCTTGAGACCGGAATAAATATTGTTGTTGTTGCATAAGGGCTTGCCTTTTGGCTTCCAGCACTTCCGGTGGTCCATGACGTGCAATCGGGGTTTCGATCAGATCAATATCGTCATGTTCTGACATTTGTGGAACAGGGATTTCTTGGTTTTTCTTCTCCGTAGATTTCACACTGCTGCCTCCTCCGATTTCCAGGTTTTGGTTGGCGATGTCTGCCAATTTTTCCTTTTTCTTATGTAACTTGGATAACAACTTCCTGGAGGATTTCTTTTTTTTCTTGGAAGATGGTTTTTTTTGTTAGGTTCTTCGCCCGTCAGTTCTTTGACGTCAGGATAAGTTGGACTAACTTCTCCCTCTTCTCCCTCTTCTTCCTCTCCATCATCACTGTCATATGGTGGAGTGGTTTTGGGATCTTCCACTTCCTTGGCATCCAAGTTTCCGGTTGGTTTTGCCATGAGTACTTCGTGGAAAGTCCCTTGCATGGATTTGACCTTTCTTTCGAAAGCATCTTCATCTTCATCTTCGGAATCTACGTTAGATCCGGGTTCCGACTCCAGCCTTTCTTCTATAGTGGCTAACACAAAGTCGGCTTCCGGGTTCGTCTCCTGATCGGCGAATGTCGGATCTTCTACTTTTTCTGTGGAATTGTGATTTTCTGCTTCTTCCACGGGATTTTCTTACTCCGTGGTTTCAGCGATCTCGGACTGCACCATGCCAATGAAGTGGGATCTGGTTGAGAGCATCTCTGAAGAGGCGACGAATCCAGATGTGTTTTGGTGATATGCGGCTATATGAGCTTGATCCGTCTCTTCGTAAGAATAAGGCAGATCTGAGCAAACTCTGGCATTACAGCCTTCATCAATTGGGTATAGGGCGGGTGGGATAAATTTACTTCCACCACAGAATCCCATTGCTTCTGTTGTTAATACGATAAAAACATTAGTAGATCCGATCGGTAAAACACAGGCACTTACCAGATTATTCCATGTTGGCATGTACGATCCGTTGTCGAGAAAGCGTCCGACGTCTCTGTCAAATTCCATGCTTTCGACAGTTATCGTACTACCGATTCCATCAAGTATTCCCGCTTGGAACGTAACTCCCGACGTTGCTAGCCCTACCTTGGTACTCCGGCCTTTGGCCAATGCTAGATATACCCCTATGGTGTGGCATATGATGTTTGAAAGGACCTACTGAAAGTCCAGAAGAAAATAGTGGAAAGCCAGAGATACAAATTTGAAAGGTACAGTAAGAAGAAGAAACAACGTTTCATTTCATAATGCAAGTACCTAGACAAGTGAACCAAGTCAGAGACAAGGTAGTGACCACCAACATTGGATCAGTAATCACCAAAGAACAACAATGGAAGTTCACACATAGACAAGTTTCCAAAGTGCCAAGGACCAAGCATTCATCCAATGCATGGATGAACTACATAAGAACATCGCAGTGACATGATCAATACCAGTATGAGTAATGTGGCAGTATTGATACATCCAAGGGAGGCCAAACAAAGCAAGTATAGTTACCAGATATGCTACGGTGACCACAGTTAGTAGTAGGCAAGTCACAACAAGAATTAGAACCAATGTGCAAGGAATGAGCTGAACACAACATCAGGAAATGCAAGTATTAGTGGATCAATAAACAGAAACCAACGTAGCTCTCCAGCTAGCTATACAAAATCCCATTGAGTCGTTTTGAACTTTGTAATACCACCATGAAATATTTATGTGATAAGCTCTCACCATAATATTCCTAGGTTTAATTACAAACAATTAAATTCTTTAGAAAAACTTTTACTTAAATATTTATCATTTATACCAGTTTGACTAAACAATTTAGCCAGCGGAAATCTGCGGTTCTAGTTTGATTGTCTTTATGACAATGAGGTTTGGTCAAAACACAAAATATCATGAACAAATCCTTTATATTTTTCTCACTAATGACTACGAAGGTCAAATCTCTTGCAAAATATCATGTCATGTTTAATTTTGAGGGAAAATAGTATATCTTATTGTAATTCAAAATTTCTCTGATAGTTACACTTAGCAAACCTATCATATTCATGTTTATTGAACTCCTTAATATATATCATAGACCTTGAATTTAATAAGACACTTTATGACAACTTATTTAAAAACCTTTTAAAATCATTTCATTAGGCAACTTTTTTTAGTTAGGCCCAGCCAAAATAAAAGATTATAATCCATTCCCACTGACTTATAAGTCCCTTGGCTTTATATAATGAAAAAGAAGACCATATTATTTCATTAACACGAATCACTTATTACTCATACTTGTAATATTTTAGATCACTGTAGTAATCCAAAAATCAATTACATTTAGCAAATGAATTTGCTAATTGATCCAATAACATATCCAAGCACTTGACATGACAAGTTTTGAACTTATCATTATCATTTGTTCGTACTTGATAAAACAATTTTATCCATACTAGATTTATGAATATAAAATATTCATATCTGTTTTTTTCTAGCAAAAATATTCATGTTATTGTGATTTAAGATCACTCTTATTACTCTCAAGATAAAATCTTGGAGTCAATATGAATATCTTCCTTCTTATGTATCTATATGACAATTCAAATATCACATATATCAGTACTATTATCTCTTTTTTTTTGCACATCATGGTCATTGTCTTGGAATTTTAATGAATACATCACACACAGTGAATGCTACATCAAATTTCTCATACGACCTTTGTTAAATATTAAGTTCTAACTTTATGAACTTCATACATAAATTCTCGGATGAAGAGATGAATTGGAAACATTTACCTGTTACCCCTTTCATTCAATCTAGTCTCCAAAAATTTCTTAATTTAATACTTCCTCCGTTCCAATAAATAAGGCGCGCACGCATTTCGAGATTTGTCTTTGACCAAGAATATTTCCATATATATAATAGTATTTGGTATAAAATCCATATCATTAGAAAGTGTTTTTCAGCACGAATCTAACAATATCAAAGTTGCACTATATAGTCAAGATATTGTTACTCAAATCTTTCGGTCAAAGTTTGTCTTGAAATACGTGTGCGCCTTATTCATCGGAACGGAGGTAGTATAATTCCCGCACACTTTTCTCTTTAATACAGTGTGTAAAACACTTGGAATTGAAGTGGAAATTTACCAACAATAAATATATTCGTTTCATGCAAAAATCCTTAATCAATTATGCATCAAACATGAGCAACACTGATTAATTAGAAATATCATTAAAATAACTCTAGGTTAATTAATGATAATTCTCCAACTTCAACAAACAAATAAAATATTTTTCTCAAAATAAATCCAAAATGTTACACTGGACAAACCATACACCTGAGTGTGACACTTGTATCAACGCAAAGGCTACTTTTTGTTAAAAGTGACGCACCTCTGCATGGTGTAAATAATTGTGACAGTTACATACATGTTCCTAGAAAGAACTACGTTAGCAGCGAGAACGAAATATAATTGATTCTAAACCCGTGAGGGCTGAGGAACATAGTTTTGGATCTAAAACCAATCTTTTCAAGAAACCTTTTCAAAACATGCATCGTGTCTACAACCGTTGTTCATGACATTAGCCAGTGTATGGAAATCAAAATATTTTCTTACCTGAGCTTGCTGAGTAATACTCGTTAAGCATTGATTACCACTAAGCTCTACAATGGCTCGTATTTGGTGTTATTTTTTGTTTTCTAACTCTATAAGTTCAATTTGCTTGCTTGTTTTGTGATATTTTTGGGTTTCACTCTATTTTGTAGACAATCCATGAATGGAACTTATATAAGAGATGTCAACCATCAAATGACATACATCCTACATTTCAATTGGTTTATCCAATATGTAGTTTCCACATTATACTTGCATTTATTTAAAAAGTAGGCATATGTTTTGCGACCAACTTAAAAGTTCCAAAAACTTATCCTTGTTATGTTTTACCAATTATTTTTATGCATGTCAATGTGGCAATTCTTTCCTGTCCCAAAAATACCTTTGTCTTTGGTGACAACGATAGGTGGACATCAATTCACTAGTAGAAAACATGCATTTGGTCTGACAGCCAATTGGGCTCTAGTCCCGGATAGGTTTCGGACCGAGGCTAGAGGGGGGACTAGTCCAGCTTCAACGGCTACGAGAACACACTAGACTAGTCCCGGTTCAAAAGGGATCTTTAGTCCTGGCTCGAGACACTAACTAGGACTAAAGGTGGTGGGCCAGCTGCAACCTGGCGTGACCCCTTTAGTCCCGGCTAGTGTCTTGAACCGGGATTAGAGATGCCCGTTAGTCCCGGTCCGGGATACAACCCGGGACTATATATAAACTTGTTCGTGTTCAAATCTGAACCCTTCAGTTCCCGCGCTAGTCGTTGATCACATCGAAAATGAAGAATAAGATTAATATACTTCGGAAGTTGATCAATCTGTTTTAATGGATTTTGGAAGCTGAACACTGCTAGCCTTCTCATCTCCCCTGCTAGCTCTATATAAGAGAGCTACTGTGCCATTTGCCAAATGCACTACCTCCTCTCTCTAATCGCTGCCAAGAACCGGTGATCTCTCTGCCGAATGGAGCACTCGCGCACATACCCTCCCTCCTAGGAGTACCACTACAAGGACGACGCCGTCGACATGAACTTCAAGGTCGTGGTCACTCTTCACGCATCAACCATGGATAGTTGGATCCACGACGTCAAGAGGTGCTACCTCGACGTCGCACCGATCAAGTTCATGGGCCTCTACTTCGAGTTCATCGACGCCGTCGAGGGTCGGAAACAACATGAACTTTCACGCGAGCAGCGGCATCGCGCCGCCATCCTGCAACTCTCTGTGGCGACCGACACGTTGTTGTTTCATATTTACTGCGCTGATCGGGTGCCGCGGGACCTCAAGGATTTCTTGATGGACAAAACCATCAAATTCTGCAGCACGACTATCAACAACGATCAATGTACGTTGAGGCCTTATGAAATTCAAATTTCGTCTGTCGTTGACCTCCAGCGGTTATACTGGACCCAACCCCTAATCTTCCGAGTCTCTGTGCTCTAGCCAATTCTACTATTTACACAACGCTTGAGAATAATAATAAGAACAACAACAACAACAACAACAACAAGGGCGAGAAGAAGAAGGACGATGATAAGAAGACCTCACATTTGGTTGGGGCGAGGTTCCATTGAGCTATTGTGGAATCAAGTATGCCGCTCTGGACATTCGCCTAGGCTACGATATTGCTAGGAGGTGTCTCAATGCTATGTGATCGTCACAATACATGTCTCAATGTGTTGATCTAGATCGTCTCAACAATAATGTCATATGTGAGACATTTGATTGAATAAAAATTCAAGTGCTTCTCAAAAAGTCCAAATTTGCACAAAGAGTGTCTATGGACCAAAATGTATTAACAATACATGGTTTACAAAGATTCAACAATAGCAAGTTTGTGCATGTATCAAAAGTAAAAAAAATTACATTTTAAAGTATTCTACACATTCTAAGAATTTAAATGACTACAAATTTATTGAATTTGGCCAAGTGAATCAAAAGTTATGGAATTTCAAAGATTGTGCTTGAATGTGCTATTTAAATCAATTAGGCAATCCGGGGGAAACTAAACGCTGGCTTCTGATTGGCTGAAACCGTTTCGTACGGATCGTAAAATTATAGCAAACTTGAACTTTTTAAGAAGCCATTGACCAAAAGAATTATAAATATAGAGGTCATTTAATATTTATTTAAAATTATGATACCCACTGGAGTAATTTAATATATTGTAAATTCTATAAATAAGTTTAATATATTCTCTTTAGCAAAATTGCTCTGAGTAGCAACATTAAATATGGAAGTCATATTTGAATTTCTCTCATTTTTCTAATTGATTTGGACATATTACTTGTCAAGTTTCGAGTTACGGATTTGTAGACATATAAATTATTCAATATTAAATGGAAAAAGAGCAAAAAATATATTTAAATTCGAGATTATTTGAATTCAAGATTATTATTAGTTATTTATTTTTGTTTACTTAAATAATTGTTTGGATTCACAAACTTAACACGTATGACATCATGGTCCAAGGGTTAATACGATTGATAGCATAGTATTGACAACAAAACAATCTTTGTTTCTTGGAAACACACATGGAAGGACCTAAAAAGTTAAGCGTGTTGAGTAGTCTGAGGATGGATAACCGACCGAAAAGTGTTACTAGAAGTAAGCGATTTCAATTGAAATTTAAGAATGATTAAGTTAAAAATAATTGGGACTAGAAAAAAAACATAAATCTATGCCCCAAATCCCAAAATGGCAATCATAAACCCCCAAATAAAAAATAGGAAAATTCAACTCTAAATCGCAAAATGAGAAAATAACACAAACTCTTTAGTCCCGGCTTGTATCCAAAACCGGGTCTATAGATCTTCGGTCGCGCGCAGGCAAAGGCCACGTGGGGGACACTTTTGTCCTGGGTCGTAACTAAACCAGGACTAGAGGGAGGCCTCTAGTCCCAATTCTGTTGTCCCGGGGTGCCTAGCCGGGACTAGAGATCCCCACGACCCAGGACTAATGAGCTTGTTTTTACTAGTGATTGGTCTTATTATATTTTTTTTATTTCTGTTAGTTCGTTTCCTTGCTTGTTACGATGACGTGTAAGGGTGGTAAGGAATCCATCAAAATCAAATATCTTTTATCAACACACTAGAAAAAGTAGTGGGATAATTTCCTTATCTTCCTGAAAGTAATTTTAAGCCAATATGAGGGGCAAGCTGTCAGATCACATAAATCATCAATATTTCATTTGATTTTCCCCGTGGATGATTAGTTTGTTTATTTTGATTCACAGTTATTAAAAATACATTTTTGTTCATACCTGCTTTACAATCACGCATATGGGTCACAATCGAAAACTCTATAAAAGCAGTATCATTGTTTAGTTATTCCTTTTTCATTTGTGCACGTAGAACGTGGCACCTTTTTGCTCGATCCATCAGAAATAGCATGGGCCCAAAGAAGTTCCTCAACGTCCATGGCAAAAATGAGAGGTGTCTTGACAACTCTCTTACAAAATCCATCTTTTTTATATATTACAGAAATACTCTTATGTTTTGATAGCTTTAAGTTTGACCGAGTGAAAAGTGTATATGGACATGGCGCTGAGCTATTCGATTATTTCAAAATAAATAATTAGAACTAGTGTAATATTGTGAAACAACTTGATGATTCAAAATATACCGAGTGCTAGTAGTTAATATGATCGGAGATAAGGAAGAAAAATAAAAATCGACACAGAGGAGCACACACACGAAAAGTAGTTTTTAGTGAAGTCCAGCCAAGTGTGGGGTTTGGCTTAGAGTGTGGGATTTGTCTATCTCCACCTCCATCTTCATCACCGTTTTTGTCCCTACAACTCCCATGAAACAAACACAGAAATGCAAGATAGGCGATGACACGGCACGTTGCTATTCTTAGGACAGTGTGAGTACTCTATTTTGTTTCCACTATACCATTCCTCTTTTTTCTATGTTTGACACGTCACGTTGATGATGCAATTGCATCCTAAGGATAGCAAGCATGACAACTAATACACGTGCCGGTTGGTGTACATGTGCTACACCGCAAAACGAAACCAGCATGCATGAAAAATGTGATTCCTTCATGCCGTTTAGGAAAACGACGACGCCGTATGAGCAGGCCCGATACAACAAGTGCATATAACATTAGACAAATTTACTACTCCCTGATCCATAAAAAGTGTCGCTCACTTAGTGGAAAGTTTGTACTAACTTAGTATACAATGAGCGACGCTTTTTGTGTGTCGGAAAGAGTAGAAGCAATGGTAAGATTACTCACTTTGTAGGATTTGGAAAACCTGCGGCTGGGTATTATATATGAGAGGTGAACCACCGAATAGCGTAAATCGCTATTCATTTCGTTTACCAATAGGGGTGTAGTGTCTGTGTTTCAGTTTGTATTTGATTTACAAATAAGCATATTATTTGGGAACGAAAACTTGTGAAATTTGATCCTTATTATATTCTACCAAATTCCCTTTATCATGCAAAATGTGCCACGTAGTTTTCATGTCCATCTAAATTAGCATGGCCATGTCTTCATCCTTGGTGACAACGAGAGGTGGGTTGCGACTGGTCTTATTAATTATACTTTTTTTATTAGTTGGCTTTCTTATTAATCATCCACATTTTCTTATATTTGCCTCGACGGACGAATTGTGTCTGTATTTTTATTCATGGCTGTTAAACAAGACATTGTTATTCATAGTTGTTTTTATAAAAAAACGCGGAGGGGTCCCAATCGAATCTCTAAGTAAATACCCTTGTCTTGATATTCCTCGATGTTGATGCCCTTGTCGAAATGTGGCAACTTTTGCTCGATCCATTGAATTTAGCATGGGCCCAAGATGCTCTCATCCTTGGCAACAACGAGAGGCAACTTAGCAACGGTCTTATGATACTCCTTTCCTTTCATTGTCGCCAGTTGTGCTGCAGGTCAGTGTACATACCAGTGCTTCTCAAGTGTTTGTTAATTTTGTGTTGGATTATGGTAAAAAGGAAACGTATAGGAAGTGGCACGAGTTATTCGAACTTTTTCATCCTCTAAGAATTAATATATGGAGGATGTTAGATACAGAGAGATGATATTTTTTAGATGATATAGAGAAATAGTCAAAACGGAGGAACACACAAGAAGTAGTTGGATTAGTCTAACCTCCGTCACCATCTTTGTCCTTGTGACTCCATGGAACAAAACAAGAGAAAGATAGATGATGGCGATTTTGTTTCCATAACATTGTCTTCAATTTTTTTCATTCCTAGTGTGTCACACGTCAGGTTGTAGGATACCACGCATGATGATTTGCAAACACGTACGTGTTGGTTTGGAATATAAATGTCAAACAGAAACAAAAAAGCAAAACTCCTTTCCTTTTTGAAATATGAGAAAGGCAAGAAACTCGTGCCTTGTACTACACTGCAAAAACGCAACCAGCATGTATGGAAAAATGTGGTTCCCTTTTTGTTTTATTCCTTTTCATGTTCTTGCGCTTGCCGAAACATGGCACTTTTTTCCTCGATCCGCCCTCAGAAATAGCATGAAGTTCATGAGACAATACAAAGAAAAGTGGAGTAGTTGGGTAGCGAGGTTTAGCCAAGTGTGAGGTTTGGCTTAGAGTGTGGGATTAGTCTATATATCTCCATCACCATCTCCGTCACCGTCGTTGTCCCTATGACTCCATGAAACAACACAAAAGAGTGATAGATGATGACTAGGTAGGTGGTAATCTATATTTTGTTTCTTGTACAAGAAAAAAAATCTATTTTGTTTCCGTTATACACATCTCTGACATCCGTGGGATAGCCAGCATGGCAACAAACACAAGTCGGCTGGTATATACATGCCATCAAATGGTGAGAAGTAACTCTTTTCTTTTTGAGACGTCAAACAAAGAACTCCTTTTTTGTAACCATAAAAAGGCAATTATATATTACCTTGTGCTACACTGCAAAACTGCAAAATGCACCCAGCCCCGTACGTATGGAACTAAGGATGGCAATTTTAACCGTGGGTACGGTTATTCGCGGGTATTCGACCCGTATGGGCAGGGTATGGTACACCTTTATACCCATGGGTAGTACACGTATTATGTTGTACCCGTGGGTATACCAATACCCTACCCATTTATAGTGACATGTGGCACACTTTGACCATATGTAGCCCAGCAGGAAGCAGGCCACAAGGCCATGGCTCTAGGGTTAAGGCGATGATCGGAGAAGGGTCGGCCAAAGCGTCCTTGTAATCCCCTCGGCTCGCAAATCACCCCAAACTGCAATCACTCCTTAATCCATCTTCTTCCAAATACCCGAATTAAGGAGATAAATTCCCATCGACGAGGCATACAGTTGATCAAACTGCTATTTTTTTTCAAATATGCTACCAATGAATATAATAACTTGTGTACCCGTTGGGTATCCTATGGGTACGGGTATCCACCGGGTATGGGCATGGGTAGAGTTTCATACCCATGGGTACGGGTATGGGTAGATTTTTCTACCCGTTGACTATACGGGTATGAGTATGGTATTGCGCTACCCGCCCCATACCCTACCCATTGCCATCCTTATATGGAACATGTGATTCCCTTTGTAGACAATTTGATTTGATTTTGGCTGGGCCAGGCCGGCCTTAGAGCCTTAAATAATGATGGTCTTTCGCACTCGCTAGCACTTACTTCTTGTCCCTACTGATACTAGGCTCGAAAGCGAGGGTTTCTTTGAAAGATGGAGATTTATGTGGTTGGTATCTACGCCACTCTTGTAATGGTATTATATTGTAGGACAAATTGTTGTTTTTAGCGATGGTGGATTCATTTGGCATGTGTATGAAATCGTCTACTACCGATGGAATAATTGTGTGGTTAGTATCTACTTCTAGCCTATGGGAGAATAATTCTGAAGGATTGTAACTTGGAAGATATGGGTTATAAAGGAGATGTGGTTACATGGAGAAGGGGTAAAATTCGTGAGAGACTTGACCGTGCAATCTATGATCCTAGATGGTCTTCTACATTCCCTATGGCAGAGGTTATTAATGAGGAGTACGAAAAATCAGATCATCGATCGATTGTCATCAACACTGAATTTAATTCTGGTTTGCACGTGAGAGGTAGGCAAAGGCAGCAGAAATTCGAGGCTAGACGGTTATGTTAGCTGTCTGTTAAAGAAATCATCCAAACGACATGGGAGAGAGCTAAAATCCTTCACGCACATGCTTCTCTTAGTGAGCATACTAAAGAGGTACACGAATCCCTTCATTCGTGGGACAAAGAAGTGCTCAAGGGGCCTAGAAGGAGACTGTGTGATATGCAAAACGAACTCAATGTGATCATGAAGGGACCCCTATCCGATGAAGCATCGACAAAACAGCGATAGATTGAATTAAAAATTGAGGAACTTATTGAGCAGGAGGAGATATACCGGGTACAGTGGGGTCGGATCAATTGGCTCCAACATAGTGATCGAAATACATCCTTGTTTCACCGCTCAGCCACGGCTTGCCGAAAGAAGAATTTCATAAAATCTCTTCTTTCGAAGGGCGGGATACTCATGGAGGAAACAGACCAGATTAGACAAATTGCCTCGGGTTATTTTCAGAACCTTTTTTCTTCTGAGGTGCCTGATCTGAACCAGGAAGTGATTGATAAGGTGCAACCATATGTTCTGCCTTTGATGAATGAAGCACTCACAGACAACTATACGAGAGAAGAGGTTAAGAAGGCCATGTTTAACATTGGTGATTTAAAAGCCCGAGGACCAGTAGGTTTCATGCGGTTTTCTATAAAAGATTCTGGCACATCGTCGGCAAAGATCTTACCGATGAAGTATTACTAGCGATGAACTCTCTTACTATTTCAGAGGGGTGGAATAACACAACCATTATGCTCATACCTAAAGGGGGAAATCCGGAGTCTATCACTCAGTTCCGGTCTATTACTCTATGTATAAGGTTATATCCAACTAATCGCAAATAGATTCAAGCATCTTCTTCCAGATATAATCTCTCCAACGTGGAGCGCGTTTGTTCCGGGAAGATTAATTACAGATAACTTCTTGGTGGCTTATAAATCTTATCATACTATAAAAAAGAAGAGAACAAGGAAATATGGTGTTTGCGCAGTTAACTTGGACATGCACAAGGCCTACTATAGAGTGGAACGGAGCTTCTTGAAAAAAATCTTACACGGTTGGGCTTCCATCCAGAGTGGATAGAATTGGTAATGGCATGTGTTTCAACGGTAAGATATCAAGTTAGAGTTAATAATGATCTTTCAGATTATATTTACCCTTCTAGGGGACTCCACAGGGGGACCCTCTCTCACCTTATTTGTTCTTACTCTGTGCCGAGGGTTTAACGAGCTTATTGAAGTATGAAGAAAGAGCAGGCAATTTGTTGGGAGCCCAAGTCTGTAGAGGAGCTCCTGCTATATCTCATTTTCTATTTGCAGATGACTCCCTTATCCTTATGAGAGAGGATGTGACTAATGCAACAAGCTTACAAAGATTTCTTGATGATTATTGCGCCACGTCAGGGCAATTGGTCAGTGCAAAAAAATCGAGTATTTTCTTTAGTCCGTGTACGAAAGTGGAAACGAGAGTGGAGATTTGTGCAACTCTTAACATCATGACAGAAGCCATTACTGATAAGTACCTCGGGCTGCCACCGTTGGTGGGGGTGGACAGAACGGATTGTTTCCAACACTTGATTGAAAGGGTCTGCAAAATTCTTGTTGGTTGGAAAGAGAAGAACTTTTCCTTTGGGGGAAAGGAAGTATTGTTGAAAGCCGTCATTCGAGCAATTCCAGCTTATGCTATGTCTGTCTTCAAGCTACCCAAACAAATCATTAATGATCTGCTGATTTTAGTTGCGTCCTTCAAAGGGAGCCGCTCTTCTGGGGTCTAGTTGTCGTGTGACGTGCTGTATTGTCTGTTTGCTATTCGTTGACATAAACATACACCTCTCTTAAAATATATTTTCAATACCTCTGTTTTAATAAAATAAAAGGCTCTAGCACATTAGTTGATCCCTGCTTCCGTATACGAAGGGTCTTTCTTTTACTTTTATGTTGAGTCTTCATCTTCTAACTTTATGCACAGTTAAGTGAGCGTAGTTTCCATTCTAAGTTTAATGTGCATTTGTCCCAAAGATTATTATTGATTGATTCCTACCATGTTATTATTTGCTCTCAAACTATTTGTTTCTAGTCACCACTTGAACTTTCGAATGTGTCCTGTCATTTTTGTTTTGCTCCACTATTAAGGACAAGTCGAATACTACTTTGTTATGCTTTCTTATTGCTTGAAAGAAACATATAACTTTGAAATTCTTTATTATTCATGATCTTGTGTTTGTGTTACTTTTCATGTTGAAACATGATTGCAAAGTTTCATTGTTAGAATTATAACTATCATGTCTGTGTTTAGAGTACTATGATCTCCGCTTTACAAATGCTTTTATAATTATGATGATCAAAATCATGTTGGTAGCATGTCACCTCAGAAATTATTTTGTTTTTATCGTTTTGCATATTCGAGGACGAGTAGAACTACGCTTGGGGATGTTGATACGTCTTAAACATATCTATAATTTTTGATGTCCCGTGTTGTTTTCATGCCAATTGCTACATGTTTTCTATACATTCTATATCATTTTTATGGATTTCCTGGGACTAACCTATTAACAAGATGCCACATCGCCAGTTGCTGTTTTCTGTTGTTTTCGGTTTCGAAAAGTTGTTCTGGAAATATTCTCGGAATTGGACGAATTCTGCCACGTACACGGAGTCCGGATGAGACCTTGAGGGGTCCCTATAGGGCCCACACCATAGGGCAGCGCGGGTCCCCCAGGCCGCACCACCAGGTGGTGTGGCCCCCCTGGTCACCCACCGACGTTGCCCTTTTGCCTATATAGCTCCTCCTCGGGAAAACCCTAAACAATGGAGCTTTTTTCACCAAAAGTTCCATCGCCTCTGTCATCGTCAACCCTAGTTTGGGAGGGTTCTGAAGCTCTCCCCGGCACCCTGCTGGGAGGGGAATTCGTCACCGGAGGGCTCTACACCACCATGTCCGCCTCCGTAGTGATGCGTGAGTAGTTCATCCTTCGACTACGGGCCCATAGCAGTAGCTAGATGGTTGTCTTCTCCTCTTTATGCCTCATGTTTTGATATTGTGAGCTGCCTAACATGATCAAGATCAT
Organism: Alopecurus myosuroides; assembly: GCA_028641055.1. NCBI lineage: Eukaryota > Viridiplantae > Streptophyta > Magnoliopsida > Poales > Poaceae > Alopecurus > Alopecurus myosuroides. Next base: position 365,687,449 of record CM054061.1, read on the forward strand.
CTTATTATAATGCTACATGTTGTGTTTGCGGGGATCCGATGAATATTGAATTCTATGTCCAGTGATTATCAATTTATCATGTTCTTTCATGTTTATTTTATTTATGATCTTGCATGCTCTTCATCACAAGTAGATGCTTTGGCCAAGTTTATGCGTGTAACCCCAAGAGGGGGTATTTATGATAGATAGTGGGTTCATGCCTCCCTTTTACCCATACTCGAGTGACAGAAACATAACGGATGGGGGATGTGTTGTTGCCATTAGGGAGAAAACAACGATGTTTACAGTACACACTTTACTTAATGCATTTATCTGTTGATTGCAACTTAGTACTCGAGGTTTCAATAGATTATGCTCTGAGGGTAAATTATTAGTCATAGATGCAGTTGGATAACGGTCTATGAATTATGTTGTAATGCCCGCATGAATCACATAGTAATCACCATGTCATGCATATGCACTACGGTGCAGCCTTTATATCTGTAAATTTTCCAACTGTAGTTTGTTTACCCAACATGTTATCTATCTGTTTTGGAGAGACACCACTAGTGAACTATGGACACCGGTCCATTTCTTATACACTGATAATACAACCACTGTAAACACTATTTTCCTTTCATTTACTGCAATCATTGTTCTCTTTTCATGCACATCAAACAAACCTTGCTTTCCACACTATACGTCTAATCCTTTGTTTTCTGCAAAACCGCTGAGATTGACAACGTCACTGTTTCGTTGGGGCAAAGTAACTTGGTTGTGTTGTGTAGATTCCACGTTGCTGCTTAACCGGTAGTACGCCCCGCCAACATCAGCTGCCAACAACCTTCAGAAGTGATTTCTTTCTCCTACTGATCGATTCAACTTTGGTTTCTTTCTGAGGGAAAACTTGTTGTTGTACTCTTCACACCTTACACTTGGGGTCTCCCAACGAGCGTACATCTGCGCGCGTCATCGGAACTAGGAATTAAGCTCAAGGGGGACCACATATGTTAATCATCCATTAGGTGACTAATCATGCTAGTTTTCACTAAAAAAATGTTTCTAATCAGCTTATGTATTAAAAAATCTTGATGTAGCATGCATAGGGGGGACAAGGCCCCTGCTGCCCCTTCCCCTAGTTCTGCCACTGAGCTGACCTTCCTTATTGTAAAACGTTTACCTTGTTAAAACTTTTTACATTATGGAACAGGTGCAATATGGTTTACTCAAGCTAAGAAACTCGGATCGGTGACGGTGGCATGCACGCCATAACAAACCCCTCCAAAATATCTACACCAAAGACTCGTTGATTGGAGCAACTCGCAAGAAGATGCCCAGGTCCAATCCTTGTTGTACTACTCCCTCCGTATCGAAATGTGAAATGGTTTAGCGTTTTATAGACAACACGTATCTAGACACGTTTTAGTGTGTATATTCATGTGTATCTTACACTAAAACACGTCTAGCTACATGTAGTCTAGGAAACGTTAAAACATTTTACATTTTGATACCGAGGTTGTAGATAGTAGACATATATACATAATAGTAATATTACTCCCTTCATACCGAAATGTAAGATATTTTAATGTTTTCTAGACAAAACGTATCTAGACATGTTTTAGTGCAAGATACACATGAATCTACACACTAAAACATGTCTAGATACATGTAGTCTAGAAAACGGCTAAAGCATCTTATATTTTGATACATAATACAGTGCATGAGATAGCCTAGGGCAAGGTGCGAGGACTAAGGCGCACACGGAGCGGCTTCTTCATCACGTTGTTGAACGCGCCCACCCCCGTCAGGTCGACGGCGCCGACACAGCTGAGCTCAAAGCGTCGCACGAGGGCGGCCAGGAAGAGCTTTACATGCAGCATGGCGAGACCGGCGCCCGGGCAGAACCTCCTCCCGCCTCCGAACGGCATCATCCTGACCCCGTTCCGCCCCGGCATGTGTCCCACATCCTCAGCATCGCCTCCCGGCAGGAACCTCTCCGGCCTGAACTGGTCGGGCTCCGTCCACGCGCTCCCATGCCTCCCGATGTCCCGTAGTATGAAGATGAACCTTTTCCTCAGCCCGCCGGTCGTGACATCGTGGATGCCGCGCGTCACGAAAGGAGAAGGCGGGTGCATGCGCAGGCTCTCAAGCAGGACGGCGTGCAGGTACGGCATCCCTCCTTCGGCCTCGTCGACCTCGCGGCGCAGCTTCTCCTGAACCTCCGGCTGGATGACGAGGTTCGCGAGCGTCCACTCGACACACGCCGCGATCATCCCCGTGTTGGTGGCCATGAACTCGGCCACGAGGCCCACGATCTCGTTGTCATCCAATGCACGCTTCACGGTGCCGTCCACGTTCGCGCTGCCAGGTACACGGAGGTCGATGAGCCAGTCCATGTACGCCTGGTGCCATCGAGAGTCATCTCTCTGTTCCCGTGCTGCCACGATGAGTGGCCGCACCAGCTCGCCCAGCGGGACGAACACGCGCAGGAGCCGACGCAGCCACCTCCAGTGCGTGATCTTGCCCAGCGTCGAGTCGTCCAGTGACACGGTGTTGTCCATGGCCTGCCTCAGCTCCTCCATCACGCACTGCAGGGCACGCACACGCGTCTCCTCCACGCCATCGCCGAAGCACATCCGCGCCGCCATCACGAAGATGGCGCGGTCGAGGTGCTCCCGTATGGCCACCTCTCTGGCGTCCTGGGCGGCAGAGGACAAGCTGGCGAGGAGGTCCTCGACGGCGTCCCTCTGCAGCGGGGCCAGCGCGGCGATGCGGGAGGGGTTGAGGAAGCCGGCCGTGAGGTTGGACCGGAGCGATCGCCAGTGCGAGCCGTAGGCCGCGGTCGTTATGGAATCCTGCCGTCCGGGGCCATGAGCCCAGGTCGCTAGAGCCCTGAAAAGGCCGGCGTTCGGCTTGTTGTCGGGGGCCTCGTTGAGGAGACAGCGGACGACGGCAGGGTCCCGTGACCACTTGGACGGCCGGACCGGTGCTTCGCCTGAGGATGGCTAGGAAGAAGAAGAGCACGGTGGCTATGAGCGCAAGAAGCTCAATGATTTCCATTGTGCCACGTTTGTGTTTGTCTTCTTTCTATGCCCCCACCCCGTGGCTATTATATATTGAATTTTTCAGGTGGCTCACCACATATGCCACGTGGTACCCGTGCCTATTCTATACAATTAAACGAGAATTGGTGGTCATCCCACCTCTCCTCGTCCATATCCTATCGAAAAGGAAGGCAAGCAAAGATTATAATTTTGTCTTATATTACAAGAAAAATCAATCATATCTTTACTATATGTACTATTAAATATGAGTTTAGTTGTACTATTAAATGGGAGTTAGTGGTTCATCCCACCTCACCTCGCCCATATCCTACAGAAAAGAAGGCAAGCAAAGATTATAATTTTGTCTTATATTACAAGAAAAATCGACCGTATCTTTACTATATGTACTATTAAATATGAGTTTATCTGTAGTATTAAATGGGAGTTAGTGGTTCATCCCACCTCACCTCGTCCATATCCTACAGAAAAGGAAGGCAAGAAAAGAAAAGGAAACATAGTAAATCCGCCTTATACTAGAAGGAAAAAAATATAAAGCGTATACCTTTACTATCTATACTATTAAATGGGGTTTGCTGGTTCATCCCACCACCCCAATGTTTCGAGTTTAGAGTTTGACCCTAACCGCTCCGAGTTAAAGGGTTTGAAGTGGACTTAGCTTATCTCCTCTATTTCGTAATTTCCATTATACTGTTCCTTTTTTGTCACTATCATCCACACGCCACGTTGATGATGCAATTGCAAACATGACAAAGTGTTGGTATATATGTGAATCTATGATTCCTTTGGGTGCCACTAGGCAGAAGGAACCCTTCTAGAATTAAAGTAACTCGTCGCGAGGGTGAAGCCCCTCGCGTGCGTACAGGCTCGATCCAGCGAATCCCCGCAAGAAGCCCCCCACGTCGATCTAGCGAGGCTGCCGTCATCGATCGAAGCCCCCCGCACCTGCATCTACATCGATCCAACGAAGCCCCCCCCCCCCCACTCCCCCGCGCCGGGCCACGGGTGTAGATGTAGAAAACGGAAAGTACAGATCACACGATGTACATGGTAAAAAAGGGAGTATAAACTACACATAGAAGAGGGGCACCCACGGTGCTTCTGAATGCATACCCAAGTTGTATCCGAAAGTACACACACATTGCTACTAAAAAGTACACCCACATTGTATCTGAAAGTACATCCACGATGTACATGAAAGTACACCCACGTTGATACTGAAAATACACACACGTTGCTACTGAAAATACACGCTGCTGATGTACACCGACGATGTACTAGAAAGTACAACCACGTTGCTACTAAAAGTATACGCTTCTGATGTACACCGACGCTGTACAAAAAAGTACATCCATGTTGCTACTGAAAGTACACGCTGCTACTGGATGGATACCAAAACTGCTACTGGATTTACACGCAGCTAATTGATGTACACCCGACCATGCACCCACACTGCTACCGGATGTACACACTGGTACCAAAAATATACATAACAAAAAGTACAAAGTATGAAAAAAAATTCTCAAAACCTATCAATATGGGATTTAGTTTTGAAAATCTTGACGTGAAGATCTCAAATTTGAAAATGATTTATAAATTCGACAAACGGTTCTCAAGATATTTTATTTTTTTAAATGAATCTCGAAATAAATGTCGTGTGCGCCCTCGGTAAGTGAGAAGAAGCAATCCACAAAAAACTCTCTCGTGATGCAACTTGCCATGCACCCATGGTGCACCACGCGGAAGGATAGGTCGACACTTGCGACGATGGCGCGCGCAATTTTCCTTCCTAAAGCTTTCGGTGATTACCGATTCGTTCGCACCAAATTCTATTTGGGCTGGGCTGGGCCTTACGGTACATTCAGGCGAAAAAAAAAACAATAATTTGGTGTAACCGAACACACAAGATCGAAGTAGTTGGATAGTGAAGTACAGCCAAGTGTGAGTTTTGCGTTACTCTAATCTCCTTCTCCATCTGTCGCCATCTTTATCCTTGTGACTCCATGGAACAAAACAAGAGAAAGATAGATGATGACTAGGTATGTGACTACTTTATTTTGTAGGATAGCGTGCATGATGATTGCAAAAACGTGTCCGTTTGGTATGTTCATGTCAAGCAGAAACAAAAAGTAACTTTCTTTTCTGAAACAGAAAAAAAAAGGGAAGCAATTCTTGCCTTGTAGTAATGCACTGCAAAAACCGCAACCAGCATGTATGGAAAAAATTTGATTCGTTTTCATTTGATGTTAATTCTTGCGCTTGTCAAAACGTGGCACCTTTTTGCTCGATCCATGAGAACCAGCATGGGCCCAAGAAGTTCATCATCCCTTGTGACAACGAGAGGCGGCGGTCTTATGATATTCCTTTCTCTGGCCTTACCAAAAAATTGAATCCCAACAATGATTTTTACAAAAATATACTACTCCCTCCGATCCGATTTAAGTGTCGGAGGGAATGCACGTAAGATGCACAAGTACCTAGCTAAACTAGCTGACGCTTTTACCGGTTCCGAGGGAGTATCTCAAGTGTTGGTAGCTTTAGGTTAGATTGTGGCGAAAAAGTTATATGAGAGTGGAGGCGAGTTGTTAGATTTGTTTTTTCAAAAGCCTAAAGAGTTAAGTTTGTAATATTGTGAATTACCCTGAAGCGTACAAAATCTTCATTTGTTAATAATAGCTTGTGAGATGCAGAGACATAACTGAAACGGAAGAACACACGCGAAAAAAGTAGTTGGGTTAAGAGTGTGGGATCTGCATCCTCGTCCCCATCTTTGTCCTTATGAAAAGGATGATGACTAGGTAGACGCCATCTTTTCTTCAAATACGTATCAGTTTGTACATATATGCCATACGTAAAAAAAATATCCTTTCTTTTTATATACAGATTATAAGTATCAAACAAAAAGACCCCTTACTTTTTGAAACAGAAAAAAGGAGTATAATTCTTGCCTTGCACTACACTACACTGCAAAATGCAAGCAGCGTGTATGTAAAGTGTGATTCCCTTTTGTGCTAATTTTAATTAGGGCTGGACCTCTTTTCACATGGACTGTCTACAAGACATGATAAAATGACTAAACAGATCAGCAGTTAAAAAAAATACGCTTACATTGAACAGGGCAGTGACCAGTGAGTCGGTGATAAATTCCATTCCATAACCTAGCAATACATCACGAGATTGTCTGGCATTTCAACCAATCCCACAAAGAGCTTACTAACAGTACGACTACGAAGAAGGTCACGCATTCCCTCTCTACAGGAAGAAGGAAATCTCGGGCGGCTGGATAAAGGAGAAGATGGCCTCGCCGAACACGTCGTGCAGCGACGACAGGAGATGCCCCGCATCCTGGTCCTCCTTCCATGCCTGCCTCAGCACCGCGGAGACCCTCTGCGCGTGCTGGCTGCCTCCCAGCTGGTCTCTCCGGATCGCGCCCGCTGCTGCGGCTACGCCATCCGCCATCTGTCCGGAGGAGGATGCCTGCATCATGCTGCTGGGGTTGGGTAGCTGTGCCGAGAACCCGTCCATGCTTCCTGGCATGGTTCCGGCCATTGGAGCCGCTGAGCCCATGGAGCTCATCGACGCGTCGGATGCCATCTTCTTCAGAGGTGGCTGGGACGCGGAGAGATCCGTGATGGACTTCCGTTTATCTGAAATTTGCACCAAAACAACCATTATTTTTACGTGTTTTACGCATCCAGGATGAAAAGTACAGACATCGTGGGAATTGCAGAATACGCCGCATGAAGACAACATTTATTGGGTTTATTGCCGAGTGATACATCTATAGTGAGTGAATACAGTGAGCACTTACTTGAATTGTTAGTTGCAACTCGTTTATTGCTCCTCAAAGGTGGCCGAGTTGACGCAGAGAGAAGACCGGGAAACAACTTGAGCCGCTCATACAAGCATTTGCCTGCAGCACACTGAAAGAATGGATCTCGCAGTAAGCAACAAAAATAGACATATTTCTGAAATGTACTCTTTCAGAACTACAACTAACCAGCAGGGCACCATAAACACGCCACGCTTCCTTTCTTTTCATTTCGTTTGACTGTTTCTCAAGTTGCAATTCAGGATCCAACAGTTGCATGTACGTCTCAAGGTTGGGCAAAAGAAGAAGCCGAATCTGGTAACTCAACAGAAATCGTCAGCGAATATTTCAGTATTCCTATGAAGTTTAACCTAAACAAAGACTGAACAGGACCTACCGCACTGGGCCCCATTGCAGATATCCCTTGAACGGCACCATAATGTTGTGTCAATGCTTTATGAGGATCAAGAAATGCATGGATCAATGTCTTTGTTAGCCGGATTTGGAGATTGTGATACACATGGCCATATCTACACAAAATTATTTTGGGTTAACTAAGAGCAACAGAAATGCACGAATTTTAAACCAAGTAGAACTTTTGCCTACACATGGCCAACAGAAATATAGATATATGAACAGTATAATAGTTGATTTAGTGAAGTACGTGATGACTACAGCCCTAGTCCTCTATAGCAGAGTAATGTGATGAGAAAGTGGTTCAACTTTTACCATTTAAGTAGGATATTGACAAACAGAAACTGGTCATGTCTTGTTGAAGATAACACAAACCTAAGATGTCCCCACAAACAAGAAATAAAAGATATAATGGAAGAATATTACAGAATGGAAGTCGAACCCCTACTAACTGACTTACCACCAAGTTGACACTCCTCCTTAACTTGGTACAAAAAAATATATATATAGCACACTTCATAAAGCGTACACAATTTCGTAAAAGGAACTATATAGAATTTGTATGAGTGGTCCTATAGAGATCATAGTCTGGGATATGTGACTAAGGAGCTTACAAAAGTTGCATACATTCTAAATACATTTGAATCTGGTATAGAGATTGAATATTTGTATACTAAAAAACTTGAATATTTCAGTATACACTCACCTCCGACATACTGAAGCAACCAAATTAGCAGAGAAGTCTCTAAGCTCCCAATGGTTGTCAGAAAGCCTATGCCCTAGCCTTTTTGCAACGATGCAAGTGATCATTGATGGCATCAACTGATGCAACTGGCAATGAAAACAAGGATTTGCTTTTATAAGTGATATGTTGAGAACAGATTATGGAATGTTTTACCAAAACAACTGGCAGGCAAAGTATCAAAACTTGACGGTCAACCACTTACATATGGTTCAATGTGAACATGTGGATTCCGGAGAAGGCTTTGGACAACACGCATGAGAGCAAATAGAACAGGAAGGTCGGACAAACTCCTTGTAACCTGAAATTTGTACAGATGTGCAGTTTAAGGCAATGCCCCAGTTCAACCACACTGCTAAGAAAGTAAGATCGCAACCTCATCTGCAATGAAGTACGAGAAGTAAGGAACCAGTGGATGAAGGCCTGAGTCTTTTGACAAGCTCACTAATGCTTCTCTAAAAATTGGGGTGTTTGATCTACTCATAGTAAGCTCCGCTATTTTATCAAAATACATCTGCAAAATAAAAAGGAAAGAGGAATATAAATTTTTCATAAAGATCTAAATTAATAGATATGCACATAAATATGATAAACGCGATACCTGAAGTTCTCTAGATAATATATGCTTAACAGGAAGCTTGATGTCAACTGGTAGTCCATCATCCTTCACATGCTCAGTCCTTTTATTTTCCGCTGGTGCTGAAATTGCTGAGACAAAATACTAGTTGTAAAAGAAAACAAAAATCTAGAACAGATAAAAGTAAAAGTAATAACTAATAACTGAATAAGACATGGTTATAAACAAAAAATGGACCAAGCATATTTGACACACTGACATCTAACTCACCCCCTGAACTCTAAAATCAGACCACAGCACATCCTCAACTGCCAAACCCAGACAAATTACCCCGCAGACAATTCCATTCAGTTTCTGCACCAACATAGCACCTACAGACAGCTCCTCCGCACCCGATGCCAGAAGCAGCAAAGTATTCTTTAAACCTGCTCAGCAGGAATCTCGACACTGCAGCACCAACCACTTGCCTCCTCACTGGTGTTGCTCTAGGGAGCCAAGCTTGGTACCGGTCTAATCACAAGAACGATGTATGTCATAGTCTCAGTCCGCACGAGTGGAGGTTGAATGGAGAAGGGTAGAAGCTGAGTCGGAAGAAGAGAGATACAGTTTTGCATGCAGGCCCTTGTATTTTTTTATGATTCTGGGTACATAATTTGTTGTTTTGATGACTTTGACTGCGGCTAGGATCAACATGATGGCACATCATTTCAAAAAGGGCTGGATTGCCTTGGGAACAGGGCTGGAAATAGTTAAGAAGTGTGTAAAATGGACTTCTCCGCTTCATAACTGATCTGTCTCTCATCCTCTCTCCAAAAAGTTGAAATGACGAATATATTGCGTAGCAGATAAAAATATGAACATAACTTGTGGAGATGTTAAAAGTGAGGACTAAACGATTAAGAATAATATAGGAGCTAACCATCGATAGGAGGATTCTCTGGAATTGCAGGCTGGACGCCCTCAATAGCTAACCAGTGAGCTACAACTGCTGTGTCGAGGGGAGCTTTCGGTAGAGGAGCTTCGATAATCTGCATAATACAGCAGACACATTCCAATTGATCATCAAAATAAATGAAGTCTAAACTTATCTGATTCACTCATCAATAATGTCCTTACCTCTTTGAAGTCTACCTCCCTGTCATCAATATAGAAGAGATCCTTATGGCCCACAGCTCTCTTAAACCGCAAGGGGTCACCAGAAGCAAATCCGTATACAGGCTGGGTGAAAATCCAAAGCAATAAAGCAGATGGTGTCAGCTAGACTGTTTGAAAACTTCTAACCTTATTACCCAATTCCCGCGTCAGCCAGACCGTTAGAAAAATACTGAGCCAGATTCCAGAAAGAAATCAAGAAAAAATGTACCAAGATGATTTAACCACCCAAGTCACATAATCAAGGCATATTATGTCTGGTTATCTACAAAACTCTGCATTCTTATCATCCTAAATTTGTATTGTTGGAAGGAAAGGCACCTCAACATTTCTGAGGCTGAGAGCACTGTCAACATCGTCGGCGGTCAGAACTGTCCTCTTTGCATGGCGCATGCATTTGATGGCCTCCTGAAACATTGCAAAGAACACTGAAATTAATATAACATAGTACTAAGGAGCACTGATACATCTTGAACATGTGATCTACGACTAGAGATGGGGCAGGAATATCGTATTTTTCAGGATTCCATGAAAAATTCTCAAGTGATGAAATCAGCATTTGTGGATAGGAGGCGAACTATACAATCCAATATAACTAAGCATCTAGTTTCCCACTACCGCAATTTTCTCCAGCATCCTCACTCAGCCATGTCATCGAATATATCCCGCAGTTATCTTTATAGCAGCTTTCACTAAAGACTATTGGATTTAATGGCACGGTGCATCTAGCTTACCTCCAACCATTTTATCCTGCACTTACCTGATTCCCACTCGTCCTCCTGCCTAAACTGCTATGCGAACCTCCTCTTTCCTATCTCCATCCCCATGCCAAACCTTATGTGTTTCTTCTATAGGTTAGCCCATTGCTTCTTTACAGCTACTTTTTACTTTGCTCAGATTCAGTGCAAAGATGATTTAAGCCGTAGACTATTTTACAACAATGCAATTTGGAGTATCTCCCACGGGTAACGTGAAGCTAACCATGTACAGCTCTGTGTAAATAAAAGTTCAGACTTTACAGAACTGGCAGTGATACCTACCCGGTTTCTATTGAGAAGTCATCGTGCCTGTGGATAGAGTTGCCTTCTCAGCTTCGGATTGAGATGGAATTTTCAGATTTGTGGTGCATTTTGGCTGCCTCGGACACACTCATGGTAGCTGCTTACTATGACCATGGTCATGTCGACCTTCCTAGGTAGAGCTAATTACATAGCCACTACTCATCAGTCATCGTTTCCTGTCCTTAGAGCTTATATCATACAACGGCGGTATTTTCATTTTATCGAAAGAAGTGCTCAATATTTAACTAACAGTCGGCATTGGATCTAGCTGTCAATTTCCTTCAGATTTGACTGACTGCTACCAGTTTCAATGTTCTTTTGTCTTGAAATTTCAGCTCCTACCACTACACACATTTGAAATTACATATGGCCGTGGACAATAATAGGTGAAAGCATGTAATTTGAGGAGTGTTATAGTAGGTGACTAGAGAATAAGCACAGGGGCAAGGGGGGCGGGAGCGGCGAACCTGCATGATCTCCCGGAGGCGGTACTCGACATCGGGGGCGAGGGCGGCGGAGACATCAGCGGGGAGGGTGGGGATGCCGACGCTCTGCGCGATCACCTCGATCGTCTCCTTGGGAACGATGCTCATCCCGCCCTCCTCCGCCTCGCTCCCCCGGCTCCCGTAAACCCTAGCCTCGCTCGGATCCCGCGGCCCTGGGCGGAGGGGGGACTCGACGGCGCGAGGAGGAAGTGGGTTCCGGCGGCCGGAGGCGAGGGTGCTGGTTCGCGGTGCTCGGGGCGGGGGTGCTGGTCGGCCGGCTCGTCGGCGACGGCGACGGCGACTGGCTAGGTCACGAGCGGGCGGGGGCGAGCCGGTCGGGCGGGGCGATGGGGTTAAGCCCGGTCTGCTGACTGGGTATCGTGACGTGGAGAGAGCGCTGACTTGTAAGGGTGATGTGGAGATAGCGATGACATGGAGCTATGAGTTGGCGTCCGAACTAGGGCAAGATACTCCCACAATCCCATTCACAACCCCTTAGTTTTTGTGTGTTAGATAAAAACACTACGATGATATAACATTGTGTTAAGTGGTGCCGGTTTAGAGATGAAATCTATCAAGTATATGTCACCAAAAAGCCAGAGAAAAGGGTTGCGATGCTCGCTATCAAAGCCGGAATATTTGGCCTAGGGCCGGATATTCTGATGGGAAATATTTTTGCTAAAATCCAGCTAAGCACCAGCTTGTGTCGCTCCCTGGTCAAGCCGGAATATAGGGCCAGAAATATGGTCCAGGCCAGATATTCCAGGGTGCAAACAGATTTCAGGATTTTGGCTAAGGACCCATTTGAGACGCTCTCTGGTTAGGCCGGAATATTGGGCCGGATATTCCGGGGCAATCATAGAAATTCGGCTAAGGACTTTTTGTGATGCTTGAAGAAGCTAGCCGAAATCTTGGGCAACCGGTGGCGCATATATGCCAACTAGGGGTATGTCTGACATTGGCCAAAGGCCGGATTATCAGGGTGGCCCGCAGGTAATGGATCAAGGTCCATTGGGCGGCCCAGTAAGCTGACGCGCAGGAAGTCGGATTCTAGAAGAAGCCGGACCACGGCCCAAAGTGATGCGGCTTGGAGGAGAAGACGAATTCCTTACTTTCAAAATTAGGTACTTTCCGTGGTCTTCTAGGTTTCCTTTCTGTAAGCCATAACCCGTCTATCTATATAAAGCCGGACGGGAGCAAAGAAAGATCTAATCTTAGCTAGAAGCCAACTCGCCGAGAAGTTGATCCTCGCCGAGTTAGCGAAACCATACTCACAACTGTACTTTGTATATTTCAGATTCAGCGTTGATATAGTGAGATTGCAAAAGTAGGAACGCCGCCTTAGTCGCGACGTACCGAACCTGGGTAAACTCGCTATTCTCGTTTACAGTACTTCCACGTTCCCCTCGCGGTTCTAACAGTAGTCTTATGGCACCCCCGTCTATGAAATCTACTACGATGTCTCGACAGTTGGCGCTCACCGTGGGGCCAGCGACGTCGAGAGTTAAGTTCTGAGCGGGAATACTCGGCAGAATTGGCAGTACAATAGCTGTCGGAAGCCTGAAATTCGACGGTGATGTTGGACGCTTCCTCGACAACGGATCGTACATGCCAGCACGGAATCATGTGGTAAGTGCTTGCGTTTTACCGATTGGATCTACTAATATTTTCATCGGATTAACAACATAAGCAATGGGATTCTGTGTTGGAAGTAAATTTATCCCGCCCGCCCTATACCCAATTGAGGAAAACTATGATACCGGATTCTGCTTAGATCGCCAAAACACTTCTGCATTTGCTGCCTCTTCGGAGATGCCCGCAATCAGATCTCACTTTATTGGCATGGTGCAGTCCGAGATCGCGGAAAACATGAAAGAAAATAATCTCGTGGAAGAAGCAGAAAAACACAATCCCATGGAAAAAGTGGAAGATCCGACATCCGCCGATCAGGCGACGAACTCAGAAGCCGACTCTGTATTAGCCGCTATAGAGACAAGGTTGGAGTCAGAACCCGGATCTGATGCAGATTCTGAAGATGACGATGAAGACACTTTCGAAAGAAAGGTTAAATCCATGCAAGGGACCTTCCACGAAGTATTCATGGCAAAACCGACTGGAAATTCGGACACTGAGGAAGAGGAAGATCCCAAAACCCCTCTGCCAGAGGACAGGGATGATGAAGAGGAAGAAGAGGGAGAAGTTAGCCCAACTTATCCTGACGTCAAAGAATTGACAGAAGAAGAGCCTAACAAGAACCCCCCCCCCCCCACATCTTCCAAGAAAAAGAAGAAATCCTCCAGGATGCTGCTATCCAAGTTACAGAAGAAAAAAGGAAAAGTTGGTAGAGGCAGTGGCGTAAAATCCGCGGAGAAGAAAAAGGAAATCCCTGTTCCACAAATGTTGGAACAGGACGAGATCGATCTGATCCAAACCCCGGTTGCGCCCCACGAACCACCGGAAGTGCTGGAAGCCAGAAGGCAAGTCCTTTATACGGGAATAGCAACATCTACTCTGATATAAAAACTCTCCTCAAAGCCCAAGCTGCAGTAAAAGCAAAACAGGAAGAAATTGAGGAATTCGAGCGTCGGAATATGTCTGGGATAAAACCCACGAGATTACACGGAATTTCAAAACCGGATGTACTGCCAGCAAAAGAACGGCTCCAAAACCCTTCTTGGCAACGACAGGTTAACATCTTAAATGCTAAGGGTGAATGCATCTATAAAACTGCAGCAGAAAACGCAAAAGCCGCGTTCTCCATCCTTAATGACGATCTTATTCAAAGGAAGAAAAGTTGCAGGGAGTGTATCCTTTCCTAGGAAAAGCATTGCAACAGCAAGAGCAAGGACAATCACGTTCAGGCAAGTTACATGATGACGCGGCATTATGGAAAACTTTCACGTGCGTCGCTGCCCACTGGAGCACCTGGCCCAGGCGAACCCGGAGATTCAGGCGATTCTAAGGAAAAGAAGGGAGACCCTAAGAAGGACAAGAAAATCTCCGATAACAGGGATGCAGCATCCAAAAATGTAGCGTTCCCACATTTAAATAATCTAAGAACTCTGTGTTATTGTGCTAGTCCCTGGGTCAAATTCTAGCACCATAGTTCAAAATGAAATATCATGCAAATGCGTCAAAATCTATTACATCGCATGATCTAGTCTTTACAAAATATTGATTACAACTTGCATAGTCTTAGAAGACTAGCAGGAAACAAAATTACAGTGGAAAACATAGAACAACCTTGAGCCTCATTTTCTTCATGTGCCACAGGAAAAACATGTTGGTTGTAGGCTCGAGATCCTGAACGAAACCTCACTCGTCTTCAAATTCATCTGCGGGATGGAATATGCAGCCACAAAGGGTCAATACAATTTAATATATTGGCAAGTAACACTATGGTGGATATAAATGACAAGACTATATCTACAAGCATATTTGGCTGAGTGGAGTTTTGGCTATGTTTGCATAAAGCAAGTTTTCTCCTATCTCTTTTGTAAAACAAACTTTCCTTCTCAAAGGGTGGCAACATTGGATTGAAATCCAAGCACCACAACTACTGTTCACTTGGACAAAATTTTACTTATTAAAAATGGTGATGTGATTCTTCCGTCCATCCTTGTCCAGCTGCTCGATATTGTCCATAACCGGGGACACGGCCAAGATCTTAGTTTCTAACTCTGTAGAGGTTGTGCGCTTTCACCCTTGTACTCTTTTCATCCAAACATCCTATACATGTTGAATGTATTAAGGAAAGGAGAGAATTGATTCGAAGTCTTTCGGAAGTATGAAAACTACCAACCGCAAAGACCTGTTCCACCTATAATTCTTCTACATCTGCTTGTCAAGCCACAGGTAGAGTCCACACAACTTAATCGACTAAGCCAGAGCCCATATGACCAAAGACTGCACTGGAAGCAATCTAAACTTGGGGAACATCGAAATCACTTTGTTCCTGGGTGGCATTCCTCAAGTGAACACCCCTCGGGGAGACACTCAACTCTCATCAGCCATGCAACCAAATCCACCCAGGTGGTTCATTGAAGTTGTTACTTAGAATTTTTCCACAACATCAAGTAAAAAGAATTTGTAACATTGCATGGCATCTATCAAGTTCTAAGGGTATAAAGATAAGGTAAATAGATGGCTACACAAAAATCAACTAATCGATATAGAAAATAATGGGTGGATGGATGGTGTGTTACTTGCCTTTGAAGTTGAAGAAAGAATCACCTTCTCTTCACTAAATAGAACGTTCTCTCCGTACAATCTAAACAATACAAGTAAACAACAATAAGCAAGCAATCACAAGCAAAAGAACAAAGTATAACAATCAACAAACTTGACACAGCAATCTATTCTACAAAAGCAATTATTGTGTTTGGTTTTAGTGTATAGCAAATGGCTAAGGATTGAGTTTGAAAAGTTCAGAGTTAATTTATCATACTTGTCAAGGAAATTCCAAGAGTTTCCACTAAGTATTATCACATTTACTCTAACATGAAAAAGGGAAAACATATGATAACAATCAATTTCAATGCAAAAAAGAAACTAAGTCATTGTAGTTAGTGTTTGCCATTTGTGACTAAGGGTTGGTCTTTGATCAAAAGATCACACAAGATCTAATTTATTTTTGTCTTGTTTTCTTCAAGTCTTCTTTTACCTCCTTGAGTTGCTTCTGATATCTAAGTCTTTATGCCTTCAATGGTCTTCCTTTAGTCCTCCTTATTGAGTGGATGAAAACATCTAAGGTATCTATCTAGGATCTAGGGTCTTATTCATATATAATAAGAGTGGTAGTAGAGATTGTTAGAGTTCCATAAGAAAGGACTTGTAAAATCTTCTCTTCTTCTTCTTCATCATCTTCTGGGAGAGTATTTCTTCTTGAGTTGGCTTCTTGTTGAAGTTGTTCTTCTTGATGAAAAGCTCCTTGTTTAATTCTTGGTCAAAAACTCTCATCTCACTTGGAAAACAAAATCTAAGTCTTGGGCAAAACACACTAATCACCTTGAAAACAAATTATAAGTCTTGGAAAACAAATCCTTAGTCTTCACATGATTGGTATAATCTATTTGTAGTTTTCTCCTTGGTGTGATGTCTTCATTGAATTTGCAACACTTATGGTTTTGGTACTAATTAGGGGCTGGTATTTATCTGACTTAGCCATAGCACAAGGTCCAAGGGAACAGAAAAGAAAGGGAAGAAGGACTTAGAGAGAAAAATATGGTCTGGTCCTCTTGAAGTTCCTCCTGATATTTTCTTCTAAGTTATTCTACTTCTTTGAGATGCTTCTGAGGTTTGGTTTTCTTGTCTAAGTCCTTCATTTGTCTTCTTGCTTCATGTTGAAAATTTTCAAGTTGACAATTGTAGCATCCTCTCGATGGCTTTTCACAAATCCAGACTTAGTGGTTTTCAACTAGGAGGGCCAATTAGCACAAAATTTCATGGACATGGTTTCAAGGCATCCAATGGCTTAGTTTTTTGTCTCTCTGGTCTAGGGTTAGTACTTGGAACAAAATTGTTAAAGAAAACATATTGAAATTATTTACAGAATTTAAACTAACTCAAAAACACTCAAAAGGAAAAATAACTCTAAATTCAATTTTAATTAGTTGAAAAATTATTTTGGGACAGAGAACATGAAAGTATACAT
Organism: Alopecurus myosuroides; assembly: GCA_028641055.1. Classification (NCBI taxonomy): domain Eukaryota; kingdom Viridiplantae; phylum Streptophyta; class Magnoliopsida; order Poales; family Poaceae; genus Alopecurus; species Alopecurus myosuroides. The sequence goes on from CM054061.1 coordinate 365,704,385, forward strand.
CCTAAGGTTTCCAGGGATATTTTATTTGCATTTTCATATTTGTAAAATTTAAACTATGCCAAAAAAAACATCAAACAAGCATATTTATATTTGAACCAATTTAAGTATGTAAAATTTGAATGTGTATAGTGCTAAAAGATTCTACATGTTGTTCTGATTTCAAAAAGTCCAAGTTTTCTTAATTTGGATCTACGGTTAAAAAGTTATGATAGATCTAATATGGAGGGGTTTTTCTGCAAAAATGCCTATTTGATTTTATTCCGGAATAAAACAGAAAGGCCGTGACACGTGGCGCATTATGATTGGATGTTGGGGATGACGCTGCGCTTGCGTGGCGCTGACTTGGCGCCGACGTGGATAAGTGAAACACTCCGGATCGTTAGATCCAGATCTAACGGATGAGGGGTCGTACCTCTTCGGGATGTGTTCGGGTGCATTCGATGCCGATCGAACGGCCCTGAATAGATCTGGCCGGCCGCTGTCGGGGTCGCTGGAGATGGAAAAGACGGCGATGGTGGCGTGGACGACGGCGACGTTGCGTGGCTCTTCCGGCTGCGCAGATGGCGTCTACGAACTCCTCTCGACGAGGGGACGCTGATGGTGGTAGTGGCTATCCTCGAGATGTTCCCAAACGGCGGCGCCAAGCGGTTCCCGTGGCGTCTTTCAATGGCAGCGGCGGCGGAGTTCTCCCGATGGCGGCGTCGGGGATTTTAGGGTTAGGGTTTCCGAAACGGGGCGCGAACGTCGAGGGGTGGCTCTTATATAAGCGGCGAGACGTGCGCGAGGGGGTAGGGAAGGTGGCGGCGCCGAGGTGGACTCTTACTCGGCCCGTACGTCGAGGGAGTCGCGTCATCGCTGACGTCATGGCGGCCCCACCTGGTAGCGACGGAATAGGAGGGGCAGGCTGCGGGCTGCCTTGCTAAGATGCGGCCTGCTAGATCGGACTGGGCCTCGTGGGCTTCACGCTCTCTACGCGCGCGCGAGGAAAAGGAGATAGGGAGATGGGCTCCGGCCTAGTTGGCTGCTGCGTTTTTTTCTTCTTCTTTTTTACCTTTTCTTTTCCTGTTTTATTCCATTAATCATAACTTTTGATTGAATAATCCAAATGACCTCAAACAAAATTCTATAGTTTTGTAAAATCTATATGTTTCAAAAGGAAACATTTATGTGTTGTTTTAAACACATTTATAATATTACACTTTCAAAATTTAAATAATTGACTAATAGTCACTTGCTATTATTTAAAAAAATAACTAATTAAATAATTGGTTTAATAATATTTGAGGTTTTCAGAAATGAAAATATTGTTTTCTATGTAAATTCCAAATTTCAACTTATAAGGATTTATGTAAAACATTTTATTACTCAATTTTTGATATAGCAAAAGAGAATAATTGATTTTGGGCTTTTAAAATATTTCCAAGTTCATAAATTATTTAATAATGTTAGGAATATCTTTGGGGTTTTAGGTACTCAAGTTTTTTTTTAAATATTTTCAATTAACATTTGAATTTGAAAACATTTTCTTTAAAAATGTTTGTTATAGAGAAATAATTATTTGAAATAACAAAACCTATTTTGAATAAGGTTTAAGGTTTATGGAGTTAAGGGCATGTTTGGATTGTTATTTTCATCAACATGGTAATAACATATATTATTTCCTTTGTGTTTGAGTTCTATTTGTTTTTGGTGGCTTGCTTTAGTGGAAAACAAAAAGTTTTAAATTTTTGAATGTCTTCAAAAATCAGAGATGTTACAAAAAAAGGATCCCACGTGCCGAAAGGCGGCAATAATCCCCGTGATAACAAAGAACGGGAGGAACAAAGCTGGAAAGATGGCAAAGCAATGCCGCCTCCGAGACGCCTAGTTGATAAAGCCAGAAGATATGATAATCCTCAGAGGCGTGAGAGATCCTGAACTCCCCCAAGGAACAAAGAAAGGCCAAGGAGTAGAACTCCGCCTAATTCTGAAGGACACGACATCAGACGAAATAGGGATGATCCTAGAAAAGCGCATCCGCGCAACAATGGACTAGAACGGAGTAGATCCCCTTCTGTTCATTTGGCTCGAAGATATTCCGCACACGTCGATAAGGCGGAAAGAGACGATTTGTATTTGTGACCAAAGTGCTTCACTGACAGGATCCGGAGAATCAGTCTACATTCTGGCTTTGCCAAAGTTGATCCAACTTATCAAAAGTATACCGGAAGCATAAACCCGGATACATGGCTCTCGGATTACTATACCGCCGTTCAGATCAACAAAGGGACAGACCTAGAGGCTGTGAAATGCCTTCTCCTAATGTTGCTGGATGGAGCCAGAGACTGGATAAACGGGCTTCCGTCAAGAGCTGTCGACAGCTGGGAAGATATGGCTAGAGTATTTGCTCAGCATTTTCGAGGTACGTATAATGGCCTCAGAGTGTTAACCAGCTGAACCGCTGCGTCCAATACGAAGATGAGTCATATGTCGACTTTATCTCAAGATGGACAACGATGAAGAATAGTTGCTCAATAGTGAGTGATGTACAAGCAATGCATGCTTTCATCAACTTCCTAAAACCCGCCTTCGTACCGTTCATGGTTGGTTCGATAGAGCACAAAGATCCCGGACATATGCTCACCACCGCCAATGAGAACGCAACGCCTGAAGACAATATAAGGGCGAGAGGTGGAAACATCGATGCTTTGGTTAAGGCCAAAAAAGCGCCTCACTCTGAAAAGAAGGCAACTCCTGAGGTACAGCCAAAACCCAAAGAAGTAACCTTTGGAAAAGACAATGGCAGCAGATGGAAATGAAGAAACACGGAACCCATCTCCTACTCTAAGGAAGAGTGGGAAAAGATTAAGTCAGAAAACTATGTCCACCATTCGCAATTTGGGAATCCTACCCATACCAATGCGCAGTGTCGGCTTAATAAGCACATGAAAGGAGCTGCAGGATCCGGGAATAAGGGAAATAATTCCACAAGGAGGTTCAATAAGCAAAAGCCAAAAGCCGAAAAAGCAGACAGCGAGTCTGATACGGACGACAAAATCCAGGAGCAACAGCGAAAAGGAGAAACCAAATTCCCGAGAGTTGAAGAAGAATGTAACCTAACTTTTCTGACAACTCCCTCAGCCAAACAGGCAAAGTGAACACTTCGAGAAATCAATGCGGTGATACCTCAAACACCAAAGTACTTTAAGTATTCAAATACGTTAATTACATGGGATCAGTCAGATCATCTCGGAAACATCCCAGAACCCGGCACACACGCTTTGGTAGTAAGCCCTATTGTGCAAAACACTAGGCTCAAAAGAGTGTTGATGGATGGAGGACCTAGTATCAACATCATGTACCTAAGTACATTAAAGCAGTTGCATCTCTCCGAGACCCAGCTCAAACACAGCAACGTGCGCTTCCACGGCATTGTTCCGGGTAGGCAAGCACAATCCCTAGGAGAAATTTCCCTAGATGTTACCTTTGTTAAAAGAGAACACTTCCGTCAGGAAAAGACCGCATTCGAGGTACTGTCGTTCGAAAGTGTGTATCACGCAATACTCGGACGTCCGGCTTTCGCCAATTTTATGGCAAGATCATGTTACATATACAACAATCTCAATATGTCGGGGCCGAAAGGCGGAGTAATCACTATCTCAGGAGATTTCAAGCTAGCAAACGAGCTAGAGAGAGGAAACACCCTTTGCGCTGAACAAGTAATAAGGAAGGAAGAACTGAAGGAGTTGGCCAAAGAAGTATCGCCGACAGAATTGCCGACAGGAAAGGAAAGCCGGAAGCCGGCAGATAGCTTCGAAGCATCGGACAATACAAAATAGGTTATCCTGGATCCCAAAGATCCGACAAAGTTTGTCGTTATGGCAACAGGAATGACTAACACATAGGAAAGCGTGCTCATCAAGTTCCTCCATGAAAACTGGGATATTTTTTCCTGGTGTCCGGCTGATATGCCGGGTGTACCCAGGGAACTTGATGAGCACCAATTGAAGGTGATTCCAGGACCAAAACCCGTCAAACAAGGTCTCCGTCATTTCGATGGAAGAAGACGGAAGGCTATTGGCAAGGAAATTATCTGGCTTTTAGCAGCTGACTTTATCCGGAAAGTTATACATACTAATTGGTCTGCGAACCCAGTATTAGTCCCAAAGAAGGATAGTATTATTCTTAGGATGTGTATAGATTACACCGGTTTGAACAAATTGTGTCCGAATGATAGGTTCGCGTTACCGCAAATCGATCAAATAATAGATGTCACTGCTGGTTCTGAGCTTTTATGCTTTTTGGATGCTTATTCCGGGTACCATCAAATACGTATGAAAGAAGAATACCAAATAAAAACTTCTTTCATAACACCCTATGGAACATACTATTACATAACCATGCCTTTTGGCCTGAAGAACGCAGGTGCAACATACCAGTGTTGCATGCAAAGATGCTTTGCATAGTCAAATTGGCAAAAACGTACACGTTTACGTGGATGATATTGCCGTCGTTTCCAAGGAAAAGGATACACTCCTTGAAGATCTACGAGAAACCTTCGACAATTTACGCACTTACAGAATGGTTGAATCCATTAAAGTGCGTATTTGGGGTTCTCTCAGGAAAGCTTTTGGGTTTCATCATTTCTCACAGAGGAATAGAAGTAAACCCGGAAAAGATTAAAGCAATCTTAAACATCAAAAGACCTACGTGCCTAAAAGATGTCCAAAGATTGACGGGTTCCGCAGCCGATGTAAACAGGTTTATAAGCCGGCTTGGTGACAAAGCTCTTCCATTATACAAATTGTTGAAGAAATCCAACAAATTTGAATGGACAGAAGAGGCGGACAAAGCGTTAACACAATTAAAAGAAACTTCGATGAAAGCTCCGGTTTTGGCATCGCCAAAATACGAAGAACCTATGTTACTGTATCTCACAACAACTAACAGAGTTATTAGTGCGCTGATAATCGTGGAAAGATGCAAAGACGAACAAAGCATACCAGATCAGTATCTAGTATATTACGTTAGCGAGGTATTTTACGAATCAAAATAAAGGTATCCTTCACTCTCAAATTCCAACAAAGCAACAAATGCTAATGGGGTAATAAGAGAGGAAGAACAATGGAGGAGAAACACCAAGAACTCCAAGATCAAGATCTACTAAGTTTCCCTCACTAAGAAGGAAGATGGATTGGTGGAAATGTAGATCTAGATCTCCTCTACCTTCTCCCTCAAAGATATGCAAGAATCATAGGAGGGATTGGGAGAGGGGCAAGCTTTCCAAGGTCAACAATGGTGGGGGAGAGGGAGAAAAACGTGCTTGGAAGACTTGGGGACCAATGGGGAAGAAAGCCCCCTTAAATAGGTCCCCACAAAAACTAGCCGTTTGTGCAGGAATTTGGGACCGAAATATCCGGTCCAAGTTTGGACCGGAATATCCGGTCTGAAGATCTGCTCGAAACCTGTTGACTTTAACCGGAATATCCGGTCCCTTTTGAATAATCCGGTACCAATAATCCGGTCCATGCCAGTGTGAAATATGGTCCGAAAATTTCCAAACCGGAATATCCGGTCTGATCCGAATAATCCGGTTCAAATAATCCGGTTCACTATAGAAAGAAATATGGTCCGAAAACTGCCCAAACCGGAATATCCGGTATGCCCCGAATAATACGGTTCAAATAAGCCGGTTCACTCTAGAAAGTTTTGACACCGGTCCTTAGCCGTTTTCGAGCAAAAACTCCACAACCGGAATATCCGGCTCCTCCGAATAATCCGGTTCCAAATAATTCGGCTCCTCTTTGTCCCGAATATGGACCAAAACTACTCTAACCGGAATATCCGGTTGCCCGGAATAATCCGGTTAGAATAATCCGGTTGAGTCCAGAAACAGAGAGGCTGAACTAGAAACCCCATAACTTTTGCAAATGAACTCCGAACGAGGTAAATCCAATTGCAATGGAAAGATAACAGAAAGGAGTATCCAAACAAAATATTGATACCTCAAAGTATGGAGAAGTTACCACACATGGAAGGTGTGGGAACATTCCCAAAGACGAACGGAATATTTTCACCACCGAAAACGCAACAAGTTTTTCTTACGAAATCCGTTTTCGAGAAACCAAGGCTTGTCATGAAGATCACGACAAGCACTAAAACCCAAAGGAGACAAAAGCCAAATAAGAACCAAGAAAGATGATATGCAAAGTATGCAAAGGTTTGAGCTCTCCATAACGATTCGGTCGAGTTACTCACTTGAGAGCCCCTCTTGATAGTACGACTATCTATCCTATAACCCGGTCACCCAAAGACACGAGACCGGTAAAATAGAAAACCTATCAAGATTATACCTTTGCCTTGAGCATTCCAGTTGAGCTAGATGATGACGATCTTGACTCTCTCAAGTTGGGTCTTCTTTCTTGATTGCGCTTGCTAGCACAAACTCCGCTTGATGAAGACTTGCAAGTTGCTCTCCCATACACCATTATGGGAGAGACCCTTCGGCAAATATTCACAAGGCCACAATCTCCAAAAGGGTGGCAAGCATCAAGCATAGGATATCTTCTAGATGCTTCACTTGAGCTTCCACGTCAAGCTAGATGACAAACACCGCTTGACGACGACATAGACCATGGGCTATATGAAATCTTCCTTTTGGTTCATGCCCATGGAAAGATACCTAACCACACATAGAGATGAAACACACACATATCATGGGTTAGTTCACAACGCTATATTGACAAATGCTTACCATACCATGGGATACACAATCCCACTTGGTACAACTTGTAGCTTTGTGTGTTGGTCGCTTTCTTGATCAACCTTGTATCTTTGCTTCTCACTTCTAAAGACGATGTCTTGAAGATGATAATGAAAGATCACCTAATCCTTTTTCTTCAAGACAAACTAGCAATAAGATCAACTCAAACCATGACCATTCTTCATATAAATCCATGAATATCAATGGCCATCAAGGAAGCTAATAGAGTTCAACACATGAACTCCATTATTTCCTATGGACAAGATCTACAAAGATAACTCAATGCAAACATTAGTCCATAAGGATTGTCATTAATTACCAAAACCACATATGGGGGAACCATGCGCTTTCAGTGGTAAGCAAAGCACCACTAGGGGATATTATTAACAATGCGGACGCAACAGGCCGAGTTGCCAAATGGGGCATTGAATTGGCTACGTTCGACATTAAGTACCAACCCCGGACGACAATCAAATCTCAGGTGTTGGCAGATTTTGTAGCCAATTGGATAGAAGCAATGGAAAACAGACAAATGTCGGAGTCATTGATGGGAAACAATGGGGATCACGTGGGAAGATTAAAGGGCGACCCAAGCCATTGATGGACTTATATGAAGAAGTTTGCCAAGGTAGGCGCTTCACTGGAGAGAGTGGTAAAATTCGATACATTCAACTCCCATCCATTCGATATTTTGCCTATTTTATTGCCAAGTGTGTGCTTGATAGAAAAACTGTGAATAAGTTATCTATGTATGATCTAGCTTTTATTGCAGCTGCTTTGAGACGTAAAAGATTGTGTAATTTTGGTGCTTTAATTGCTTTCCGTCTAGCTACTAACCGCGAGAAGGGCGGAATTTATGGAGGTCTCATTTCCTCTCGTTTAGTAGCCTTGCATGGTTTAGAGCCGCATCCACTAGACTTTCAGTTTCCTATGGAGAGACTTGATCTTAATGCCATGATACAACATAAATTTGTTTCCACTTGTACTAACCTGAATAATTTATCTTATGAAATAACTTTCTCCAAGAAAGGAAGGTGGAGAGTAACTAAAACTGATAGAGTAGTAAAATTTCCTACACCTCTTTTGCTTAACCTGAATGTGAGGAAAGGATGGTCGCTCTCAAAGAGTGAATTGGGTACATATATTGAGGATCACCCCCATCTTGTAGAAGACATTGGAGAGGAGGGCGAAAGTGATTTCGTCCAGCCCTCCGACATGACGGGTTTCCCATACCAGCATTCTCGTTATGACTACGCGCATGCTTCCTCATCCTCTTCATGGGCGCCTGAGTACGACCATGCGAGGTACAACCCACCAGCATGGGGTTACTACCCGCATCGTGATTGATCTCCACTTAGGCCAAAAGCCTAAGCTTTGGGGAGGTACGCTGACATCACGCTCATTTATATATCATGTTCTGTCGGTTCTTTGTATATCCGTATTTTTGGTTCTTTCGCTTCTTTTCGTATCTTTCGTTTTCACTTCTTTCATTTATTTTTGTTTTTATTGTTTGGTTATTGCTTTCCAAAACACACAAGACCAAAAATATTTCTGTTGTTTCTCTTTATTTGTTTCTTTAGTTGTTTCATTGGTTTGCTTTGTTTTTTTATTTTGTTTTAATATTCAAAAACCCAAAAATATTTTGCTTTGTTTGCTCGTTTTCCTTCCGTTCTTGTTTTAAATTCGAAAACCCAGAAATATTTGTTGTTCTTATTTGGTTTTGTAAAGTTTGTTGAGAGTTCAGCGGTCTTCCGTGTCTCCATTTGGAGTTTGGTTATCAACTTATATCATCTGATCTACACAAGTGAAGAGCAGTAATGATGATTTACGACCATTCAAGTTGTGGTAAGAGGCTGGTATGAACTTCATTTGTTTTATTTTTGTACATATACTCATCCATGTGGACATGCTTAGTTTTTTACTGTAAGGTGTATGTTATTTAATGGATGCTTAGTAGTTCATACTCTCTCATGTTTAGTTCCAACTTACTAATATTAGATAGCATGGCATATAAATGTTTGCTTCATTCCCTTATTCATAGAAGGGTATGACATTGTGGCGTTTCCCTCTGAATGTTTCACTTGAATTGACTTGGCACATGCTCACGCATGCTATGATTGAAAACAAAAAGTCAAATAAGCCTCAAAGATTTATTTTTCCTCAGAGTAATTGTATCACTTTTATGCCCCCCATTAATTTTATTTTGTCGCAAGCATGATTATGACAGTTATTGCTCTCTTGATTCTCGCTCCCAGTCTATTGCCTGCCTTCGCTTGTACTGAGTATGAGCTCTACTCATGCATCCAACTCCCAAAACCAAAGTTTGCCAAATGTGTCCACCATACCTACCTATATGTGGTATTTCACCGCCACTCCAAAGTAAATTGCTCATGTGTTACCTTTAAAACTTTCAAAATTGTTCCTGTTTTGTGCTCCTATTTTTGCTCATGAGGACGTAGGTAGAGAATCTTTATCTCACTTGCTGATTGGACTTCACACACTGGACTAGTGGCTTCATCCCCTTATCCAATTGCTAGAAGAGCTGGCAGCGGGGTGCCCAGCCTCAAAATTAATAAAACAAATTCTCTTCACTATTTTCCCCCTGATTTATCAGTCAGCGTAATTGTGTAAACAAAAGAGAAAGAGGGATGACCTTCTACCCAGATGCGTCCTTCTATGGGAGCCGCTCTTGTGAATTCTAGTTGGCTTGTGACGTACTATATTTTCTGTTTACCATTCGTTGACATAAGCATAGACCTCTCTAAAAAATGTTTTCAATACCTCTGTTTAACAAAATAAAAAGCTTTGGCACATTAGTGATCCCTGCTTCCCTTGGTGAAGGGTCTTTCTTTTACTTTTATGTTGAGTCTTTGATACGTCTCCACCGTATCTATAATTTCTGATGCTCCATGATGATATTATGCCAATTGCTACATGTTTTCTCCATTATTTATAGCATTTTACACGTTTTCCGGAACTAACCTATTAACAAGATGCCCCAAGTGCCAGTTCCGTGTTTTCTGCAGTTTTTTATTTCAGAAAGTTGTTCTAGAAATATTCTCGGAATTGGACCCCACAAATCCCGAAGTTCCTATTTTCCCCGGAAGCATCCAGAAGACCGAAGAGGAGTCGAAGATGGGCACCAGGGGGCCCACACCATGGGGTGGCGCGGCCCCCCCTTGGCCGCGCCGGGGGTGGTGTGGGGCCCCAGGGATCCACCGCCTTTGCTCTTTTGCCTATTTATTCCCCTTCGATGGAAAACCATAGGCACCTGATCAAATATCCCCGAAAAGTTTTGCAGCCGCTGTCGTCGTCCATCCTAGATCATGGGGGTCTGAAGCTATCTCCCGGCACCCTGCCGGAGAGGAGATCATCACCGGAGGCCTCTTCATCACCATGCCTGCCTCCGGAGTGATGCGTGAGTAGTTCATCCTTGGACTACGGGTCCATAGCAGTAGCTAGATGGTTGTCTTCTCCTTCTAGCCTCAAAGTTTAGATCTCGTGAGCTGCCTAACATGATCGATATTGTTCTTATGTAATTCTATATGTTGTGTTTGAAAGGAATATTCCCGAGAGGCAATAATAAAGTGGTTATTATCTTATTCCTTGTTGATAAATGTTTATTTCTCATGCTAGAATTGTATTAACCGGAAACGTTGATACATGTGTGTTTAATAAACAAACAATGGTTCCTAATAAATCTTCTCTTTTAACTAGCTCGTTGATTAATAGATGATCAAGGTTTCCTTATCATGAACATTGGATGTTGTTAATAACGGGGTCATGTCATTAGAAGAATGATGTGATGAACACATACCCAAAGTGAATATAGCAATGCGATCAAGTCATTAAGTTTACATTGTTATATCAAACATACGAAGAAACTTATTCCTTAGCCCATGAGATCATGTCAATCACTGATACCGGAAGGATGCTTTGATGTCATCAAATGTCACACCGTAACAGGGTGACTATAAAGGCGTCGTTGGGTATTTTGAAAGTATTAGTTGAGGCTCATGGATCAAGAGTGGGATTTGTCCATCCAAATGACAGAGAGATATACTCTGGGCCCTTTCGGTGATATCACATCGACACCGCTTGCAAGCACGTGACTAGGTCACAAGGATGTCATATCACGGAACGAGTGAAGAGTACTTATCGGTAACGAGATCAAACAAGGTATGGTTGATACCGATGATCGGATCTCGGACAAGTAAAATATCGCGATACAAAGGGAATTAGTTACGACGTTTATGGTTCACACGATCACTAGATTCATCGTTGAATGTGTAGGAGTCATTACGGATCTCCAGGTCCCGCTGTTGACTATTGATCGGAGAGGTGTCTCGATCATGTCTACATTATTCACGAATCGTAGGGTGAAACACTTAAAGTTTGATGACGCGATTGAGTGGATACAGAATATCGGGGAGAAGTTTGGACAACACCGAAATTGTTTCGGGGAATATTGAAATAGTCACCAGAATTCTTTCGCGGAATATTGAAATAGTTCAAGGTGGTATATGTTAATTTTTGACTAACAAATAGTTCAAGGGGGTAAGTGTTAATGTTTGTTAATAGGATTAACAGATATTAAAATAAAGAAATAAAATTGTTTTATTTATTTATTAAAGAAAACCCTTGGAATTTTGAGTGGGAATTGATGAGAGAATGAGTGGGTTGAGTAGAGACTCCACCCACATGATGAGGGGAGAGGTGGAGGCACCAAAATTTCGTGGCTCTCTCCCCTCCTATAAATAGAGGGCATGAGATCCCTCTCCCTCACACACTTGGTGTTATCTCCATCTCCATCATCCCGCTGATCCACCTCATGTTCATGTGCTTGGAGAAGCCCTAGACGAAGTTTTCTCCACCACACCACGCCGTCGTGCTGCTGGTTTCCGAGGGATCCTCTACTTCCGCTACCCCGCTGGATCGAGGGAACGGAGGTCGTCATCGAGTTGTACGTTTGACCGAGTGCAGAAGTGCTGCCGGATTGCAGCGCTCATCTTCGCGATCTTGAGATCGATGTGAGTACGACTACATCACCAACGAGATTTAATCTCGTAACACTTTGTGTCTTCGAGGGTATGTTCTCCTTAAGACTCTTTCTCCTTGTTGCTTACATCTCCTAGATTAGATCTTGGCCCTTCGGGTGTCTATCGCGTAGGAAAATTTTGCTTTCTATGCAATGAACCCTTCAGTGTTTTCTGGATTATGATGAATATTGAACTTATGCCAAGTTGATTATAGTCTTTATTGCATATGTTATTTGTGATCTTGCATGCTTTCCTTTGCTAGTGGTTGCTCTGGCCAAGTAGTTGCTTGTGACTACAAGAGGGAGTATTTATGCTCGATAGTGGGTTCATGCCTCCTTTTCGCCTATGCTCAAGTGACAGAAACGTCGCCTTCTCTCACTCTCAACCTCTTTATTCTGTTTATTGTTTTGTTTTTATTTTTGTCTTGTTTTGCTTCTTTATATAAAAAACACACATAAAAAATAGTTTACTTTATAGCTGTTATATATTTGCTTGCTTTTATTTTGCTAAAATGAGTTCCTCTGAAAATACTAAGTTGTGTGACTTCACTAGCACAAACAACAATGATTTTATTTGCACACCTATTGCTCCACTTGCTCCTACTGCTGCTTTATATGAAATTAAACCTGCTTTATTAAATCTTGTTATGAAAGAGCAATTTTCTGGTGTTATTACTGATGATGCTGCTGCTCACCTTAATAATTTTGTTAAACTATGTGACATGCAAAAAATATAAAGATGTGGATGGAAATATTATTAAACTAAAATTATTTCCTTTCTCTTTTAGAGGAAGAGCTAAAGAATGGTTGCTATCTTTGCCTAGAAATAATATTGATTCATGGACTAAGTGTAAAGATGCTTTCATTGGAAAATATTATCCTCCTGCTAAGATTATATCCCTGAGAAGTGACATAATAAATTTTAAACAATTTGATAATTAACATGTTGCTAAAGCTTGGGAAAGAATGAAAACTATGGTGAAGAATTGTCCCACTAATGGACTGACTACTTGGATGATTATACAAACCTTTTATGCAGGACTGAATTTTTCCTCAAGGAACCTTTTGGATTCAGCTGCTGGAGGTACCTTTATGCCCATCACTTTGGGCAATTCAACAAAGCTTCTTGATGATATGATGATAAATTATTCAGAGTGGCACTACTAGGGAAAACCTTACCCGTGACGTACCGTTTTGCTTACCTGTGACGCACCAGCGCGCGTCACGGCTATCACGCCGCGCCTATGGGTTTAGCCGTGACGCACCTAGCTGGTGCGCCGCGCCTAAAATTACGTAATATATGGATGATGCATGCATGGTCGTCGACGGAAAAATTCGGCACGACCTATGCTAAAAATAGGACATTCTCGGAGTGCGTGGTCGCCGAAATGGAAATGAATCAACATTTTGACAACACATGTCAACTCATTTTTAAGACATCCACAAATTTCATCAAAAATACGCAACACAATTTCGCATATGTATATATGCAACCATATGAATCTTTTGTGACGACGCACCGGCCGATACCGAGCGAGATCTATGATAGAGAGCGAGATCAACACACATACATACAACACATATACATATCCCTCCAACAACTCACCAACTATTGATCTTGCCGACTCGAGACCGAGAGAGTACGTGTGTATGTGGCTATAGGGAGTGAAAAAGTTGGAAGGGAAAGTGGTAAAGTGAGAGATGGGGGTGGAGAGAAGTGTTTACTAGATTGCCCTCACATATATATCAAGTAAAATAGGTTAAATAAGTTTTAAATGGTGGGAAAATAGGGAAAATGGGGTGGTGAGGAGGTGGGGGCGACTAGATCTAAAATGGGGTGGAGATATGGGGGATGGGAGGTTGGGGGTGGTCCCAACCACTTAAATTGCTCACAGGCATACCCGTGACGCACCGTGCTGTTGGTGCGTCACGGCTATGTGGGATAGGCGCGGCGCACCTGCCTGATGTGCGTCACGGCTATAGATGCTACACGTGGAACACATAGCCGTGACGCACCATAGGCATGTGTGCCGCGCCTATCCCGCATAGCCGTGACGCACCAGTGGCTCGGTGCGTCGCGGGTATGCCTCGGTGGCTCGCCACCCCGGCCCCACACATAGGCGCGACGCGCCTTCCGTTTGGTGCGCCGCGGGTAAAGCTATAGGCGCGACGCACCAAACTGTGGTGCGCCACGGCTATTAGGCGTGACGCGCCGTTTTGCTGGTGCGTCACGGATATCATCACTCTTATAGCTGTTTTCCTAGTAGTGTGGCACACTGAGAGAGCTCCACAAGGTAAGAAGGTAAATTCTGTTGAGGAAACCTCCTCTTTGAGTGAAAGGCTTGATGTTATTATGTCTATGCTTGTCAATGGTAAAGCTCAAGTTGATCCAAATAATGTTCCTTTAGCCTCTTTGGTTGCTCAAGAAAAGCATGTTGATGTGAACTTTATTAGAAATAATAATTTTAACAACAATGCCTATAGAAATAATTTTGGTGGAAACAATTATAAGCCCTATCCTCTTAATAATGGTTATGGTAATTCTTATGGAAATTCCTACAATAATAATAAAAACTCTACCTCTGATCTTGAAAACATGCTTAGAGAATTTATTAGCACACACACTGCTTTTAATAAATCTGTTGAGGAAAAGCTTGGTAAAATAGATGTTCTTGCCTCTAAAGTGGATAACCTAGCTATTGATGTTGATTTTCTAAAACTGAAAGTTTTGCCACAAGATGTTAAAGAAAGTAAAACTTTGAACGCCATCCAAGTTCGAATTGATGATAAGGTTAGGTTGATGGTTGAATTACGTGCTAGGTGGGAAAGAGAAGATGAATTGTCTAGAAAGAATAATATTGCTAGAGTTTGCACTATCACCACCACTAGTAAAACTGAAGCTCCAAGTGCTAGTAAACCTCCTACTATCAATGGTAAAGTAGTTGGTGTTAACAAAGTCTCCACCCCTTCAGTGAAACGTGCTAAATTGCCTCAAATTGCTGAAATTGCTTCTGATAAAAGTGCTGAAATTTTTAGAGATGTGGGAGATAATGGTCCCATTACTTTTGATGATAATAATTTTGATTTTTATCATTGCAATATCTCTGAAGTTATTATGTTTATACAAAATCTTGCTAGAAGTCCCAATGCTAGTGCCATGAATATGGCCTTTACTAAATATATTACCAATGCTGTCATGAAAGTTAGAGAAGAAAAGCTGAAACTTGAAACATCTATCCCTAGAAAATTAGATGATGGTTGGGAGCCCATCATTAAGATAAAAGTAAATGATTTTGATTACAATGCTTTGTGTGATCTTGGTGCTAGTATTTCTGTTATGCCTCAAAAGCTTTATGATATGCTTGATCTACCTCCGTTGGAACAATGTTATTTGGATGTTCATCTTGTTGATAATGCTAAGAAGAAACCTCTTGGTAGAATTGATGATGTTCTTATTATGGTTAACAATAACCTTGTCCCTATTTATTTTGTTGTTATGAACATTGAATGCAATGCTTCTTGTCCTATCGTTTTGGGAAGACCTTTTCTTAGAACTATTGGTGATGTTATTGATATGAAAGAGGGGAGTATTAAATATCAATTCTCACTCAAGAAAGTTATGTAACACTTTACTAGAAAGAGAATGAAGCTACCTTTTGACTCTATTATTAAAACAAGTTATGATTTTGATGCTTCCTCACTTGAAAATACTTGAGTTGCTTCCTGTGCCTAGCTGGAAGGTGTTAAAGAAAAACGCTACCGGGAGACAACCCGTTTTATTTCTCCGTTTTCAACCCGTTTTCCCTCGTTTGTTTCTGTGTGCTTTGCACCTGGGTGTTGTCTATTTCCTTAACAACCCCTCTTTATCTTTTTTGTGTGTTTTTGTTGAGCCAAGTAAAGCCTCTAGTGGAAAGTTGAGACTATATTTCGGATTTCTGCGCAGGAAACAGATTTCTGATGTCCACTGTTAAATTCGTATAAAATCACAGAAAATTAAAAATGACCCGAGTTGTTTTGTGCGTAATCCTCAACCTTTCTTAGTTGAAAACTTTTTGATTTGAGCAAGAGAATATTTTAGAAACAAATCATCTTTACTTGCTGTCTGTTTTGACAGATTTTGGCCAATAATTGCATTTGCATCTTAATCTCTTTCTTTTGGTGATATTTTGAGAAAAAGAGTTTTAATAGAAGTTGTGACAGTAGCTAATCTATTTATGAGTGTTAGTGAAATTGAACAATATGAATTTATTATTTCGATTGCACTAACGTTGCTAATGAAGATTGTCAGAAGTTTGGTGTGAAGGAAGTTTTCAAGGGTCAAGAGAAGAGGATGATATGACGTGTGTTGACACACGAACACGTCACGTGTACCCTCGGCGTCGAGCGCGATACGCAAGACACGTCGCCGAAGGAGGCTCGCCGGAAGCGCGATACGCAAGACAATCCGGCGAGCGCTTTTGAAGACAAGAAACCCCTCGCGGCCGAGAGGGGCCCCGTCTGGACGCGAGACAGTGATGGGATTCCCTAGGTCGGTTCGCCCTTCCCAAGGCTTTCATAGATCGAAGCCCTCCTGCACGAAGAACGCCAACGAACGAAGAAGATAACTAGGGTTAGGGATGAAGTATGTAGATGGGTTTTTGCGATTGTGTGTTGTTTTTCAATCGGCCGTCACCCCTTATGTATATAAGAGGCGGCTGGACTTCCCGTGCAAGTAAAAGACTTGGATTCACGTCCAAAAGCCCTAATTTGCATCCAATTCGGATGTTTGACTCGAACCTTCCAAAATTGTTCGGTCTGAAAACTGGCTGCACCTTGCGGGTTATTTTCGAGTCATTAAACAAGCTCAAATAGAAATCTCGTAGAAGACAAAGTTGTTCGTCTCGAAAAAAACAAAGAACTTTTATTCAATGAGTTTTTCAATTTGACCTCACCTTGATGCTTCAAAATCAGGTGGAAGAAGTTCGACGCAATGTGAAGGTTTTCAACTTGTTTCAGCAATGCTCCCGCCAAAGTGCAGAGTATGTCTATGGTTTGGCGGATTTGCTCGCATAATGAGATGATCTGTAGTATTTTGGCTCTAGAAGTTGCATACGACCTCGGATCGAGATGATCCAAAAATCAAAGTTGTTTCTTTCGACGAGACGCACAACTTTCATTCACATCCAAAAACGAGTGTCAACACATGCCCCCCCCCCCGTTTTTTGACAAAGCTTGTGTGCCAAAAAATAACTTGCACTAATTTTGTTCTAAGGACGATGTCAACACTCCATCGGCCATATGCTCTTAGGGCGATAGTAATATATCGGCCATATGTGTGTTTTAGCCTTCTTGCCACACACTCGGGTAGAATTTCTTCAAGTATCTTCCATTGAGAGCTCGAGGCATTATATTCCCCTCTATAGATTCCACCAAATACGAATTTTCGGGAACCACTCTTGTAATCTTGAAAGGACCTTCCCAACTTGGAGACCATTTGCCAAATTTTCTATCTTTGGATTCAATTGGCAGAATTACCTTCCAAACGAGATCACCAACTTGAAAGCTCTTCAATTTCACTTTTTTATTGTAGGCTCTTGCTACCCTTAATTTATCTTTCTCTATGTCTTTCAAAGCAATCAAACGTTTATCGGTGACTTCATCAATATTATCCATCATTAAACTATGAAAATCAACCGCCGATAAATCATTTTGCTTGGCAAATCTCAAAGCAGCCAGATTTACCTCTACGGGTAAAACGGCTTCTTGTCCATATACTAACTCGTATGGAGTCATCTTTGTTGCGTCGTGCCTTGAGATCCTATGTGCCCATAAAGCCTCGGATAAAACTCCATGCCATCTCCTCGGATGATCTTCAATCTTCTTCTTGATAAGCTTGATCAATATTTTATTGCTAGACTCAGCTTGTCCATTGGCTTGGGCATAGTATGGAGATGAATTGGGCATCTTTATTTTATAGGATTTCGCAAACTCTTTCACTTCTTTTGCCATAAATGATGTACCTTGATCCGTAGTCAAAGTTTGTGGGATACCGAACCTATGTATAATATGCTCGGTTATGAATTTGATTACCTCCTTGTGGGTCATATTTCTGAGAGGTACTGCTTCAGACCACTTGGTGAAATAATCGGTGGCCACCAACACGAACCGATGCCCCTTTGAAGAAGTGGGATGAATCATACCAATGAAATCCAATCCCCAACCTCTAAATGGCCACGGCTTGATAATAGGATTTAACATTGCCGCAGGAGCCAACTGAATATCACCGAACTTCTGACAAGCCTCACATCCCTTATAATACCTGAAACAATCATTAATCATCGCCGGCCAATAAAATCATGCACGTCGCAATAACCATTTCATCTTGTGTGCTGACTGATGTGTTCCACATATGCCTCCATGTACCTCTCCCATAGCAACTCTCGCTTGGTCCTCATCCAAGCATTTCAGAAGAATACCGTCCACTATTCGGCGATAAAGATTTTTATCAACCAATATATATTTGAAAGTCATGCGCCGAACAGCCCTGTCTATCCTCTTACTAGGATCCTGCAAATAGTCTGTAATAGGTTTCCTCCAATCTCCATGGGTACCTGCACTAGACCCTTTATTAGCAACCGAATTAGTGGGACCCAATTCGGTTTTATTTATAGTAGCAATAGTAAGCATCGGCCCTTTAGATACATGAAACATGCCACGACCAACATGATAGCCAGATGCTTGTTGTGCTAACTCATTTGCAGCCCAATTGTCTTGTCTAGAAATATGAGTAATGCTAAAACAAACCAAGGTAGAAATTATATCTAGACATTTATCAAGATAAACATTAAGCGATTCGTCGTTGCATTGAAAAACCTTGTTAACTTGTTGCACTATTAGCAACGAATCACCAAAAGACTCAACATGTGTAGCACCTATATCAATTAAAAGCTCTAGCCCGAATAATAAAGCTTCATATTCAGCTTGATTATTTGTGCAAAAATATTCTAAACGGCATGAGGATTCAAAAACAGCACCATGAGGAGATATATAAACGACACCAACACCTTGACCATTGTCACAAACGGAACCATCAAAATATAACCTCCATGGTACTAAAGAAACAAGTTCAATACTAAAAACATGCTCATTGTCAATCCGATGTTCAACAATAAAATCAGCAACGATTTGGCCTTTCATAGATTTTAGAGACTCATAAGCCAAATCATATTCAATCAAAGCATAAGCCCATTTACCGATTCTACCACTAAGAATCGGTCTATGCAACAATTATTTAATGACATCGGTTTGACAAACTACGGTGCACATACTAGATAATAGATAATGTCTTATTTTAGTGCAAGCATAGTATAAGCACAAGCATAATTTTTCAATGAACGTGTACCTTGTCTCCGCATCCAATAAGGGCCGGCTCAAATAAGTAATAACATGTTCCTTTCCTTCGGTCTCTTGTGTCAAGACAGCACCAATAACACCTTCTTCCGCGGCAATATAAAGCCTAGAAGGCTCTCCATGTTTGGGTGCTCTCAACACCGGAGGAGTAGACAAACAAGTCTTGATATTATCGAATGCCTCTTGCTATTTTGCCCCCCAAGTAAAATTATCATCGCTTTTTAACCGAAGAATAGGAGTGAATGCACTAACTTTCCCGGACAAATTTACTATGAATCTCCTCAAATAATTGACCTTGCCTAGGAATTTTTGCATATCTTTCTTGCATCTCAGAGTCTGCACTTTTTGGATTGCTTCTATCTTCTTGGGATCAATCTCTATGCCATGTTGATGTATAATAAATCCCAAAAACTTCCCAGCCGATACTCCAAAAGCACACTTTAAAGGATTCATCTTGAGCCCATACTTCCTCATTCTCTCAAAACCCAAACGCAAATCGGCTAAATGTGGTTCATTAGCATCCGATTTTACGACAATATCATCAATATAGACTTCAAGCATTACTCCAAGCAAATCGTGAAATATTAAATTCATCTCTCTTTGATATGTGGCACCAGCATTTTTTAACCCAAAAGTCATCACTGTCCACTCAAATAATCCAACAAAACCGGGACAACGAAAGGCCGTTCTGAACGCATCCTCTTCGGCCATGAAAATCTGATTGTACCCCGCATTACCATCAAGAAAACTGATAACTTTATGCCCATAAGCATCATTAATAAGCATATCGGCTATTGGCATAGGATACTCATCTTTGGGTGTAGCTCTATTCAAATCTCTAAAATCAATGCACACTCTCACCTTGCCAGAATCTTTCTTCTCGACAGGCACAATATTAGAAATCCAATCCGCATACCTGCAAGGTCTAATAAAATTAGCTTTAAGCAATCGACCGATCTCTTCCTTGATCCGGTCATACATACTGAGATTGAATTTCTGGGCCGGTTGTTTATAAGGTCTAAAACCAGCCTTGATAGGTAAACGATGCTCAACTAGCTCTCGGCACAAACCAGGCATCTCATGATACTCCCATGCAAAGCAATCAACGTACTCTTTTAGTAGCTCGATTAATACAACTTTATAATCGTCTTTTAAATTCTTGTTTACAAAAGTCGGCCTAGGAATAGAACCATCACCTATGTCCACTTCCTCTAATGGATCGGCCGACGTAAAACCTTGTCCCAATTTATCCATGTCATCCAACTCCTCTATAGACTCATACATATCGTTCTTATTGGACCGATATTCAACAATCCGCTTCTTTAACCAATCTTCGTTGGGATCCATCTAATTTAACTTGTTTGAGAGCCGATTACCACCAATCGGCTTTAGGGAAACGGGCACGAAGCCATTCCTTGTAGCACTAAGGCAATCAAAATCTGAAAGGTCTCGCCCCGTCAAGCAAGTAGCACTGGGATGTTGCTGTCGGGGGGTTACCCCCGAGTAGGGTAAAGACAGGTGGTAAAGGCAGCTTACAGAAGAGAGGTTTGGTCGAGTAGCCGACTACCTGGTACTCGGTACCCGTTCGACTGCTACTCGGTCTCACCTCAAGATGACCAGAAGGAGATATCAATCAAGTTCTATCCTTTCGAGTAGAAGAGTTGGCCCGAGTATAATTGGCGGGAACAATTGGCGGGAACCTACTCGGGCCAGAAAGTCAAAGGAGCCGTTCTGACACAGGATCCCGCGTATCCTGGGTCCGTACTTGGCAGCATTCGAACTACTGTTCACCTGGGGCCGGCCTGCCTGACAGTGACAGCATGGAAGCAGGCCGTGGCAGGATAAGGGGGGCCTACTCTGTGCCTAGGTACAGTGATACCAGTCTGTCCCCTAGTTTTGCCCAACGACTTTACAGAAGCAGCCAAGGTTAGGAACCAAAGCTGTCAGCGGGTACTCGGAGAAAGGACGATGTACACACTATGTCGACACTTGTCTAGATTTGGACGTATCCGGCTGGGCACCGTGTATATAAGGTGCCCCGCCGCCTCCTGCGCGAGGCATGCTCTCACATGCTCATAGTGAACCCTAGAAACCCTAAGTTCTTGACCTAGCTCTACTCGGAGGGAAGAGGGAAGCTACTCGGTAGCGATACCATTTGTACTGTGGCTACTCGGAGAGACATCGTAATACATAGAGAAAGGCAGGAGTAGGGGTTTTACCTCCTCACGAGGGCCCTGAACCTGGATACATCGTGTTGTTTGTGTTGTGTGGATCTTACCTCACGCGGATACTCTTCGCGTGATCCCTCCCCGGACACCTCCAGCGTCCATCGTCCCCACATCTTTAGCCATCCCATGGCATCTGCCGTGACACCACCACGACAGTTGGCGCCCACCGTGGGGCAACCAGCGGCGCTGGCTGGAGTTTCTATTCGGACGGGATCTTCTTCGGCGGAGCGCGTGGTTTGTGGCCTTGTCCACAGATTCGGCTCCTTCGACTTCGTCACCGACAACGCCGGCTGTTTCGGCGGCATGGCCATGCCCGAGGGCGGCTCGGTGATCTCCTTCGGCTCTCACCTCGTCTACGTCGCTACCGTCGCCAACAGCGCCTACCCCGAGCTGGTGCATGACGCGGAGGATCCTCCCGCGGTGGTTGCTGCTCGCGGAAGGCCTGCATGTAGCTCTGCATGCTGCGCTGAGGTGATGGTGACGGGCTTGGCGGCAAACACTGGCGCAGCCGCTACTGGCGCTGCAGCCGTCGTCGAGGAGGTTGACGACCCGCCTGCTGGTGGCAGGAACCACCGGCCCTACGAGAAGGAGAGCAACTTGCCGCCTTCCACGTCTACGGTCATCCCCGCGTCTGCTGCGCGAACCGGTATGCCCACTCCCACCGACATCGAGCTCCTAGCCGCGAGGGAGCAGCTCGAGCGGCAACGCCAGGAGCTGCTTGCCGAGCAGGCGGAGTTGGAGAAGATCAGGCTTGAGCTGAGTCTAGACCAGCTCGAGTACAACAAGGCTCACGGCTTCACGCCGGTCGCCAGGAGGCCCAGCAGAGTGGGCGCTACGCGGCGCAACCTGGGTGCCGAGATGGCGACAGTTGCGGAGGAGCCCGCGCAGTCCGCCACCGCGAACACCTTCACAAGGCCAAGGTACAGCACACCCGCCAAGACGCTCAGAGCTGCGCAGGCCGTGGCTGCCGAGTTGCCGCGCCTGGATGGAGAGGCGCGTCTCAGGCAGCAGGAGAGGCTCAACGAGTTGGTGTTGGAGGCCGCCAGGCAGAACGAGGAGTTCCGGAAGGCCAACCCGGGAGCTGGAGCTTCGCAGGTGGTTCACTCGCACGCGGCCAGGTCTAATGATCAGGCCTCGTCTCCGCATCCCAGCCGCGAGAAGAGCCGCAGCGGGCGCTCGGGTAGAGACAGGCAAATGCAGGTGTATGACCCGGCTGCTGCCGCGAAACAGGTTGCTGTGCCGCAGCAGCCCGGGCAGGAACACAACGCTGCAAGAGCAGGCTCTCAAGCCCATCAAGCTCAAAGCCGTGCCCGAGAAGCCGCGCGTCCGGGTACTTCTCGGCAACCCGCAGCTCAGCCTACTCGGCAGAGGCAGCAGCCGCGCCCAGTGGCACCAGTCGCCAACCCGGTGGAGCAGCCCGCAGCTATGCAGGTGGATAGGTATGATGATGGCTACTCGGCTATGGAGATGGCTGGTTATGACATTCATGACCGTGTACCCTCGGCGTGTTGGCGCCTGGAGATGCGAGGCACCAGCTGGACCGTATCAGCTTGTCGGCGCGGCTTGAGAGCACGGGTCCTCCTGGCCCCGAGTGCTTTGGCCCGCGCATCATGAATGAGCCTTCCGTGAAGGGCTTCCAGCTCGCAAGAGGCACCAAGAGCTACAATGGTAGCACCAAGCCTGAAGATTGGCTCAATGACTACGTCACCACGGTCCACATTGCGGGTGGCAACAGGAGATGGGCGGTGCGCTATGTGCCGCAGATGCTAGAGGGTCCAGCTCGCACTTGGCTCAACAACTTGCCCAAGCACAGCATAAATTGCTGGCTGGATTTCTCGGACGCCTTCGTCAGCAACTTCACCAACACCTACAAGAGGCCGAATAGGCCACAGCAGCTCTCGGCTTGCAGGCAGCGAGAAGACGAGACGGACCGCGAGTACCTTACTCGGTGGAGCACCTTGAGGAACACTTGTGAGGGTGTGAATGAAGCACAGGCCATCACTTGGTTTGCGCAGGGTTTCCGACATGGCAGCATGCTTTGGCAGAGATTGCAAAGGGAAATGCCGAACACCCTGGCCGAGACCATCAAGATTGCGGATCAGTACGCACTCGGTGATCCTACTCAGCCACTGATGGACTCCTCTGAGCCGAGAAGAAACTTCAACAGCAGCAAGCGCAACGAGTTCCGCAACAAGCGCCGAGTAGATACTCGGTATGATCCCGAAGAGGTGAACGCAGTGAATGTTGGAGGCGGTGGTGGCCAAAGGCAGAAACCTGCTGGAGCCTACGGGCAGAACCAGAACCAGGGCCAGGGCAACAAGAAACCGTTCCGCACTGCGCAGTCGGGTAGCGGGAACTCCGAGCAGCCGAAGAAGTTTGTCTTTGATGACATGAAGGATGGTCCATGCAGCTTTCACACTCATCATCCCTCGAGGCCTGCTAACCACACTACTCGGCAATGCGAATGGTGGGATGTGATCAAGAGTGATGGCTTGCCTCCTCCTCCTCCACTGCCAGCCGCCAATGCTACTGTTCAGCCTACTCGCGCACCCGCAGCTCGGCCGCCAGTGTACCCGAGAAGAGAGAATGTCAACCAGGTGGCTTTAGGAGCCAACCGGAACTTCAACAATGAGAGATACCGCAACAACAACAACAACTACAACCGCAACAACAACAACTATCAGGGCAACAACAATGGCAACAATGGCAACAATGGGGGCAATGGCTCCAACCAGTACCAAGAGCACCATGAAAGCTATATGATCTTCACTTCTGAGGCAGTCGACAAGCAATCACAGCACAGGCTGGCCATGGAGGTCAACGCAGTGATTCCTGCTGTCCCTCACTACATGTACTGGTGCGACCAGGAGATCAGGTGGACTCGGGCAGATCACCCCAAGGTGATGCCCAACCCGGGCACCTATGCTTTGGTGCTGGATCCTACCTTCCTGGGCCCCGAGAAGAATGTGAGGTTCAGCAAGGTGCTAATCGACAACGGCAGCAGCATCAACATTGTGTACAAGGACACACTCGAGAAGCTTGGCCTGGCCGAGAACATGATGCTGCCTAGCAAGACCACCTTCCATGGCATTGTGCCCGGGATCTCATGCAACCCGATTGGCCGAGTGTGGATTGATGTGCTATTCGGTACTCGGGAGAACTGCCGCACAGAGCGCCTGCAGTTTGAAGTGGTGGATCATCAGAGCCCCTATCATGCTCTACTCGGCAGGCCTGCTCTGAGCAAGTTCATGGCCTCCACCCATGTGGCTTATCTGAAGATGAAGATCCCCGGCCCCAATGGCATTATCACCATCTCGGGAGATTACAAGAAGTCCATGGAGTGTGCCTCGGCTAGCTCTAAGCTGGCGGAATCGATGGTGATTGCTGTCGAGAAGAGGAAGATGTACGAGGTGGTGGCCATGGCTCAGTCCGCACAAGCTGGCGCACAAGGTGTGCCGAGTACCCAGCATGGTACTGCTTTCCAAGCTGCCAAGGAGACCAAGACAGTCCAGGTTGACCCCGAGTTCCCGGAGCGCGTGGCCATCATTGGTGCCGGGTTGGCGGAGAAATAGGAAAGCGCGCTCATCCACTTCCTCCGTGAGAATCGGGATGTATTCGCCTGGACCAATGAAGATCTACCAGGAGTCCCGAGGGAGTTGGTTGAGCACTCTTTGCATGTGCGTCCTGACGCCAAGCCCGTGAAGCAGGCTTTGCGGCGTTTCGGAGATGAGAGAAGGAAGGCCATCGGTGATCAAATCACCAAGCTGCTGATCAGTAACTTCATCATGGAAGTGCTGCATCCGGATTGGTTAGCCAACCCGGTCATGGTCGAGAAGAAAAAGGAAGATCCCAAGGCTGCCACTGCATGGCGCATGTGTGTCGACTACACCGACTTGAACAAGGCATGCCCCAAGGATCCTTTCCCGCTACCTCGCATCGATCAGGTGATCGATTCCACTGCCGGCTGTGAACTGTTGTCTTTCATAGATGCCTACTCTGGTTTCCACCAGATTGCACTCAACCCTGCTAATCAAATAAAGACTGCTTTCATTACCCCGTACGGGGCTTATTGCTATCGTGTCATGTGTTTTGGCCTGAGGAATGCGGGTGCAACCTATCAGAGATGCATGCAGAAATGCTTGCATGACCAGCTCGGCAAGAATGTGCAGGTGTACGTAGATGACATTGTCATCAAAACGAATAAAACACATACTCTGCTTGCCGACCTGGAGGACACCTTTGCTAACCTACGCAGGTACAAAATGAAACTGAATCCGAGTAAGTGCACCTTTGGTGTACCAGCTGGAAAGCTACTCGGTTTTCTGGTTTCTAGTCGGGGCATTGAAGCCAATCCTTCTAAGATAAAAGCTATTGAGAGCATGTCTTTGCCGAGATCATTGAAGGATGTGCAGAAGTTCACGGGTTGTCTGGCATCTCTGAGCCGTTTTCTGGGCCGAATGGGCGAGAAGGCTCTGCCTCTATACCAGCTAATGAAGAAAAGTGACAAGTTTGTCTGGACTCCGCAAGCGGACGTGGCATTCAATGAGCTGAAAGCAATGCTGGCTAGCGCTCCCGTCTTGGCTAGTCCGTTACCCAAGGAGCCTATGCTGCTGTACATTGCTGCGACTAACCGAGTAGTCAGCGTGGTGATAGTGGTGGAGCGAGAAGAAGAAGGCAAGAGTGTGCAGCGCCCAGTTTATTATCTCAGTGAAGTGCTGTCCAGTTCCAAGCAAAACTATCCGCACTACCAGAAGATGACATATGGTGTGTACCTGGGCGCCAGGAAGCTGAAACATTACTTCCAGGAGCACCCCATCACTGTTGTGAGCTCTGCTCCCATCTCGGACATCATGGGAAACAAGGAGGCGAGTGGTAGAGTAGCCAAGTGGGCGATCGAGCTAGCCGCGTACGCTCCCGCGTATACGAGAAGAGAAGCAATCAAGTCTCAGGTCCTGGCGGAATTTCTTGTGGATTGGGCCGAGATGCAGTATGAACCTCCTGCTCCAGTTTCCAACTATTGGAAAATGCACTTTGATGGCTCAAAGGTGAAAGAAGGCCTTGGTGCTGGCGTCGTGCTCACGTCACCCAAGCGAGATCAGCTCAAGTATGTGTTGCAGATTCATTTCAAGGCATCCAACAATGTAGCCGAGTACGAGGCAGTGGTGCATGGTTTGCGAGTAGCAAAGGAGGTTGGTGTGCAGCGCATTATATGCTATGGCGATTCGGATCTGGTGGTGCAGCAAGTCTCGGGTACCTGGGATGCTTTGGATGCCAACATGGCATCGTATCGCTTCCTGGTGCAGTCAATGACTGGGTTTTTTGAAGGCTGTGAGTTTCAGCACATCCACCGAGCAGAGAACGAAGCAGCAGACGAGCTATCCAAGTTGGGATCTTCTCGGCAGTCCATCCCGGCAGGGATTGCCTTGGAGCATTTGAGGAAGCCATCCATCAAGCCTTCCCCCAACTCGGAATCCATCTTTGTTCCTTCTCTGCCAAGTGAAGAATCTGACCCAATGGAGATTGACTGGGAGAGTGCTGCAGAGAACCCGGGGACTGCCGTCCTCTACTCGGGGACTGCCATTCCCTACTCGGGGACTGCCGTTCCCTACTCGGGGACTGCCACTCCCTACTCGGGGGCTGCCACTCCTTACTCGGGGACTGCCGTTCCCTACTCGGGGACTGCCATTCCTTACTCGGGGACTGCCACTCCGTACTCGGGGACTGCCGCCCTCAACCCAGAAGCTGTCGCATTCATTGAAGAGGTTCTCGCCAATCGGTCCGGGCTGCAAAGAAGCGCTCCTACTCCTCCTGTGCAACCACAAGAGCCTGCCCCAATGGAAATGGACGAACCAGTGTTTCCCATGCGGGAGACACCGAGTTGGGCAATGCCCATATTATCCTTTCTAAGGGACGGTACTTTACCTGAAGATGAGGTGACTGCGAGGCAGATTCAGAGAAGATCCAAGGGCTACACTATAGTCCGAGATGTGCTGCACAAGAGAAGTGCCACTGGTGTGCTGCAACGCTGTGTGGGCCCGGAAGAGGGAGAAGAAATCCTGATGGAGATACATCAAGGGGAATGTGGGCATCACGCCTCATCTCGGGCTTTGGTCAAGAAAGCTTTTTGGCATGGCTTCTACTGGCTCACTGCACTGCAGCAAGCTGAAGATATTGTGAGGAAGTGCACCGGCTGCCAGATGTTCGCAAGTAAGATTCACATGCCAGCTTCCGAGTTGAAAACAATTCCTATCACATGGCCATTTGCTGTCTGGTGCTTGGATATGGTTGGCCCCTTCAAGCCGGCTAAAGGCAATATGACACATATCTTGGTCATGGTGGACAAGTTCACCAAGTGGATCGAGGTGAAACCTATTCGGAAGTGCGATGGGGTCACAGCTGTGAAGTTCGTGAAGGATGTGATCATGAGATATGGCTACCCGCACAGTATCATCACAGACAACGGCACCAACTTTGCAGAGGGGGCAATGGTGCGATTCTGCTGAGATAAGCATATCCGACTAGACGTTGCGTCAGTCGCGCACCCTGCCTCCAATGGGCAAGTTGAGAGAGCAAATGGGATGGTACTGGCAGGCATAAAGCCAAGGCTGATTGAGCCATTGCTGAAAACACCTGGGTGTTGGCTAGAAGAGTTGCCAGCGGTGTTGTGGAGTCTAAGGACTACCCCTAACCGATCAACCGGCTACACGCCATTCTTCTTGGTATACGGGGCTGAGGCCGTGTTGCCAATAGACTTAGAGCATGACTCCCCCCGGGTAGCCCTCTACACTGAGGTGGAGGCGAGAGAAGCTCGAGAAGACGACGTTGACCTGCTTGAAGAAGCAAGAGAGCTGACTCTGCCACGTTCGGCTATCTACCAGCAAAACCTGCGGCGCTATCATAGCCGAAAGGTGAACCCAAGGGTTTTCCGAGAAGGAGACATGGTCCTTAGGCTGGTGCAGCGCACAGCCGGGATGCACAAGTTGTCTCCTCCATGGGAAGGGCCTTTCATTGTCAGCAAAGCGCTGCACAATGACGCGTACTATCTTGTAGATGTGCGCCCATCGCAGGCGAACAGGGCAGATAAAGCTGGAGAGGAAACCAAACGCCCTTGGAATGTAGCTCTACTTCGTCGTTTTCATTCGTGAGCAAAGATGTGTATGTACCCTCTTATCCGAGTTGAAATTCTACTCTGCAATCTGAAATTGTTCTCGGGGACTGCCCTCGTCCAAAATTGCTCTAAGTGTTTTTACTCGGCTTGGTCCTTTGTCTATTCGGTTGCTCCACTTCAGAACTCATAAGTGCATTGAGTACTGTGTTTAAACCTATATGCCAACTCTTCGACTTTGCTGCTGTCCGAAACCCGGCTTCATGGCAAGCAAGAGAACAAGCAAAAGGTCAATGAGCACACGAAAATCGCTAAGGAAGAAAAAGTGCAGGAACCGAGTAGATTGGTTGTTACTTTTATTTCCCTGTTTTCGTCTTCTCGGCTAAATGGTGGGCTGCGTTATCATGATTGTTTCTAAGCGGCTAAGTATTTGCAGCCCTACTACTTGATTCTTGTGACTCGAATACCAAAAAAGCGACAAGTCGCGGGTAGAGCAGAGATGAAAAGATAGGGTGAATAAGAAATGCAACTCGGGGACTCGCATGGAAACACAACTCGGCATTAAGCCAGCGTCGTTCTAAATTGATTAATGTCGAAACAAACAAGAGTGGGCATAAAAACTGAGTAGCAAGCAAGACAAAGATAGTCTGTTACATCTGCTCCCGGCATCCCGGGGATCTGATAAGTTTTCGAGTAAAAGAAAGTGCAGGTTGCTTCAAGATGAGGAGGCAATGTTCTCGGCGCTGGCCTTGGCTGCTGCTTCTTCGGTGGCGGTCGTGGCAGCTGTTCCTTCGGTGCTGGCATGGGTGGCATCCGCTCCCGTCTGGACGGTGGCGGATTCCTTCATCTCGGCATCATCCTGGGTGGCCGCTGTAACATCCCAAGTATGAAAACTCCCCTTAGAATGATTGATTTCTTGTTTATTTAAGTATTGCATCATGTCATCATATTGCTTCCATGTTGTTTGCTTTTGTTTCTAAATTGTTGCATTTGTTTTCCACTGTTTTCACAACTCAAATTCAAACCTTACTCAAACAATGTTTTCATACTTGTTCTGTTACAACTTTTGGAATAAAAATGACAAATGAAAACAACCAAATTGTTCCATTTTATTTCATATTGGATCACTTATTAAATTGTTGCTTAATTCAATCAATCACTTTAATCAAGTAATTCCAAATCACTTCCAAACTCAAACCATGTCTCAAAATCATTAAACTTTTGAATCCATGAAGTGCACCACTAATTTGAATTCCTTAAATCATTCTAAACCCTAGGGGAAACCCTATTGAAATTGCTTGTTTTCCTAATATTAATGAATATTGCAAATTTCAATCAATTTGGTTTGTTTTCCAAACAGCACCCAAGTTGGGTCATAACCACTTTATAAACATTATCAATTCAACCAAATAATTTTAATTTTTTTAAAATTCATAGGGGCTACCCTATAAACATGCTTCTTTTCCTTAATGGTTCATTAATATTAAAATTTCCCAATTTTGGTTTCAAAATGCAAACATCATTTTTAAATCTCAAAATTTTGGAATCTACTCTTGGAAAATGGTTTCTAATTAACTAATTAGCCTAACCTAATTTTTCTGGAAATTTTGGTAAACAAAACATTAACGTTTTCTTCCAAAAGCAAAACTACAAAAAAAAATTAAAACAAACGAAAATAATAAAAGAGAAACAGCTAGCAGCTAACTAACCTATCTACCTAGGCCCAAGCCCACCTATCTTTCCCTATCTGGCCCGATACCCCCTCCTTTCTTCCTCCCTCGTACGGCTCCAATCTGAAGCTACCCACGTAGCTACAGAGGAGCAGCAACGGCTGCTGCTTGCTCTCCCTCCTCTACTTAAACCTAGCTCTAGGGTTCCTGCCCTAGACCCTACCTTTCTCCCTCCTTCTCCCTCAAGCCGCCTCCATTCCCTCTCTTTTCTCTCCACTCCCTCTGCTCTGTTTTCTCTGTAGCCTGCACCCGAAAGAAAAGCTCCACAAGCCGCCGGTGGTCGCACGCCCTCGGGTTCCTCTCCGGCCGCGGTGGGGGCGGGAATGGAACCGCCCCACCGCGGGCTCCCTCACCATGCCCTCGGCCAGGCCGGGGAGACGACGTAGCGCCGCCGCCGTCCAATTTCGCCGCCGTCCGTGTCACCTGCCTGTCGCCTCCTCCCTCCTGTCCGTAAGGGCACCCAGGTGAGCAGCCCGATCGAGGCCTCCTCCTCTCCCCCCTCGCTCGCCTCCCTCCATCTCCCCCCACACCGCGCCTCCACCAACCGCTCCACCACGGCGCCCCTAGTTCCCTCCGGCGAGAAGCAGGCCGATGGCCATGGCCCTATCGATCTGCTGCTGCATCTGTTCGGTTGCAGATTCAGTAAGTTCAGAAAAACACCCGCAAGCCACACCTTAACCTCCTCGCCACCCCCCTTCTATCACAACCCGATGCCTAGCCCCACTGGTTCTGTTCCCTGTGCGCTAGCAGCAGATCTCGGGTTCAAGTCCCCCCTCCCACACTAAAAACCACCTTTTTTATTTTTCATGCCTTGGTCACAAAACTTCCTAGAATTCACCAATAGGCCCCTGGTATCTAATCTAGTCCCTGTAAAAATATTTCCTAAGTCCCTAGATCATAAAAAAATGGCAGATTTGCACTATATCTTGTAAATAGCATAATAAAATCATTTTAGCTCCAAATCCAACATTTTTGATATGTTTTCAATACCAAATTAAATGTTCTATCCAAATATAAAATTTGTTTACTGTTTTGAATATTTTAAATTGTTGAAATATTTGAAAACTTGTCAAATTCACTTAAATTTGCAAAATTCATAACTTGGGCATAAAAATTCCAAATTTCACAAACCAAATATGTTTTCCAATCAACTTTTCATGTACTTTCCAAATATAATTTTTGTTTGCTGTTTTGAATAATTTAAATTGCTGAAAACAACTGTTTCTTGTTTATTGCATTTAAAATTGCCAAAATAATAACTTGCTCATTTTAAATCCAATTTCCACAAATGAAATATGTTTTTCCATGCAAAATTAAACCCTCTTTCCAAATATAAACTTTGTTTTCTGTTTTGAATAATTAAAATTGGTTAAATAATTTAAACCTTGTTTAAATCATTTAAAATTGGTAATTTCATAACTTGATCAAAACAAATTCTTTTGGGACATATAAAATATGTTTTCCAACCCTAAAAGTATACACTTTTCAAATATAAATTTGGTTTAATGTTTTGCACAAATAAAAATTCAAATAAGTTCATGTTTGAATTAAATCCATTTAATTCTTGTTTAACTTGTTTAATTCCTAAATACTTTATTTGAAATCCTTTTTAAATAAGTGAAACATGTAATCCACCTAAAACCTTGTTTTATTTTCAAATATAAACTTTGTTATTTGTTTTGAACACTTTAACTTGATGAAAACAACCATTGTTTGTGTGACATCTTTAAGTAACCAACTTTTTCCAAACTTAACAAATGATTTCCAAACCTTGTTAAATTCCTTTTTCACTTGCATCTATCATTGTTATTTGTTGTTATTTTCTTGTTATCATCATCATGCATGCATCATGTTTAACCACTTACACTTGTTAGTCAAATGTAGATCATTGCTTCCACCTTAACCATTTGCATCCATATGCAATTCACATTGCATATGGGTCCAATTAAACTGTGTTATCTTGTCAGGTAGTTTATTCTGATGCATCTATTAACCTGACATGCATCATCCCATGATTGTGCACTATGCCATGATATTGATTGTCTACCTTTTCTGTATTGTCTGTTTGCTTCTTATAGGATACACGACGACGTTGAGACCGATGATACTTACGACACCCCTTCTAAGGAGTTAGCTCAGTACCAGGCTACTGGGTTTTGCAGGCAAGTTATCACTCACATGAACCATCGTGTTCCTTTCAACATTGGTTACCGATACTTTCCGTTGTCTATTTCTGCAAGCCTTAGTAGTAGTTGTTTCTGTTACGAACCCATCACATGAATCCCTTAACCTTGATATTGCCTCACCTCCATACCTAAAACCCCTTGCTTGTTGCCTTAGTCTTATCTAGCATGCTTAGGTTGTTTTTGCTCGAGTCTGTTACCCGTTACTTTCTGTCACTATTCATATTACGTTGTGGGGGCTCGATGTTTAATCAATCAATCATGCTGATGTTGCTATTAATAATAAATTTGATGATAAGGCACCGGCAGGAGGCCCATGAGAGGTTTTGAAGCCTGCTAGTGTCGACCCTAATAGGAAAAGGGTCTTGTCTACTGATCCATGATGAGCGCACTACCCGCATTTGGGAAGCGAGTATGGGCGCCCCCCTCAACTTGACCTGATTCGCATCTCGTCCAAATCGCCTCATTTAGTTCGTGTTTTCCATTTGCCGCATGCATGTTTTTGCGAGCCCAGGCCAGGGTGGAACTTTTGTAGTCGGCATATAGGGGGACACGGTCTTAGAGTGCTATGATGGTCCATTTTCTTCTGGGCTTGATTAGCCGTGCGCCCAAGGTTCTTTGGGCTTGATGCGAAGAATGGTTGGTTGTGTTGAGTACCCCGCTTGGTGGAAGGGCCTTTCCATCTGGCGGGTTATTCATGAGTGTACGGCCAAATTGGTGCAACCCTGCAGGGATAATCTTCTCGAGAAGCCGTGTTTTCCGCGGTTATGGATTACTTGGTGAAAGTACTGGCTAACAAGTACTCAGGACAACTTAAACATAATGATCAACCATGTTACACCCAAAGATTAATAACTTGACTAGTAATAGGTTGATGACATAATAATTTGATTCACCTTTAATACAACTGTGAGAGTTATCCTCGGATTGCTTCTTTGGATAAGGGGCGAGATCCAGGATGGGTTTGTTTGAAGTTATCTTTCAGTTGGTTACAATCCTCGATCTTATCTCCTTTCTGTTAGCCGGAAGTGGTAGAACCTCTGTAGTTGGTTAGTGCAGCCAGTTGCAGCATCTTTTATATCCCCTTTCTTCCGTTGAACCCAAGGCATCTGTGCTTGGTGTTGACGGGTTACACTTTGGTGAACTGTGAGTCTTGCTTGCCAGTACGTTTATGTACTGACCCCTTTGGGGCTGTGGTTTACGCAGACGACGTTTTCGAGGATCTACATGGTGGCTACTACGTGGAGTATGACGAGACTGCTGACGAGTAGATAGCGGACCCGGGCAGGATCCGAGACTTCGTGGATGGGCTCCGTCTGTTTGTTCCCGGCCTCTTAGGCCTATTTGGTTCTTGTCTCTACTCAGACATGTTGAATGCTTCCGCTGTATTGTAATGATGTATTGTTGGGGCATGTGCCCTCTGAATGATTGTATTTGCTATCTCTGCTCTAATGAGAGCCATTTGCAAGTTATTTCAATCTTTTGTGTCGTAGAGATATGTTGTGATATCAGTTGTTCAACGCCGTTGACGTACCATGTGTGTATGGTTTGAAGTACGTCGACGGAAGTGCCTTTGATCTCTAGTGGATAGTTTACATCGACGATGGAATAGCAGGGCTTGTGTTGTCGCGCATAAGCGCAGGCCTACCAGGAAGATGGGACGTGGGAGCAGTTATGCCCCATAATCCAAGCATCTGCTATCCAGTTCGTACGGTGAGTATCCCCTAGAAATCAGGGTGCGACAAATGGTATCAGAGCCTGTCTGCCTGTAGGATCCCTTTTTACTGGTCGCAGTTGAGTCTAGAAACTATTTTGTAGCTATATAGGAAAAATGAAAACGTGAGAGTAGGAATTCTGTTCTTTTTCTTCTTTCCCCCACCCTCCCTCCCTTTTCTGGTAAGGAAGTGCACCGTTGATTTCTCCCTTCTCATCTAAAACTTTCAAGTTAGGATTTCACGAATTCTGGTTTCTCTGGGATAGTTATATCTACTAGTCCATAGGAATGGAGGTGGTTGTGACATGAATTATCATGTTGCCTACTCATGATTGAGAACGGAGGCGTGTAAGCCCCGGAAGCAGATCCTCTATTCCTTAAGCAGTAGATATTGATCCTTTAGAAGCCCGGATGGGTTTTTCCGTAGTACCTCAGGAGTTTTGTTCTCGTTTTCCCCGATGTTGATATCATGTTCTTCTCAACATCCTTTTCGTCCGTTGAAATCTTGTTGTTGTTTTCCAACTCAATTCTTCTACCGGCGTCTAATCAAAACTTCCTCGTAAACTCTATTCCAGCTAAAGTGTTATTTGATACCGGAGCATCACATTCCTTTGTGTCAACAATCTTTTCCACAACATACAACCCAATTCTTGTTCCACTAAGCAATCAAAACTCTGTTCACTCCCCGGGATCTCAAATGTTGACTTCCAAGATAAGTAAGAACAATCCAATTCTAATGGGAGGCCACATATTCCTCGTTACTCTCATGTTGATGATTCTGACATTGATGATTATTCCTGGTGTTGCATTGATGTCAATAACTCTGTTCCACCATTCTAGCCAGATAATCTATTCTACAAATGAGTCAAATTCTATCCAGCTATACACCCTCAATACAAAACCTCTCCCTTTACTTGAAAATGTTCCGGAGGTTTCCAAATTCCCTGACATCCTTCCAGAAGAGTTGCCAGGAATTCCTATCGTTTTGAACTTCCAGAAAAACTATCCAAGGTGCACGATGTGTTTCACGTGTCACAGCTCAAGTGGATCTTTCCAAGAAGTTTCCGGACCTTTTCTTTTCTCAGTAGGAATCTCGGGGCGCGATTCCTTCAAGGGGGGGCGTTTTGTAACATCCCAAGTATGAAAACTCCCCTTAGAATGATTGATTTCTTGTTTATTTAAGTATTGCATCATGTCATCATATTGCTTCCATGTTGTTTGCTTTTGTTTCTAAATTGTTGCATTTGTTTTCCACTGTTTTCACAGCTCAAATTCAAACCTTACTCAAACAATGTTTTCATACTTGTTCTGTTACAACTTTTGGAATAAAAATGACAAATGAAAACAACCAAATTGTTCCATTTTATTTCATATTGGATCACTTATTAAATTGTTGCTTAATTCAATCAATCACTTTAATCAAGTAATTCCAAATCACTTCCAAACTCAAACCATGTCTCAAAATCATTAAACTTTTGAATCCATGAAGTGCACCACTAATTTGAATTCCTTAAATCATTCTAAACCCTAGGGGAAACCCTATTGAAATTGCTTGTTTTCCTAATATTAATGAATATTGCAAATTTCAATCAATTTGGTTTGTTTTCCAAACAGCACCCAAGTTGGGTCATAACCACTTTATAAACATTATCAATTCAACCAAATAATTTTAATTTTTTTAAAATTCATAGGGGCTACCCTATAAACATGCTTCTTTTCCTTAATGGTTCATTAATATTAAAATTTCCCAATTTTGGTTTCAAAATGCAAACATCATTTTTAAATCTCAAAATTTTGGAATCTACTCTTGGAAAATGGTTTCTAATTAACTAATTAGCCTAACCTAATTTTTCTGGAAATTTTGGTAAACAAAACATTAACGTTTTCTTCCAAAAGCAAAACTACAAAAAAAAATTAAAACAAACGAAAATAATAAAAGAGAAACAGCTAGCAGCTAACTAACCTATCTACCTAGGCCCAAGCCCACCTATCTTTCCCTATCTGGCCCGATACCCCCTCCTTTCTTCCTCCCTCGTACGGCTCCAATCTGAAGCTACCCACGTAGCTACAGAGGAGCAGCAACGGCTGCTGCTTGCTCTCCCTCCTCTACTTAAACCTAGCTCTAGGGTTCCTGCCCTAGACCCTACCTTTCTCCCTCCTTCTCCCTCAAGCCGCCTCCATTCCCTCTCTTTTCTCTCCACTCCCTCTGCTCTGTTTTCTCTGTAGCCTGCACCCGAAAGAAAAGCTCCACAAGCCGCCGGTGGTCGCACGCCCTCGGGTTCCTCTCCGGCCGCGGTGGGGGCGGGAATGGAACCGCCCCACCGCGGGCTCCCTCACCATGCCCTCGGCCAGGCCGGGGAGACGACGTAGCGCCGCCGCCGTCCAATTTCGCCGCCGTCCGTGTCACCTGCCTGTCGCCTCCTCCCTCCTGTCCGTAAGGGCACCCAGGTGAGCAGCCCGATCGAGGCCTCCTCCTCTCCCCCCTCGCTCGCCTCCCTCCATCTCCCCCCACACCGCGCCTCCACCAACCGCTCCACCACGGCGCCCCTAGTTCCCTCCGGCGAGAAGCAGGCCGATGGCCATGGCCCTATCGATCTGCTGCTGCATCTGTTCGGTTGCAGATTCAGTAAGTTCAGAAAAACACCCGCAAGCCACACCTTAACCTCCTCGCCACCCCCCTTCTATCACAACCCGATGCCTAGCCCCACTGGTTCTGTTCCCTGTGCGCTAGCAGCAGATCTCGGGTTCAAGTCCCCCCTCCCACACTAAAAACCACCTTTTTTATTTTTCATGCCTTGGTCACAAAACTTCCTAGAATTCACCAATAGGCCCCTGGTATCTAATCTAGTCCCTGTAAAAATATTTCCTAAGTCCCTAGATCATAAAAAAATGGCAGATTTGCACTATATCTTGTAAATAGCATAATAAAATCATTTTAGCTCCAAATCCAACATTTTTGATATGTTTTCAATACCAAATTAAATGTTCTATCCAAATATAAAATTTGTTTACTGTTTTGAATATTTTAAATTGTTGAAATATTTGAAAACTTGTCAAATTCACTTAAATTTGCAAAATTCATAACTTGGGCATAAAAATTCCAAATTTCACAAACCAAATATGTTTTCCAATCAACTTTTCATGTACTTTCCAAATATAATTTTTGTTTGCTGTTTTGAATAATTTAAATTGCTGAAAACAACTGTTTCTTGTTTATTGCATTTAAAATTGCCAAAATAATAACTTGCTCATTTTAAATCCAATTTCCACAAATGAAATATGTTTTTCCATGCAAAATTAAACCCTCTTTCCAAATATAAACTTTGTTTTCTGTTTTGAATAATTAAAATTGGTTAAATAATTTAAACCTTGTTTAAATCATTTAAAATTGGTAATTTCATAACTTGATCAAAACAAATTCTTTTGGGACATATAAAATATGTTTTCCAACCCTAAAAGTATACACTTTTCAAATATAAATTTGGTTTAATGTTTTGCACAAATAAAAATTCAAATAAGTTCATGTTTGAATTAAATCCATTTAATTCTTGTTTAACTTGTTTAATTCCTAAATACTTTATTTGAAATCCTTTTTCAATAAGTGAAACATGTAATCCACCTAAAACCTTGTTTTATTTTCAAATATAAACTTTTTTATTTGTTTTGAACACTTTAACTTGATGAAAACAACCATTGTTTGTGTGACATCTTTAAGTAACCAACTTTTTCCAAACTTAACAAATGATTTCCAAACCTTGTTAAATTCCTTTTTCACTTGCATCTATCATTGTTATTTGTTGTTATTTTCTTGTTATCATTATCATGCATGCATCATGTTTAACCACTTACACTTGTTAGTCAAATGTAGATCATTGCTTCCACCTTAACCATTTGCATCCATATGCAATTCACATTGCATATGGGTCCAATTAAACTGTGTTATCTTGTCAGGTAGTTTATTCTGATGCATCTATTAACCTGACATGCATCATCCCATGATTGTGCACTATGCCATGATATTGATTGTCTACCTTTTCTGTATTGTCTGTTTGCTTCTTATCGGATACACGACGACGTTGAGACCGATGATACTTACGACACCCCTTCTAAGGAGTTAGCTCAGTACCAGGCTACTGGGTTTTGCAGGCAAGTTATCACTCACATGAACCATCATGTTCCTTTCAACATTGGTTACCGATACTTTCCGTTGTCTATTTCTGCAAGCCTTAGTAGTAGTTGTTTCTGTTACGAACCCATCACATGAATCCCTTAACCTTGATATTGCCTCACCTCCATACCTAAAACCCCTTGCTTGTTGCCTTAGTCTTATCTAGCATGCTTAGGTTGTTTTTGCTCGAGTCTGTTACCCGTTACTTTCTGTCACTATTCATATTACGTTGTGGGGGCTCGATGTTTAATCAATCAATCATGCTGATGTTGCTATTAATAATAAATTTGATGATAAGGCACCGGCAGGAGGCCCATGAGAGGTTTTGAAGCCTGCTAGTGTCGACCCTAATAGGAAAAGGGTCTTGTCTACTGATCCATGATGAGCGCACTACCCGCATTTGGGAAGCGAGTATGGGCGCCCCCCTCAACTTGACCTGATTCGCATCTCGTCCAAATCGCCTCATTTAGTTCGTGTTTTCCATTTGCCGCATGCATGTTTTTGCGAGCCCAGGCCAGGGTGGAACTTTTGTAGTCGGCATATAGGGGGACACGGTCTTAGAGTGCTATGATGGTCCATTTTCTTCTGGGCTTGATTAGCCGTGCGCCCAAGGTTCTTTGGGCTTGATGCGAAGAATGGTTGGTTGTGTTGAGTACCCCGCTTGGTGGAAGGGCCTTTCCATCTGGCGGGTTATTCATGAGTGTACGGCCAAATTGGTGCAACCCTGCAGGGATAATCTTCTCGAGAAGCCGTGTTTTCCGCGGTTATGGATTACTTGGTGAAAGTACTGGCTAACAAGTACTCAGGACAACTTAAACATAATGATCAACCATGTTACACCCAAAGATTAATAACTTGACTAGTAATAGGTTGATGACATAATAATTTGATTCACCTTTAATACAACTGTGAGAGTTATCCTCGGATTGCTTCTTTGGATAAGGGGCGAGATCCAGGATGGGTTTGTTTGAAGTTATCTTTCAGTTGGTTACAATCCTCGATCTTATCTCCTTTCTGTTAGCCGGAAGTGGTAGAACCTCTGTAGTTGGTTAGTGCAGCCAGTTGCAGCATCTTTTATATCCCCTTTCTTCCGTTGAACCCAAGGCATCTGTGCTTGGTGTTGACGGGTTACACTTTGGTGAACTGTGAGTCTTGCTTGCCAGTACGTTTATGTACTGACCCCTTTGGGGCTGTGGTTTACGCAGACGACGTTTTCGAGGATCTACATGGTGGCTACTACGTGGAGTATGACGAGACTGCTGACGAGTAGATAGCGGACCCGGGCAGGATCCGAGACTTCGTGGATGGGCTCCGTCTGTTTGTTCCCGGCCTCTTAGGCCTATTTGGTTCTTGTCTGTACTCAGACATGTTGAATGCTTCCGCTGTATTGTAATGATGTATTGTTGGGGCATGTGCCCTCTGAATGATTGTATTTGCTATCTCTGCTCTAATGAGAGCCATTTGCAAGTTATTTCAATCTTTTGTGTCGTAGAGATCTGTTGTGATATCAGTTGTTCAACGCCGTTGACGTACCATGTGTGTATGGTTTGAAGTACGTCGACGGAAGTGCCTTTGATCTCTAGTGGATAGTTTACATCGACGATGGAATAGCAGGGCTTGTGTTGTCGCGCATAAGCGCAGGCCTACCAGGAAGCTGGGACGTGGGAGCAGTTATGCCCCATAATCCAAGCATCTGCTATCCAGTTCGTACGGTGAGTATCCCCTAGAAATCAGGGTGCGACAGCCGCCTGCTCGGAAGTGGCCGTGGCCACCGAGACGGGTCCTGGAGCCGAAGAGGAGCCTAAAGCCTGGCCAGGAGGGGGCACCGTGTCGTCGAGAGCAGCACCTGAGGAGGTGCCAAAGTCGAGTGCGGCGGTGTCGATGTGGGCGTACTCGTCCTCTTCGCTACTCGCGACGGCGACGTTCTTCCCCTTCCCGGCCTTGCCCTCAGGAGATTCGAAGTGGCCTTCCAGGTCGGATTCTACTTCGTCGTCCTCTTCCTCTTCCTCTTCGTACTCGGTGTCGGGCTCGGGGAGGCCATCGATGAAGATCTCCGTCTCAGCGCACTCCGCGACCTCGTAGGCGATCTGCTTGCGCGTGGCCACGCAGTCGGGATCTACCTCCCACTTGGAATTGTTGCGCTTCCCGCGGATGAGCTGCATGTTGAGGTTTTCATACCAGGATGCTATGCAGAGAAGCATCACGTCTGCACCAGCACGGGCGCCCGAGGCACGCCACTTCTTCAACTCTCTCTTCACGTTCTTCAGCTTGAAGGCTAGGCCCTTCATGGTGGTTGGACGATCATCATGAGGCCAAAACAGCCTGTGGAGCTCAAAGCCCTCGTGCACCAAGTCAGTTCCGACGCCAGCCAGCTGTTCGAAATAGTCCTTGAGCACCAGCAGGCTGTCCTCGATCCCGGCTCTGGTATCTGCTGCCTCACCTTTTGCAAGGCGAGCTGCTTGGGCCTTGGCCACCTTAGGCGCAGAAGGGGAATCAAGATGAGGCCAGATCTCTGAAATAGCATGTGGCAACTTCAGAACCGGGAAGAGAAGAACCGAGTAGAAGAAAACCGAGAAGAAATACAACCGAGAAGAAAAGAAGCAGCGAAGAAAAGACTTACCGGACAGTTCGTTGCGCAGCCGCTGCAGCTGGGTCCTCCAGGACTCCTCGTTGGAAATGTGTTTTTCTTGGATCAGGCGCAAGCTATCCATCTGAGCAAAGAGATCAGCGTTGGTCTTCTTTAAGGTTTCGCATTCCTGCTCAAGGGCCCTCTCCTTGGCTCGGAAAGTTGTCTCGGCCTTGGCCTTCTCGGCAATGGCTTTGTCCCTCTCGGCACCAATCTTGACGGCATCCTGGAGTGCCTTTTGCAACTGGAGCTGCAGCTTCTCGGTCTCCGTGGTGTGGTCCTTCAACAGCTCAACGGCCTGGTCGGACAGCTGTTTCTGCACCTCTGCTGGCTTGACACAATCTTGGTGTGCCTCAGCAAACAACTTGTAATCTTCTGCGAAGAGATAGATGAGGTCAGCAGAGGAGCAGAGAAGAAACAAATTCAAAGTCAAACCGAGTAAACATCAAGCTTACCTTCTAGCCTTTTGATGGTGGCCTCGGAGTTCTCCACGAAGCTGCGGCACTTCTCATGTTCGTCTGCTAAGGCCTTCAGTTTTTCTGCAGAGAAGAAAAGGTTAGCGCAAGAGAAAGCGTAAGCGAGCGTAAACAAAAAACGCATGAATCGCACAGCTAAGAGCGTACCTTGCACTTCAGTCAGCTGCTGGGTGCTGTCCTTGGCGTTCTTGCTGGCTGCCTCCGCAGCTGCCTTTTCCTTCTCTAAAGCAGCAATTCGCCTCCTGGCGATAGAGTGGTTCCAGAGAAGGTGGCGGTATAGATTGGTCCGCTTCAGGACGCTATCCTGAGAAGCGAGAAGAAGCAAGTTAGAAAAGGCAGAGAAGATTCAGCCCGAGTAGGAGGCTACTCGGAGAGTATCCGTCTACTCGACCCGAATCTCGGGGACTGGGGGTGATGGTAAGAAAGAAGAAAGGCGAGTAGAAGAGAAGAAATTTCAACTCGGAAAAGGCAAGAAGGACTTACCGCGTAGGACTGCTCGATGTCCTCGGCATTCTTGCGATGCAAGAACATCTTGGCTGCGAGTGTCGCGGTCTCGGTGGAGACGGACATGGGATTGCGTCCCAGGTCAACCTTGTTCCAGTCCACGCGCATGTGGTCGATGCCGCCAAGGCTAAGACCATGCCACTTATCCACGCCAAGAATCTTGCTATCCCATTTGGCGTCAATGAAGCCAACGGTGTCCAATACCTGTTCAAGACCCTTGGAAGTTATTGGTTTGTCTTGGACTCCACGAGAAGCGATGTTGACAGACTGGGGTTGGCTTGGATCTGGAGGAGGGGAGTTCATGGCTACAACCTTCCTTCCCCTCTGGATAGCTAAAGCTTTGTCCTTGGGAGGGAAGCCGATTGAGTGCTGTTGGCTAACCTCAATCATGTACTCCGGGTAGCAGGGCTGGCCAGCAGCGCGAGCATCAGCCGAGAGCGCAGCAGGAATCGGGCCGGACTCGTGGATCACGAGCGCTCCGCCTGAGGATGAACTCTGGTCTCTGGCCCGCTTCTTTGTTTGCTCTTTCTCAACCTTCTGCTCCTCGGGATCCTCAGTAGTCTTCCCGTCAGTCTTGGCCTTCGCCTTCTCGGCGACTGCCTTCTCGGCAGCTTGCTTCTCGGCCTTCTTCTGTTCAGCCCTGGCTTTCTTCTGCTCAGCCTTGGCCTTCTCAGCAGCTTCCTTATCAGCAGTTTCCTTCTCGGCCTTGGCCTTCTCAGCAGCTTCCTTCTCGGATGCCCTTCTGACAACCTCGTCCTTCAGAGCTTCCAAGGCTCGCTGCCTGGTTACTCGCCCGGCAGGAGGACTGGATGCGTCCTTACTCTGCGGCGACGAGGAGGAAGTTGGCGGTGTAGGGCCTTGCGCAGTTGGCGGTGTAGGGCCTTGCGCAGTTGGTGGTGTAGGGCCTTGTGCAGTTGGTGGCGCCGCAGATCCGTCGCCTTGTGCAGCTCCTGGCTGGGCGCTACTCGG
Source organism: Alopecurus myosuroides (assembly GCA_028641055.1). NCBI lineage: Eukaryota > Viridiplantae > Streptophyta > Magnoliopsida > Poales > Poaceae > Alopecurus > Alopecurus myosuroides. Next base: position 365,747,257 of record CM054061.1, read on the forward strand.
TGTCACACCCGGTTGCACGCTGCTCAATGGATAAGCAGTGGCATCCGTGGCGGTGGTGTCCTCTACTCGCTGCTCGGCAGCGAGGCTATCTTGTGCAGCAGCCCCCGTGGCGGGCTGCTCTTGCTCTGCTTCAGGCCGCTCGGCGGCGGTGTTGTCTTGCATCACTTGGTCTTGGTTCTCCTCGGCATTGCTGGCCGGAGGAGAAGGGGGTCTCTCATGGTGAACGGCAGTGTCCTGCGCCGCTGGCTCGGACGCTGCTCCCTGTGCATCGACAGTCTGTGCGTTGGCAGCAGCGACGTCGACAGTGCGGTCCTCATCATCGTCCAGATTGACCAGAGGTACTGGTTTTTCCTTAGTATGGTCAGACGCGAGAGCTGCGTTTGCGTCCATAGGAGGTCTGCAGAGAAAAGGAAATCACAAATTAGAAGAAGATTGGGGAAATTAGCACAGCGCGAGAAGGGAAGCGACCGAGAAGAGGGCTTACGCGGTGGTGCACTTGAGCTCTCGTCTGGACCTCTTCACGACCACTTTCTTCTCGGCGGGCTTCTTCTTCTTGGCAGGGGGCGCTGGTGCTCCGCTACCAGCCCGTTTGCGGGTCTCAGGAGCGGCGATGGACAGGGGCTTGACGACTAGGGGCACATCGCCCTCGTTCTCGTCTTCGTCCTCGTCGTCCTTGTCCGCGGCAACCTCATCTGGGAATCAAAGAGAAAAGAGGAAAGAATCAGAAATAGCAAACGAGGGATTGATGCTTCTCGGAGACAAACAGAATGAAAGTATAGTTACCGTCAAAATCCTCGTCGGACCAAGTGCGAAGAGCGTCGCGCTTGTCAGCAATGGGGGAGCGAGAGAGGTTGTTCTGCTCCGCGGCATCGAAAGAGGGCACATCATCCTCCTCACGATCAGGAGACCAGTTGCCCTCAAAAACCTCGCAGCTCTCGATTATCTGGCGAGTAAGGACCTGAAAAGCAGAGAAGGATCACAGACTGGCCGAGTACCAGGAAGGAATTCTACTCGGATAGGCGTGCAGGTACAAAGCACACAAAGCCTAGGCAGTTTACTAAGCATTCTACCCGGATAGGCGTGCAAACACAAAGCATACCAAGCCTAAGCATGTTTGCCGAAAGGTATTACCCGGAAGGGCGTGCAGGTATAAAGCACATCAAGCCTGAGAATCGTTCTCGAGTAGGCTATCCGGCAAGGCGTGCAAACACAAAGCATACTAAGCCTAAGGTGATTCGGCTAGATGTCCTACTCGGAACGCAAGGCAATTGCTAGTTGATGCAAGAAGGAGAAGCTATCTACTCGGAAAGAGTAAGCAGAGAGCAAAGTAAGAAAGGCGTACCCGCTCAATCGGCTTTGTACGGCTGTACGGGACGAACCCGTATTGCCAGTGGTCGCCAAGGCTTGTCGTCAAGATGTTCCTTGCATGCCAGGGAACGTCGATGTTGTCGATCTCGATGGTGGTGGTCCTGGTGCAGTCGCGGGGGCCTCCCATGTAACACATGAGATGGCAGCGCTCCTGCAACGGCAGTACTCGGCGCTGGATCCAGCAGGCCACCGGGTCGTCGTTCTTGAGGCCCTCCGCCTTCAGCCAGCCGAGTCGATTCTCCATCTCGATGGCGTCATCATCGTTGACGGGCTTGTCCTTCCAGTACATCCCGATTGGAGCGCGATTGCACCAAACGGGCAAGTTGATTCTATCGTTCACCGGTGCTCCTTCCGCGGCGGCAACGTTCCTGACGTAGAGGAACGTCTTCTGCCATAGCTTGACGGAGTCCAGCCCCTTGATGCGGGGGTGGTTCGTCCCGGACCGCTGCACCATCATGGCGCAGCCGGTGTCGGTGGCGCGGGCGACGCCCGCGGAGTCCTTCTTCCCGGTAGATTGCTGGCGCAGGTGGAAGTACCTGAGCCACGTCTCCCACGTGGGCCGGATGCCGAGGAAGGCCTCGCAGACCACGGCGTGGTAGGCGAGGAAGACGACGGCGTTGGGCGGCAGATGGTGCATCTGGATGCCGAAGTGGTTGAGGAATTTCCGCAGGAAATCGGAGGCGGGCAATCCGAACCCGCGCTCGAAATGCGCCAGGAAGACGACACGCTCTCCCTCCCGCGGGGACGGCACGATTTCACCGTCCGGCGCCCGGCACTCCACGCCGGGAGGGACTCGCCTGGTATTGACGAGCCAGGCGCAATCTTCCGCGGTGACGCAGGAGCCGGCCCAGCCTGACTTGGCCATTGTGGCGAGTTGGGAAGGTGGAAGATTTCGAGGGGAATTGGTTGGTGGATTGAGTCCGCGGCGGCGCGAGAGCTTGCGCGGCGGCGGAGAGCACGGCGGCGGAGAAGAGCAGGAGACGAAGAAGGAATAGTGCGAGGGAAGGGGAAAAGGAAGTTACCGGCGGGGGTATTTATATCCCCTCCGCGAGTTTACCGTTACCGTCTTGGGAGTGGGATCGATTGTGGCGTGTGGTGGATCCTGTGGCCGGCTAGAAACGCACACAAGCGCCGGTTGCGCGCGTAATGGCCACAGTTGATCCCACCACCGAATCGTGGCCTATAACTACACTTGATGGGACATGACGGCCGGTGGGCCCACTGCGTGAAAACTGGACGCGTGGCAGGTCGTGTCCTGGGCAACGAAACGACAAGGTCATGGATGCTTGACACGTGTGCAGTTGCTGCGCGAAGGGCTGGATTGTGCTCTGTGCTACAGAGGCTCAATCTGAGAAATTTCTCTGAGTCTTTTTACTCGGTTACAGAGTAGAAAGCAAGTGCTACTCGGAAGAGAAGAAACTCAAGGTACTTTCCAGATAGCTACTCGGAGGTTCTACTCGGCATCTTGAGGTTCAAGGGCTGAGATGCAAAGGCTGGTTTTAAGCTGGCAGAGCCTAGTGAACAAGTTTGCAAGACTCAACCAGCTTCGGGGACTGCTGTCGGGGGGTTACCCCCGAGTAGGGTAAAGACAGGTGGTAAAGGCAGCTTACAGAAGAGAGGTTTGGTCGAGTAGCCGACTACCTGGTACTCGGTACCCGGTCGACTGCTACTCGGTCTCACCTCAAGATGACCAGAAGGAGATATCAATCAAGTTCTATCCTTTCGAGTAGAAGAGTTGGCCCGAGTACAATTGGCGGGAACAATTGGCGGGAACCTACTCGGGCCAGAAAGTCAAAGGAGCCGTTCTGACACAGGATCCCGCGTATACTGGGTCCGTACTTGGCAGCATTCGAACTACTGTTCACCTGGGGCCGGCCTTCCTGACAGTGACAGCATGGAAGCAGGCCGTGGCAGGATAAGGGGGGCCTACTCTGTGCCTAGGTACAGTGATACCAGTCTGTCCCCTAGTTTTGCCCAACGACTTTACAGAAGCAGCCAAGGTTAGGAACCAAAGCTGTCAGCGGGTACTCGGAGAAAGGACGATGTACACACTATGTCGACACTTGTCTAGATTTGGACGTATCCGGCTGGGCACCGTGTATATAAGGTGCCCCGCCGCCTCCTGCGCGAGGCATGCTCTCACATGCTCATAGTGAACCCTAGAAACCCTAAGTTCTTGACCTAGCTCTACTCGGAGGGAAGAGGGAAGCTACTCGGTAGCGATACCATTTGTACTGTGGCTACTCGGAGAGACATCGTAATACATAGAGAAAGGCAGGAGTAGGGGTTTTACCTCCTCACGAGGGCCCTGAACCTGGGTACATCGTGTTGTTTGTGTTGTGTGGATCTTACCACACGCGGATACTCTTCGCGTGATCCCTCCCCGGACACCTCCAGCGTCCATCGTCCCCACATCTTTAGCCATCCCATGGCATCTGCCGTGACACCACCACGACAGTTGCCAATCCACCAACGAATCGACCAAAGCAACACAAGCCGAATTATCCGCATGGACAACTTCCACTCCATCATCAATCAATTGTATCAAAAACTGGTGCAAAGTAGATGGCACACGTTGATTTGCATGGAGCCAATCGCGGCCTAATATAACATTATAATTACCTTGCACTTCAGCAACAAAGAAGGTGGTGGCTAAAGTCTTACTTCCCACAGTAAGCTCCACACTCATGACACCTTTGGCCTCTGTTTTCTCTTTGCCTTCAAAACCATTAAGCACCATGTTGGTCTTCAACAATTCATCTTCATCTAAACCCAATTTCTTGAAGACCGAATATGGCATAAGATTAACCACATCGCCACCATCAACAAGAATCCTAGAAACCGGCGATCCATTAATGTGTCCTTTGACATATAGTGGTTTCAAGTGTTTCACCGGTTCTTTTGGCTTCTCAAAGATGGCGTTCTTGGGACCAAAGTCCAGCTGCACTATGTACCCTTCCTCGTCCATGGCACGAAACTATGTAGGCAAGTAATAAACCATGTTAATATCCATACCTATCCGGATCGGCGTATTGTCATAATCCACTTGCTCATCATCATCTTCTAATGCGGATGCCGAATCTGGAATTTCATCAGTGGAGGGAAGTGTGGAGGGTGATATAGATGACGCATCAATGCTCATTTCTTCCTTCTCGGATGGCGTAGGAGTTGGTGTGACCTCCATGGGGATTGCTACCCCAGCATCTTTGCGCATCCACATCTTAGCCGGTGTGGGGTGAATTTCATCAAAATAATCATCCCTCCACTTTTCTGCCTCATCTTCAGCCTTTTGTTGATTCCTCATACGTTGCAACCTCCTCTTCTTAGTTTTAGTCAATCCAGGAGGACACCACTTGGGCTGAGTATATTTAGGATCCCTCAGCTTAGCTTGGCTTGTACTAGCTTCATGATCATTAGCCGATGACCTGGGTGGAATAGCCAAAATCAGTTCACTAGAAATAGCCGATTTTTCTCCATCAACCGACTTCTTGAGCTTCAACTCATGAGAACCTATCACAACAGAACCTGCATCGTTATCATGACCTTGCTGCTTGCCAGATTTCGAAACTTCAGTGGATGGTGACTTAGGACGCCATACTTTTTGTGCACTCTTACTTTGAAACGACCGATTTATACCATAGCTGAAACGGTCTCGAACAGGACGGGTAATTCTATCATGAACATATTTCCTTGGCGCAGCCCATCCCGGATGAAAAGCATATGGTGCCATTGGGGGCTGCACCCACCCTCCGTTGAAGTAATAGGGCGCATAAGGTGGCGGCGCCATCCATGGTCCCGGCGCCCACTGTCCGTACGTCCCTTCATAATGTGAATACTCCTCCCTTGGAGGTGACCTTGGACGCTTTATACGTGATGGCCGGTTGTAAGCTGAACCAGCCGCTTGGTGTGTATATTTGTTCAAGAGCATATCAAAGGTTGGCTTTATCTTCTTATATTGAGCATTATCCTCGTTCTTCTTCCACTTGCCAACCTCCGGATTCTTTGGTTTGATGAACTTGGCACGAGCTTCTCCTTGAGTTTGTTGTTGCCTCCCCGGGTGTAGGATTTTTTATAGTGATCTTCAATGTCTCCTTGCCATTGGGTTGCTTGTCAAGAACAATCTCCCTTCCCGAGGCCTTCTCCTTCTCCTTGCTATTCCTGGGGTCACCAACAACAACATTATTTTTGTTAGAGGATCCGGCCACTTCAGGCCGAATTAGCACCTTCTTCCCATGCAATTCCAAAGTGTTCATCGGGAATGGCTGCTTGTCAATTTGCATGTCGGCAAAGCTTAATCATCCATCATTAATAGCCGATTGTATATGTCGTCGAAAAACATTGCAATCATTAGTAGAATGAGAAAATTAATTATGATACTTGCAATAAGCACGCCGTTTTAACTCCTCAAGCGGCGGTAACGTATGAGACATTGTAATCAATTTGTCCTTCAACATAGCATCAAATATTCTATCACATTTGGCTACATCAAAACTAAATTTTATCTCATCTTCACGATTCTTGTGAATCGGCTTAAGAGCATCACAAATATAAGGTTTGGCCTTTGAAGGCCAAACAAATTCAGCAGCGTAAACATCGGCCTCATCGTCCGAATTTTCACTACTATACTCAACCATATTAAAACGAGGACGATCAGATTTAGACTTATGCTCGATTTTTGTTTCTTTGCTTCGGCTTTCTTGAGCCAAAGCTCTTTGCAAAACTTGGTTGACATTTAAAAACTCATATCCTACAGTTATCTCTTTAATGTGAGTTCTCAAACCATTAAGCACCAAGTATGCCATGTCTCTTTCAGAAATCACTAAGCTATAACATCGTTTTTTAGTATCTCTGAACGTTTTGACATAATCGGTGACCGATTCATCATGCTTTTGCCTAACCGATGTAAGATGTGACAATTTTAACTCATTATCCCCGCTATAAAAATGCTCATGGAATTTCTTTTCTAAATGATACCAAGTATTAATAGAACCATGAGGTAAAGCAGAAAACCATGAAAAAGCTGTACCAGTTAAAGACAAAGGAAATAAACGCACTTTCAAAGGATCACTATTACCAGCTTCCCCTAATTGTGCTAGATATTGACTAATGTGTCCCCAAGTTGTCTTAGTATCTACTCCATTAAATATTGCGAAATCTGGTACCTTATAACCTTGATGGTATGGTAAAGCATCAGAATATTCCGGATAAGTCTTTTGATACATCCGGCTTACTGGCTTTGGCTCAATTTCGAAGTTATCATAAAACATCTTTTGCAACTCCGCCCTTAAAGTGGCCATGTTTTCATCTACCATGGGCAAGGTTGTTTGCGGTAATGAAGCATGCATATTAGTGCTAGTAGTAACTGGATTCATCCGCGCCACTGATGCCTAATTGAAATTCGGTGCTATGACCATAGCCAAAGGTTGTGTGACCTGATTCGGCGATGTTGCCGAATAATGCATACTCCTAACAGGAGTGGGACATTCTAGCGCATTCACAAGTTGACTATCTTGGGTATAGTAAGGATTCATCGGTGAATTATGTGGCACTGCCGATGAACTAGGATTTTCTGTAGTTGCTTTTGCACCAATACTACTAGGATAGTTATGAGGCGTATTTTGACCATCTTTTATATATTCTAACATAGCATCATAAGCTTGGCGACTAGACTTAGTAGCGTAATGATTAATGGCTGCTAATTGATCTTTAGAAAACACTTCATTACTTACAGAGGGTTCGGCTAGGTCGCCGATCATTGGTGGAAGCTTGGCCTTCCCTAGTGAGGTGATAGCACCTTGGCGATCCTTCTTGAAGCTTGCAAGGAAATCTTCAGCGTCTTTCTCGTCTTGCTTCTTCTTCAAAGCCTCGAACTCCTCCTTACGCTGCTTCTCTAGCGCATCAATTTGATCTTGACGCTGCTTTTTAGCATCTCAAAAGCTTGGCGTTGGTCTTCCGAAAGATCATCGAAGCTAGGCTTAATGATGTTTTCGGCATTAATCTCATAGGGCCGGGGAATCTTGTCGTCCGACATGATGATCTTCCCCAGCGGAGTCGCCAAAAAGTGTGTTGACACACGAACACGTCACGTGTATCCTCAGCATCGAGCGTGATACGCAAGACACGTCACCGAAGGAGGCTCGCCGGAAGCGCGATACGCAAGACAATCCGGCGAGCGCTTTTGAAGACCCGAAACCCCTCGCGGCCGGGAGGGACCCCGTCTGGACGCACGGCGGTGATGGGCTGCCCTAGGTCGGTTCGCCCTTCCCAAGGCTTTCGTAGATCTAAGCCCTCCTGCACGAAGAACGCCGACGAACGAAGAAGATAACTAGGGTTAGGGATGAACTATGTAGATGGGTTTTTGCGATTGTGTGTTGTTTTTCAATCGGCCGTCACCCCTTATGTATATAAGAGGCGGCTGTACTTCCCGTGCAAATAAAAGGCTTGGATTCACGTCCAAAAGCCCTAATTTGCATCCAATTCAGATGTTTGACTCAAACCTTCCAAAACTGTTCGGTCTGAAAATTGGCTGCACCTTGCTGGTTATTTTCGAGTCAGTAAACAAGCTCAAATAGAAATCTCGTAGAAGACAAAGTTGTTCGTCTCAAAAAAAACGAAGAACTTTTATTGAATGAGTTTTCCAATTTGACCTCACCTTGATGCTTCGAAATCAGGTGGAAGAAGTTCGACGCAATCTGAAGGTTTTCAACTTGTTTCACCAATGCTCCCGCCAAAGTGCATAGTATGTCTATGGTTTGGCGGATTTGCTCGCATAATGAGATGATCTGTAGTATTTTGTCTCTAGAAGTTGCATACGACCTCGGATCGAGATGATCCAAAAACCAAAGTTTTTTGTTTCGACAAGACGCACAACTTTCATTCACATTATTTTTTCATGTGGACTCATCTTGTTGCCTTCCTTTTGTGAGCCAAAAACGAGTGTCAACAATGTGATCAAGAAGAGTTAAAAGCCTAAGCTTGGGGATGCCCCGGTGGTACATCCCAGCAAATTCCAAGAAGACTCAAGTGTCTAATCTTGGGGATGTCCAAGGCTTCCCTTCTTCATCGACAAATTATCAGGTCACTTCTAGTGAAACTATATTTTTATTCGGTCACATCTTATGTGCTTTACTTGGAGCGTCTTTTATTTTTTGCTTTCAGTTTATTTTTATTTTTGCAATAAGCTTGGTTGGACCCCAGCATTCTTTATTGGAGAGTGACACGCTCCGCATTTTCATGTGAATACTTTGTGTTCTTAATCTTTGTATGTCTGCTGCATTTATTTAGCTCATGTTTTGCATGCATCTCTTATCAGAGCTGTTAGTTTTAGTAGTGTTATGTGAGTACTCTCATTATTTTTGTTAAAACATATCTTGTATGGTGTTTGTTGGGAAAAGAAACTGCTGCTTGAGGTAGAATTTATAACGGTGCACGTAGAAGCTTGTATAGACTGTGGCTAGAACTTTTCCATGCCATGCTAAATGTTATTTTAGTTTTAAAGCCTTATGGTTATGAGTAGCATGAATAGCTTCAAATAGCTGAGAGTGTTTAATATGCCATTGAAAGAATCATGAGTTGTTATTGTCATATTAAAGCATAAATTTGTGGTATTCTCCTTTGAATGTTTTATTTGGTTGACTTGGCGCATGATCACACCATGTTTATGACTATGAACTAGTCACAAATAGCCTCCATGACCATTTAGTTTTTGAACTTGTGATGCCACTTATGCTTTGTTTAATAATGTTTATGTCGCTATGCATGATTATGGCTCTTATGCTCTCTTGATTTGTCGCTCCCAGTCTTTTGCTAGCCTCCACTTGTACTGAGTATGAGCTCTACTCGGGCATCCAACTCCCTAAAACCAAAGTTTTCCCATTGTGTCCACCATACCTACCTACATGTGGTATTTCACTACCACTCCAAGTAAATTGCTCATGTGCTACCTTTAAAACTTTCAAAATTACTCATGTTTTGTGTTCCTGTTTTTGCTCATGAGGACGCCAATAGAGAATCTTTATCTCACTTGTTGATTGGATTTCACACCCTGGACTAGTGGCTTCATCCGCTTATCCAATTGATAGAAGAGCTGGCAACGGGGTGCCCAGCCCCAAATTAATGCAAACAAATTCTTTTCACTATTTTTTCCCCTGAATTATTAGTCAACGCATAATTGTGTAAACAAAAGAGAAAGAGGGATGACCTTCTACCCAGATGCGTCCTTCACATGGGAGCTGCTCTTGTGAAATCTAGTTGGCTTGTGACGTACTGTATTTTCTGTTTACCATTCGTTGACATTAGCATACACCTCTCTTAAAATATAGACACTCCTCCATGGTATGTGATTGTAGGCAGGCACCCGAGGATTCGGTTAGCCATGGTTTGTGTAAGATGGATGGGAGGAGTGTCAAACTTTTAATACCTATGTTTAATAAAATAAAATCTCTAGCACATGAGTGATCCCTGCTTCCCTCCGCGAAGGGCCTTTCTTTTACTTTTATGTTGAGTCTCCATCTTCGAACTTTATGCACATTTGAGAGAGCATTTTTGCCATTCTGATTTTTATGTGCATTTGTCCCATAAACATCATTAGTTGATTCATGAAGTGTTATTGCTTGTTCTCCAACTATTTGTTCTAGTCCTCCTCATGAACTTTGAAGGTGTCCTGGCATTTATGTTTTGTCCCACTCTTAAGGACTTGCGAAATACCACCTTGCCATGCCTTCTTTATACTTGAAACAAACGTATAACTTTCAATGCATTGTTATTCATGATCTTTTATTTTAGTTACTTCTCATGATGCAAAGTGATTGCTATGCTTTATTATTAAAGTTCTATTTATCATGTTTGTGTTTAAAGTTCTATAATCTCAGCTTACATATGCTTTTACGTTATGATGATCAAGTTTATGTTAGTAGCATGACACCTAACAAATTATTGTGTTTTTATCGTTTACCTACTCGAGGACGAGTAGGAACTAAGCTTGGGGATGCTTGATACGTCTCCAACGTATCTATAATTTCTGGTGTTCCATGATGATATTATGCCAATTGCTACATGTTTTCTCCCTTCTTTATGTCATTTTTATCGATTTTCCGGACTAACCTATTGACAAGATGCCATAGAGCCAGTTCCCTGTTTTCTGATTTTTTTAGTTTGAGAAAAGTTGTTCTCGAAATATTCTCGGAATTAGAAAATTAGAAGCCCGGAAGTCTTAGAATTCTAGAAGGTTCTACGGAGTCCCGAAGAGACCCGGAGGGGGCCACAGGGGGCCCACATCATAGGGTGGCGCCCCCTGGCCACGCCGGGGGTTGGTGTGGGGCTCCCAGGGCTCCACCGCCTTTTCCCTTTCGCCTATTTATTCCCCTCCGAAGGAAAACCCTAGGCACCTGATAAAATATCCCCGAAAAGGTTCGCAGCCGCCATCGTCGTCAACCCTAGATCAGGGGGGTTCTGAATCTGTCTCCCGGCACCCTGCCAGAGAGGAGATCATCACCGGAGGCCTCTTCATCACCATGCCTACCTCCGGAGTGATGCATGAGTAGTTCATCCTTGGACTACAGGTCCATAGCAGTAGCTAGATGGTTGTGTTCTCCTCCTATGCCTAAATGTTTAGATCCAGTGAGTTGCCTAACATGATCGAGATTGTTCTTTTGTAATTCTATGTGTTGTGTTTGCTGGGATCCGATGAATATTGAACTTATGGCAAGTTGATTATAGTATTTATTGCATATGTTATTTGTGATCTTGCATGCTTTCCGTTGCTAGTGGTTGCTCTGGCCAAGTAGTTGCTAGTGACTCCAAGAGGGAGTATTTATGCTCAATAGTGGGTTCATGCCTCATTTTTCGCCTGTGCTCGAGTGACAGAAACGTGACATGAGAGGATATGCGGTTGCCACTAGGGAGAAAACAGCGGTGTGAGTTTCTGTGTGTACAATCATTGCTTACGTTACACACATTGCTTAATGCGATTATCTGTTGCTTGCAACTTAAACCTAAGGGGGTTCGGATGATAACCTAAGGGTGGATTATTAGTCATAGATGCAGTTGGATTACGGTCTATGTATATTGTTGAAATTCCCGCACTAAATATCATAGTAGTCACAGTGTCATGAATGTGCACTACGGTGCAACCTCTATTTGTCAATTGCCCAACTATAATTTGTTCAGCCAGCATGCTATCTTTTATGGAGAGACACCACTAGTGAACCTATGAACACCGGTCCATTTTCCTACACTGTTAAACAAACCTCTACAATTTCCTGCTTTTCTTTACTTACTACAAGCATACACCATTTTCCACACTATACGTCTAATCTTTGTTTTCAGCAAGACCGGTGAGATTGACAACCTCACTATACCGTTGGGACAAAGTATTTTGGTTGTGTTGTGTGCAAGTTCCGTGTTGTTGCTGACACCAGTGAGGCGCCACCACCATCGTCAGTGGCATCAACCTTCCGAAGATCTTCTTTCTCCTACTGGATTGATAACCTTGGTTCTTAACTGAGGGAAATTCTTACCGCTGTGTTCATCACACCCTCCTCTTGGGGTTCCCAACACGCATTGCCAACACCAAGGCACCATCAACGCGAGCACCAGAGACCCGGAGGGGGCAAGGAGGGGCCCACACCACCCCTGGGTGCGCCCCTAGGCCGCGCTACCAGGTGGTGTGGGGGCCCAAGGCACCCCCTCGGGATCCCCATTCGACTACATATGCCCCATAACCCTAAAATAACAAAGGGGTTTGTCATATTCCAGAGAACACACACCCGAGCGCCGCCGCCGCCTCGAAACCCAATTCGGGGATCAGAAGTTCCTATTCTGGCACCCTGCCGGGGCGGGGATTCAAAGGAGATCATCGCCATCGTCACCGCCACCACTTCTCCATCAAACATCTATGATTCCCCCGTCCATGTGTGAGTAATCCCCGTTGTAGGCTGAGAGGGATGGAAGAGATTGGATGATATCGTTCATGTAATAATGCCAGATTGTTAGGGCATAGTGACTAGTATCCGTTGTTAGTGCTTTACACCATTGTTGCAACTTGTTATTATTAATTCTTGTCACTAGGGCCCGAGTGCCATGATCTAGATCTGAACATGTTATTGTTTCATGAGTATAATTATGTTTCTTGATCATATCTGCAATTTGTTTACACATGTCGTTGTCCAGAACCCGATGCCCCAAAGTGACAACAAATTGGGACAATTGGAGGGGATGTGCGGCGATGTGAGGATCACATGTGTTCACACAGTGTTATTGCTTTGCTCCGGTGCTTTATTAAAAGAAGCACCTTCATTACCAGTAGTTTCCCTTGAGGCCCCGCTGCAAACGGGCTGGTAGGACAAAAGATGCTATGCAAGTTTCTCATTGCGAGCACGTACGACTATATTGGAACACATGCTTATGGTTTGCCTATAACTTGGATGCTTTATTATCTATTTGCAATGCCCACGTTATTATTATTACATGAACTATATTATCCATGCAATGCCCGTTCATCCATTCCCTATGCCTACGGTACTTTCATCCTGTTGTTTTCACAATTGCTACTGTTGTTTTCATGATTGTTGTTGTTGTTACTATTTTACTCCTGCTGTTATTTCACTACTATTGCTGCTATAAAACTGTTACCACTATTAAATTGTTGCGAGCAAGTCTACTTTCAGGTGCAGCTGAATTGGCAACTCATTTGTTAAGGCTTATAAATATTCTTTGGCTCCCCTTGTGTCGAATCAATAAATTTGGGTTTTACTTCCCTCGAAGACTGCTGTGATCCCCTATACTTGTGGGTTATCAGGTATTGGATAGAAAACAAACATGGAGCATCAAGAATTATAGATACGTTTGCAAAGTATCAGCGGGTAGGCTTTTTCCTACTAGTGGGAGATCGTATCCATCGCCATCACCAACATCTCTCCATCAACCAACTATGTTTCCCCCCAGTCATATTGAGTAATTCCTTGCTATATCCAGAGTGGATGGTAGGGATGTGATGAGATTGATCATGTAATAGCTCGTCATATTGTTAGAGTGTGATGCCTAGTATCCTCTATTGTTGTTAATTATCGTTGTTGCAACTTAATATGCTTAATTCTTGTCACTAGGGCCCGACTGCCATGATTTCATATCTAACCATGTTATGTTCTCATGATTATAAATGTTGTTTTGGATCATACGTGCAAGTTGTATGCACATATTATTGTCCGGAACTTAATACCCCAAGGTGAAAGGTTGGGATATCAGAGGGGAAGGATTATAGTTTGAGGATTACATGGGTCCATTTTGTGATAATGATTTGATCATGTACTTGGTGAAACAAGTGTCTTAATTACCATTAGTCCCAAATTGGCCCCGCGGAAACTGAAATGTTGGACAAAATATGTTGTGCAAGTTCTGATAGCAAACACACACGACTATTTTTTGGACACATGCCTATGATTAGTTAATGGCTTGGATACTCTCTTATTTATCTGTGCTGCCCTATGTTAAATACATTACATGGTTTATGTTATTAATGCAACACCCGTACATCATCCCTATGCCTACGGTGTTTTTAGCCATGATGTCCACTTTGTTTAATTTTGCTGTCACTATTGCTACTATTACTTTACTGTCATTGTTACTATAACACTACTTCCACCATCATATCAATGTTGCTACTAATAAACTATATCGAGCAAGTTCCTTTTCAGGTGCAGCTGAATTGACAACTCCGTTGTTAAGACTTATAAATATTCTTTGACTCCTCTTGTGTCAAATCAATAAATTGGGTTATATTACCCTCAAATACGGCTGCGATCACCTAAAATTGTGGGTCATCAGCTCACAATGCAGCTTTGCCTGATATAGCGTTTTTTGGACATGTGCAAGTTGGTGTCTCTCTTATCTCCGTTGAAGCTTCAACGACGATAGCATACGATTGTGACAGAAAGTTGTTTTTCTTTTAGGTTCCTCAAATTTGTTTATGATATTTTCTTGGGGTCCTTCTTGCAAAGTGTTGATCCGACTTTTTTTTGGTTGCCTCTAGATTGTGGCTACGTGTGGGTTTGTACTCCTAATGAATGAATGAAACGTGGTTAACTAAAAAAATCACTTGTAATTATTTATTTCTCTCGTCTTGGAATTATTAATGAATATGTTTTATGTTTACAATCTCTTTATAAACGAGTATAATGTTTTAATTTTTTTAACGCTCTAAAAATTACTTGGCTCCTTTTTCCTTTCACTATAGGGTCAGTTCCATGTGGAAACATGGTTTCAAAGTGCAATGACAATCTGAAAGGTTGTTTTGTAGAGTAACATGAAAAACAAAAGCTATAAAACATTTCCCAACATCATGTAGGAAGCAAATCCTAAAGGGAAGATAATGCATGCATGCAAAAAAATAGAATGATGAAGAGCCAAATGCATCTGGATTTGTAGTATTATTACATATCTATCTCTTTCCTCGTCGCCATATTTATTTCCATGAATTCTAGAAGAACAAAAGATAGATGTTGACTAGGTAGGTCAGTGCTATATTTTGCTTTAATGCAATCCAATTTAGCACCACTCCTTCACAGGTCATGTAGAGTGTATGATGCTACTTGGTTTGTTTCCACTATATTATTCTTCTCATGACACGTCGGATTGATGCAATGCATCTTGTAGACACGATAGCATAAGAGTTGGTTTACAAAAACCCGAAAGGAACATAAGTAACTCCTTATTCTGCAAGTTTTGGTAGAAATATGCAAATGTAAATTGTGATCCATTTGGGTTTGCCCTATGCAAATTCGTTGATTTTTTATGTTGTCTATGCTAGCTGTTAACACAAATAAAATAAATAAAACATGATCAATAAGATTAATATGCATATAAATTTTATGGTATAGTAATAACTGAACTAAGAAAGGATATGACGCATCTCCATGATGAGTCGTGAAGTGAATTTCAGTCTGAGTGGAACTTTTGTCTAAGAGTGTAGAATTCGTTTATCCAAATATATCTTCATCTGCATATATATGTGAAACAAAAAGAGACGGAAAAGATAGATGATAACCACGTAGGTCAATAGTCCATTATGTATTCATTTGTATTTTCTTATGACACATGCATGTCGCACCCGGACTTCTAAAGGATACTCGTCGTTCCGTTGAACAATAGTAGATTGGATTACGGGGCTTACCGGCACCCGCGTCCTCTTACGAGTAGGCCAACACACGAATGTGTGACAACCAACCCCTATCTGTTCAGCGTCGACGTAAACTATCCCATAGAAATCAGGATACTTCCATTGACGTACTTCAAAACATACACACATGGTACGTCAACGGCATTGGAACAAGTGATATCACAACAGATCTCTACGACACAAAAGATGAAAACAAGTTGCAAATAGCTCTCATTAGAGCAGAGATAGCAAATACAATCATTCAGAGGACACATGTCCCAACATATCATCATTACATCACAGCGGAAGCATTCAACATGTCTGAGTACAGACAAGATCCAAACAGGACTAAGAGGCCGGAAACGAAAAGACGGAGCCCATCCACGAAGTCTCGGATCCTGCCCGGGTCCGCTATCTACTCGTCAGCAGTCTCGTCATACTCCACGTAGTAGCCACCATGTAGATCCTCGAAACGTAGGTCTGCGGAAACCACAGCCCCAAAGGGGTCAGTACATAAACGTACTGGCAAGCAAGACTCACAGTTCACCAAAGTGTAGCCCGTCAACACCAAGCACAGATGCTTTGGGTTCAACGGAAGAAAGGGGATATGAAAGATGCTGCAACTAGCTGCTCTAACCAACTACAGAAACATACTACAACTTCCGGCTAACAGAAAGGTGATAAGATCGTGTATCGTAACCAACTATAGCTAACTCCAAACAAACCCATCCTGGATCTCGCCCCTTATCCAAAGAAGCAATCCGAGGATAACTCACACAGTTGAATTAATGATGGTTCAGATTATTGTGTCAATAAGCCTCTTACTAGTCAAGTTGTTAATCATTGGGTGTAAGGTTGTTAATCATTAGGTTTAAGTTGTCCTGAGTACTTGTTAGCCAGTACTTTCACTAAGTAATCCATAACCGCGGAAAACACGGCTTCTCGAGAAGATTATCCCTGCAGGGTTGCAAACCCAGTAGCCTGGTACTGAGCTAGATCCTTAGAAGGGGTGTCGTAAGAATCGTCGGTCTCAACGTCGTCGTGTATCCGAGAAGAAGCAAACAAACAATGCAGAGAACAAACAATCAATAACATGGCATAGTGCACAAACATGGGATGATGCATGACCATTTATTTGATGCATCAAAATAAACTAGTTGATGTGGTAACAACATGATTAAATGGACCCACATGCAACTGAGTTGCATATGAAAAGCCCATGAATTATGGTTGAATTAATTGTTTTACAACTAATCAAATGGTGTAAGTGAATTAGCATGATGCATGGATGAGGAAAACAGCAAAATAACAACAATAGAACCAAATGGAAATAAGGTTTAACAAGTTTAGAAATTCATTTATTAAGTTAGGAAATTTTGGTTACTTAAAGGTGTCACACAAGCATTTGTTGTTTTCACCAATTTTAATTGTTCAAAATAGATAACAAAATTCATATTTGAAAAGAACACCAAATTTTAGGTGGATTACATGTTTCAACTATTGAAAAAGGGATTAGGATGAATTTATTATGACTTAAACAATATTAACCAAGTTTTAATTGATTTTAAAACAAGTTTGAACTTAATTGAATTTTTATTTGTTCAAAACATAAATTCAAATTCACATTTGAAAAGTTTATACTTTGATGGTTTGAAAACATATTTTGCATGTTCAAAAATATTTTATGTTGAGCAAGTTATGATTTTATCAAATTTAAATGAATTAAACAAGGTTTAAATTATTTAGGCAATTTAAATTATGCAAACCATGAAACAAAAATTATATTTGAAAAGGTGAGGTGAAATGGTATGAAAAACATATTTTATTTGCATTATTTGGAATTAGTATGAATTACTTATGAATTTTATCAAATTGCAATTGAATTATTTGAATTCAAATTTGAATTGCATTTTGAAATTTCAAAACAGGAAACAAATGATACCAAAAGGTAGACAATTTAATTTAGACTAGCACACATATTTTATTTTTGTAATTTGGAGTTATAAAACAATTTTTATTTGCATTTTGGTTCTAGGGGCCAATCTGTTAATTAGAAGGAGTTAGATTTAAAACAGAAAGTTTAAAAGCATTCTGTTACCGCACAGGAAACTACCCTAGGCACTGCGAGGGGGGCCCTGTGCCAGCGAGGCCCACGCAGAGCACGCGTGGCAACGGTGTGGCTGACAAGGGGGCCACCCTGTCAGCGCCGCGCGGAAAAAAAGAGGGGATTTCTCCCGAGCGAGGCCAGGGCTCGAACCCTGGACCTCAGCCTTACGCGCGCTGTGCCTGTACCAGTGTGGTGTGTGCGTTCGTCTGTCAGTAACCATACCGCTGACAGGTTAAACTTCGGTTGCGGCTATCTGAACTTTTTAACTGAAAACGTTCCTGAACTTTTGGCAGAGAAACGCCGGCGGCGAGCTCTGCTCGAGTGGGTGCTGTGCCATGCTGCTTCTGGATCGTGGGGGGTGCTGCGGTGCATCGGGCGTGATCGCGGACAAGAGAGAGAGGAAGGGGAGGGAGATGATCACCTCGAGGGCAGAAGAGGAAGCAGGCGCGGGGCAGGAGGTTGCGACGGTGGCGGTTCGAGCGGACGGCGGCGGCGCTACCAGCACCCTCGAGCTCAACGGGGATGTTGGGGATGGACAGGGCGCGACGGCGGATCCATTTCAGCTGCTCCACGGAGGGAAGCAAGGTCCTCCCGGCGGCGACCCTCGCCGGTTAAGAGAGGGTGCAGGGGCGGTGAGTTTCAGAGATGGTGAGGGAGATGGCAGAGGGAGAGATGGCGGCGGTGGGTTGGAGAGCTAGGGCTAGCAGGGGGTAGTTTATAGGGTGGCCTCGAGCTCGGTACGGCGCAGCATCGAGCGGAGGAGGAGAGATCGCACGGTGGTTTGGGAACTGACAGCGACAGCAAGTCGCTTCCGTACGAGGAAGAACGCCCTGGTGGGCTGGATGGGAAAAAAACGGATGGGGTGGGCTGGCCCGTTCTCTCAGCTCACCCTTCTCCTTCTATTTTTTTTGTAAATTTTTTTTTGTTTGTAAATGATGAAAGAGAGATAGGAATAGTATTTGGGTTTTTTTTTATGAATAACTTTCTTAGTAATTTTGCAAAAACGGTAATTAAGCAACTTACCATTAACTTCAAAAATTTTGGAATATTAATTTGATTGTTTTAATTGGTTAGTTGGACTCCAAATAAGGTTTGGGGTTTTTAATTTTTATGAGATGTTTTATTACTTTGCAAACAGTAACCCAAAGCAAAGTTACCAACATTTCCAAAATTTTGGAGATGTTAATTTAATTTTAAAGATGGTTGGTTGAATTTTTCAATAGGGTGTCACTTGGGGATTTTGAAATAAACAATTTTTATCCAATGAATTCAAACAATTATGACAACATTATTGAATTTAATTTGTTTGCAAGATTTTAATTCTTAAACCCACATTTTGAAATATGCCAAGTAGGATTGATTTGATTTGAATTTGAAATAACAATTGAATTAAGTTTGGATTAATTAAATTATTAAAAGCCATAATTTTAATGGTTGAACCTTATGGAAACAAAGGATTGATTTGTTTTGCAATTTTCATAACTTTCAAAAGGGTTGTTGTTTTGGAAATTAATTGAATTTTGGAAAGGGTTGGTATTATATGAATTTTTGTTAGAAACAAAACAACAGTTTGGAATCACAAATTTTATGGAAACAAACAATTGTTTTATTTTGAAATTTCTTTTTAGAAATTGTAACATCACAAGGATGAAACAAAAGGTTTGAATTTTGGTTTGAAATTCAAATATAAAACAAAGGAAAACAACTGAAAACAGTTGGAAAACAAAGCAAAACAGAGGAAAACAAATGGAAAACAAACAAAACAATTGCAATCAACATGATGCCATGATGCAAAACATAAAATAACAGAAAGCAAACATTCTAAAGGCTTATTTTCATCCTTGGGATGTTACAAAACGCCCCCCCTTGAAGGAATCGCGCCCCGAGATTCCTACTGAGAAAAGAAAATGTCCGGAAACTTCTTGGGAAGATCCTCGTGAGCTGTGACACGTGAAACACATCGTGCACCTTGGATAGTCTGTCTGGAAGTTCCAGATGACAGGCATTCCTGGCAACTTTTTTTGAAAGAATGTCAGGGAATTTGGAAACCACCGGAACATTTTCGAGTAAAGGTAGAGGTTTTGTATGGAAGGTGTATAGCTGAAAAGAACTTGATTCATTTGGGGAATAGACTATCTGGAATGTGGTGATTCAGGAATGCTTCCTCGAAACAACCCCAGGTGATAGGAATGCCAGCTCTCATAGCCTGGTAGTTTTCGAAACAACAACAACCTTTCTGGCCAGATAGACTTGATATTTGGGAAGTTTTGATTAGACGCCGGTAGAAGAACTGAAATGGAAAACAACAACAAGATTTCAACGGACGAAAAGGATGTTGAGAAGAACAGGATAATGAAGCAACTCCGGGAAAACGAGATCAAAACTCCTGAGGTACTACGGAAAACCCATCCGGGCTTCTAAAGGATCAATATCTACTTCTTAAGGAATAGAGGATCTGCTTCCGGGGCTTACACGCCTCTGTTCTCAATCGTGAGTAGGCAACATGATAAATCATGTCACAACCACCTCCATTCCTATGGTCTAGTAGATATAACCATCCTAGAGAAACCAGGATTCGTGAAAACCTAACTTGAAAGTTTAGATGAGAATAGAAAACAACGTTACACTTCCTTACCAGAAAAAGGGAGGGTGGGTGGGGAAAGAAGAAAAAGAACAGAATTCCTACTCTCACGTTTCATTTTCCCTATATAGCTACAAAATAGTTTCTAGACTCAACTGCGACCAGTAAAAAGGGATCCTACAGGCAGACAGGCTCTGATACCATTTGTCGCACCCGGACTTCTAAAGGATACTCGCCGTTCCGTTGAACAGTAGTAGATTGGATTACGGGGCTTACCGGCACCCGCGTCCTCTTACGAGTAGGCCAACACACGAATGTGTGACAACCAACCCCTATCTGTTCAGCGTCGACGTAAATTATCCCATAGAAATCAGGATACTTCCATTGACGTACTTCAAAACATACACACATGGTACGTCAACGGCATTGGAACAAGTGATATCACAACAGATCTCTACGACACAAAAGATGAAAACAAGTTGCAAATAGCTCTCATTAGAGCAGAGATAGCAAATACAATCATTCAGAGGACACATGTCCCAACATATCATCATTACATCACAGCGGAAGCATTCAACATGTCTGAGTACAGACAAGATCCAAACAGGCCTAAGAGGCCGGAAACGAAAAGACGGAGCCCATCCACGAAGTCTCGGATCCTGCCCGGGTCCGCTATCTACTCGTCAGCAGTCTCGTCATACTCCACGTAGTAGCCACCATGTAGATCCTCGAAACGTAGGTCTGCGGAAACCATAGCCCCAAAGGGGTCAGTACATAAACGTACTGGCAAGCAAGACTCACAGTTCACCAAAGTGTAACCCGTCAACACCAAGCACAGATGCTTTGGGTTCAACGGAAGAAAGGGGATATGAAAGATGCTGCAACTGGCTGCTCTAACCAACTACAGAAACATACTACAACTTCCGGCTAACAGAAAGGTGATAAGATCGTGTATCGTAACCAACTATAGCTAACTCCAAACAAACCCATCCTGGATCTCGCCCCTTATCCAAAGAAGCAATCCGAGGATAACTCACACAGTTGAATTAATGATGGTTCAGATTATTGTGTCAATAAGCCTCTTACTAGTCAAGTTGTTAATCATTGGGTGTAAGGTTGTTAATCATTAGGTTTAAGTTGTCCTGAGTACTTGTTAGCCAGTACTTTCACCAAGTAATCCATAACCGCGGAAAACACGGCTTCTCGAGAAGATTATCCCTGCAGGGTTGCACCAATTTGGCCGTACACGTATGAATAACCCGCCAGATGGGATGCCTCCCACCAAGCGGGGCACTCAACACAACTCAACTCTTCTTCGCATCAAGCCCAAAGCACCTTGGGCGCACGGCTAATCGAGCCCAGAAGAAAATGGACCCTCATAGCACTCTAAGAACGTGTCCCCCTATATGCCGACTACGAAAGTTCCACCCGGGTACCAAGGGCTCGCAAGATCATGCATGCAGCAAATGGAAAACCCGAACTAAATGAGGCGATTTGGACGAGATGCGAATCGAATCAAATTGAGGGGGGCGCCCATACTCGCTTCCCACATGCGGTTAGTGTGCTCATCATGGATCAGTAGACAAGACCCTTTTCCTATTAGGGTCGACACTAGCAGGCCTTAAAACCACAAAGGGCCTCCTGCCGGTGCCTTATCATCAAATTATTATTTAACAATAACATTAGCATGATTGATTGATTAAACATCATGCCCCCAGAACATAATAAAAATATAGTAACTGAAAGTAACGGGTAACAGACTCGAGCAAAACAACCTAAGCATGCTAGTAAAACACTGGCTCAATCAAAGGGGTTGTAGGAGTGGAGGTGAGGCAATATCAGGGTTAAGGGATTCATGTGATAGGGTCGTAACAGAAACAACTATACATAGGGCTAGCAAAATAGACAACGGAAAGTATCGGTAACCAATGTTGAAAGGAACACAGTGGTTCATGTGAGTGATAACTTGCCTGCAAACCCAGTAGCCTGGTACTGAGCTAGATCCTTAGAAGGGGTGTCGTAAGAATCGTCGGTCTCAACGTCGTCGTGTATCCGAGAAGAAGCAAACAAACAATGCAGAGAACAAACAATCAATAACATGGCATAGTGCACAAACATGGGATGATGCATGACCATTTATTTGATGCATCAAAATAAACTAGTTGATGTGGTAACAACATGATTAAATGGACCCACATGCAACTGAGTTGCATATGAAAAGCCCATGAATTATGGTTGAATTAATTGTTTTACAACTAATCAAATGGTGTAAGTGAATTAGCATGATGCATGGATGAGGAAAACAGCAAAATAACAACAATAGAACCAAATGGAAATAAGGTTTAACAAGTTTAGAAATTCATTTATTAAGTTAGGAAATTTTGGTTACTTAAAGGTGTCACACAAGCATTTGTTGTTTTCACCAATTTTAATTGTTCAAAATAGATAACAAAATTCATATTTGAAAAGAACACCAAATTTTAGGTGGATTACATGTTTCAACTATTGAAAAAGGGATTAGGATGAATTTATTATGACTTAAACAATATTAACCAAGTTTTAATTGATTTTAAAACAAGTTTGAACTTAATTGAATTTTTATTTGTTCAAAACATAAATTCAAATTCACATTTGAAAAGTTTATACTTTGATGGTTTGAAAACATATTTTGCATGTTCAAAAATATTTTATGTTGAGCAAGTTATGATTTTATCAAATTTAAATGAATTAAACAAGGTTTAAATTATTTAGGCAATTTAAATTATGCAAACCATGAAACAAAAATTATATTTGAAAAGGTGAGGTGAAATGGTATGAAAAACATATTTTATTTGCATTATTTGGAATTAGTATGAATTACTTATGAATTTTATCAAATTGCAATTGAATTATTTGAATTCAAATTTGAATTGCATTTTGAAATTTCAAAACAGGAAACAAATGATACCAAAAGGTAGACAATTTAATTTAGACTAGCACACATATTTTATTTTTGTAATTTGGAGTTATAAAACAATTTTTATTTGCATTTTGGTTCTAGGGGCCAATCTGTTAATTAGAAGGAGTTAGATTTAAAACAGAAAGTTTAAAAGCATTTTGTTACCGCACAGGAAACTACCCTAGGCACTGCGAGGGGGGCCCTGTGCCAGCGAGGCCCACGCAGAGCACGCGTGGCAACGGTGTGGCTGACAAGGGGGCCACCCTGTCAGCGCCGCGCGGAAAAAAAGAGGGGATTTCTCCCGAGCGAGGCCAGGGCTCGAACCCTGGACCTCAGCCTTACGCGCGCTGTGCCTGTACCAGTGTGGTGTGTGCGTTCGTCTGTCAGTAACCATACCGCTGACAGGTTAAACTTCGGTTGCGGCTATCTGAACTTTTTAACTGAAAACGTTCCTGAACTTTGGGCAGAGAAACGCCGGCGGCGAGCTCTGCTCGAGTGGGTGCTGTGCCATGCTGCTTCTGGATCGTGGGGGGTGCTGTGGTGCATCGGGCGTGATATCGGACAAGAGAGAGAGGAAGGGGAGGGAGATGATCACCTCGAGGGCAGAAGAGGAAGCAGGCGCGGGGCAGGAGGTTGCGACGGTGGCGGTTCGAGCGGACGGCGGCGGCGCTACCAGCACCCTCGAGCTCAACGGGGATGTTGGGGATGGACAGGGCGCGACGGCGGATCCATTTCAGCTGCTCCACGGAGGTAAGCAAGGTCCTCCCGGCGGCGACCCTTGCCGGTTCAGAGAGGGTGCAGGGGCGGTGAGTTTCAGAGATGGTGAGGGAGATGGCAGAGGGAGAGATGGCGGCGGTGGGTTGGAGAGCTAGGGCTAGCAGGGGGTAGTTTATAGGGTGGCCTCGAGCTCGGTACGGCGCAACATCGAGCGGAGGAGGAGAGATCGCACGGTGGTTTGGGAACTGACAGCGACAGCAGGTCTCTTCCGTACGAGGAAGAACGCCCTGGTGGGCTGGATGGGAAAAAAACGGATGGGGTGGGCTGGCCCGTTCTCTCAGCTCACCCTTCTCCTTCTATTTTTTTGTAAAACTTTTTTTTTGTTTGTAAATGATGAAAGAGAGATAGGAATAGTATTTGGGTTTTTTATTTTTTTATGAATAACTTTCTTAGTAATTTTGCAAAAACAGTAATTAAAGCAACTTACCATTAACTTCAAAAAATTTCGAATATTAATTTGATTGTTTTAATTGGTTAGTTGGACTCCAAATAAGGTTTGGGGTTTTTAATTTTTATGAGATGTTTTATTACTTTGCAAACAGTAACCCAAAGCAAAGTTACCAACATTTCCAAAATTTTGGAGATGTTAATTTAATTTTAAAGATGGTTGGTTGAATTTTTCAATAGGGTGTCACTTGGGGATTTTGAAATAAACAATTTTTATCCAATGAATTCAAACAATTATGACAACATTATTGAATTTAATTTGTTTGCAAGATTTTAATTCTTAAACCCACATTTTGAAATATGCCAAGTAGGATTGATTTGATTTGAATTTGAAATAACAATTGAATTAAGTTTGGATTAATTAAATTATTAAAAGCCATAATTTTAATGGTTGAACCTTATGGAAACAAAGGATTGATTTGTTTTGCAATTTTCATAACTTTCAAAAGGGTTGTTGTTTTGGAAATTAATTGAATTTTGGAAAGGGTTGGTATTATATGAATTTTTGTTAGAAACAAAACAACAGTTTGGAATCACAACTTTTATGGAAACAAACAATTGTTTTATTCTGAAATATCTTTTTAGAAATTGTAACATCACAAGGATGAAACAAAAGGTTTGAATTTTGGTTTGAAATTCAAATAGAAAACAAAGGAAAACAACTGAAAACAGTTGGAAAACAAAGCAAAACGGAGGAAAACAAATGGAAAACAAACAAAACAATTGCAATCAACATGATGCCATGATGCAAAACATAAAATAACAGAAAGCAAACATTCTAAAGGCTTATTTTCATCCTTGGGATGTTACAATGCACGACACAAGTCGATGCACTTAGAAACTCATGGCCGCAAATGCACAGAGTTGTTATAGCTAGTTTTGAAATAAGAGTATTGATACGTCATAAACGTATCCTTAATTTCGGATGTTCCATGTTGTTTTCTTATTGTTTCCCACATGTTTTCTATGCACTTTATGTCATTTTTATCGATTTTCCGGACTAACCTATTGACAAGATGCCACAGAGCCAGATCCCTGTTTTCTGCTGTTTTTAGTTTCAGAAAAGTTGTTTTGGAAATATTCTCGGAATTGGAAAATTCAAAAGCCAGAAGTCTTAGAAGTATCGGAGGGTCCAGGAAGTTCCGAAGAGACCCGGAGGGGGGGGGACATCGTGGCCACACCATAGGGTGGCGTGGGTCCCCCTAGCCGCGCCACCAGGTGGTGTGGGCCCCCTGGCCACCCCCGGTGTCGCCCTTTGGCCCATATATACTCCCCGATGCATCAACGCTGAAGATATCGGCCTTTTCCACCAAAAAACATCCGTAGCTCCGTCGCCGCTGCCGACAAGTTTTGGGTGACAGAAATCTCTGTTCTGGCACCCTGCCGGGACGGGGAAGTGCCCCTGGAGCCATCTCCATCGACTCCACCGCCATCTTCATCACCGTTTATGTCTCCTATGATAAGGAGGGAGTAGTTCTCCCCCGGGTCTGAGGGCTCTACCGGTAGCTATGTGCTTCATCTCTCTCCCATGATGTGATCTTTATGTGATCATAAGATTTGTAATCTAGTTGAAAATGTAGATGTACCCTTCATCTGTTATGCTACACGAGTGGTTTTATTATCAGATCTCCGTAAACACTTTGATCACGGTGTAAAGGTGATAGTGTGTGCACCGTGTGGTTTAGCATGGTATTTACATCTTGTGTTGGATGACCCTATGAAATTGTGGTGTTTTTCTAGTACCTTCTAGGGCGCTCATAGTGATAGCATGGGATTAACTAGATACGGGAACGTGACTTTAAGGTGTGCTTTGTACCCCTACGCAATGAATTGGTCTTTGTTATTCGACCGGAGAGTGGTACGGAGTAGCATAGTGAAGAGAGATATGTATGCATTCAATTATGTTATTATTGTTGAGAGTGTTCACTAGTGAAAGTATGATCCCTAGGCCTTGTTTCTAAGCATTGATACACCGTTTACAATCAATTCTGCTACATGTTTTCTTGCTGCCATTTTTATTTCATATTTCTACTATCACTTATAACCATTCATATTACTTGTATTTCACTCTCTCTTCGCCGAACTAGTGCACATATAAAACTAACAATTGTATTAGGTGTGTTGGGGACACAAGAGACTTTTTGTATCGTAATTGCAGGGTTGCTTGAGAGGGATACCTTTGACCTCTTCCTCCCTGAGTTCGATAAACCTTGGGGTAATCCACTTAAGGGAAACTTGTTGCTGTTCTACAAACCACTGCACTTGGAGGCCCAACACTGTCTACAAGAATAGAAGCGTGCATAGACATCAAGCTATTTTCTGGCTTTGTTGCCGGGGAGTGGCCAGGTAAAAGGTTCCCACATCCTCGGGTGTGAGTGCTCGAAGTTATTTTCTTTAGATTCTGCAATTATATCATTTTGTTTCTTGTTTTCATGAGTTAGGCTCATCTTTAGTTGTTCCTCGTTATTATTTTTACTAGTTAGTCTTAATGGAAAACAACAAAAATATGAGAGAGCTTTATTTGCATGCTAGTAGAAATGTTATTACCATTAATTCTTTTGATACCATTATTTCTAATACTATGGAAAAGTCTAAGCTTGGGGAAACTAGTTTCTATAAACTTTTTATTTCCCCAGCTTTAGAGGAGAAAATTTGCTTTGATGATACTTTATCTCCCATATGTGATAAATCTAATGATGCTTGTGATATTTTAAATCCTCATGCTGAAAGTGTCCCTTTTAAAATACCTATGAAAATTGTTGAACGTGTCACGAATAACTGCTATTTTGGAGATGGAACTGTCGATCCTCGTGATCCTTTACTCTTTATACATGAATTATGCGGGTTGTTCAAGTGTACAGGTATTTCAATGGACCAAGTTAATAGGAGGCTATTCTCTTTGTCACTTAAGGACAAAGCAAGGGAGTGGTATGAGCTACTAGATGATCCTCATCATTTGGAGTGGAAGGAGCTTGAATACATATATCTATTTTATTCTAAATTTTATTCTTCTCATGAACTGTATTTAGATAGGAATTATATTTATAATTTTTGGCCTCATGATGGAGAAAGCATTGCTCAAGCTTGACGAAGACTGAAAACATTAATACTTAAATGTCCCATGAGCTTCCTAAGGAAATAATTGTTACTAATTTTTATGCAGGGCTTTCAGAACATTATAGGGATTATCTAGATGCATGTTCAGAGGGTTCTTTCTCAAGTAAGAAGGTTGAAGCTAAATGGGATCTTCTTGAAACAATTGAAACCAATAATGAAGGTTGTAATAACGAGAAATGTAAAGAATCGGGTATAAACTATGAGTATGATTGCATTAAGTATTTCGCTGAAACTGCTGATTTTCAAGAGCTTGGTGCTAAATATGGTCTTGATCCTCAAATGATTGTTGGTTGGTATAGATCCTTTGCTTCTTATATTAATTTTCCTAAATCAAATGGGGACATACATCATGAACCTTTTAAAGACACTTGCATGAAAAATGAAACTGTTATTAATGATTGCAATGAACATGCTCAAACTTCTGAAAGTACTATTTCTTATAAGCATGTTAATTTTTGTGGATCACTTAGACCTTGTGAAAAGAATCAAACCAAAGAAGAATACTGCATCCATCATAGGAATGAAAAAACTAGAAAGTGGGACAGGGCTTTAGATGATCTTGGTAAAAAAGGTTGTGCCCTC
Organism: Alopecurus myosuroides; assembly: GCA_028641055.1. Taxonomy (NCBI): domain Eukaryota; kingdom Viridiplantae; phylum Streptophyta; class Magnoliopsida; order Poales; family Poaceae; genus Alopecurus; species Alopecurus myosuroides. The sequence continues at coordinate 365,775,326 of CM054061.1, forward strand.
TATACTTTTATTTGTGAACTTTGTTGTAAAGTGGGTCATTTCAATTTTCAATGCTCGGGCTGTAATAGCTATTCGAATACTGGAAGTTTGTATTGTGATGACATGATCACTCCTAATCAGCATGATGAACTTACATTATTTTTGGGGTGTGAAGAGTTATCAAGAAAAACTTCTTTGGTAGATATGAGTGCTCTTGATATGAATAGTGTCCTGCATGGTTGTCATCTTTATTGTCTTAATAATTGCCACACAAATACTTACATACAAAATATTATAAAAGAGGAGACTTTACCAAAATATGACAGGGCTAATATTTGTTTTCATCTTATTAATGAAGAGGAGGAATCCTCCAAAGTTCTTTCTATTGTTTCTGACAATAAACCACGGTATGTGGAGAAGCTTCATTTCAAGTCTCTCCCTCCTATAGAGAAGAATAAGAGGAGGAGGAGGAGGAAAAAGGGAGAGGATATGGCACCTTCCCCTAAGCATGTTTCTCCTCTCATGGTTATTCCTAGTGAGTATGATTCGAAAATTAATATTGAAGATGATGATTGTTATATTGGTTATTATTGTGATGTTAAGTCTATAGGAACTAGTGAAGATGATTATTTTATGCCTACTACTGAATTTGATGATCATGAGTGGGACAATGATGATACTACTTATGATATTGAAAATCTCTTTGGTACCAATTCTAAAAATGATGATAATTGTTGTACTATTAGTACCATCCATGTTCCTTCCAATGATGATACAGAAAGCTCTGAGCTTGTGAATGGTGTGTTTGAAAATCCTTTTGCTACTGATGATTATATGCTTGATACATCTCTTTCTAAAAATGATGATATTGCTTATGATGATACTATGCCTCCAGTCTTTGATAACTATTAGTCCAGCTGCACTATGTACTCTTCCTCGTCCATGGCACGAAACTATGTAGGCAAGTAATAAACCATGTTAATATCCATACCTATCCGGATCGGCGTATTTTCATAATCCACTTGCTCTTTATCATCTTCTAATGCGGATGCCGAATCTGGAATTTCATCAGTGGAGGGAAGTGTGGAGGGTGATATAGATGACGCATCAATTCTCATTTCTTCCTTCTCGGATGGCGTAGGAGTTGGTGTGACCTCCATGGGGATTGCTACCCCAGCATCTTTGCGCATCCACATCTTAGCCGGTGTGGGGTGAATTTCATCAAAATAATCATCCCTCCACTTTTCTGCCTCATCTCCAGCCTTTTGTTGATTCCTCATACGTTGCAACCTCCTCTTCTTAGTTTTAGTCAATCCAGGAGGACACCACTTGGGATGAGTATATTTAGGATCCCTCGGCTTAGCTTGGCTTGTACTAGCTTCATGATCATTAGCCGATGACCTGGGTGGAATAGCCAAAATCAGTTCACTAGAAATAGCCGATTTTTCTCCATCAACCGACTTCTTGAGCTTCAACTCATGAGAACATATCACAACAGAACTTGCATCGTTATCATGACCTTGATCCTTGCCAGATTTCGAAACTTCAGTGGATGGTGACTTAGGACGCCATACTTTTTGTGCACTCTTACTTTGAAACGACCGATTTATACCATAGCTGAAACGGTCTCGAACAGGACGGGTAATTCTATCATGAACATATTTCCTTGGCGCAGCCCATCCCGGATGAAAAGCATATGGTGCCATTGGGGGCTGCACCCACCCTCCGTTGAAGTAATAGGGCGCATAAGGTGGCGGCGCCATCCATGGTCCCGGCGCCCACTGTCCGTACGTCCCTTCATAATGTGAATACTCCTCCCTTGGAGGTGACCTTGGACGCTTTATACGTGATGGCCGGTTGTAAGCTGAACCAGCCGCTTGGTGTGTATATTTGTTCAAGAGCATATCAAAGGTTGGCTTTATCTTCTTATATTGAGCATTATCCTCGTTCTTCTTCCACTTGCCAACCTCCGGATTCTTTGGTTTGATGAACTTGGCACGAGCTTCTCCTTGAGTTTGTTGTTGCCTCCCCGGGTGTAGGATTTTTTATAGTGATCTTCAATGTCTCCTTGCCATTGGATTGCTTGTCAAGAACAATCTCCCTTCCCGAGGCCTTCTCCTTCTCCTTGCTATTCCTGGGGTCACCAACAACAACATTATTTTTGTTAGAGGATCCGGCCACTTCAGGCCGAATTAGCACCTTCTTCCCATGCAATTCCAAAGTGTTCATCGGGAATGGCTGCTTGTCAATTTGCATGTCGGCAAAGCTTAATCATCCATCATTAATAGCCGATTGTATATGTCGTCGAAAAACATTGCAATCATTAGTAGCATGAGAAAATGAATTATGATACTTGCAATAAGCACGCCGTTTTAACTCCTCAAGCGGCGGTAACGTATGAGACATTGTAATCAATTTGTCCTTCAACATAGCATCAAATATTCTATCACATTTGGCTACATCAAAACTAAATTTTATCTCATCTTCACGATTCTTGCGAATCGGCTTAAGAGCATCACAAATATAAGGTTTGGCCTTTGAAGGCCAAACAAATTCAGCAGCGTAAACATCGGCCTCATCGTCCGAATTTTCACTACTATACTCAACCATATTAAAACGAGGACGATCAGATTTAGACTTATGCTCGATTTTTGTTTCTTTGCTTCGGCTTTCTTGAGCCAAAGCTCTTTGCAAAACTTGGTTGACATTTAAAAACTCATATCCTTCAGTTATCTCTTTAATGTGAGTTCTCAAACCATTAAGCACCAAGTCTGCCATGTCTCTTTCAGAAATCACTAAGCTATAACATCGGTTTTTAGTATCTCTGAACGTTTTGACATAATCGGTGACCGATTCATCATGCTTTTGCCTAACCGATGTAAAATGTGACAATTTTAACTCATTATCCCCGCTATAAAAATGCTCATGGAATTTCTTTTCTAAATGATACCAAGTATTAATAGAACCATGAGGTAAAGCAGAAAACCATGAAAAAGCTGTACCAGTTAAAGACAAAGGAAATAAGCGCACTTTCAAAGGATCACTATTACCAGCTTCCCCTAATTGTGCTAGATATTGACTAATGTGTTCCCAAATTGTCTTACTATCTACTCCATTAAATATTGCGAAATCTGGTACCTTATAACCTTGAGGGTATGGTAAAGCATCAGAATATTCCGGATAAGGCTTTTGATACATCCGGCTTACTGGCTTCGGCTCAATTCCGAAGTTATCATAAAACATCTTTTGCAACTCCGCCCTTAAAGTGGCCATGTTTTCATCTACCATGGGCAAAGTTGTTTGCGGTAATGAAGCATGCATATTAGTGCTAGTAGTAATTGGATTCATCCGCGCCATTGATGCCGAATTGAAATTCGGCGCTATGACTGTAGCCAAAGGTTGTGTGACCTGATTCGGCGATGTTGCCGAATAATGCATACTCCTAACAGGAGTGGGACATTCTAGCGCATTCACAAGTTGACTATCTTGGGTATAGTAAGGATTCATCGGCGAATTATGTGGCACTGCCGATGAACTAGGATTTTCTGTAGTTGCTTTTGCACCAATACTACTAGGATAGTTATGAGGCGTATTTTGACCATCTTTTATATATTCTAACATAGCATCATAAGCTTGGCGACTAGACTTAGTAGCGTAATGATTAATGGCTGCTAATTGATCTTTAGAAAACACTTCATTACTTACAGAGGGTTCGGCTAGGTCGCCGATCATTGGTGGAAGCTTGGCCTTCCCTAGTGAGGTGATAGCACCTTGGCGATCCTTCTTGAAGCTTGCAAGGAAATCTTCAGCGTCTTTCTCGTCTTGCATCTTCTTCAAAGCCTCGAACTCCTCCTTACGCTGCTTCTCTAGCGCATCAAGTTGATCTTGACGCTGCTTTTTTAGCATCTCAAAAGTTTGGCGTTGGTCTTCCGAAAGATCATCGAAGCTAGGCTTAATGATGTTTTCGGCATTAATCTCATAGGGCCGGGGAATCTTGTCGTCCGACATGATGATCTTCCCCAGCGGAGTCGCCAAAAAGTGTGTTGACACACGAACACGTCACGTGTATCCTCGGCGTCGAGCGTGATACGCAAGACACGTCGCCGAAGGAGGCTCGCCGGAAGCGCGATACGCAAGACAATCCGGCGAGCGCTTTTGAAGACCCGAAACCCCTCGCGGCCGGGAGGGACCCCGTCTAGACGCACGGCGGTGATGGGCTGCCCTAGGTCGGTTCGCCCTTCCCAAGGCTTTCGTAGATCTAAGCCCTCCTGCACGAAGAACGCCGACGAACGAAGAAGATAACTAGGGTTAGGGATGAACTATGTAGATGGGTTTTTGCGATTGTGTGTTGTTTTTCAATCGGCCGTCACCCCTTATGTATATAAGAGGCGGCTGTACTTCCCGTGCAAGTAAAAGGCTTGGATTCACGTCCAAAAGCCCTAATTTGCATCCAATTCAGATGTTTGACTCAAACCTTCCAAAACTGTTCGGTCTGAAAACTGGCTGCACCTTGCTGGTTATTTTCGAGTCAGTAAACAAGCTCAAATAGAAATCTCGTAGAAGACAAAGTTGTTCGTCCCGAAAAAACGAAGAACTTTTATTCAATGAGTTTTCCAATTTGACCTCACCTTGATGCTTCAAAATCAGGTGGAAGAAGTTCGACGCAATCTGAAGGTTTTCAACTTGTTTCACCAATGCTCCCGCCAAAGTGCATAGTATGTCTATGGTTTGGCGGATTTGCTCGCATAATGAGATGATCTGTAGTATTTTGTCTCTAGAAGTTGCATACGACCTCGGATCGAGATGATCCAAAAACCAAAGTTGTTTGTTTCGACAAGACGCACAACTTTCATTCACATTATTTTTTCATGTGGACTCATCTTGTTGCCTTCCTTTTGTGAGCCAAAAACGAGTGTCAACAATGTGATCAAGAAGAGTTAAAAGCCTAAGCTTGGGGATGCCCCGGTGGTACATCCCAGCAAATTCCAAGAAGACTCAAGTGTCTAATCTTGGGGATGTCCAAGGCTTCCCTTCTTCATCGACAAATTATCAGGTCACTTCTAGTGAAACTATATTTTTATTCGGTCACATCTTATGTGCTTTACTTGGAGCGTCTTTTATTTTTTGCTTTCAGTTTATTTTTATTTTTGCAATAAGCTTGGTTGGACCACAGTATTCTTTATTGGAGAGTGACACGCTCCGCTTTTTCATGTGAATACTTTGTGTTCTTAATCTTTGTATGTCTGCTGCATTTATTTAGCTCATGTTTTGCATGCATCTCTTATCAGAGCTGTTAGTTTTAGTAGTGTTATGTGAGTACTCTCATGTTTTTTTGCTGTATCATGTAGATTATTTTTGTTAAAACATATCTTGTATGGTGTTTGTTGGGAAAAGAAACTGCTGCTTGAGGTAGAATTTATAACGGTGCACGTAGAAACTTGTATAGACTGTGGCTAGAACTTTTCCATGCCATGCTAAATGTTATTTTAGTTTTAAGGCCTTATGGTTATTGAGTAGCATGAATAGCTTCAAATAGCTGAGAGTGTTTAATATGCCATTGAAAGAATCATGAGTTGTTCTTGTCATATTAAAGCATAAATTTGTGGTATTCTCCTTTGAATGTTTTATTTGGTTGACTTGGCGCATGCTCACACCATGTTTATGACTATGAACCAGTCACAAATAGCCTCCATGACCATTTAGTTTTTGAACTTGTGATGCCACTTATGCTTTGTTTAATAATGTTTATGTCGCTATGCATGATTATGGCTCTTATGCTCTCTTGATTTGTCGCTCCCAGTCTTTTGCTAGCCTCCACCTGTACTGAGTATGAGCTCTACTCGGGCATCCAACTCCCTAAAACCAAAGTTTTCCCATTGTGTCCACCATACCTACCTACATGTGGTATTTCACTACCACTCCAAGTAAATTGCTCATGTGCTACCTTTAAAACTTTCAAAATTACTCATGTTTTGTGTTCCTGTTTTTGCTCATGAGGACGCCAATAGAGAATATTTATCTCACTTGTTGATTGGATTTCACACCCTGGACTAGTGGCTTCATCCGCTTATCCAATTGATAGAAGAGCTGGCAGCGGGGTGCCCAGCCCCAAATTAATGCAAACAAATTCTTTTCACTATTTTTCCCCTGAATTATTAGTCAAAGCATAATTGTGTAAACAAAAGAGAAAGAGGGATGACCTTCTACCCAGATGCGTCCTTCACATGGGAGCTGCTCTTGTGAAATCTAGTTGGCTTGTGACGTACTGTATTTTCTGTTTACCATTCGTTGACATTAGCATACACCTCTCTTAAAATATAGACACTCCTCCATGGTATGTGATTGTAGGCAGGCACCCGAGGATTCGGTTAGCCATGGTTTGTGTAAGATGGATGGGAGGAGTGTCAAACTTTTAATACCTATGTTTAATAAAATAAAATCTCTAGCACATGAGTGATCCCTGCTTCCCTCCGCGAAGGGCCTTTCTTTTACTTTTATGTTGAGTCTCCATCTTCGAACTTTATGCACATTTGAGAGAGCATTTTTGCCATTCTGATTTTTATGTGCATTTGTCCCATAAACATCATTAGTTGATTCATGAAGTGTTATTGCTTGTTCTCCAACTATTTGTTCTAGTCTTCCTCATGAACTTTGAAGGTGTCCTGGCATTTATGTTTTGTCCCACTCTTAAGGACTTGCGAAATACCACCTTGCCATGCCTTCTTTATACTTGAAACAAACGTATAACTTTCAATGCATTGTTATTCATGATCTTTTATTTTAGTTACTTCTCATGATGCAAAGTGATTGCTATGCTTTATTATTAAAGTTCTATTTATCATGTTTGTGTTTAAAGTTCTATAATCTCAGCTTACATATGCTTTTACGTTATGATGATCAAGTTTATGTTAGTAGCATGCCACCTAACAAAATATTGTGTTTTTATCGTTTACCTACTCGAGGACGAGTAGGAACTAAGCTTGGGGATGCTTGATACGTCTCCAACGTATCTATAATTTCTGATGTTCCATGATGATATTATGCCAATTGCTACATGTTTTCTCCCTTCTTTATGTCATTTTTATCGATTTTCCGGACTAACCTATTGACAAGATGCCATAGAGCCAGTTCCCTGTTTTCTGATTTTTTTAGTTTGAGAAAAGTTGTTCTCGAAATATTCTCGGAATTAGAAAATTAGAAGCCCGGAAGTCTTAGAATTCTAGAAGGTTCTACGGAGTCCCGAAGAGACCCGGAGGGGGCCACAGGGGGCCCACATCATAGGGTGGCGCCCCCCTGGCCACGCCGGGGGTTGGTGTGGGGCTCCCAGGGCTCCACCGCCTTTTCCCTTTCGCCTATTTATTCCCCTCCGAAGGAAAACCCTAGGCACCTGATAAAATATCCCTGAAAAGGTTCGCAGCCGCCATCGTCGTCAACCCTAGATCAGGGGGGTTCTGAATCTGTCTCCCGGCACCCTGCCGGAGAGGAGATCATCACCGGAGGCCTCTTCATCACCATGCCTACCTCCGGAGTGATGCATGAGTAGTTCATCCTTGGACTACAGGTCCATAGCAGTAGCTAGATGGTTGTGTTCTCCTCCTATGCCTAAATGTTTAGATCCCGTGAGTTGCCTAACATGATCGAGATTGTTCTTTTGTAATTCTATGTGTTGTGTTTGTTGAGATCCGATGAATATTGAACTTATGGCAAGTTGATTATAGTATTTATTGCATATGTTATTTGTGATCTTGCATGCTTTCCGTTGCTAGTGGTTGCTCTGGCCAAGTAGTTGCTAGTGACTCCAAGAGGGAGTATTTATGCTCGATAGTGGGTTCATGCCTCATTTTTCGCCTGTGCTCGAGTGACAGAAACGTGACATGAGAGGATATGCGGTTGCCACTAGGGAGAAAACAGCGGTGTGAGTGTCTGTGTGTACAATCATTGCTTACGTTACACACATTGCTTAATGCGATTATCTGTTGCTTGCAACTTAAACCTAAGGGGGTTCGGATGATAACCTAAGGGTGGATTATTAGTCATAGATGCAGTTGGATTACGGTCTATGTATATTGTTGAAATTCCCGCACTAAATATCATAGTAGTCACAATGTCATGAATGTGCACTACGGTGCAACCTCTATTTGTCAATTGCCCAACTATAATTTGTTCAGCCAGCATGCTATCTTTTATGGAGAGACACCACTAGTGAACCTATGAACACCGGTCCATTTTCCTACACTGTTAAACAAACCTCTACAATTTCCTGGTTTTCTTTACTTACTACAAGCATACACCATTTTCCACACTATACGTCTAATCTTTGTTTTCAGCAAGACCGGTGAGATTGACAACCTCACTATACCGTTGGGACAAAGTATTTTGGTTGTGTTGTGTGCAAGTTCCGTGTTGTTGCTGACACCAGTGAGGCGCCACCACCACCGTCAGTGGCATCAACCTTCCGAAGATCTTCTTTCTCCTACTGGATTGATAACCTTGGTTCTTAACTGAGGAAAATTCTTACCGCTGTGTTCATCACACCCTCCTCTTGGGGTTCCCAACACGCATTGCCAACATCAAGGCACCATCAACGCGAGCACCAGAGACCCGGAGGGGGGCAAGGAGGGGCCCACACCACCCCTGGGCGCGCCCCTAGGCCGCGCTACCAGGTGGTGTGGGGGCCCAAGGCACCCCCTCGGGATCCCCATTCGACTACATATGCCCCATAACCCTAAAATAACAAAGGGGTTTGTCATATTCCAGAGAACACACACCCGAGCGCCGCCGCCGCCTCGAAACCCAATTCGGGGATTAGAAGTTCCTATTCTGGCACCCTGCCGGGGCGGGGATTCAAAGGAGATCGTCGCCATCATCACCGCCACCACTTCTCCATCAAACATCTATGATTCCCCGTCCATGTGTGAGTAATCCCCGTTGTAGGCTGAGAGGGATGGAAGAGATTGGATGATATCGTTCATGTAATAATGCCAGATTGTTAGGGCATAGTGACTAGTATCCGTTGTTAGTGCTTTACACCATTGTTGCAACTTGTTATTATTAATTATTGTCACTAGGGCCCGAGTGCCATGATCTAGATCTGAACATGTTATTGTTTCATGAGTATAATTATGTTTCTTGATCATATCTGCAATTTGTTTACACATGTCGTTGTCCAGAACCCGATGCCCCAAAGTGACAACAATTGGGACAATTGGAGGGGATGTGCGGCGATGTGAGGATCACATGTGTTCACACAGTGTTATTTCTTTGCTCCGGTGCTTTATTAAAAGAAGCACCTTCATTACCAGTAGTTTCCCTTGAGGCCCCGCTGCAAACGGGCTGGTAGGACAAAAGATGCTATGCAAGTTTCTCATTGCGAGCACGTACGACTATATTGGAACACATGCTTATGGTTTGCCTATAACTTGGATGCTTTATTATCTATTTGCAATGCCCACGTTATTATTATTACATGAACTATATTATCCATGCAATGCCCGTTCATCCATTCCCTATGCATACGGTACTTTCATCCTGTTGTTTTCACAATTGCTACTGTTGTTTTCATGATTGTTGTTGTTGTTACTATTTTACTCCTGCTGTTATTTCACTACTATTGCTGCTATAAAACTGTTACCACTATTAAATTGTTGCGAGCAAGTCTACTTTCAGGTGCAGCTGAATTGGCAACTCATTTGTTAAGGCTTATAAATATTCTTTGGCTCCCCTTGTGTCGAATCGATAAATTTGGGTTTTACTTCCCTCGAAGACTGCTGTGATCCCCTATACTTGTGGGTTATCAGGTATTGGATAGAAAACAAACATGGAGCATCAAGAATTATAGATACATTTGCAAAGTATCAGCGGGTAGGCTTTTTCCTACTAGTGGGAGATCGTAGCCATCGCCATCACCAACATCTCTCCATCAACCAACTATGTTTCCCCCAGTCATATTGAGTAATTCCTTGCTATAGCCAGAGTGGATGGTAGGGATGTGATGAGATCGATCATGTAATAGCTCGTCATATTGTTAGAGTGTGATGCCTAGTATCCTCTATTGTTGTTAATTATCGTTGTTGCAACTTAATATGCTTAATTCTTGTCACTAGGGCCCGACTGCCATGATTTCATATCTAACCATGTTATGTTCTCATGATTATAAATGTTGTTTTGGATCATACGTGCAAGTTGTATGCACATATTATTGTCCGGAACTCAATACCCCAAGGTGAAAGGTTGGGATATCAGAGGGGGAGGATTATAGTTTGAGGATTACATGGGTCCATTTTGTGTTAATGATTTGATCATGTACTTGGTGAAACAAGTGTCTTAATTACCATTAGTCCCAAATTGGCCCCGCGGAAACTGAAATGTTGGACAAAATATGTTGTGCAAGTTCTGATAGCAAACACACACGACTATTTTTTGGACACATGCCTATGATTAGTTAATGGCTTGGATACTCTCTTATTTATCTGTGCTGCCCTATGTTAAATACATTACATGTTTTATGTTATTAATGCAACACCCGTACATCATCCCTATGCCTACGGTGTTTTTAGCCATGATGTCCACTTTGTTTAATTTTGCTGTCACTATTGCTACTATTACTTTACTGTCATTGTTACTATAACACTACTTCCACCATCATATCAATGTTGCTACTAATAAACTATATCGAGCAAGTTCCTTTTCAGGTGCAGCTGAATTGACAACTCCGTTGTTAAGACTTATAAATATTCTTTGACTCCTCTTGTGTCAAATCAATAAATTGGGTTATATTACCCTCGAATACGGCTGCGATCACCTAAAATTGTGGGTCATCAGCTCACAATGCAGCTTTGCCTGATATAGCGTTTTTTTGGACATGTGCAAGTTGGTGTCTCTCTTATCTCCGTTGAAGCTTCAACGACGATAGCATACGATTGTGACAGAAAGTTGTTTTGCTTTTAGGTTCCTCAAATTTGTTTATGATATTTTCTTGGGGTCCTTCTTGCAAAGTGTTGATCCAACTTTTTTTTGGTTGCCTCTAGATTGTGGCTACGTGTGGGTTTGTACTCCTAATGAATGAATGAAACGTGGTTAACTAAAAAAATCACTTGTAATTATTTATTTCTCTCGTCTTGGAATTATTAATGAATATGTTTTATGTTTACAATCTCTTTATAAACGAGTATAATGTTTTAATTTTTTTAACGCTCTAAAAATTACTTGGCTCCTTTTTCCTTTCACTATAGGGTCAGTTCCATGTGGAAACATGGTTTCAAAGTGCAATGACAATCTGAAAGGTTGTTTTGTAGAGTAACATGAAAAACAAAAGCTATAAAACATTTCCCAACATCATGTAGGAAGCAAATCCTAAAGGGAAGATAATGCATGCATGCAAAAAAATAGAATGATGAAGAGCCAAATGCATCTGGATTTGTAGTATTATTACATATCTATCTCTTTCCTCGTCGCCATATTTATTTCCATGAATTCTAGAAGAACAAAAGATAGATGTTGACTAGGTAGGTCAGTGCTATATTTTGCTTTAATGCAATCCAATTTAGCACCACTCCTTCACAGGTCATGTAGAGTGTATGATGCTACTTGGTTTGTTTCCACTATATTATTCTTCTCATGACACGTCAGATTGATGCAATGCATCTTGTAGACACGATAGCATAAGAGTTGGTTTACAAAAACCCGAAAGGAACATAAGTAACTCCTTATTCTGCAAGTTTTGGTAGAAATATGCAAATGTAAATTGTGATCCATTTGGGTTTGCCCTATGCAAATTCGTTGATTTTTTATGTTGTCTATGCTAGCTGTTAACACAAATAAAATAAATTAAACATGATCAATAAGATTAATATGCATATAAATTTTATGGTATAGTAATAACTGAACTAAGAAAGGATATGGCGCATCTCCATGATGAGTCGTGAAGTGAATTTCAGTCTGAGTGGAACTTTTGTCTAAGAGTGTAGAATATATCTTCATCTGCATATATATGTGAAACAAAAAGAGACAGAAAAGATAGATGATAACCACGTAGGTCAATAGTCCATTATGTATTCATTTGTATTTTCTTATGACACATGCACGACACAAGTCGATGCACTTAGAAACTCATGACCGCAAATGCACAGAGTTGTTATAGCTAGTTTTGAAATAAGAGTATTGATACGTCATAAACGTATCCTTAATTTCGGATGTTCCATGTTGTTTTCTTATTGTTTCCCACATGTTTTCTATGCACTTTATGTCATTTTTATCGATTTTCCGGACTAACCTATTGACAAGATGCCACAGAGCCAGATCCCTGTTTTCTGCTGTTTTTAGTTTCAGAAAAGTTGTTTTGGAAATATTCTCGGAATTGGAAAATTCAAAAGCCAGAAGTCTTAGAAGTATCGGAGGGTCCAGGAAGTTCCGAAGAGACCCGGAGGGGGGGGACATGGTGGCCACACCATAGGGTGGCGTGGGTCCCCCTAGCCGCGCCACCAAGTGGTGTGGGGCCCCTGGCCACCCCCGGTGTCGCCCTTTGGCCCATATATACTCCCCGATGCATCAACGCTGAAGATATCGGCCTTTTCCACCCAAAAACATCCGTAGCTCCGTCGCCGCTGCCGACAAGTTTTGGGTGACAGAAATCTCTGTTCCGGCACCCTCCCGGGACGGGGAAGTGCCCCTGGAGCCATCTCCATCGACTCCACCGCCATCTTCATCACCGTTGATGTCTCCTATGATAAGGAGGGAGTAGTTCTCCCCGGGGTCTGAGGGCTCTACCGGTAGCTATGTGCTTCATCTCTCTCCCATGATGTGATCTTTATGTGATCATAAGATTTGTAATCTAGTTGAAAATGTAGATGTACCCTTCATCTGTTATGCTACACGAGTGGTTTTATTATCATATCTCCGTAAACACTTTGATCACGGTGTAAAGGTGACAGTGTGTGCACCGTGTGGTTTAGCATGGTATTTACATCTTGTGTTGGATGACCCTATGAAATTGTGGTGTTTTTCTAGTACCTTCTAGGGCGCTCATAGTGATAGCGTGGGATTAACTAGATACGGGAACGTGACTTTAAGGTGTGCTTTGTACCCCTACGCAATGAATTGGTCTTTGTTATTCGACCGGAGAGTGGTACGGAGTAGCATAGTGAAGAGAGATATGTATGCATTCAATTATGTTATTATTGTTGAGAGTGTTCACTAGTGAAAGTATGATCCCTAGGCCTTGTTTCTAAGCATTGATACACCGTTTACAATCAGTTCTGCTACATGTTTTCTTGCTGCCATTTTTATTTCATATTTCTACTATCACTTATAACCATTCATATTACTTGTATTTCACTCTCTCTTCGCCGAACTAGTGCACATATAAAACTAACAATTGTATTAGGTGTGTTGGGGACACAAGAGACTTTTTGTATCGTAATTGCAAGGTTGCTTGAGAGGGATACCTTTGACCTCTTCCTCCCTGAGTTCGATAAACCTTGGGGTAATCCACTTAAGGGAAACTTGTTGTTGTTCTACAAACCACTGCACTTGGAGGCCCAACACTGTCTACAAGAATAGAAGCGTGCATAGACATCAAGCTATTTTCTGGCTTTGTTGCCGGGGAGTGGCCAGGTAAAAGGTTCCCACATCCTCGGGTGTGAGTGCTCGAAGTTATTTTCTTTAGATTCTGCAATTATATCATTTTGTTTCTTGTTTTCATGAGTTAGGCTCATCTTTAGTTGTTCCTCGTTATTATTTTTACTAGTTAGTCTTAATGGAAAACAACAAAAATATGAGAGAGCTTTATTTGCATGCTAGTAGAAATGTTATTACCATTAATTCTTTTGATACCATTATTTCTAATACTATGGAAAAGTCTAAGCTTGGGGAAACTAGTTTCTATAAACTTTTTATTTCCCCAGCTTTAGAGGAGAAAATTTGCTTTGATGATACTTTATCTCCCATATGTGATAAATCTAATGATGCTTGTGATATTTTAAATCCTCATGCTGAAAGTGTCCCTTTTAAAATACCTATGAAAATTGTTGAACGTGTCACGAATAACTGCTATTTTGGAGATGGAACTGTCGATCCTCGTGATCCTTTACTCTTTATACATGAATTATGCGGGTTGTTCAAGTGTGCAGGTATTTCAATGGACCAAGTTAATAGGAGGCTATTCTCTTTGTCACTTAAGGACAAAGCAAGGGAGTGGTATGAGCTACTAGATGATCCTCATCATTTGGAGTGGAAGGAGCTTGAATACATATATCTATTTTATTCTAAATTTTATTCTTCTCATGAACTGTATTTAGATAGGAATTATATTTATAATTTTTGGCCTCATGATGGAGAAAGCATTGCTCAAGCTTGACGAAGACTGAAAACATTAATACTTAAATGTCCCATGAGCTTCCTAAGGAAATAATTGTTACTAATTTTTATGCAGGGCTTTCAGAACATTATAGGGATTATCTAGATGCATGTTCAGAGGGTTCTTTCTCAAGTAAGAAGGTTGAAGCTAAATGGGATCTTCTTGAAACAATTGAAACCAATAATGAAGGTTGTAATAACGAGAAATGTAAAGAATCGGGTATAAACTATGAGTATGATTGCATTAAGTATTTCGCTGAAACTGCTGATTTTCAAGAGCTTGGTGCTAAATATGGTCTTGATCCTCAAATGATTGTTGCTTGGTATAGATCCTTTGCTTCTTATATTAAGTTTCCTAAATCAAATGGGGACATACATCATGAACCTTTTAAAGACACTTGCATGAAAAATGAAACTGTTATTAATGATTGCAATGAACATGCTCAAACTTCTGAAAGTACTATTTCTTATAAGCATGTTAATTTTTGTGGATCACTTAGACCTTGTGAAAAGAATCAAACCAAAGAGGAATACTGCATCCATCATAGGAATGAAAAACTAGAAAGTGGGACAGGGCTTTAGATGATCTTGGTAAAAAAGTTTGTGCCCTCTATACTTTTATTTGTGAACTTTGTTGTAAAGTGGGTCATTTCAATTTTCAATGCTCGGGCTGTAATAGCTATTCGAATACTGGAAGTTTGTATTGTGATGACATGATCACTCCTAATCAGCATGATGAACTTACATTATTTTTGGGGTGTGAAGAGTTATCAAGAAAAACTTCTTTGGTAGATATGAGTGCTCTTGATATGAATAGTGTCCTGCATGGTTGTCATCTTTATTGTCTTAATAATTGCCACACAAATACTTACATACAAAATATTATAAAAGAGGAGACTTTACCAAAATATGACAGGGCTAATATTTGTTTTCATCTTATTAATGAATAGGAGGAATCCTCCAAAGTTCTTTCTATTGTTTCTGACAATAAACCAGGGTATGTGGAGAAGCTTTATTTCAAGTCTCTCCCTCCTATAGAGAAGAATAAGAGGAGGAGGAGGAGGAGGAAAAAGGGAGAGGATATGGCACCTTCCCCTAAGCATGTTTCTCCTCTCATGGTTATTCCTAGTGAGTATGATTCGAAAATTAATATTGAAGATGATGATTGTTATATTGGTTATTGTTGTGATGTTAAGTCTATAGGAACTAGTGAAGATGATTATTTTATGCCTACTACTGAATTTGATGATCATGAGTGGGACAATGATGATACTACTTATGATATTGAAAATCTCTTTGGTACCAATTCTAAAAATGATGATAATTGTTGTACTATTAGTACCATCCATGTTCCTTCCAATGATGATACAGAAAGCTCTGAGCTTGTGAATGGTGTGTTTGAAAATCCTTTTGCTACTGATGATTATATGCTTGATACATCTCTTTCTAAAAATGATGATATTGCTTATGATGATACTATGCCTCCAGTCTTTGATAACTATTATAAAAGATGTTATAACATAGGTTATGATTACAATTATCCTTATGAAACTTGTCATAGTTATGGAGAGATTACCCAAAACCATCTCCCTAATATACAAATTGTCTATCATGTTGGAGTTCTTTATGATGATTACAATAATAAATATGATATTTTTAGTCCACCTACTATTGAGGAGAAAATTAATTATGAATGCAAAATTCCTCCTATGTTTGATGATTATGGTGATGAGAATGATAATGAAGAACCTCAAGCTCGAGGAGCTAGAGGATGAAGAACCTCTCTCGCTATCTCCCTTTCTCTCTTAGTAGCACTTCTCTCTTCACATAGCCAAAAATGATCGACCGACCCTCAGACAAGAGGGGGAGGCCACCTTCTATACTGGTGGCCACCAACTAATCGTACAGAGTAGGTGACTACACACTGTGCACCACCGCACGCCTCCGGTTCCTCGCTGACAGTCGCAGAAAGTCGTCGCGGTCGGGTCGATGACATGTCTTGTCCGCCTTGTCAGAGACAGGACATGGCCTCGCCCATACCGCACATTGTACCCGCATATGGATACGCATCATCACGCCCAGCAAGTTGAACCGCACGCCTGTACTGCCCCTGGATATACGGGATCTGCACAACGGCTCCATTGACTTTGCCTCTGAGTAGAGCAGCACCCTTCTCTATCCGGATCCTCCAAGTGCTACTCAGATGATCCAGACGGGTACTCATGTCCTCCCCTTGATCTCTTGTCCTTCCTACCGGATAGCTCCAACTCGGCAGCTATCCGACTCCGTACTTTTCTATCCGGCACGTACCAACTCGGTACGGCCCAACTCAGCAGTTAGTACCTCAAACTCTATTTCTCACCAGCCTTACCCCTACTCGGGGATAGCCCCCCCGACATTAGTCCCCGAAGCTGGTATGGTCCGGTGAACTCGGACGCTGGGCCGTGCCAGCTTAAACCAACCTTCCGTAGGACACACAGCCGAGTTGCACCTCAACTCGGTCGAGTTCTATCCGGACTCGAATCAAATCCACCATCGCCTGAGGAGTTTTCTTCCTTCAACTGGATAGGCCACGCTGCTTTGGATTTTGCCGAGATCCCAGCACTTAGCAAATTTCTATTGGACTTTGCCGCTCAAACCATTGCGCCTCGTTACCTTCACGTGTAGGAATCAGCACGTGGCGCGTAACCGCAGCCCACGTCGCCTCGGGTCTTGCGCGGTCGCAACGCACGCGCCCCGCCCACGTCAGTTACTGCACCTCTGGCCCACTCGTCGCCGTATCCCTTTGCGGACAGGTACTCAAGTGCCCATGTCGTGCGACGTGGGATTAACTGTGCCCGTTACGCGCGAGAGCCTCACTATGCGCGTTTCTTCCGCGCACAGTAACTCCCACGCGCCCACGATTGCCTCCGCATTGGATCCGGGGAAGTAACTACGCTCTAGGGGGTACAAATACCCCTGCGCCGCCCGTTGCCTCGTCTCCTTCGCCATTTGCCCCCTCATTGTTCTCCTTCCTCTTCGCCTCCGCCTCCACAGAGCACACCGCTCCGCCGCGCTCCATTAAGCACCACCGTACAGAAGGAAAACAAGCGACCACTGTGTGCCGCCGCTCGCCGAGACGCGGCAGCGCACGAAGATCTTCACCATGCTGCGCGGTCACCCTCGAGCCTGCTTCTCCACCCCCGTACAACCTCGTTTCTTCCTCGGTCTCTTCTTCAAGTTCTCCATCGCCGGAAACACGCCACGACGTTTGTTTTCCGCGCCGCCGCGGCTCTTCTACGACCCTTGCGGCCCGAGCCAACCTTTGCGCCCACACGCTACCCGGAGACGACCGGATCCGGATCTACTGTGATGGAGCTCGAGCCAATTTCCGAGATCGAGCTGGAGGGGCCCGCGTCCACCTGCGGCAACTGGGAAGGCTCGGACGTGAAGGCCTCAGATACCCAATGGATGGTGAACACCCGCCGAGTTCCGCCAGAGGTGATTTGCAGGCCAACCGGTGACGAGCTGGAGCCACTTCAAGCACGGATTCGGCCTCCCCGTCTCCATATTCATGCAACAACTTCGGTCTGCAGCCACATCATCTCCCCGCCAACGCCATCGCCATGCTCTCCACCTTCGCCACCTTCTTTGAAGCTTATCTCGGTGTCTACCCCACGGTAAACATCTGGGCCAAGTACTTCCACTTCCGCCAGCAAGTCCTCCCAACATGGCGAATCCGGAAATGCCCAAGGTCATGACCCAGTGTGGTGCGGCCATGATTGTGTACCGGAACACCACGGACTACCCTCGGGTTCAAGGGCTGGACACCTGCCGCAAATGGCAGAGGGGGTTCCTCTATGTGAAGAATCCCAGTCTGATGGAGGGCGCCGAGCCGGTTGACCTCATGAATCTCCCCCTTTCGAGAATGTTCCTCCTACTGCCATGAGAAATTGGGGGTACAACCCGAGGAAGACCGTGTCTGATGTGAACCACGCGGACAACCGATTGAAGCAACTGATCAAGTTGGGGCTCCGATCAGACGATTTGATCGCCACCTGGGTGAGCCGTCGGGTTCTCCCTCTGCAGCGCAGGGCGCACAAAATGTGCTTCATAGGCAGGCCCCACGACTGCACGCGCACGACCACCTTCGAGCTCAGCAAGGAGGAAGTGGCCATCTGGGCTCGGTCTATCACCAAGGCCACCCTCTCAGACACCTGGGACTATGGTTTTGCGCCTTACAGCCGAGATCGGCCAGCCCCCCGAGTAAGTTTTCTTCATCATGACGAGTTGCTCCCAGCTCGGTATCTTCTGAATACACTTAGTTGATTATGCTACTTGCTTCGCATACTGCACCGAGTAGAATTTATCTCGGTTTCTCCCGAGTTTACTTAGCTTTGAATGCTTTATGTTTTGCATGCTATAACGAGTAGAGTCTCATCCCGGGGTCTTCCGAGTAGAGTTAGCTATTTATGCTTTGTGTTTTGCATGCTATACCGAGTAGAGTCTCATCTCTGTCTCTTCCGAGTTCATTTTAGTTCCTTATGCTTTATGTTTGCATATGCAACACATTCCTCGCTAGAGAGATGAGGACAAGCCAGTCCTGTTGGAGAACTGGCAACCAGACCAGACAGAGGCTGACGAGGAGCAGTTCGACAACCAGGACACACTCTGCATCCCGCTTGCCACTCCCCCAAGCCAAGATGGTAAGTCTCGAGTCCCAACCTCAATCCGGGACTGGTCCGAGGATGATGAAGGTGATAGAGACAACAATCGTATGATATTGACATGTCCTGACCTCTTCCCGGTTTCATAATCATATTTCCTTTTCTTGCTCCTAGTAGAGATGGAAGAAGATGTGGTCGATGCGGTGCCTGTGTCCGTTGCTGCCCCTTCCGGACTGAGGAAGCGATCCGGCAACGGTGCTGTCGAGCCTCCATCCGGCAAGAGGCAGAAGAAGGCCACACAGAAAGGTAGCAAGGCCACTACGTCACGCAAAAGGAATGCGCGACCAACTGAGGACTGGTACGTTTCCCCGAGATGCTCTATGCCTGCGTATTCTCGCCTTTTCTGCCTTTTCAAACCTGGATGCTTTGTGTTTGCATTTTATTTACTCATCTATTTCTTCTTTCTTATCTTTAGCGACGCACTCGATGCCGATGCCCCTAAGGCACCTCCGAGGCCGAGTAGCCCTCGCGACGTTGTCGACCTCGACCCCGTGGACATGGAGACCCACACTGAGGAGCGGGCCAAGATGCCCTTCCCAGACCGAGAAGACCAGGAACAATGCGCCGAGATGGATCACCAAGAGACTTCGGAGCAGCCGGAGTCAGCCCCCCAGCAGCAACTCCAACAACCTCCACAAGATCAATCAACCGAGCAGCAGCAGCCACCAGAAGAGCAGCACCACACCGAGCAGCAGCCTCCAGAGCACCAGCCTCAAGAGGAGGAGCAATCCGAACAACAATAGCCCGAGCAGCAGCCCCAGCAACAACCACAGCCTCAGCAGCATCAAACTCCTCCAGCCCCAGCAGCGGCCACGCCACGGACTTCGCCGAGAAGGATCTCCCCCTTGGAGGTGGCATCTGCAGCTGAGACGGCCATGGCCAAGATAGCCAAGGTCAGAAACACTTCCAGCACCATACCCACGGCCACGCGCCGGACTCCAGCAGTAGCCACAGCACCGAGCCCCTCGCCACCAGACAGATATACTGCGTCAACAGGGAGCGGCTCTCGCACCCGACAGTAGGTATAATATGCGCCCTCACAGAAATTAGCTGCAGGGGTGGGTAGCAGTGGCCAAGCAAAGGGAGCAGCAGCACCCCTTGTGAAAGTTCCGGTGCACTGGCCAAAGCAGCAGCAGCCCCAGCAACAGCCGCAACAGAAGAGGAAGACCGGGTTGACCGGATCGAAGGGCAAATCCGGCACTCTGGCCATTAGGCCGAGTACCCAGTTGTCACAGTGCCAGCAGCACCAGGAGCTTGCTGCGGAGCTGCGACAGGATATGGATGTTGTGCTGGATGGGATCGTCCATATCGCTGAGGAATTTAATGGAAAGAAACTGGGCCAGCTGGATCACTACCGGACTGCCTGGAATGATGCTGATATCGGCCCTGTCTCTATGGCGGTTGCTGCGTCCAGCAGCACACTGGCGCACAAGATGTACTGTCTGCGCACCGTTGCCAAAGACACCGAGAGCACCTCCCGATTAAGTACTTTCTTTTCTATCCGGCTTTTCCGAGTTGATACTTTTTCTATTCATATTTTATATACTATGTAGTCCCCGAGATTTGGGCCGAGTAGGCAATACTCGACCGAGTTGAAGTCTACTCGGGTCGAATCTTCCCACTAACCTTTTGTCTGTTTCTCTTCAGACTTGCACTGAAACTCGTGTCGTGCTCTTACGGAAACTCCTCTGGACTTACCGGAACGTCAAGGATCAGAACCGCGAGCTGCAGGAACAGCGTAGGCAGAGAGGTAACTCCGTTCTTACCGAGTTACTGCATATGCTTTCTTGGCATCAGTTTTCTAACTCGGTTTTTGTTTTCCATATCACGACTATCATGGAGAAGCAACTGACGGATGCCATCACCAAGATATCTTCTCTGGAGAGTAAGTGTGACATCTTCTATCTCCGCGTTTTGTGTTTACGCCTATTTATTTCTCTCTGGTTAATTTTGCTTTCTTTGCAGATGAGCATTGGGTATTTGCCGAGAAGCACCAAGACTGCACCGTACTGGCCGAGTCGGCACAGAGCAAGATATCGGCGCTGGAGAGTAAGTTCCATCTTCTTTTTTCGTATTCGGTTTCCATGTTTTCTCTATCTTGCTAACCGGACTGCTTCCCATACATAGGAGCACAAGCTATTCGTTGAGCAACACCAAGGGTGTCTCACTCCAGCCGAGATGCAGCAGCAGGTCCAGGACATCACGGCCAAGCTCCAGGTTGATCTTGAAGCTGAGAAGAACGAGGTGGCCAAGCTAAAACTAGAGCTGGTTGATGCACTCAACGTAGCGCTGCAGGCCGGGAAGGACAATACTGAAGCGCTACTCTAGGCTGCAGCTGAGAAGCTAGAGCTGCAGAAAGAGATTGAGGCCCTCAAGAACCGGAACTTCGCACTCGACCAGATGGTGACCAGCTCCCGCGGCCTGTTGGACAAGCAGCTCGAGCTTGCAGATGGATGGTTCCGCAAGCTTAAGGAGCTTGTCACTGAGTTGCGTTGTAAGTTACTGCTTTTCTCGAATTTGCTCTTATCCGGTTTCTTCTATCAGGCTTCTTCTATTCGGTTGCACTTCTTGGATTAACTCAGTATCCCCTTTCTTAGGGACATTCCCCGACTTCAACTTGGGTGCTGACAGGGCCGTGGAGAGGGCCTGGCAGCTAAGGGCTGAGGCTGGCCACGACATTGCCGAGTCGGTCACAATCGATGACCATGTCGAGAGCATCAAGTCTCGAGTCCATTCTCTAAAGGGCTTGGGTACCAACATCGTGTCCACCGGCATGCGGCTGCACAAGCTATTCTGGCCAGAAAAGGAGCCCCCAAAGACAATTCACGATCTGGCCATAAAGCTCGATTTTGTCAAAGTGGAGCTCAAGAAGTGGTGTGCCTCAGTAGCCCGAGCCGGTGCAGATGAAGCTCTTCACTTTGTTCTGTCCTGGTATGAGAACCTCGACCTCAACAAACTCAAGAAACTCCGGAATGGATCACGGTGGACTAAAGACGAGGACCACATCTGGCGTTGCCAGGAGGCCGCATATCGGCTGGCCTCATACGCTGATACGAAGGAGTTCATGGAGGGACCTACTAAGCCTGACACCAACATCGAGAGCGACGAGGACGAGGACGACGACAAAGACGGCGGCGAGGGCGATGCAGTTATCGAAGAAGCCGAGATAGGCGACGACCAGGAAGAGACCGAGCAGAATGACGGCTCCGAGGAGGTAGACGAGGAGATCCAAGCCGAGCAACAGCCGGCTGTCTCTTCCGAGGTCGTCATCACCGAGATGGTTATCTCGGCGCCCGTTCCTGAGCTGGGTGCATCGGAGGCCACCGCCGAGAATGCCACCTCTAGGCCCCCTACACGAACTGTCGGCTCTGCGACCCCTGCATCAACTGTTGCCTCCGACCCGCCACCGAGTCCTCCAACCCGGCCGCTGCCTAATTATCTTTCTGCTTTAATCTCAAACATTTTATCAGATCCCCGCTATGCCGGGTGCAAATGTATGAAACGATTATTCTGATGTGTTTGCTACTCAGTTTTATTTTAAGTTTGAGCAAGCCTGGCTGAGTGCCGGATTCCGCTAATTCCGAGTCCCCGAGTTGGTTTTCTTATCCACCCGGCTTTTTTTGTCTTTTCTCTTACCTGCCACTTATGGATTTTTGGTAGTCGAGTCACAAGATTTCAAAAACCGAGTTTATAATACTTAGCAACTTTGAGACCAGAATTAGAACTGCCCAGTACTTAGCCGAAAAACAAATGCAAAAAACAACTCAACTCAGTTGACCAACTCTTTCTTTCCTTAGCAGTTTTTTGTGTGTTCATTGACCCTTGGCTTGTTCTCTTGTTTGCCATGAAGCCAGTTTGTGGACAACAGCAAAATCGAAGAGTTGTCCCTTAGGTTTAAACACAATACTAGACTCGCACATGAAATTCCGAGATGATTTACCGAGTAGACAAAGTAAAAAAAGGTAAATGACACAGAACAAGTTAGGCATAGGCAGTCCCTGAGTTCCTACTAGGAGTGCCGACTTGGATTTCAACTCGAAAAAGAGATACATACAATTCTTGTTCAGAAATGGAAACGGTGAAGTAGAGCTACATTCCAAGGGCGCTTGCTTTCCTCTCCGGATTTATCTGTCCTGTTCTTCTGTGGCTCCTGTGCATCAACCAGATAGTAGGCATCATTGGGCAGAGCCTTGCTCACAATGAATGGCCCTTCCCATGGAGGGGAAAGTTTGTGCATCCCGTCGGTGCGTTGCACAATACTAAGCACCATGTCTCTTTCTCGGAAAACCCTTGGGTTCACTTTCCGGCTATGATAGCGTCTCAGGTTATGTTGATATACAGCTGATCTTGACAGAGTCAATTCTCTTGTTTCTTCTAGCAAATCAACATCATCTTCTCGGGCTTCTCTTGCCTCTGCCTCAGTATAGAGGGTCACTCTCGGCGAGTCATGCTCAAGGTCAGTGGGCAACACGACTTCTGCTCCATATACGAGGAAGAATCGTGTGTATCTGGTTCATAAGTTAGGGCTAGTCCTTAGACTCCACAACACCGCCGGCAACTCGTCTAGCCAACAGTCAGGGGTTTTCTGTAGTGGCTCAATTAGCCTTGGCTTTATTCCGGATAGGACCATGCCATTAGCTCTTTCAACTTGCCCATTTGAAGCCGAATGGGCGACTGATGCAATGTCTAGCCGAATCCTCTTCTCCTTACAGAACCGGGCAAATTCTCCCTCAGAAAAAATTGTTCCATTATCCGAGATGATCCCATGCGGGTAGCCATACCTCAAGATCATATCCTTCAAGAAACTCACAGTTGTGTTTCCATCACACTTCCGGATTGGCTTCACCTCAATCCACTTGGTAAATTTATGAACCAAGACCAGGATGTGTGTCATGTTGCCCTGAGCTGGCTTGAACGACCCCACCATGTCCAAGCACCACACTGCAAATGGCCAAGTGATAGGAATTGTCTTCAACTCGTAAGCTGGCATATGTATCTTTCTTGCATATCGCTGGCAACCATTGCACTTCCTCACTAGATCTTCTCCTTGTTGCAAGGCAGTGAGCCAAAAGAATCCATGCCGGAAAGCTTTCTTCACGAGAGCTCGAGATGAGGCGTGTGGCCACATTCACCTTGATGTATTTCTCTGAGAATTTCTTCTCCCTCGTCCGGTTCAACACAGCGTTGGAGCACGCCAGTGGCACTTCTATTGTGAAGATCTTTGTTGATGATGGTGTAGCCCTTGGATCTTATCTATATATGCCTGACCGTGACCTCGTCACTCGGCAAAGTGCCATCCACCAGAAAGGATAATATGGGCTGATCCCAGCTCGGTGTGGTCCGAGTAGGGAAAACTGGCTCATCCACCTCCATTGGATCAGTCACCATGACTTGCTCCGAGATGGAGATGAGTCCCCAAGTCCCCGAGTACTGTGAGACAATCTCCGAGATGAAAGGGATAGTCCCCGAGTTGGGATGGGTAGTCCCCGGGTTCTCCTTCATGATCTCCCCATCAATTTCCATAGGAACAACTTCTGAATCCGGCAGAGCCGGGATGAATATTGATTCCGAGATGGGTGAGGGCTTGATAGACGGTTTCCTCAAATGATCCAGAGCAATCCCTGCCGGGATGAATTGCCGAGAAGAACCCAATTTGGATAGAGCATCCGCAGCATCATTTTCAGCTCGGTGGATGTGGTGGAACTCGCACCCATCGAAGAACCCCGACATATTTAGGACTAGGAACCGGTAAGATGCCATATTGGCATCCAACACGTCTCAAGTCCCCGAGGCTTGTTGGACCACCAGGTCCGAGTCGCTTGGCCGGATACCCATCTCCTTGGACACTTTCAGTCCGTGGACCAGGGCCTCATACTCGGCAACATTATTGGACGCCGGAAAATGGATTTGCAAAACGTATTTCAGCTGATCCCGCTTGGGTGAGGTGAGCACCACTCCGACACCAAGACCCTCTTTCAGCTTGGAACCATCGAAATGCATTCGCCAAAATTTTGTTTCCGACAAAGGTGGCTCATATTGCATCTCGGCCCAATCAACAAAGAAATCCGCCAAGGCTTGAGATTTGATGGCTTCTCTTTTCGCATACATTGGGGCATAAGCAGCTAGCTCAATTCCCCACTTGGCTACTCGGCCACTTGCACCCTTGTTGCCCATAATTTTCGAGATGGGAGTAGTGCTCACAACTGTAATAAGATGCTCTTGGAAATAATGCTTGAGCTTCTTGGCAACCAGGTAGACTCCATATGTCATCTTCTCATAGTGAGGGTAATTCTGCTTTGAATTTGAGGGTACCTCACTTAGATAATACATGGGCCTTTGCATGGATTTGCCCTCTTCTTCTCGCTCCATTACCACCACCACACTCACTACCGGGTTGGTAGCTGTAATATAGAGCAACATTGGCTCCTTCGGCCGTGGGCACGCTAGAACCGGAGCGGTACCCAGCATGGTCTTCAGCTCCTTGAATGCCACATCAGCTTGTGGGGTCTAGATGAATTTGTCACTTTTCTTCATGAGCTGGTACAGAGCCAGTGCCTTCTCACCCATTCTCCCAATGAACTGGCTATGGGAAGCTAGGCACCCGATAAATTTCCGCACATCCTTCAGTGATCTCGGCAAAGACATGCTCTCTATAGCTTTTATCTTGGAGGGATTGGCCTCGATGCCCCGGCTAGACACAAGGAAGCCGAGTAGCTTCCCGGCTGGGACGCCAAATGTGCAATTTGTCGGATTCAGCTTCATCCGGTACTTTCGCAAGTTTGCGAATGTTTCTTCAATATCACTCAGGAGTGTGTGTTTCTCCTTGGTCTTGATGACTATATCATCCACATATACCTGCACATTTTTGCTTATCTGCTCGTGCAGGCCTTTCTACATGCATCTCTGGTACGTGGCCCCAGCATTCCTCAACCCAAAACACATAACACGATAGCAATAAGCCCCGTACGGGGTAATGAAAGCAGTCTTTATTTGATCCGCCGGATTGAGTGGAATCTGGTGAAAACCAGAGTAGGCATCAATAAAAGACAAAATTTCGCACCCGGTAGTGGAGTCGATCACCTGATCTATCCGGGGTAGTGGGAACGGGTCCTTGGGGCAGGCTTTGTTCAGGTCAGTGTAGTCGACGCACATGCGCCACACCACAACGACCATGGGGTCGTCCTTCTTCTTCTCGACCATGACCGGATTGGCCAGCCAATCCGGATGCAGTACCTCCATGATGAATCCACTTGCTAAGATCCTTGTGATCTCGTCACCAATGACTTTTCTTCTCTTTGCCGCAAAGCAGCACAGGGATTTCTTCACCGGCTTGGCATCCGGCCGCACATGCAAAGAGTGCTCAACCAACTCCCTCGGGACACCCGGCAGATCCTGATTGGACCATGCAAAGACGTCTCGATTCTCAGGGAGGAAGTGGATGAGCGCGCTTTCCTATTTCTCCTCCAACCCGTCACCAATGATGGCAACACGCTCGGGGAATTCCGGGTCGATCTGCACCTTCTTGGTCTACTGGGAGGCTTGGAAAGTGGCACCGTGATGAGAGCTCGGCATGCCTGGCATACCGAATTGAGCTGCTTGGGCCATAGCCACCACCTCGTGTATCTTCTTCTTCTCAGCCGCAATGACCATGGACTCGGCTAGCCGAGATCCAGCAGATGTGCATTCCAGAGAGCGCTTCTAGTCACCTGAGATGGTGATTATGCCGTTGGGACCGGGAAGCTTCATCTTCAGGTACGCCGCATGGGTGGATGCCATGAACTTGGACAGAGCAGGTCTGCCGAGAAGAGCATGGTAGGGGCTCTGGAGATCAACCACCTCAAATTGCAGGCACTCAGTCCGGCAGTTCTCCATGGTGCCAAAGAGCACATCAATCCATATCCGGCCAACGGGAGCACAAGACACTCCCGACACAATGGCATGGAAAGTGGTCCAGCTGGGTAGCAGCATGTTCTCGGCAACGCGGCGTTTCTCCATGGTGTCTCGGTACAGAATGTTTATGCTACTGCCATTGTCAATCAGCACCTTGCTGAACTTCACATAGACCCGGATTGGGCATGATCTTGGGGTGATCAGCTCGGGACCAGACAATGTCCTGGTCACACCAGTGCATGTACTCCGGCACTGCCAGCATCACTGCGTTTACTTCCGTCGCCCGCCTGCGCGGGCTCTGCTTGTCATCTGGTTCAGTGGTGAACACCATATAGCTCTCACGATGCTCCTGATACTGATCCCGGTCTCCACCACCACCATTGTCATTGTTGTTGTTGTTGTTGTTGTTGTTGTTGTTCCGGTTGAAGTTGTTGTTGAGGTTATGGTAATTGCGGTTGTTGTTGTTGGCCCCCTGCGCCACTTGATTCACATTCTCCCTTCGCTGGTTCTCGGCGGGCCTGGGAGCACCTGCCCGGATAGGGTGAACATTCGAACCCGGAGCCGGCAGAGGAGGAGCAGGATCTACGGCGTCTTCGGCTTCATCATCGCCAACCTTCAGCTGGAGCCCTGGAACTTTGACTCCAGTGGAACCGATCCGCTTCGGGTCGATCATCTACGCGCCCCACTCGCCGGAATCGCGCTCGGCGTTCAGCGGATTGGAAAAGATCGTCAGCTAGACGTTCGGGAGCCTCCACTTCCACGCCAACAAGGCGGGAATCTTACACTTCCCCGAGAAGATCGATCTCAACGAATCAGACTCCGAGTCTTTCTCAAGCCGGCAACCCTCGACTCGCCGCCTGACGACGTTGGTCGCGACTTAGCGCCCAGTGGTGGATCCATCCGCCGTAGCATTCGCAACTTCCACACTATCGCGGCTGAGGAACCCTCTCGGGTTGGTAAAAGTTGTCAACCCACGCCTAGGACTCGCGAGCCATATCTGGCCCAGGTCTGCATGGCAGGATCAGCTGATCCACCCAAAGAAACTGAGGAAAGCCGGAAGGAGCGAGAGCGCATCAAAATGTCGCGAGATGCCTGGGTCAGAGCGAAGGATGTCGTACACCTAGGCCAGCCAGTCGCGGAGGGAGCTCCCCATGAAGATCTGACCGTGTACCACTATCATCTAGTGCGAGCAGGTCGACCGATCAACGAAGCCCGCAGGAATCTGGAAGCACAAAAGAAAGCGGCGGATGAGTCAAGCGCGCGCCGTGCGGCCCTCTCCCAGACTCGCTCGGTGGGAAACAGTCCCCCAAAAAAGAGATACGTCTTGAAGACTGCTACCATAGATCGCGAATCCCTCCGTGGAATTAGCAAGACACTCGAGACATCCCTCATGCACGTCGACAATGGCGGCAATGTACACCCGACGACTCCTGCCGCCTCACTCTTGGCAGCAGCCACATATCTACAGGCGAACCAACCGCTTGAGAATGATCCCCGCGCGAAACAATACCGACAAGTCCAGAAGAGGCTAGGCATGGCGGCCGCAAGAATCGCCGCTCAAGGCCGCAGGCACGCGAGAGCACAAGAAACTGAAAAGACCCCTCGGAAGGACAAGGAAACACCCCGCAGACGCGTGAGCATGTCGCCTAGAAGGAAGGAATCACCTCGTCGCGCCCGAGGGAAAGAAGCCCGGTGCCGCGGCGATAGCCCGAGTAGCAGCGACGATGGACCGAGAGATCGTGATCGCAGTCCACGGCATCACAGCAGAATCTCGCGACATCGCAGTAGGGAGCCGCGGAAGGAGGATAATCGCGACCGGCCTAAATACGACTCACGAAATGACATCACGCAAAACAAGGTCAACAGGGCCCGAGCAATCAGGAACCGCGCACGATCACTGTCCGCATCTTCCGACGAGGAGGCTTGCGGTGCATTGTGCTTCACCCGCGACATCCAAATGGCACCGATGCCCAAGAGGTTCAAACTTACGACGGAGGTCCCGAAGTATGACGGGTCGCAAGAGCCCAAGTCTTGGCTATCGGATTACCTCACGGCAGTGAAATGCCAACGTGGGAACAAGACAACAACCATGCAGTACCTGAACCTACACCTTGTAGGCGATGCGCGCAGCTGGGTCGAAGGAAGACCGCAGGCATGCTACGGATCATGGGACGATCTAACCTACGACTTCCGTAAGAACTTCCAAGCAACATACAAAAGACCCGCGTCTATTGAGGAGCTGCACGCATGTAGATAGAAGAGCGGCGAGTCTACTCGCGAATATATTCAGCGATGGACCACGCTCAAAAACACGGCGGGAAACATGTCAGAGGAGGTTGCGGTCAAAGCTTTCACCAAAGGAGGTCGGCGCGCTGCTTTCCGAGAAGAACTGGGACGAGCTGCGCCCAAAACCATCGGGGAGTTGATGGCAATAGCCGACAGATGGGCTAACGGTGAAGATTCCGTGCGCAACGAAAAAGCATCTTCACCCGCGCCTGAGGAAGATCGCCACGGTCGAAAGAAGAAGAGGAGACACTACGACCACGGCGATCGAGAAGAACTGGCGGCAGCAGAGTTCACCAGAAATCGTGACAACGGGCCTCGTGGAAATCGCGAATGGAAGCCAAAACCGGATGACAAAACTCCCAAGGAAGACCTTGACGGTTATTGCACGCTATATCTATTCACAGATAAGCGTACATGCAAGACCAAGGCAACTCATCTCCTCAAGGATTGCCGAAAATTTCAGGACATCCACGAGGCTTACACAAAGAAGAACATAGTCGCGGTCAACCAGGGATACCCGCAACTCCCAGGAGGATACCAGCCGCCACAGCCCCTACCTCCACCAGGACATCAGAACGCGGTATTGGCCGCGCTACCAGCGCCACCCGCCGCAAACCAGGGAGCCAATGGGTACCCGAACCCACAGGAACTCCTAGGAATGATACAGAAGGTCTGCCCCTCCCGAAGGGTCCAGAAGACAAACACACGCCAAGTGATCATGGCAGTACAAACTCCACCGTCCACATCCAAATACCTGAAGATGGCAGAGAAGTCGATAACTTTCTCCAAAGAAGACCATCCTCCTCGGGTATATCGACCGGGACACGCCGCGCTCGTCATTCAGGCACAGATAGGCAACTACAAACTCGCGCAAGTGTTCATGGCGGTAGCGGAATCAACATCATTTACGCGTACACACTCCGCAAGATGAACAAGAACCTGGACGGACTCGTAGAATCAGAAACATCCTTCCACGGGATAGTACCGGGAAAAGCAATCCGAGCACTCGGAACAATCAACTTGGAGGTGGTGCTCGAAAACCCGAGAAACTACAGGAGAGAGTTCCTCGACTTCGAGGTAGTCGACTGGACCTCACAGTACCACGCCATTCTCGGCCGAACAGCGTTCGCGAGATTCATGGCAGTACCCCACTATGCCTACCTGAAGCTCAAACTCCCAGGGAAATACGACACCATCACCTTCAATGGTGACTTCTAGAAATCATACAAATGCGATATTGAGTTCAACGAGATCGCGAAATATTTCGGGATGCAGGAGGAGCTGGAAGAGTAGTTAGCAAAGACAAATAGATGCACACGCGAAGGATGCATCGACTATACGTCGTTGAACAAACACTACCCCAAGGATAACTTCCCATTACCACAGATCGACCAGATCGTGGACTCCACTGCAGGCTGCCAGCGACTCTCCTTCTTGGACGCCTACTCGGGCTATAATCAGATCAGGATGAAAAAGGAGGATGAGGAGAAGACAGCGTTCATCACACCTCACGGTGTCTACTACTACACGACAATGCCCTTCGGACTGAAAAACGCAGGCGCAACATATGAGCGCTGCATGCAAAAATGCCTCGCCAAGCTCATTGGCAAGAACGTACAGGTGTACGTTGACGACATCGTCATAAAAACTCTAGTGGAGGATACGCTCCTCGAGGACATCATGGAGACATTTGACGCTCTCAACGCGTAAAGGATCAAGCTTAACCCGACAAAATGTGTCTTCGGTGTTCCTGCAGGACAACTTCTCGGCTACCTGGTGTCCGCCCGAGGAATCGAAGCCAATCCGAAGAAAATTCAAGCAATCTTAACAATGAAGGAGCCAACCAATCTTCGCGGCGTACAACAGCTCGCGGGGAGACTAGCCGCTCTGAGCAGATTCATCGCGAGATTAGGCGAGCAAGCGCTGCCCTTCTATAAACTGCTGAAGAAAACAGATAAGTTTGAGTGACGCCCGAAGCAAAAAAGGCGTTCATCGACCTAAAAAGAGTGTTGCAGAGCAAGCGCGTCCTGGCAACGCCGTAGGAAAAGGAACCCGTATACCTTTACCTAGCCGCAACAAACCAAGTCGTCAGCACGGTTATTTTCGTCGAGCGGCCAGAGGAGGGAAAGGCGTACGGTGTTCATCGGCCAATATATTACATCAGCGAGATACCTTCGACGTGCAAGCAGCGATACCCTCACTATCAGAAGCTCGCGTATGGCGTTGTCCTCACAGCCCGAAAGCTCAGGCACTACTTCCAGGAACATACCGTCACGGTGCTAAACGACGCATCACTCGGTACTATCATGAACAACCCCATGGCATCCGGAAGAATCGCGAAGTGGAGCATCAAGCTAGGATCCTAGGACATAATATACGCAGGGCGCAACTCTGTAAAATCCCAGGTCCTCGTGGAGTTCTTAAGCGAGTGGACGGAGTTCCAAACACCAGGACCCCCAGAATACACGAGCAACTGGATCATGTATTTCGACGGGTCGAAAAGAAACGAAGGAGCCAGCGTCGGAGTTATTCTCATATCTCCCAGGGGTGATAAGCTGATGTACGTCTTGCGATTGGACTTCCCACCTGATGACCAGCATCCAACAACGACGCGGAATACGAGGCCCTCCTACACGACATGAAAATGGCGATCGCCTGCGGAGCCACTCGATTGATGATATATGGGGATTCAAATCTCATTGTGCAGCAGACGATGAAGGAGTGCGACGCTATCGCGGATAACATGGCCGCCTATCATGACATGTACAATCTACTCAAAGGAAGTTTCAAAGGGTGCGAACTGAAGCACATCGCGCGTCGAGCAATGAGGAAGCAGACAAGCTGTCAAACATGGGATCAACAAACGCCCCCATCCCGCCAGGAATCTACTTCAAAAGAATGATCAAGCGATCAGTCAAAGCCAAGAAGCCAGCGGGAACACCAGCAGCAATGGAAACAGACGCCAGCCCGCAAATTGCTATCATCGAGCTCATCCACAATATCTCAAGGCAAGTTTTTCTGGTCGAGCCAGTCTGGACGCAGAAATACCTCGACTACTTGTCCAGCAAACAGCTCCCAGCAGACATTTGCGAGGCCCGACAAATAGTACGGAGCAGCAAATCCTTTCGGGTGATCAGCGGAGAGCTATACAAACAAAGCATATCAGGAGTATTGCAGAGATGCATAGCACCCGAAGATGGCAAGGAGCTGCTCCGAGACATACAGCAAGGAGACTGCGGGCACCACACCAGTTGGAGGGCAATCGTGGGCAAAGCTTTCAAGGCAGGATTCTACAGGCTCACGGCAGCCAGAGACGCCAAAGATCTAGTCGATAGATGCAACGCCTTCCAAAGGCTCGCGCCAAAGCCACGCGCCCCCGCCATAGAACTCCACATGATCCCTATCGCCTGGCCCTTTGCTCAATGGGGGCTAGATATGATGGGACCACTGCGCAAGTCAACACCTAGAGGATACACCCACCTGCTTGTGGCAGTCGACAAGTTCACGAAGTGGATAGAGGCTATGCCAGTCACCTCCGGGCACGCCGAGTGCGCCGTGAGATTCCTCGACTCCATCATGTGCAGATTCGGCATACCGCACAACATCATCACGGATAACGGAAGCAACTTCACAGCCAAGGAAACACAGGACTTCTGCGAGGAAAAAGGAATCACTCTCAGCTTTGCCTCGGTAGCTCACCCGCAAACTAATGGCCAGGTCGAACAATCTAATGGATTAGTTTCGGCTGGCCTAAAGAAGCGGCTGCTTGATCGGCTACACCCAGCAGCAGTGCACTGGGCCGAAGAACTACCATCGGTGCTATGTATCCTACGAACAACACCAAATTGGTCGACAAACTACACGCCATTTTTTATGGTATACGAGCTGAAGCCTTCCTACCAAGGACGTCAAATTCAGTGCCCCACGAGTCGTCGCATGCAGCGAAGAAACCTCAAACAAGGCACTCGCGGAAGACATGGACGCACTGGACGAGATCAGGGACATTGCACTCGCAAGATCCGCAGTCTACCAGCAATCTTTGCGCAATTACCACAGTCGCCGCATACGCCACAGATCCTTCGTGATAGGAGACCTGGTGATGCGGCTCAAGCAAAAGGAAGGATACAAACTCGAGCCACCATGGGAAGGACCTTTCATCATACATGAAATCATCCCAAGAGGCGCCTATGGCTTGAAAAACCCGAAGACCGGTGGTATCTACTCCAACCCGTGGAATGTGGCGCACCTCCGCAAGTTCTACCCCTAGGATTATTCTACTCGCAAGAAATAAGGCTGTACCAGCCACTTTGTAGCTTGATCAAACACATGGATTCTCAGCCATATCAATAAACACATGGTTTCTCAACCATAGCTATCGCGTTTTTTCCCCTTACATGCCGACAGGTACACACCCCCAACACAAGGGGGCTACGCCTAACTAGCATCATCACATTCCTTCGAGTGCTCAAACTCGATAAAATAATCAATCTGCTCCGCTGCAGGGCGCACGGCCGCATAATGAGGAGAAAGATCCACCGGAGGACCTCTCGAGTCACGAAGCCGTGTCACAAAGCTAAAGTTGACCTCAGGATGCCACAGTCGAACGAAGTCAAGGGCCACTTGAGCTCCACTAATAAGCTGTTGACGCACACACTCTCGAACTTCCCACTACCCGACGAAACATCCTTAGCAGACCAATCAAGTCTTCTGGGACAACACCCAAAGGATAAAACGCCCGATGGACACAAGACAGAGCCTCGCGACAAGACTGGACGAGTATCTGCGCCTAACTCGCCCGGTACTTCAGGGTAGCCATGACAAAACCTCGGCTGCATTCAGACCAGAAGTTACTCGCGTGAGGCTTTGAGCTACCCGGCTCATGAGCAATGTGATTGTCCACACAATGGGTTTCACAGACTCTGTCAGGTTCAACAACTACAAAAGCAACGAACACGCCAAAATAAAGACGGAAGCAAGCATCGAGTACTCGGGGGGCTCGCAAACTTACAGAGCATGCCCTTCGCAACCACCGCCAGTTCTTCCATCACAAACTGCACACACTCCGCAGCAAGTTTTTGCTTTGACTTGGCAACATCAGCCACACCTCGCAGAGCCTTCAGCTTAGGATTGCCATCCGCGAAACGGTCACAGAGTGATGCAAATGTGCTAGCAACAGCAACCAAGGGATTAAGCTACGAAGCAGTTCCACTCGAAGACTCTACGCCGGAATCCACTACCTGGAAGAGAACAAAGAAGGTTCAGAAACATCACAAGATCACACTCCAGAATATACCATCCAAACCTCGGGTGCTCGGGGGCTATTCCCATCGGGAGAATATAAAGTAAGGCGCAAGAATCAAATGCTGACGCTTTTAGAAAATACTTCGATTCCGCAAAATAAAGTACGGGAATACATCCTAAGGTTCATTACATCAAGAGCACAAGAAAACAAAAAACTATCATATGCAGTTGCAGAAGTAGTTCCACTCGTGGAAGGCTGTCCCTTGCGACTAGCACGGGAAAGCACCCCAAAAAGCATCTTTGCAAGCTCTTCAGAACGCTCGCCAAAAGGACGGATTGCTACCTTTTTGCCAAAGGAGTCGCGAGGAACGTCCGAGTACACCTTCTCCAGGTCACCCGAGACCCCATGCGCAAGGCAAACTGGATAGCCATCCTGGCCCCATACTCGGACTGCGCGACCGAGTACTCTTGGAGAAGATCTTCATCACCCAGGAATGCCTGCAGGAGACCACCCAGCGTAGGCGAAACCGCCACGTCCACCAGCAGACGCTCATGGAATCGCGTCAACACTCGGGTGGAATCACCAACGAGGGAGAAGATTCTACTCGCGTGCTCCTGAAGCTGGGTACACGTGTCAGTGAGGGCGTCCAGTCGCTGACTCCCAGGCAGCTCCAGTCCAACCCCAAGGGCATCTAAGACAAAGACAGAATAAATCATCAGAAGAAAAGGAAGAATTCAAACCACAATCGAAGAACGGCGAAACGCAGCTTACCAGCAAGCTTCCGAGCCAAAGGTCGGATGGTGCCGACAAGGTTGTTGTCGTGCTTCACACCCACCTCTTCTAGCTGCTTCAGCGTTCCCTAAGCTTCCGCGAGGTTCCCCTCAAGGTAGGTTGAGCGCTTGCGGGTGGACTCCAACTCCTTTCGGGAGGACTCCAGCACCGTCTCAAGGGTTTTCACCCGAGAGACAACTTCAGCCTTCTCAGCCTTCAGGCGGGTAACTTCATTTGCAATACAAAGGATGCGGTTGGCGCAACCATTACAATAAAAAAGAAACAGTAAGGACAAGAAAGGCGCACTAGCCTACCTTGAAGGGAGTGGTCATCCTGGACGAGCCGGTCGCGATCCACCCTAAGAGAAACGCAGTCCGCTTCAGCCGAAAGCACTCGGCGCCCAAAAGCGGCGAGGGAATCGAGGAGAGCCTGCAAGAAATCCAAGTCGTCAATCCAAGTCAAAGATGTATCACTTGAGCCTACACACGACTGTACACAGTCGAGTATAGACTCGGGGGCTACTCCCATCGGGAGCACTGCCGTGCACCCGATAGAATTCAAGGCAAACGAAGAAACAGGAGAAGAAAATTTCGACTTGAGTCCATGGCCAACTGCAAGCAATTGACCATAGACTCGGAGGGTTACTCCCATCGGGAGCACTGTCGTGCACCCGGTAAAACTTCGAACAAGCAAAGCAAGATGCGAGAAGATAAACGAACTTACTTTGCCCTGGGCAGTAGACAGAGGGTCTACTGAGCTCCCCGAAACCTCCTTGCTCGCTGATGCTCCACCCGTGAAGCTAGGCAGCCCATACTCCGGGGTTTCGGTTGCTCTTGTAGGGCTTGGAGATCTTCGAGCAACTTCAGCAGCTAGAGCATCATCTGCGGCAGCCTCTTTTCTCTTCACGGAAGAAATCGAAGAAGCAAACGGGCCTGGGCTAATGGTCGTAAGACTGCTGGTAAAAACAGAATCAGATAAAGACCCAAAACGGAAAGAAAGGGAAGACGATTCGCGGTTAAGAACGGAGGACAAAAGACTTACTGATCCTCGTCATCATCGTCTAGAACGTCTATGTTCCAGGCGGTGGGAACCTTCGACTGACGGCCCGTGGGAGGAAGCACGTTGAGAGGAGCCACCCGAAGGGGCTCGGTGTCCTTGACGGCCTCGTCACCCAAGGAGCTACCCTTTGAAGTGACCTCATCCTCCTCGTGCCTACAGCGCTTGCGGCACTGGAGTTGGTCGCTACCCAACTCCTCCTCCTCATCCATATAATCGTGTTCCGAGCTTGAGTCAGCTTCTGCAACGCTAGTCTCATGGGGGCTTCCATGTTACTCGCCAAAAGATCTGAGACATCGTCTGCAGAAATTGGCGGGTAGCATGTCGCCACGTCCTTATTCTACAGAAGAAGAACAAACGAACATATCAATCGAAAGAAACTCCAGCGTGGAAGAGCAAAAGTCAAGAAGGAAAAACTCAAATATCTCACCTCAGTCGGAAGATTCCCCGCTTAGAATGGATCGAGAGGACATGCCGAACAGACCTCTCCCTTCTTCAGCTTGGTGATGGCCGTGATCTTCTTCTCAAACTCGGCGTTCGAGAGGATGTCCTCACAAACACGGCTCGGGTCCTTGACGCCCTGGTACTCCCACATAGCGGTTGGACTCTCTTGAAGGGGTTGGATCCTTGGACGAAGAAACACACCCGACAGGTGTATCCCATTCAGCGGGGTCCCCAGTGCCTTGTCCCGGAAGCTTGCCACCTTCGCGAGAAGAGGATCGACAATTTAACCTTCCTCGGCAGTGAGCGAGTGCAGCCAGGAGTTCCATCTCTTCAAAGGGGCGAATGGCTGGAATTCGGGGGCTCCACTCGCGCTGTTATCGGTGATGTAGAACCACTTCTTCCGCCACCCTTGCGCCGAGTCGACGAAGTACATCTCCATGTAGGGGACATCCTTACTCGCCTGGATCCCGAAGCCTCCGGTACGCAGCGGATCCCCAAACTTCTCGCCTAGTTGCGCCTTCTCCCGGAAGATTCACACTTTGAAGATAGCTCTCCAAAGCCCCCAATGCGGGCGAATCCCCAAGAAACACTCACAAAGCACGATAAAGCACGATATGTGCTGAATCGCATTTGGAGGAAGATCGTGCAGCTGTATGTCGTAGACATACAACAACCCGAGCAGGAAGGGATGGAGGGGGAGAGACAGACCGCGGGAGACGTGCTCGGAGAAGAACACGCGTTCGTTGGTGAGGGGGTTGGGAACCTCCTCCTTCTTAGACAGGCGCACGCGCTTGTCAGCTTCAGGCGGGAGCAATCCCTCCACTGCATCTCAGTGATGCTCTTCCTGGTAGTGCTCGCGGCGCCAATCGCCCGTATTCATGGGAGGCGGCGCGGAAACACTCGCCACATCCTTCGAGGACGACACGGAGGCGCTGCGTTTCTTTCCTCCTGCCATTGGAGCTTTCCTTGATGCTTACGGAGAGAGAGGTGTGTGCAAGGAGGAAGAAGGTGACTAAAGGGCCGGGAGATTTACCCCTCACCCTAGAGGTCATTATTTATACACAAGCTAGGATGATCCAAGCCGTAGATCTAGCGACGTGGCGCCCATCGTGGCTGCCACGCGTGAAGTGGAAACGAAGCGGCAGCAAACAATTACTCTGACACGATCTTTACAAAAGATCGTGCGTATTTACAGCGCGGCACCGGCGGAAAACCCGGACACGACCTATCGTCTATGGTCAAAAAGCTGACAAGATGGGCCCGCGCGCTCTACTCTCTTAGTCACGTCCCATCGGGAGGAGTCAGAACAAACAAGTGCGCAGTGACATCACTGCATACCTCATCAAGACACAAAATTTCTTTCGTATGGGCCAAGCACGAAAACTCTTTAGTATGGGCACATCAAGACGCAAAATTTCTTTCGCATAGGCACCCAGACACGAAATCTCTTTCGTATGGGCGCGTCAAGACGCGAAATTTCTTTCGCATAAGCACCCTAACACGAAAACTCTTTCGTATGGGCACATCAAGACTCGAAATTTCTTTCGCATAAGCACCCTGACACGAAATCTCTTTCGTATGGGCACATCAAGACAAAAATTTCTTTCGTATAAACATCATAACGCGAAATGTCTTTCGCATAAGATCCAAAAAGAAAGAAGATCTCTTCACCCGAGGATTCACAAGAAGATGATTAAGGTAAAATCGCGAGTGTGTGGCTCTCGCTACTCTACCACACGATGTATTCACACATCCCTATCCTGGATCGTTCGGCCGACTAGGCACATCCGGATGTCGTATTCTTTCGAGTATGAAGGTAAGACCCAAAGATCTCTCCTGTGAGCCTAGAATCGCACTCAAGCTGACGCGCCGGGTACCCGTTTAGTTGAAGTTCGACTCGGTAAGACCTCTACGGCCCAGTCGCAACAATCACCTCGCCAGATTCGAGTCGGAGGACTCGAATTTGTGTAGGCCAGAACCGTTTTTTCCCTAGATTCAATTAATTGGCCCTGATCTTTCGGGAGAGCCAAACGACTGAGCCACATCCTTCTGTGAAAACAGCTAGTACAAAGGCACATTTATCACTCGATGCTCGAGTACAGGAGCGCATCGCGCATAGGGTATGCGCCCTCCAAATCAAGCGATTGGAATAGTTAGTCGAAAGAAATCAAAGCAAACTATGAGTGTCCACCCGACAGATTCTCGGTCGAATAAACACTCGGTGGCTACTGACGTGGGGATGAATCCTGGACCTATCGGATGAGGCTACCCGGTCCAAGGCCTAAAGACATAAGCCTAGAGGAAGGTGCCACCTGACGGTTCTAGAAGGCCCACTGAAGTCCACCCGCAAAGAATTGCGGGTCAAGAAGGAAACATGTACCGACCTAAAACTAGGGTTTGTAACCCCCCGGACTCGGTTTGAGACCTGGCCATCTATATAAGGCCATGAGAACCACCGAGGGAGGGATCCAAGCTACTTTTCGCCACGAAAGCCTTCAGCTCGAGACAATACTCACGACTTGAGCCCCCCCCCCATTGTAACCGATCTACTCATAATACAGATCGAAAGAGCAGGAGTAAGGGTTTTACCTCTACGAGGGCCCTGAACCTGGGTAAATCGTGCCCCTGTTAGCCGACGATCGTCACCAGCGTCCATACGTTCCCTTAATCGAAACCCTACCGGATCATCTGAGGGACTTGTTGAGATGACAAATCGACAGGGGAGGCAACTGGCCAAAGGCCTCGCTCTTAATCCGGTCCCACCATCTGCACTGCCGAGAAGTGTGGTTGGCTGGCCTACTCGAATGCCGAGTATGGAAGTTGCATGGCTCATCCCTCATGGACTCAAAGATAAATCTCTGAGTAGCGTCTCCGGATTTCTTGGGATCATTGTACTGCTTCTTGAAGTTCTGGCTCTGGTTCTGGTTTTGCCCATACTGGGGCCCAGCTGTTTTTTGCCTTTGGCTGCTCCCGGTAGCGGGCTGATCCGACTCAACCGCAGATAGTTGGTCAGAGCCGTAGCGGATATCTGGTCGATCATCCCTCCTTTTGTTCCGGTAATCTTGGCGATCATTCCGCCGGGCACCATCATTTCCATGGTTTCTTTCTTCTCGGCTCGAACGAATCGAGCAGAGGTTGAGTAGGATCACCGAGTGCGTACATGTCGGCAATCTTGATGGTCTCGGCGAGCGTACTCGGCATCTCCCTCTGCAATTTTTGCCATGGCATGTTGCCATGTCGGCAGCCTTGAGCAAACGAGGCAATGGCCTGGGATTCATTCGCACCTTCGCAGGTGTTCCTCAGAGTGCTCCACCGAGTCAAATACTCTCGGTCTGTCTCCTCTTCCCTCTGCTTGCACGCATAGAGTTGTTGTGGCCGGCTTGGCCTCTTGTAGGTGCTGGCAAAGTTGCTGATGAACGCCTCCGAAAAGTCAAGCCAACAATTGATGTTGTCTCTCGGCAGGTTGTTGAGCCATATCCGGGCTGGGCCTTCCAACATCTGGGGCACATACCTCACTTCCATCTGCGGTTACCGCCGGCAATGTGCACAGCAGTAACATAGTCATTCAGCCAGTCATCCGGCTTGGTGCTCCCATCATAGGTCTTAGTCCCTCTTGCTCGCTGGAACTTGGGCACAGCCTGCTCGTTCATGATTCGGGGACCAAAGCAAAGCGGTCCGGGTGGGCCCCTCGATTCTATCTATTCTGACAGGTAGATCCTGTCCAACTTGTACCTTGCGTCACTCGGCTGCAGCATTCTTGCTCCTAACCGAGCCCCAACATCTCTTGGGTCAGCATACCCGGCTTGATCCATTGCCGAGTACCCATCATTGTAGCGGCCCTGGTGTGCGGCGCCGGGTTAAGCAACCGGGTTGACCAAAGGGGCAGCCACATGCGGCTGAACAGCAGGACCTGCACGGGGTTGAGGCTGAACCGGGTTGGCAGCCGGATGCCGAGATGGACCATCTCAGTTGCCTCCTTAATCCTCTTGCGGAACTCGGGCCGCATTATGGCCACCATCTTGAGCAATGTGTTCTTGACCGGGCTGCCGCTCTACAGCTAACTGTTTTCCGGCGACAACCGGATCGTACACATGCATCTACTTATGTCTTGCGAAGTTCATACTCCACGATCTCCCCCCACCGAGATGCGGCGAGGAGGCCTGGCCTCCGGATCTCGCCCCATGCGACTGAAAACCATGGGCTGCACCAGCTCCCGGATTCGCATTCCGGAAAGCCTCATTCTGCCTTCCGGCTTCAAGAACAAGCTCATTGAGTTGATCCTGCTGCCGAATACGAGCCTCACCGGATAGGTTCGGCAACTCGGCAGCGACTGATTCCGCCGCCCTAAGTGTTTTTGCAGGAGAACTGTACTTGGGCCTGATGCGTGTTGGGAAACCCAAGAGGAGGGTGTGATGAGCACAGCGGTAGGAGTATTCCCCTTAGTTAAGAACCATGGTTATCAATTCAGTACGAGAAAAAGGACCTTCAGAAGGTTGATGCCACTGATGATGGTGCTGGCGCTTCACCGGTGTCAGCAACAACGTGGAACCTGCACACAACACAACCAAAATACTTTGCCCCAACGCTAGAGTGAGGTTGTCAATCTCACCGGTCTTGCTGAAAACAAAGATTAGACGTATAGTGTGGAAAACAGTGTATGGTTGCAGTAAGTAAAGAGAGCAGGAAATTGTTGTCGTTTGTTTAACAGTGTGGAAAATGGACCGGGGTTCATAGGTTCACTAGTGGTGTCTCTCCATGAAAATAACATGCTAGGTGAACAAATTACAACTGGGCAATTGACAAATAGAGGTTGCACCATAGTGCACATAATAACATGATGACTACTATGATATTTAGTGCGGGCATTACAACAAAATACATAGACCGAAATCCATCTGCATCTATGACTAGTAATTCACCCTCAGGTTATCATCCGAACCCCCTTAGGTATTAAGTTGCAAGCAACAGATAGTCGCATTAAGCAATGTGTGTAATGTAAGCAATGATTATACACGCGGGCACTCTCACCGCTGTTTTCTCCCTAGTGGCAACAGCACATCCTCCCCCGTCACGTTTCTGTCACTCGAGCACAGGCGAAAAGGATGCATGAACCCACTATCTAGCATAAATACTCCCTCTTGGAGTCACTAGCAACTACTTGGCCAGAGCAACCACTAGCAACGAAAAAGCATGCAAGATCACAAATAACATATGCAATAAAGACTATAATCAACTTGGCATAAGGTCAATATTCATCGGATCCCAGCAAACACAGCATATAGAATTACATAAGATCACTCTCGATCATGATAGGCAGCTCACGAGATCTAAACATGGAGGCATATGAGGAGGAGACAACCATCTACCTACTGCTATGGACCCGTAGTCCACGGATGAACTACTCTTGCATCACTCTGGAGGCAGGCATGGTGATGTAGAAGCCTCCGGTGATGATTTCCTCTCCGGTAGGGTGCCGGGAGACAGCTTCAGAACCCTCCTGATCTAGGGTTGACGACGACGGCGGCTGCGGAACTTTTCGGGGATTTTTGATCAGGTGCCTAGGGTTTTCCATCCGGGGGGAATAAATAGGCGAAAGGGCAGAGGCGGTGGAGGCCAGGGGCCCCACACCCATATCTAGCGCGGCTAGAGGGACCCGCGCCACCCTATGGTGTGGCCCCCTGTTGCCCGTCTTTGACTCCTCTTCGGTGTTCTGGATGCTTCCAGGGAAAATAGGCACTTCGGGCTTTGTGGGGTCCAATTCTGAGAATGTTTCCAGGACAACTTTTCAGAAACCAAAAATAGCAGAAAACAGGGAAGTTGCACTTGGCATCTTGTTAATAGGTTAGTCCCGGAAAACGTATAAAAATGCTATAAATAAGGGAGAAAACATGTAGCAATTGGCATAATATGATCATGGAGCATCAGAAATTAGGGATACGTTTATGACGTGTCAGTGCCTACCAGTCGAGTTCATACTAGTGGATTTGCTAGCAGTTCTACCATCTCTAGCCAACTCGGCACCTAGATTGCGACGAATAACCCCTATCCGACTAGGGTTCCTAGCAATAGGAGTAAAACCATGGGCCCTATTGTACTCATTCTGGTCAAGATCAAATTCTAGTCTGACCTTTTCCATCTCCCTGACCTCCAGAAGAATGGCCTGGCGTTGCTCCTCGAGCTCCGCCTGCAGCACTGCCGGATCCGCATCCTCAGCAATGGGCATGCTCAGCTTTTCAATGACACCAGCAAGAGGAGACGGTATCGCAGTCGACGTAGAAGGAGCCTTGAAACCAGGCTAGTTCTCGGGCTTGTCGTATGGCTTGTGACTCGGCCGAGCCGACGCGCCAACAGCCTCGGGCGCAGTGGGCGCGCCCTTCCCGGCAGCAGGAACCTAGACCGGTCATCATCACCTCCACGCTGCCCGCAGAGCCAGCGCCGGGATGCCCGCGGACGGCGAGAATGGCAGGAGGATCAGCAGCAATGAGCACCACCTCGGGGTACTCGCGGATGACTGTGGTGGCGACGTACACCAGACGCGCGCTGAAGCTGACGACAGAGCCGCCTGCGGGCACGGTCCTGCCGCAAAAATCGCCTGCGTTGTCAGTGACGAAATCATGGGAGCCGAATATGTGGACAAGGCCACAAACCACGTGCTCCCCTGAACGCGAAACGGGTCCCGTTCGGATAGAAACCCCGAGCCAGCGCCGCAGCTGGCCCCACGGTGGGCGCCAACTGTCGTGGATGTATAAAGACATATGCCACGGGATGGCTTGAGTTTGGGGCCGATGGACGTTGTAGGTATCCGGGGAGGGATCGCACGCCTAGCTGGCACGCTCACAACACTGCAAACACAACAATCTACCCAGGTTCGGGGCCCTCGTGTGGAGGTAACACCCCTACTCTGCCTCTCTCTCTCTGTATATGTATATGTCGAGTACAAGAACTGCTCAAGCTCGAGGAGCTAGAGGATGAAGAACCTCTCTCGCTATCTCTCTTTCTCTCTTAGTAGCACTTCTCTCTTCATGTAGCCAAAAATGATCGAAAGACCCTCACGCAGGAGGGGGGAGGCCACCT
This sequence comes from Alopecurus myosuroides, assembly GCA_028641055.1. NCBI lineage: Eukaryota > Viridiplantae > Streptophyta > Magnoliopsida > Poales > Poaceae > Alopecurus > Alopecurus myosuroides. The sequence continues at coordinate 365,819,126 of CM054061.1, forward strand.
TATATACTGGTGGCCACCAACTAATCGTACAGAGTAGGTGACTACACACTGTGCACCATCGCACGCCTCCGGTTCCTCGCTGACAGTCGCCGAAAGTCGTCGCGGTCGGGTCGCTGACATGTCCTGTCCCCCTTGTCAGAGACAGGACGTGGCCTCTCCCATACCGCACACTGTACCCGCGTATGGATACGCATCATCACGCCTATTAAGTTGAACCGCACGCCTGTCCTGCCTTTGGATATACGAGATCTGCACAACGGCTCCATTGACTTTGCCTTCGAGTAGAGCAGCACCCTGCTCTATCCGGATCCTCCAAGTGCTACTCGGATGATCCAGACGAGTACTCATGTCCTCCCCTTGATCTCTTGTCCTTCCTACCGGATAGCTCCAACTCGACAGATATCCGGCTTAGTACTTCTCTATCCGACACGTACCAACTCGGTACGGCCCAACTCGGCAGTTAGTACCTCAAACTCCATTTCTCACCAGCCTTACCCCTACTCAGGGGGTAGCCCCCCGACATTGGGGATGCCCAAGGCATCCCCTTCTTCATCAGCTATCTATCAGGTCACTTCTCGTGAAACTATATTTTTATTCGGTCACATCATATGAAGTTTACTTGGAGCGTATGTTTGTTTTTCTTTTGTTTTCCTTTACTTTCTTTTGTTTTCCTTGCTGCAATAATATCACTGGAACCTATCATACTTGTGTGCGAGAGAGACACGCTCCGTTTCACTGCTTAGAATACTCTAGTTTTCATTCTTATTGTTCTGTGAGTGTTCACTTTTTGCTAGTACTGCATTTAGCCCTTGTTTTCATGCATCTATTATTCAGAGCTGTTAGTTTTACTAGAGTTATGTGAGTACTCTCATGCTTGCTTGCTTTATCATTTAGAGAGTTTTTGTTAAAACATATTTTGTATGGTGTTTGAAGGAAATAGAAAATGCTACATGTGGTAGATGGTATAACAAAAAAGCTTGCATATTCTTGTAGATCACTAAACTGTTTCACTTGATTATTTGCTTTTGTTTTGAGATATCAATATGCTTAATGGTAAACTTGCTAGTTTAGTAGAGTAAAAAACAATTAATGGTTGGTCTAGAAGCTTGAAACTGTGCCACACTCAAATAACCACTTGATAGGATAATGGTATATGACTTCCTTTGCCGATAGCAATTGTGATAGCTTTTGTTACGCACTACGGTCGGGGTAGCCAACATTGACTTGTCACTGCCACGGACCCTCTGGGAGTGATTTTCATTATGCCTTGTGAGATCATGATTTTATTTGAATCTTTTAACTTGTGAGTTCTTTGTTGCGGTTTTCTGGCACTTCCACCATCCATATTTGCTAGCCTGTTCGGTACCGTGCATTGCCCATTCTCACATTGAGAGTTGGTACAAACTTCGCCAGTGCATCCAAACCCGTGGGAGAAATTTGTTCGTCTACACATAAGCCAAAATGTATCTTCCTCAAAACAGCCACCATACCTACCTACCATGGCATTTCCATAGCCATTCCGAGATATATTGCCATATAACACCCATCATTATTATGTTACTTGTCATACTTCATTGTTATTTTGCATACTGCTACACTGGAAGGAGCATTTAGTTTTATTTACATCAGAGATATTTCAATTTGAGCTATGAGTACTAAAAGTGTGATGATTCATTGTAAAATAGAGTGTTGCCCATACCAGTGAGGTTATAAATCAAAAAAATAATAAAAAGAGAAAATCTAAAAAGAAAAAAAGGCAAAAGAGAGATAATAAAGAGAGAGGGGGTAGCACTACTATCATTTATTCCACACTTGTGCTTGGTTGGCATCATTACTTCAACTTGGAGAGAGTTTTCATATTGTGACTTACATAACTATGTGGGGAACTTACATTATAAAACTTGGCTTGTATATTCCAATGATGAGCCTCCTCAAAAGAGCTCTAGGCCTTCGTGAGCAAGCAAGTTGGATGCACCCCCACTAGTTCCATTGGAGATCTTTCATACACTTATAGCTCTATGTGCATCCGTTGTGTGGCAATCACTACTCCTTGCATAACTTCGATTATAAGACTTCCTCTTGTCTAATGACCACTTTCAGTTGTGTGAGACTTTCTTCCATTGACCATCCAAACCCCCCATAATGTTCTTTTAGCCATAACATCCTGGTGCTAAGAACCATTACAGAACGTTTGCTTGATTCATTGAAAGGTTTTACTTTGTTATTCCTAATGGTTTATACATTACTCTTTGATATCAACTATAAACCATAGCCTTTATTCATTTGATTCTAGTTTACATGCTTTAAATTACTATGATGATCAAGTTTATGTTGGTAGCTTTTAACGTCAAAAATTATTTGTTTTGTCGTTTACCTACTCGAGGACGAGTAGGAACTAAGCTTGGGGATGTTGATACATCATAAAAGTATCCTTAATTTCTGATGTTCCATGTTGTTTTCTTATTGTTTCCCACATGTTTGCTATACACTTTATGTCATTTTTATCGATTTTCCAGACTAACCTATTGACAAGATGTCACAGAGCCAGTTCCATGTTTTATGTTGTTTTTAGTTTCAGAAAAGTTGTTCTGGAAATATTCTCGGAATTGGAAAATTCAAAAGCCGGAAGTCTTAGAAGTCCCGGAGGGTTCAGGAAGTTCCGAAGAGACCCGGAGGGGGGCCACACCATAGGGTGGCGCGGGTCCCCCGGCCGCGCCACCAGGTGGTGTGGGCCCCCTGGCCACCCCGGCATCGCCCTTTCGCCCATATATACTCCCTGATGCATCAACCCTAAAGATATCGGCCTTTTCCACCAAAAACATCTGTAGCTCCGTCGCCGCCGCTGACAAGTTTTGGAGGAAAGAAATCTTTGTTCCGGCACCCTGTCGGGACGGTGAAGTGCCCCTGGAGCCATCTCCATCGACTCCACCGCCATCTTTATCGCCGTTGCTGTCTCCTATGATGAGGAGAGAGTAGTTCTCCCCCGGGGCTGAGGGCTCTACCGGTAGCTATGTGCTTCATCTCTCTCCCATGGTGCGATCTTTATTTGATCATGAGATTTGTAATCTAGTTGAATATGTAGATGTACCCTTCATCTGTTATGCTACTCGAGTGGTTTTATTATCAGATCTCCGTAAACACTTTTATCATGGTGTGAAGGTGACAGTGTGTGTACTGTGTGGTTTACCATGATATTTGTATCTTGTGTTGGATAACCCTATGAAATTGTGGTGTTTGTCTAGTACCTTCTAGGGCGCTCATAGTGACAGCGTGGGGTTAACTAGATACGGGAACGTGACTTTAAGGTGTGCTTTGTACCCCTACGCAATGAATTGGTGTTTGTTATTCGACCGGAGAGTGGTTCGGAGTAGCATAGTGAAGAGATATATTTATGCATTCAATTGTGTTATTATTGTTGAGAGTGTTCACTAGTGAAAGTATGATCCCTAGGCCTTGTTTCTAAGAATTGATACACTGTTTACAATTAGTTCTGCTACATGTTTGCTTGATGCCATTTTAATTTCAGATTGCTATTATCACTTATAACCATTCACATTATTTGTATTTCACTCTCTCTTCGTCAAACTAGTGCACCTATACAACTGACAATTGTATTAGGTGTGTTGGGGACACAAGAGACTTCTTGTATCATAATTGCAGGGTTGCGTGAGAGGGATACCTTTGACCTCTTCTTCCTGAGTTCGATAAACCTTGGGTATTCCACTTAAGGGAAACTTGCAGCCGTTCTACAAATCTCTGTACTTGGAGGCCCAACACTGTCTACAAGAATAGAAGCGTGTGTAGACATCAAGTATCGAACCATAATGGAGGAAATGGTCTCGAGTTTCTCGTTTTTGGTTGTGTTACCTAGTTGTACTTGCAATTTATATGATATTGTTGTTAAAATGAATAATAGTGGCAACATTTTTTAAATTCCAAAATTACATCTTGGAAAGCCACACTGATATACATAGCACTAGTATTTCTATTACTGATGGCGTGCAATGCACGCCACCAGTAGCGGTGGTACTAGTGGCATGTGGAAGGGACACCACCAGTATCTATTATCAGTGGTGTGGAACCAATGGCCTGCTGGGCATACCGCTAATAGGCTATTTTCGACCAATGCGGGTAGTGACCCCATGTGAATGATGATAAGAAAAATAGGATAGAAACAAAATGGGTGATTTCCCTAAGGAGAGCAAGTAGTAACCGACGTGGTGTGTGATGATAAGAAAACTAGGATGAAATCAAACCAAGTATTAGTATTAGTATATTACCTTTTCCTAAAAACGAGTAATAATATACGACATGAGTGAGGTGTGATGATAATAAAAATAGGATGTGACATACCGAGGAATGGTCATTATAGATTAGTCAGTTTTTTCTTATCTTATTATCTTATCTTATTATTCCTTTTTAGAACACTCATCATCCTATTACTCTTATCGACACACGTCACAAAAGTGGTAGGTTACTTCTTGCTTGTAGGGAGAAGTAATTACTTTTCTATCATCACACGTCATGTAGGTCACGCCCGTTTACGAAAACATTTTTCTTATCATCACAAAAGTGGTTGGTTTGTTCGCGTCCTATTTTTCTCATCGTTACACGTCATGCATGTTATTACTCATTTTGTTTCCATTCTAGTTTCTCCTATCATGACACATCATGTTGTTGCAACCACGTCCACACCACTACGATGGAAACAAATATGCGTGGTGGATGGTACACGAATGTCCACCGCACATGAGTTACTACTCGCGTTTTTCCAGGAATGCCATTACTCATGTCCTTTAAAAGTTTAGAAGGTAGTGTATACTAATTGTTGGCTTGTACCACTTTCTCATCGCTACACGTCACCCTCAAGCTTTTTCGGAAGGAAATTACTCATCTCTGTAAAGTTTTACAGAAGGTGGCGATTAATTGTTGGCTCGTAGTACTGTCCTCTTATCGGTACAGGTCATGTAGGCAACTGCTCGCGGTTTTTAGGAAGGCAATTACTCCTACCATTTAAGAGTTTAGAAGGTAGTGAATAACTATTGTCGTGTAATAGTATCTTTTTACCGGTACATGTCACACATAGGTTAATTGCTCTTGTTTTTCTTAGGAAGGACATTACTAATTTCTTTTGCAACTTTAGAAGGTAGCAAATAATTGGTGTCTTATAGTGTTGAATTCTTATCTATACACGTCAGATTAGTTAAATACTCACGTTTTTATAAAAATACATTACGCTTATCTTTTTAAAAGTTTTGAAGGTAGCAAATAATTGTTGGCTCGTAGTAAAGTATTCTTATCGTACACGTCAAGTAGATAAGTACTCGCATCTTTCCAGGAAGGACATTACTCCTTTTATGACTTTAGAAGTTAGTGAAATAATTGTTGGGCTCTGAATAAGTACTTCCTTTTGATCGATACACGTCAAAAGTTTCAAAGCGCATCGCTTTTTCTTAGTTTTGAAGGTAGCAAGTAATTGTTAGCTCGTAGTAACGTATTCTTATGGGTACACGTCAAGTAGGTAAGTACTAGCAATTTTTTTAGGAAGGACATTAGTTGCTCCTTTTAAAACTTTAGAAGTTAGTGAATAATTGTTGGGTTGTGAATAAGTACTTCTTTTGATCGGTACACGTCAAAAGTTTCAAAGCGCATCGCTTTTTCTTAGTTTTGAAGGTAGCGAGTAATTGTTGGCTCGTACTAACGTATTCTTATCGGTACACGTCAAGTAGGTAAGTACTAGCAATTTTTTTGGAAGGACATTAGTTATTTCTTTTAAAACTTTTGAAGTTAGTGAATAATTGTTGGGTTGTGATTAAGTACTTCCTTTTTATCGGTGCTCGTCAGAAGTTTCAAAGCGCATCGCTTTTTCTTAGTTTTGAAGGTAGCGAGTAATTGTTGGCTCGTAGTAACGTATTCTTATCAGTACACGTCAAGTAGGTAAGAAACTAGCAATTTTTTTAGGAAGGACATTAGTTACTCCTTTTAAAACTTTAGAAGTTAGGGAATAATTGTTGGGTTGTGAATAAGTACTTTCTTTTGATCGGTACACGTCAAAAGTTTCAAAGCGCATCGCTTTTTCTTAGTTTTGAAAGGTAGCGAGTAATTGTTGGCTCGTAGTAACGTATTCTTATCGGTACACGTCAAGTAGGTAAGTACTCGCAATTTTTTTTAGGAAGGACATTAATTACTCCTTTTAAAACTTTAGAAATTAGTGAATAATTGTTGGGTTGTGAATAAGTACTTCCTTTTGATCGGTACACGTCAAAGGTTTCAAAGTGCATCGCTTTTTCTTAGTTTTGAAGGTAGCGAGTAATTGTTGGCTCGTAGTAACGTATTCTTATCGGTACACGTCAAGTAGGCAAGTACTAGCATTTTTTTAGGAAGGACATTAGTTACTCCTTTTAAAACTTTAGAAGTTAGTGAATAATTGTTGGGTTGTGATTAAGTACTTCCTTTTGATCAGTACTCGTCAATCGTAGTAACGTATTCTTATCAGTACACGTCAAGTAGGTAAGAAACTAGCAATTTTTTTAGGAAGGACATTAGTTACTTCTTTTAAAACTTTCGAAGTTAGTGAATAATTGTTGGGTTGTGAATAAGTACTTTCTTTTGATCGGTACACGTCAAAAGTTTCAAAGCGCATCGCTTTTTCTTAGTTTTGAAAGGTAGCGAGTAATTGTTGGCTCGTAGTAACGTATTCTTATCGGTACACATCAAGTAGGTAAGTACTCGCAATTTTTTTAGGAAGACATTAATTCCTCCTTTTAAAACTTTAGAAATTAGTGAATAATTGTTGGGTTGTGAATAAGTACTTCTTTTGATCGGTACACGTCAAAGGTTTCAAAGTGCATCGCTTTTTCTTAGTTTTGAAGGTAGCGAGTAATTGTTGGCTCGTAGTAACGTATTCTTATCGGTACACGTCAAGTAGGTAAGTACTCGCAGTTTTTTTAGAAAGGACATTAATTACTCCTTTTAAAATTTTAGAAGTTAGTGAATAATTGTTATGTTGTGAATAAGTAGTTTCTTTTGATCGGTACACGTCAAAAGTTTCAAAGCGCATCGCCTTTTCTTAGTTTAGAAGCGAGTGAATAATTGTTGGCTCGTTCTCTGCAGCACTAAACGGGGAGAGGCGCATGGAAACTGTGATTTGGTTCAAAAAGAGAAAACAAAATAAAAATGCGTGGTCGGCAGGATTCGAACCTGCGCGGGCAAAGCCCACATGATTTCTAGTCATGCCCGATAACCACTCCGGCACGACCACTTTGGTGTTGGTTTTGCTGCCAGTACAATTAAGTTAATTACGTTTCCCTTTACAAACCTCCACAAATGGCTTTCTAGACTCCGTGAGATATACTGTACACCTTTTTTTATCTATACATAAAATACACACAAAATGCGGAAGTTCTTTATATTATTATAAGTACAAACTTAATGAATTTCACCTCAATGAACTACAATTTCTTGATGACATAAAAAATTGTATCTTCTACCTGAAAAATAATATTGAGGTTTTAAATTAATTTTTTTTTAACTCAAATAGATATAGTGTTTGAATCTCTTAGCAGTAGCTTCCAAATCAAGAACCATAGCTTCCATCTCACAAACATCGTTTTTGTTTGGTTATGCCAAACCTTTCAACTAAAAAACACAAATTTAACCCTAAAAATAAAAATAAAAACATATGACGGTGCCCAACTATATCACACTTATGTTTTGATTTAAAAAAATGTGATAGAACAAACACATGGAAATATATCGAGGAGACTTATCCGCTACTCATTCCCGCAATGGGCATCAAAAAATTGTAGCAACAGACGTGGGAATGCATGGCGCTCACCTCGTGCGAGGAACCCGTTGGGTTCTCGGCTTACATGCGAGCACTTCCTGGTGCGGGCGGGTCTAGTGATTTTGGGGGCATGCGTGTTGGTGGACGGAAAAGGTGTGTGTAGTGGTATGTGGTTTCTGGGGGAGGGCACGGCGGAATGCACCAACGCTAAAGTGAGGAAACAATAGTGTTAAATGATCATCATGTGCCCCTCCATGTACACGATGGGCGATGATGCATGGGTCATTCGCTTGTTTGGTTTTCTTACTGCTAATTTTTTATCTACTCTACAAATTGATTGGGTATCTGGCCTGAGCCGACATGCTCTGTGATAGGGGATAGCTAGCAATGAATCTTTGTGTAACCAAGATGTCCAGTTGGTCATAGTTACAATGGTTAAAAAAACATCATGCACACTTGGGGTGTTTGTTTTATGTCTATATTTGTTTTGTCTGACTGAGAATTTAAAATATTTTGCTTGACTTGTTAAACGTTGGCAAAAAAGTAGTCGAAAGAAAATATTACAAATATTTTGTTTGCTTACAGATTGGTAAATGATGGGAAAAATAGTAGGCGAAAACAATATTAAAAATGTGCTTGTTTGTTTGGTAAATGATGGCAAAAACGTTAGTATGCGAAAAGAAAGATAAAAAATGTGGGTGGTCTTGCCATCTTCTTATTCTTAAATAAACCGAGAGATAGCGGCGATGGATGACCGTATATTTGGGAGGAGTGAGTCTCTGACACCCCTTACGTTGACGAGTGCAAGTATATACAAGAAGGAAGGAAATAGAAAGGTGTTCAGACGTGGTTGTTTTCGAGTAAAATTCTGAGACGTAATCTGGGTGGGGAAAATTTTTCCCACTCTTAGATTAACCGACATGTGAGCCCCATGTAATGTGGTCACCCGAAACTAATGTACACGACACGTAAATCGCTCTCCTACCTCCCTATTCACTAGCCATGGGACCACATCCACCCCCTCCACATCACTACGACCGCGGTGAGGCTACAAATAGACGAAGGAGGAAAGAAATGACACATACCATCTCAATTCGATATCGTTCCTCCCTCATCTTTCCCCACCCAGACCCTAGAGACTAGACCCCCTCATTCTTTTGGCGTCACCTGCTCGAGATTCCGAACCACCCCCTTTGATGAACGGTGTCGGCGTGCAGTTTTGCGCCCCCGAAGTTCAAGCTCCCCCATCTCCGAGTTAGATCTGGTCGATGAAGGATGAAATTATCCGCATAGATCTCAGGTGAGGTTCGAAAGGAACAATTCTGCATTCCTGCCGATATCGATGGGAACTTTCATCATTTAAATTCGATGTTGTTTCTCTTGTTGTCTATGATGATGAAAACATTCCTTGTATTTTTCTACCATGAGTAGTTTTTTCCTTTCGTTTTTGTTTCGATGCAAGTTCTATTTTTAGCATGTAATTTTTTGCGCCTAATTTTACTCGTGATTACCTATGTAATTTTCCCACCACCATCGTTCAAGATGCCAAATCACCTAGCATCGATGAGGAAGACGTGTTTTTGTCGCGCCCCCGTAGTTCAAAGCTAGATCCAGCCGAGGAAGGACAAATAACTCCGTGGGAGCAGCGTCAGATCTGATCGAGGAAGGATGCATAAATCGATATAAGTCAAGCCAGATCCAATCAAGAAAGGATGGAAAAAATGTTAAAAGCTAAGCTAGATCTGATCGAGGAAGGATGAGTGAATCCTTCAAAGGCTGCGGATTTGATCGAGGAAGGTTTACCAACTCCTTAGAAGCAAAGCTAGATCTATCTCTGAATGGATGGCGTAGAAGTCAAGCAAGATCCGATCGAGGCATGATGAGTGACTCCACATAAGTCGAGCCAGATCCGACAGATGAATGTTGACCAACTCCGTAGAAGTGGATCCAGATCCAATCGAGGGAGGATGAACAAGCCTAGCCAGATTCGATCGACGAAGGATGAACACCGCTCCGAATCGAGGTTTCTCCTCTGGTTCTCAAAGGTGACGTCTACATACCTTATTTTACTTTTAGCATAGCCCTATATTTTATTTTCTCCTACTATTTTATCACCAACATTTACTAGCTAATAGGTAAACAAAAACAATGATGCAGAAGGAGGCTGAGAGGGTCGGGGGCTAGGGTGAAGGGAATGCGCAACAAGAGGGAAGGGATGATTCGAGGTTGCTCCTCTAGTTCTCAAAGGTGACGTCTACACACCTCACTTTCCTTTTTTTCACAGCCATATCTTTTCTTTCGCCTACTATTTTCTCACCAACATTGACCAGATAATAAGCAAGCAAAAACAACGACGAGGGAGGAGGTGGAGAGGGTTTGGGGCTAGGGTTTTGGGGAATGGGCTGAGGGACGAGGGAGGGGAATGATTCGAATGTTTGAAATTTTGATTTGGGAGGACGGTGGTTGTGGTCGGCTTTTCCCTTGCTATTTCTAGGCTCATCGGCGGAGTGGTGGGGAGTGGGAGGGTGGTAGGCCCACGTGGCGGGGAGGAGGTGGTGGTGGGGCACTGCTGGCAGTAGAAACGGAAGTGGGGCGCTCAGTGCGGCCAACTAGCGCGAGGAACTCGCTTCGGTTCTAATGCGCGGACGCGTGCACGTGACCCCCTCACGATGCGGGCGGGGCTGAGGGTTGGTGGGGGGAGGGTGTGTGCAGGCAAGAGTGAATGCAAGATTGATTGCCGAAGACGATAGGCGAGGGGAGGGTTTGGAGAAGTGCGGGGAGGAGCGCGGCAAAGCGAAAGCGAGCACGCGACGACGCGAAATGATCGTCCTGTCGACGACTCCGCATGATGGGTGATGGGTTATCACCACCATCCAGTTGCTCGTGAAACTCTTTTCCACCGTGCTTGACCTGACTGGACGTGCTTTCTGGCAGGGGATGGCTAGACATGAATTTTGTTTTATCCCCAACCATACAACTTTCCATACCCAAAACCAAATAGAGCACTCGAGTATATCCATAGGGGTGGCACAAATATTCATACTAGCCAATCTCCTGCCACAAAGCATGTTCGATCAGTTGGACATCCAATCAGGTAGTCAGGCATATTAGAAAAATGTTTCACAACAATAAGCAGGAGGAAGACTAGAATAGTGGAAAACCCATCGCTCATCATACAGAATATGGGGCAGGAAGGTAACTTCGCACCGCCGCATTTCAATTTCGCGTTGGCGCCTTCCACCCAAACACCCCTCCCCCCAGGCGCCCACAGTCTCCATCCACCATTCCCTCACTCACCCTCGCTGCCACGCAGCCTCCACCAACCTCCGGCCCCGCGCGCAGCGAGAGGGAGTAGAGTGCACGCTTCCGCGCGTCGGAACCGAAACTGGTTCTTCGCGCGAGGTGGCCGCACCGCGTGCCCGACTTTCGTGTCCACTAGCAGCACTGCCCCACCACCACCCACTCACCGCTAGGCGGGACCCACCACCGTCCCCTTCCTCACCACCGCGTCGAGGAGCCTAGAAATAGGCAGGACGAAGGCCGACCACCACCGCCCTCCACCGAAATGAAAATTTCAAACGTTCAAATCACCCCTCCCTTCCTCCGTCCCCAAACCCTAGGCCCCAGCCCGATACCGTCCATACCTTACCGCCGATGCAGAACTCCGTAGAAGTCGGTATGGAGATCCGGGCGAGGAAGGATATCTCCGCATATATCGCATGGTTAGTGTGCGTGGAAAAGATCGCTCCGGTTGCATTCCTTGTATTTTTCCGCCATGAGTAGTTTTTCCTTTCGTTTTCGTTTCGATGAAATTTCTATTTTTAGTATGTATTTTTTGTGACTAATCTTACTCGTGATTAACTATGTCCTTTTGCCATCGATGTCGTTCAAGATGCCAAATCACCCGTATGGAATCGATGAGGACAACGTGTTTTTGTCGCGTCGCCATAGGTCAAGCTCTCCATCACCGAGACAAATCTAGTCGAGGGAGGATGAACAAATTCGTGGAAGCGGCGTCATAGGTCAAGGAATGACAAATAACTCCATGGCAGCAGTGTTAGATCTGATCGAGGAAGGATGCCTAAATCTATAGAAGTCAAGCCAGATCTAATCGAGAAAGGATGAACAACTTGTAAAAGCTAAGCCAGATCTGACTGAGGAAAAGGATGAGTGACTCCATCGAAGTCGAGCCAGATCTGATTTGATCGAGAAAGGTTGACCAACTCTGTTCGAAGCAAAGCTCGATCTGTCCGAGAAAGGATGGCGCAGAAGTCAAGCAAGATCAGATCGAGGGAGGATGAGTGACCCCGCATAAGGCGAGCCAGATCCGACCGATGAACGTTGACCCATCGGTAGAAGTGGAGACAAATCCAATCAAGGGAGGATGAACACGCCTATCCAGATTCGATCGATGAAGGACGAACAACGCTGCATATCGAGGTTGCTCCTCAGGTTCTCAAAGGTGACGTCTACATACCTTATTTTCCCTCCTGTCACAACCTTGTATTTTCTTTTCTCCTACTATTTTATCACCAACATTTACTAGTTCATAAGTAAACAAAAAAGCGACGATGAAGGAGGCCGAGAGGGTCGGAGGCTATGGTTTTGGGGAATGGGCAAGACAGAGGGAGGGGATGATTCGAGTGTTTGAAATTTTGATTTGGTTGGACGGTGGTGGTGGTCGGTCTTTGCCCTTGCTATTTCTAGGCTCATCGGCAGGGTGGTGGGGAGTGGGAGGGTGGTAGGCCCGCGTGGCGGGTAGGAGGTGGTGGTGGGGAACTGCTGGCAGTAGAAACGAAAGTGGGGCACTCGGTGCGGCCACCTCGTGCGAGGAACTCGCTTCAGTTCCGATGCGCGAGCGCGTGCACGCGACCCCCTCACGATGCGCGTGGGGACGAGGGTTGGTGGGGCTTGTGTGCAGGGAGAGTGAGTGCAAGAGCGGTCGGTGGAGACGGTGGGCGGGGGGAGGGTTTGGAGAAGTGCGGGGAGGAGAGGCCCAATGCGAAAGCGAGCACACGACGATGCGAAATGACCGTCCTGTCACTAACTCTGCATGATGGGTGATGGGTTATCTACCCCTCCTCGTGTTACTTGTGAAACTCTTTTCTACCGTGCTTGACCTGACTCGACGTGCTTTGTGGCGGGGGATGGCTAGAAATGAATTTTGTTTTATCCCCAACCACAATTTTCCATACCCAAAACCAAATAGAATAGCCGAGGATATCCATAGGGGTGGCACAAATATTCATACTAGCCAATACCCTGCCACAAAGCATGTCCGGTCAGTTGGACATCCAATCAGGTAGGTCAAGCATAGTAGAAAAATGTTTCACATTGGCAAGTAGGAGGAAGACTAGAATAGTGGATCACTCATCACCCATCGTGCAAAGTCAGGGACAGGACTGTAACTTCGCACCGCCGCGTTTCAGTTTCGTGTTGGCGCCCGCCACTCAAAACTACTCTCCCGCCCAGCCGCCCAAAGTCTCCACCCACCATTCCCTCACTCACCTCCGCCGCCACGCAGCCCCCACCAACCTCCGGCCCCGCGCGCAGCGAGAGAGAGTAGAGTGCACGCTTCCGCGCGTCGGAACCAAAACTGGTTCTTCGTGCGAGGTGGCCGCACCGCGTGCCCCACTTTCGTGTCCACTGGCAGCACTGCCCCACCACCACCCACTCACCGCCAGGCGGGACCCACCATCGTCCCCTTCCTCTCCACCGCGCCAGGAGCCTAGAAATAGGCAGGACGAAGGCCGACCACCACCGTCCTCCACCCAAATGAAATTTTCAAACGTTCAAATCATCCCTCCCTCCCCCCCGTCCCCAAACCCTAGTCCCCAGCCTGATACCGTCCATCCCTTACCGCCGAGGCAGAACTCCGAAGAAGCCGGTATGCAGATCCAGGTGAGGAAACATAACTCCGCGAAAATCTCATTGTTTGTGTGCGTGGAGAAGACTGCTACACCCGTACCGACAAACCAGTATGCACAGACTTCGGCCGTTACTACTTTGTTTCTACAAAATCTTGATGGCAACATTTACCAATTAACAAGCAATAAAAACAATTCTAAGGTTTGTGACAATTAATCTGAGACGGAGGGAGTACCAAATCGTCTAGCTGTCAACCGGAGAAGGATATCCTGATGGTTTTTACCATAGTAGGGCATAGGGTAAGCTTGACCAACTCTATGCGGCCTGCATGAGTGGGGCCCAACGGAGCATGTCTGGCCAGGTCAGGGCAGACTTCCAATCAGCCGGTGGACGAGAGTAGAAAAAACTTTGACCCATCGTGGCGAGGGACAACAAGGTCTTTTCGCACCGCCGCGTCGTCAGTTTCGCGTTGGCGCGCTCCTCCCCAAACCCCGTCCCATCCCGCTCACACTCACTCACGTCACCAACACGCGGCCCCCACAATCCACGTGGGCCCCACCACCCCACCCCTGTCACGCCACCACCACCACGCCGACGAGGCTAGAAATAGCAGGGAGGCGACCACCACCGTCCCCTCCGAACCAAATTTTCAAAACTTCAAAACCCATCCCCTCCCTCCGCCCGTTCCCCCCAAACCCTAGACGTCCCCCCCTCCCCCCACGCCGCCGCCGACATGCCGGACCTGCCGTGCGACGGGGACGGGGTCTGCATGGCGTGCCGCGCCGCCGCCATCGCCGAGGTCGACCTGCTCACCTGCACCACCTGCGCCACGCCCTGGCACTCGCCCTGCCTCTCCAGCCCGCCCGCGCTCGCCGCCGCCGCCGCCTGGGTCTGCCCCGACTGCTCCGGCGACGCCTCCCCCTCCGCCGCGCCCGCCCCCGCCCCCACCGCCGCCGCCGGCGCCGGCGCCGCGGGGGACATGCTCGCCGCCATCCGCAGGATCGAGGCCGACGCCACGCTCTCCGACCACGACAAGGCCCGCGCGCGCCAGGAGCTCCTCGGCGGCGCCGCGCAGAAGAAGGCCGCCGCCGAGGCGGACGACGACGACGACGAGGCGCACCACCCAGCTTTCAAGCACTTCACCTGCTCCTTCTGCATGAAGGTCCCCGACAAGCCAGTCTCCGTAAGCACATCCATTTCCCCTCCCCCCTTCAGTTCAGTCACTCTGTCAGCTCTACTATCAGATCGTTCATATGCTGCGACTAATATTCCGCAATTATTTATTTTGAACGGCTGCATAAATCTGATCATCAGATCCGGATCCATCAGGATCCGTTGCTGTGCGCTTGTCATAATGGTTGCTTAAATCTCATCATTAGGTGCATTAGTACTACTGTTTTCATTTCTTTTTTAATCTACGCTACTAAGATTTATTTATTTCACAAGATTGGTCTGTGGTTCAAAGGTACTAGCAGTGAATTGTCCCCTCCCCTCCTATCCTGTGTGGTCTTTTTTATTTATTATTCTTGTTCGTTTGTAATCGCCGCATCATTTGTTTTGGTGTGCTTGTCTGTAGTGGTAAGATAGTAGCGGTAACAAAGAATTGCAACCTGTCTGTTCTAGACAGGTGATGGCCACCCACAGATTTTAAAATCAATTCAGTTTTTTTTTTACGACTGATCCAGCTTTATGTTACAAGGAGGGGTGGGTGCGCATGATCCAGCCTTCATAGGATCTGTTTTAGGCAGATGTGTCCTTCGGATTCAGGGACTCGTGCTTCAAATTGTGCGCTGCTCCTCAGTTCTTATGAGTGGTGCTTTGCATTGCCTCGGATGCCCTTTTATTTAGACAGTGTTATATCGTTCCATTGATGCCTCAAGAGTTTTAGTGCATTGCCTCCGATGCCCTTTTATTTAGACACTGTTATATTGTTCCATTGATGCCTGAAGAGTTTTGGTGCATTGCCTCTGATCCCCTTTTATTATATTGTTCCATTGATGCCTGAAGAGTTTTGGTGCATTGCCTCTGATCCCCTTTTATTTAGACAGAGTTATATTGTTCCATTGATGCCTGAAGAGTTTTGGTGCATTGCCTCTGATCCCCTTTTATTTAGACAGAGTTATATTAGACATCGTTATATTGTTCCATTGATGCCTGAAGACATGTTATCTGTTGTTTTAGTGCATTGCCTCTGATGAATTTTTATTTAGACAGAGTTATATTGTTCCATTGATGCCTGAAGAGTAATAGTGCCTTGCCTCTGATGCCTTTTTATTTAGACATCGTTATATTGTTCCATTGATGCCTGAAGACATGTTATCTGTTGTTTTAGTGCATTGCCTCTGATGAATTTTTATTTAGACAGCGTTGTATTGTCCAATTGATTTCAACACATGTAATCTGTTGTTGCAGTGCATTGCCTCTGTTGGCTCTGGAGTCTGATACTAAATCAAGTTTTTTTTCCTTGATATTAGCTACCATCTGCTATTTATAGGATTAATTCTTTGCTTATCTGTCAACATACTTAAATATCTGATTTTGACATCGCTTTTAAAATTGGTCAAAACGACATCATACTTATGAATGAAGCTAGTATTACTTTTCCAACCTAAACTGAATGATATTTGGTATTATTTACACTGTTGATGGTCAGAGTATTATCTACAACCTAAAATGGATGATATTTGGTATTGACAAATATTTAGTTTCTTTCCTGACTGAGACCATTGGAAAAAAAATACTGTTATGTTTTCTGTTGGTGTAAATAAATTATGATTTCCCCTTCTGTTGGTATAAAAGGTTGGTTGGCATAGCAGTTCCTTCATTAAGTTCTCGAGATATGCTGAGCCTTTTGTCGTTTACTATATTTGAAAAAAGGCTAGTATATTCATCAAAACAAGTAGCTCATTCATGGCAATATTTATCATGTATTCACACAAATATTTTTATTCGAACATGACTGCCTTTATGTATAATCTATCAATCCCAACTTTTATTTCTGCTTGCCTGATGCCATGTTATGTTTGAGCATCTTCAAGCATACTTTACTCAGGACGACATGCTACCTGTTACTATTCCGTATCTCATCTATTCAACATTTTTTAGTACTGTTTCTAATCATAATTCTACATTTTTTTTTCTCGTCCAGACTACATGTGGCCATAATTTCTGCTTGAAATGCTTTGAGAAGTGGACTCGTGGTGGGAATAGGACATGCGGAAAATGTCGGGGACCGATCCCACCCAAGATGCTAGAAAAGCCAATGATCAACACAACATTAGTTTCAATGATCCGTATGGCTAGGATGCAGAGAATCCCAAGTTATCTGCCTCCGCAAATGCGTATCATTTCATCAGAAATGATGATAGACCGGAAAAGGCTTTTACTACTGACAGGGCAAAGAGGGCTGGCAAAGCGAATGCTTCAAGTGGTCAGATATTTGTGACCATCCCACCTGATCACTTTGGCCCCATTCTTCCAGAAAACGACCCCAGAAGGAATCGTGGTGTTTTAGTTGGGGAATCCTGGGAGGACCGCCTTGAGTGCAGGCAATGGGGTGCTCATTTTCCTCATGTTGCTGGTATTGCTGGCCAGTCCACGCATGGTGCTCAGTCAGTAGCACTCTCAGGAGGTTACATAGATGATGAGGACCACGGGGAGTGGTTTCTGTATACTGGAAGGTTTGCTATCTTGACCCTTGTACTCTCTTGTCTGATCCTGGATACTTGTACTTATTATTTCTTTAAAATCATTTGTACTGACAGTGGTGGAAGGGATCTAAGCGGGAACAAACGAACAAACAAGGAGCAGTCTTCAGATCAGAAATTTGAAAGTTCTAATGCTGCTTTGCGCCTTAGCTGCTTGAAGGGTTACCCAGTAAGGGTCGTAAGGTATGTTCTTTTGCCATGCTTGTTCCCTCAAATATTAGCATTTGATAAGTGGATATAATGTGGTACAAATGCTGTTAGCTCTACACTGTTAATGGCGCTCCTTGTTAATATTTGATTTATGTTTCATTGTTTGGTTGCAAATATGGATCTCATCAACTATTCTGCTGATATTTTATCCTTCGTATCCTCTTGTTTGTGAACTTATGCGTGACTGTATTATTTCCAAAAGGTCTCACAAAGAGAAGCGTTCTTCGTATCCTCCTAAAAGTGGTGTGCGGTATGATGGAATTTATAGAATTGAGAAATGTTGGAGGAAGATTGGTGTTCAGGTAAATTTTATATCTTTGTACACAGGCTGCACATGTTGCTCTCTACTTTGTGGCACATATTGTACTTATGTGTGGAAGATTAAACATTTATTCTTCTGATTTCTGCTTTAGGGTACATACAAGGTCTGCAGGTACCTCTTTGTGCGCTGTGACAATGAGCCAGCCGTTTGGACCAGGTTTGACAGTTTGATTTCCTCTTTTTGGGTAGTATTTGGGATATGCTTTTGTGTTGAAAACGAAAGGCATTGCTTACACTGATATATTGTGCTCTTTGTTTTAAAGTGATCTTTATGGTGACCGGCCGAGACCACTGCCCAAGATCAAGGAGCTGCAAGGTGCAACTGACATAACTGAAAGGACTGGACCTGCTGCATGGGACTATGATGTATGTGCACGCGTTTTTCCTCTCCCTTTAGCACCATACTATTGCCACGACTGATCTATATTTGATTGCAACCTCTCATTATCACCATTCCATTGTCATGGCTGGTCCACATTTGATTTTCACAGGAGAAAGAAGGCTGGAAGTGGATGAAGCCTCCACCAATCAGCAAGAAGCCTGTCCAAACAGGGAACCCTGTAACTGACAAGGAAATCAAGAGCTACCAAAGGCGTGCTCGTATTTCTGTGTCTGAAAAGCTGCTGAAAGGTAGTTTCCACCTTGGTGTGCAGCATTTCGTTGGCTTTAAAACAGAGCTGCAATCTACAGTCTCCAAGCCCATTATCTTTTAACACCTGCTTCTGTTTATGCAGAGTTTGGGTGCTCCATCTGCAAGAACGTGCTAAAGGAACCGATTACCACTCCCTGCGCCCACAACTTCTGCAAGACCTGCCTGCTTGGATCGTTTGAGGACAAGGCCTCTGTGAGGGAGAGAAGCAAGGGTGGTCGCACTCTGCGGGCGCAGAAGATTGTGAAGAAGTGCCCCTCCTGCCCCACTGACATCTGCGAGTATCTGGAGAACCCACAGGTACAGTTAAACAGACAGACAGGTCTGTTGAAGCGTCACGTGGCTTCTTTGAAAGTAGTGTGTTTGTTGCTGATGCCTTTTGGTATACTGTGTTGCAGATCAACAGGGAGATGATGGGCCTGATCGAGTCCCTGCAGATGAAGGCTGCCGAGGATGCCGCCAAAGAGGCGGAGGAGTTGGCTGAGGAGAACAAGGCTGCCGAGGAGAACAAGGCCGCCGAGGAGAAGGAAGACGATGGTGCCAACAGCAGCCAGAATGAGGAGGAGGAGGATGATGGCGCTGCTGAGGACAAGAAGACCAATGGAGAGGAAGAGGTTGCTGACCTTAAGAAGGCGGTCAAGATTGTGGTGGATAACAAGAAGGAAGCCATCAAGAAGCGGCTCAGAAGCGCAGAGGGGAAGATGTTGAGGAAGGCAAGAAGACCAAGATCACCGCCGCTGCTGCTGCGGCTGCAGCTGAAGAAGAGATGAAGGGTACTGAGGATGCTGAGAGCAAGGATGAGGAAGAAGGTGCCAAGCAGGTTCAGAAGAAGCGCAAGGGGCGTGGCGCTGCTGAGGCAGCTGCAGCTGGCGGTGGCGGCAAAAGGAAGAAGGCTGTTTCTTTTGCAGCTGATGAAGAGAAGACCACTGCCAGTGCCAGCCCCCGCAGGTCGGCGAGGGGCGGTGGCGGGAGCCCTGCTTCCAGGACCAGGGGCAGCGCCAAGGCTGGCGGCAACTGAAGGCTGCCGGAAGCGGGGGAGGGAGGAGTCCTGAGGCTGCTGCCACCATTGCAGATGAAGAGGCAGAAGCCACTCTCCTCGGCTGGACTCTGATTTTTGGCTGGTCATCGCGTAAGATATATACCTATATATATATTTAGGCTGCTTGCTGCGTGTCTCTTGGTATGGGAGACGGCAGCTGGAACTTGAACTGGAACTGGGTCGCTAGCAGCCCTTTTGGGTGTGGAAACCTTTGTAGTTATAATTAAGTACCGTGCTGTGGATCCTGGATGTTGGTCATGGTTAAAACTTGTTTTACTGCTGCTGGTTGTAGTAGTAATTCTATGTCGTTTGCCTCTGGTTGATTGTTTCTGTGATGTTGTAGTGTTTCTTGCTGCTGCTGCTGCTTGCATCTCTTCTTGTTTCTTCCGGTGAAATTCCACGAGGGGCCACAAGTTCTTGGGTTCTCAAAGTAGACTTGTTTTGCCTTTTACATCAATGTTTTTTTTTTCTGAAAACATGTTTTCTGGTTCTCAAAATAGCCTTGTCTGCTCTCTTTTTTTCATCAATTGTTTTTTTCTGAAAATAAGTTTTACGGTTCTCAAAATGTCCTTGTTCCCTTCTCTCAAGTTTTAAGGCTCCCAAAGTAGCCTTGTGATTTTTTTGGGCCGATTCACTGAAGACTAGTTGAAGTTTTGTAGGTGAAAAATGTGTGATATTTTGCTAATGTTGCAGTTTTATTGGTCTTGGAAAGTCTTAGCAAGTTTGTTCTTGAGGGTATTCACATAGATAGATGCCATTCCAACACACATAACAAATACTACATCCTTCATTTGCAATTTTTGTTAAATAAAAATCTCATACCTTTTTCTTCAAAAAGATGTGCACCGAACTATTTATTTGTGACTTCTAACAAATCCACATATAACACTTGTTCCATCTATGTTGTTGCCTCTCTGTTGATTGCTTCTGATGCTTTAGTTGTTAAGCACTTGAGCTTTTATGTTGCAGTTTCTTGGCAAGCAATGCAAAGAATTTCAACATATCTTGCCATCTCTTCTGCTCTCATTCCAAGTTTTACGATGTGTTAGCTGCCTAGTGCAGATTCCTGACTGTTGGAACCCCACAAGACATCTACAGCTACCAGCTGAAGTTCTGTTGTTCATCGAGTTTCCAAACTAGTTTTAGTATGGAAAAACCTGTGATTTTTCTCAAATTCAGTGAAGACTGCATGTCGGAAGATTTATGGTTCTAAAAATCTTTTGAAGTTTGTTTTTGGAGATTCTTGGCAATTCTTTTTACCGGGAACAGGAGGTTTACAAATAAGAGCTAAACTTAGAAATAGGTGCACAGTTTACCAAGCTTGTTCTTTGAAAATTCTTGGCATTTTTTTTAGGTACAAGAGGTTTGTTAATAAGAGCTAAACTTAGAACTAGGTGCCGGCATCCATTGTCATCAAACAATAGCCATTACTGAGTACTCAGACAAAAAAATAATACAATAGTCGTTAAGACACCCTAATCATTGCAGAAAATGTTGGCAATCATACACAGCAAAACAGCTAAGATCAAATCTAATCCGACCAAAACGACCAAAGTTTCCAAACATCCAAGTCAATTAGCATTTTTCAGACGACACCCATTCACAAACTCAAACTGTACAAGTTTCGTTCCAGCACGCCCCAAAACACACATCACCTCGGCACCTCTCGCCTCCTTTGCTCTTCTCCGGACCCACTACAAGCTTGACAGGGGCGAAAAAAAGAAACGAGGATCGCGACTTTACGGCGGCGAATCGCCAGCAGACTCGAGACTTATCCAGACTGACACATGTCCCAGACCTTTGCTGGGGCGGAAAATAGATAGCAAAACTGGGGACGGTTTATTGCGGCTTCCTCCTCGGTCGTCCCCGGTTAGTGGGCGAACATCGGGTCCTCGCCCTCGATCGCGTTCACCCTGCGGCTCGAGTTCTCCTGGTTAGGCGAGGTCGACAGGCTCACGTCGCCGCCTCTAGTATCCGAGCTATGGAGCGGCCTGTTTCGGCCGGTCCTAGGCCGGATGTTGTTCCCCACAGGGAAAGGTTCCTGGCAAAAATGCATAAAACTCCATGTCAGAACCATTTCAGATCATCAGATGAATCTGCTAGCATGGAGTATAAAAATGTTTCACTGACTATCATGAATAAACTGAACCACACAACCGTACCTGGTCCCCTGCATTCGGACCGTCTTTGTGGAAAAGTATCGGGCGGCACCATTTGTCCTCATTCATCAGGCTAGAGTTCCTGAAGTGAGAAATCAAGTCACTTCTGCCCTGGATTCTGGCATATGCGAGCGACGCCACCTTCTCACTGTTGAATTTTTCCCATCTCTTGCCGTTAAAGGTCTGTAGAAAAAAGTTTGGTCTCTGGTTAGCTGTCAACATACTGCTTTCAATTGAAAAGATCAAGGCAAAGCAGAATACATTGCAATTTTAAGAATATTGTTAAAATAGTAACGACAGGGTGTATATACCTTGAAAAACGGAATTATGTGCTGTGGATCGGTCATGTTGATGAAAGCATAGCCCACGTTGCATTTGTTCTGAGAATAAAACATAGACATTGCCTGAGTCAGCGCCTAGAAAATCTACCGCAAACTCCAACCTTTACACTAGGACAAAGAACATACCTTAAAGTCGATTGGAAGGTAGACGAAATCATAGGTCCCACGGTGATTCTCATCAATGACAGCCAGAAGCAGTTTACAGTTGTACCTGTTGAGCACACCAAGTGTGAGTTCACAGAAAAACATACCCCTCGGCAACCTGAAAGACAAAACTGGAAAGAGGTGCAAACGTACTTGTTAGGAATGTTTTTTAACATCAGTGTGGTGCGTGAGTCTTCGCCCTTCGCTATGCGGTCAATGTCAAGCTCAAATTGCCTTTTGTTTTCTGGCTGGACATTGTTTCCATCATGTCTGCGGCTCCTCATCCGATCATTCGTAGCATCATAAGAAGCGGAAACCTGGCCCATAGGGTTCCTTCCGTTGATTCCACGGCACATTTGTGGCAGCGAAGGAAATCCAGCGCCAACCGGGGAGAACATGGTCTCCCTGTAACTTCCTCTGGCAGGTGGGAAGACAGCAAGGTCTGATGGATACAGCTGGGGGCTACCAGGAAACCCGACACTTCCAAGAGACCCTGGATGAACAGAGCGCGCGTTTCCGAAACTGCCTCCATTGCTTGGAGCTGAGCCCATGTGGTGTTGATCCATTGGATAAGCACCAGTGTTCAGCGTGTGAGGTGGCACGCCAGGATAACCATGCATGCGCACTGGGTGCTGCAAATTCGACCACAACATCGGGGAGGAGGGGCTTTGAGGAAAAGCATTTGAGTTATTCCAACTGTAGTGATGTCCATGAAGCGGGAAACTTCCAACCCCAGTAGCCCCAAACGCTGCAAAGTGAAATTTTAATGTTGATTAAGTTCAAAAAGAATATAAAAATCTTCAAGGAAGTATAACATGATCTTTTTCTAGTAACAAAACTACCAGTCACAGATAGAAAGCAATAGTTCTACAAATCCATGCTGAACAAGTAAAAATAAAAGTTCATGGGAGACGATGAAAAGCAGTCCAAGCTGAGAAGTTTTACCTTCACTATTTTGATCGAAGGAATGACCATGAAGACTACCAGAATCCACTTTCTGGAGACGACTGTAATCCAGTTCATCTACTCTGAAGCCAGCATTCCTGCCACCAGATGTCATTGACTTGGAAATATTACATATACTATCGTGACATTCCGGCAGTGAGTGTGGGTGGAACATCTGCATTCCACGTCCAAAGTTTCCTTGACCAAGTGACCCGCCAAGTTCATTAATAGCAGCTTGATTATTGTATTGACGCGTAGGTTCTATTCTGATAGGCGATGACAACTTCTGAGGACCAGTTGTATGGATGCCATGTGGTGATCTATCCAACTGCGGACTAACTGGAGAGAAGAAATTATGGAAAGTACCATTCTCTCGACTTTTAGGGCCCAAAATTCCTGCTTGACCTGTCCAAGGTTGCAAAATGTTATTTATTTATTTTGAAAATTAGGAACTGATGAATGGTTTCAGTCATGTATCGTACCAATGCTCCCAGGAGGAGAGTTTCTAAGCTGGTGAGAGGAGCCATCATGCTTCCATTCTCTCGAATACTGTGGCCTCACGCTGCTAGGAACAGATATGAAATGTTAAACCTCAACACTAATTCTATCAGTCCCATATGAATAAAGGCAATAGTATAGAGCACAACTTACCAGAAATTTTCTCCTCCAGGATTGCTAACTTCAACCTTAATTTTTGGGCCTGAAATGTTGCCCTTATTAAGGTCATATAGTGCTGCTTCTGCTGCTCTAATGTCATAGAACTCTATGAGTTTCCTATTGCAGCTTGTGGAAGCCCTGAAAATCTATAACCAGCAGAAAGAGTCAACACAGGCTGGGGCTCCTAATTTTACAAAGCAAAGTTTGGAAGTATCAATACCTCCTTCACATCACCATAAGCAGTGAGTACTTGGAGAAGATCATCATTTGAAACAGAAGAATCAATGTTTGACACCGCTAAAATCCCCCTGTTGATATCCCTATCCGAGACATTTTCCTAGACAAGAAGCAGAATATAACAGCATCAGATCATTTGTACAGATGTCCAGTGCTAAGAAATTCAAGCCATAAAGCAAAGAATACTTTAGGTATGTTTTAGCATGATAGGTAGCAGTACTAAGCATATGCTAAAATAGTCCATAGCTTCAACTCCAACAAAGCATCGAACATGCAAATATTTCTACCATTTTCCAATTCAAGTTGGGAGAGTAGTAACTGGTATAATAATCACAGACAACTAACCGTATGTTGTCGGGGACAACACACAAAGATGCTAAATAAATCGAGGAAACTGAGAATCAGCTCTATATCGATTTCTAGACAGCTAGGTGACGATGATAAATATTTCTACCTCTATACATGTCCAAGTTCTGAATCAGTAGATATACAAATTACAAGTTAGTTACAATAGTCTGGTAATATAGTTGGGTTTCTTGACTTACAGATAAGCATTGCAACATAACCTTTAAGAGCATGTGGAACATGTTAACTTTGAGGCGTAAGGCATGCAATGTTCCCGCTATTTTCGGCACATGTCATGTCATTAAATAGATTCTTGCATATTAGCAGGATAATTTCAGAGATTAAATGAGGAGCACACAAACAGTTGCAATGATTTCGTGGAAAGTTAGTTTGAGCGAACAACATTGCATAGGCAGAATGTAACATGAAAGGCACACATTGACATCAGGGATTATCTGATAACATGTTTACCTTAGGAACGGAAAATTGTACATCAAGCTTCATAAGGCCTAGAGGCTTGCCATGGAGTATTCTCATCGCATTTTGGGCAGCTCTTATGTCATAGTAAGACACTGTCACATACCCATGGTCCTTGCAGGTGGAAAGCTTCTGTACATCTCCATATTGCTGGAGTAAAGATATGTATATGAGTTTAAAGGGTAGTGTATAAATGAACTTTAAGATGGAAGAAGGGAAAAGATTGACAACCTGAAATAGAGCTCTTAGCTCAGAATCAGTAATGTTGGCGCTAACATTTCTGATAAAAAGAGTCCTGGAAGGACATTTATTGATATAGTGCTCCCCAGAAAACTGGCACTTCAAGGATCCTTCCAGATTTTTTGCACCTTTATTAATGGAATCATCACTCTCAAGCTCCATCCCTCCTCCAGTGCCGAAAATATCTTCATCGGCATCATCCTGGTTGATGGACAGGCCAGCAAATTCAAAGCCATCAACAACACCCGATATCAAATCATCGTCGGTTGGTAGAAGATCTCCAATAGTTTGAGCTTCAACTTCTTCCATGGACCCTAGAGGTTCATCCCCCTCACAGATGAAGCCATGTGTACCAGCAGACTGACCCTGAACACCAGTTGCCATTATTCTCGCTGCAAAACCAAAGGCAAAAGATCATCAGGGTTAAAAAAAATAATCAATACACCATCTTGGATGCATAATACCTTCACAATATAGTAACAGAATCAAGTTTCAAGCAAAAAAAAAGTATAGTTGAGAGCAAACAAACTCACAGTTGCCACTAGCTGTCTCTCTAGATCCAGGAGCTGCGATCATATCACCCCAAGATATCGACGGTAACGTCGAGCCATTTCCTTGCCCCATCAGTTTATCAACACGAAGGATATCAAGGCCCTGAAAGCCTTGACCTCCAGGACGTTCCAGACCGCCTTCAGGATTTGCTCCCATAGAATGGATCTTTTCAAGTGGAGAAGCAAAAACCGACTTGCTCCCTGGCACCAATGGAAACACTCAGTTCTTGAAGGGCCATCAAATCTATCAGCATGCTACGAAGCTAGAAAGCATGTGTTGAATGACTAGTTGATCATGGCATTTATTTGCTAACTGTCTTGTTAATCTCCCAACCAATTCCTACCAAACCATCTTCAGCAAAAAAATTCCATAAGTGCTGCTACTCCACTGTAAGAAAAGATCCCACTCATTTCCTGCCGAATTGCTCCACTGATATCTTTATACACCAAAATGCATCCTAAATTCGGATGGTTGCACGTTTTAGTACCCTATCTAGTCCAGACTGGAACTCCTTGGAAATAAATCGACACAACAGCCTAATTAAGTTTCTTGTTTTAGCTAGTTAGCTAGATCAGCCGCAAACAACAGGTGGGATATCTATGAAGCAGGATATCTCCCCACAAACATGAAACACAGGTTTCCAAACTGTTCTCCAGAAACGCATGAGTTAGATAAGGCAAAGTTAGGTATGTATCCCTGTCTTTTATAGTGGGTTTTTATTTCCAGCACTGTACCAACTACCAACACCGAGCACGAAGGAGAACCAGAAACGTTTTTATTAGGCCGCAGCAGCAGCAGCCAGCATGAATTGGGAAGAGGACACCTAACTGGACAGCTTCCCATCACACATGCAAGAATCAACAGCAATAATCACAGGTTATTCAAATGGAGGAGCATGGTACACACCTCTCTGATCCACCATTGACTCCGACTTCCAGAACCCCACCTGCCTCTGCAATAACCAAAGGATCAAAACCCAATCATGTGGCGCAACTGCTACTGCTACGCTGCATTATTTTGTCATCAACAACAGTAATCTGACAGGGGCTCTCTGTTTATTCAATTTTCATTATTATCTGCTACTACTAACCTCTGGTGGGACAACAAGGTCCTCGGAGAAGAACGAGGACGAGGAGTCCGCCGGCGGGCCGCCGCCAAACCCCCTGTCGATGACCCCGGACGCTATCACCATGGCTGGAAAACTCTTTTACCCTTCTTTGCTGCACTGTTCCTCGTTGTTCACCTCAATCCCTCAAACTGCCAGGTCAGGAATTAGTTAGTGAACAGTAAAGCGAGATAAAATAGGTAGGGAATGATGTACCCTGAAACAGAAAGCCCTACTGTTCCAGCAACTGCACGCCTAAAATCGACATGCTTAAATTGGATGGGCGGAGTACAATGCCTTGCAAGGAACAAAATTCAAGAAATGTACTACTGGTTTTGGGGTTCACTGTCAAACCTACATGGCATGCATGGATCAAAGAACCCCGCCGTTCGCATCTAATCCAGCCTAAATCGCAACAGAATCCACCCGCCCCTTGCCTAATTTGGGAACACCAAGCAGAGAATTCCCACAGAAACAGAGTTTTGGATCAACAGACTCAAAAAAGGAGTGGCGAAAAGGGGAAGCGGAGAACTGGAACCGCCGCCCCCACCTCAAGAAACGGAAACCCCTCTCTCTTTTTCTAGGCGAAATCTAGCGGGAGGGAAAAAGGTCAAAATGGGAGGATGAGGCCAAAAGGGCGCAGTCAGCAAAGGAGGCCGCAACAAAATTAATTAATAGAGTTTCCCCCTTTCCTTCACAGTCGTAGATAGAGATTAAAATTAAAGAAAATTCGGTCGGCGGCTTTCTTTCTTTCAGGGGGTAAGAACAAGACGGAGAGACAGGGTCGAGGGTTTTTTTAAGTGATTTTTTTATCGTCGTCTTCTTGTTCGAACTGAAAATATTTTATTGGATTAGTACTGCGCTTTTTTGAAGGAGGTTTTATACTAGATTAAATCAGTGTTGGTGCCTGCGCAAGGCGGACAAAAGATCCCCAAATTCTAGAACTGCCCATGGTCGGGCTCGATTGAACCCCTGGGTTTTCTTTCTTTCTCCGAACCGAAAGAAAGAAAGAATTGGAAATGGAAACAGGAACTGCAAATCGAACTGGGGAGAGAAGAATACGAGGAGCAGGAAGGCCGAGTCGTCCCCAAGAAAATCGAATCGGAAGAGCGGGCGGGGCGAAGCTACATTTGGGGGCGGAAGCAGGACGGAAATCAAATCCAACTGAAAGCGACGGACGGACCGGACCGGACCGGAGGGGGGAAGAAAGAAAGAAAGAAAGGAAGAAATCGATTGAAGCGACTCACCACCGCCACCGCCAAGAAGAAGCAGCTAGCCCGCCGGAAGTGGAATGGAGCGGATTGGGATTGGATTAATGGTGGGAGGGAGGGGGTAAGCATGCAGCGGCAGCTTATATGGTAGGGATGAACTGGGAGAGAGGTAAACAAACTAACTAAGCAGAGGAGGGAGGAGAGCAGCCGTGCGGGTTGCTTCTCCCCCGCCGTAAGCCACGAGGAAGGGGAGAGGGAGAAGCATAAGCTGGGGAGCAAGGCAAAGCCAGGCTGCGCCTACGCGATTCCAATCCCGCAAGATTACACAAGCAACACAGCACAGACAGACAAATCTCAGCCCATCCCCTTCTTCCCCACCGCAAGCAACCTCCGCTTACTTAGGGCATCCACAGTGTATGCCAAATATAGATGCCAAATAGCATATTTGGCTTTTGGCATCGGTTTGCTACATTGTAGAGGTGCCAAATCTTGATGCCAAAGCCAAATAATTTGGCGTAGGAGCAACTAGAAGATCCAATGCCAAATTCATTTGAGTGAATAAAATAATATGATGGAGAGGTGGGACTAGAGAGAAGTGAGCAGCCCATGAATATTTTATTATTACTTTATACCTAGTGGGCCACACAATTAGTGATTTTGGCATTTGGCTTTGGCTTTACCACATTGTAGTTAACATAGCAACCTTAGCACTCATGCCAAATAAATCTATGTGGCAAATTTGGCTTTGGCAACACTGTACATGCCCTTACCTTGCCGCCCCAAGCAAACTTGTTTAATAATCCTCGCCTAAAACACGGATCACGCGCGAATCGGGGAGGGGGGAGGAGTGCGGGGCTCACCTACGTTACCGATCTGTGTCTCCCGCCCCATGCGCCGGGGGCTCGCCGGGGGTTGCCGCCGGAGTTGGGGGAGGAAAGCCGCGCGCTCGCTCGACCTTTCTCTCTCTCACTGCTCCCTTCTTCTTTATTGCGGCCTGCCGCTTCGGGAAATAAGGAGGAAAGGGACAGTAACCGGCAGCAGAGCCTCCCTCCGCGCCCTCCTTCCCCCAAAAAACCAAAACACACCGCCTCTGCTTGCGTGTGATGCGACGGCTGTGTGTGTGCGCCTAGCAATTTCATTTCACACACCATTTCCACAATTCTTTTTCTGAGAAAAAAATACCATACATTATGCTAGTCTTCAAACTCCAAGAAATTTCACAGTATTTTCGTGAGAATTCTTCCTATATTGGTTGGTGGCTCATTATTTTTCAAGATGGGATCCTAACATCATCCTATAGAAATTTCTTTCCAGCAAAGCATTTATCCCGTATTCCATCGTGAAAAATGTAGCATCGGCTCCAACCTCTCGATATTTTTCTTTTCACGGTTCCGTTGTGTTTCCCGTGGCGTTAAACAATTTCTTACCTTAAAACTCCGCTGGTCTCGTCTAATAATCCTATGTGATTCAACTGGACCTACAGTATTTTTCTCCTCTCCCTCTCTCCCCCGGCATTTTCAAATCCCCACACACCTAATAGACCCTCTTCCTTACACAGGCATAACACTAGCGTAAGGTATCCTTTTTCTTTTTCAAAACCAGCCTCTACGCAGCTCGTGGGACGGCGGCGTGTTTGCGTGTGTGTACCAATTTCACACTCACGTTCTCTAAGCAATCTTGTCGTCGTCTCGACCATATCTCGCAAGGGGGTCAAAACCGTTACGATAGAGACGACTAGGCAACGCATTGTACACTTCCTCATATTACAGGAACCGTTACAAACCAGCTAAAGAAAGCGACAAAGGTACAGAATGTTTCCGTCGTATCGTGCTAGGTCAGTTATATCCGCGTCACTGGTCCACGTATATACCAGTGGCGAGCCAAGGGAAAGTGTACACGTGTCGAAAGGGGCGGTGGACAAGGAAGATGGTAATCTACAATATTCTCCGTCTCTACTAGAGTCCATCAAACATCGTGGTATATGTTTTCTAATCTGTAGTATGTATATACAATGCTTTACTTGTTTCCATCGTATTTTGTCCTAGCGTATACATAATGTGGAACTACTACATACATAAATGCAAATATAGAAGGTGTTCTTTCCATATGGAATTCGTGCCTCTGTATATATGGTGCTCTCCTTTTCTCCAAAAAATACAACACTCTCCTGGGTAGGTGCGTGCGGGCAACAATTTCACAATCAATTCAAATATTCTAAAGCACACGACCGTCGTTATCCTGTTTCACGTCATTATACAACAACACACAGTGGTGTTACTAATTTCTTTTGGGCTCGAGTCCACAAAACGTATTTCTGTCCACTACTCTTATTTTCATGTTATATGCTAGTCTTGGAACTCCTTTGTTTCCAACAAGATTTTTGTAGGAATCCTTCATAGTTGGTTGGTGGCTTGATTTTGTTAGGATAGGATCCTAGCGGAGTTTTTTCTTCCTATTTGTAATACAGCATTCCAACAAGAAAAATGTGGCATCAGCTATAATCTCTCCATTTTTTCACGATCCAGCTATGTTTTTCATGGCATCAAACACACACTTGTTTTGAAACTCTATTGATTGGTCTGATAATCCTATACGACTCTTGTTTTTCTCTTCCCCTCCCGCATTTTCAAATCCCTGCGCATTAAATAGACCATCTTCCTTACTTATGCATAACACTAGCCTAAATTATCCTTTTCTCTTTGGAAAACCAGCCTCAACACAACCCGTGGGCAGTGGCGGAACCAGGGGACCATCAGGAGCCTTGGCCCCCCTATGCATGCACATTAACTTTTTTTTTTACCTATAAGAGGCTGATTTAGATGAGATTAGAAGGAAAAATTACATGATTGCCCTCCTAATTGATTAGTACCACGTTTGGCCCCCTTTAATGCTAGATCCCGGTTCCTCCCTTTTCCCGTGGGACATCGTGTTTGGGTGCGTGTACTGATTTCACACTCATGGCCCTCTAAGAAATCTTGTCGTCAACTTGAGCATATCCACGCAAGGGGCCAAAACCGTTACGCAACTAGGCAACGCACTATGTGCTTCCTCGTATTAAGGGAAACGTCAGAAGTAGCAAAACAAATCGACAATGGTATAGAATGTCTCCGCATCACCGGTCCACGCACCTATCGTCTCGACCAAGGAGAAGGGTACTTGTACCTATCATCGTGAGCCAAGGAGATGGGTACACGTGTCGAAAGGGGCGATGGACAAAGAAGCTGCTAATCTACAATGCTATATTATTTCCATCTCTGGTAGTAGAGTCCACCGTACACCGTTGTATGTTTTCTAGTTTGTGCTATATATACATAGACGCCAGGCTCAAGGCGAGCCCTGCTTTAAGTTAATAAAGCCACCAACGGCAGAGTCAGAGTACACATAAATGTTACAATACTCGTGGTCACCCCACGGCGGAGAATCAAGTGGCCTAAGCGCCAGAAAGATAACAACAGGGATACAAGGGAGAGATCATTAGTCCCTAGTGGTGCTAAGAAGGGAGCAAGCCCTGAAAATCGCCTCCCCTACCACAGCGCGATCCTTCCTCCTAGCCATGGCTTTCCACACCAGCATGTAGGAACACATTTTATAGAGAATATGAGAAGGGCTTCTCAGTAAGACACCTTCAATCGCAAGCTTGTTCCGAGTCGTCCACAGGGACCAGTACAACGCTGCAACACAGAACCACATACGTTAGACTTCCACATGGCAAGATGGGTTCCAATCAGTGCGCGCAGTTCGCTAACTGCGCTCCACATGTATCTAGCAAGGGAGCAATGAAAGAAGATATGGTTCGTATCTTCGTGCTCCCCACACATCCCACAACGCCCGTTACACGGGCCTTGGCGACGCCTAATATTATCCCTAGATGGAATACGTTTGCGGGTCAGTTGTCACAGGAAGATCCTGATCTTCAGGGGAACCGCAATCTTCCAAAGCGGTGGAAAGTGCGGCAACACCGTCCCCTCACACAGTTTAAGATAAAGGGATCTAACGGAAAAACGTCCCGAAGGTTTGAGCGTCCATGAAATCTGGTCATGCCCCCCGGACAGAGAGACCACCCCAAGGGCTCTGTGCAGGTCATGCCACTCAGCTCGTTCATGGGGTGCAGTGTTCGATGGAGGGGAACCCGCCACTCCCCCTCCCTCCAGGCTGAGCGAACCGAGCAACCAGGTTCCGCGGCAATCGCGAAGAGGGACGGGAATCGATCACGAAACGGGGCCGCCCCTTGCCACCAGTCAATCCAGAATTTGGTCGCCGCACCATCCCTGATGGAGTGTTTAGCCTCCAAGCAAAACACCTCTTTGTGCTTCTGGATCGCATTCCAAAACTGCGAGCCAGGCTGACGGGAATCTACCAGCACCTCTTTATGTGTCAGGTAATTAGCCTGGAGAATGTCACTCCAGAGGCCACCTTCGCGAGTAAGGAGTTTCCAAATCCATTTGACCATAAGGCAAATGTTCATTAGTTTGGAGTTGATGATACCTAGTCTAGGGTTTTATGGACGCCATCCCCCAACATGCACACATTCATCGCATGCATCGACATATTGGAGAGGCAGGCATTCGTAAGGGTTAATCTCGCTGCCGAGGACATCAACTTACTCGCCCAAGGGTCCGTGCGATCCCCAACCCTAGCGGTAAGAGGTTCCCAATTCAACGCCGACAGTGCCCGATCCCCAATGGGGATACCCATGTAAGACAGGGGAAAGTCCCCTAGCTTGCGAACGTGCTATATATACATGTTGTTTCCAATGTTTTCATCTTATTTTCTCTAGTGTGTACACAATGTTTTCATCTTATTTTCTCTAGTGTGTACACAATGTGAGTGTGTGCATATCCATTTACATGTACAACCGCGTCACATATAGATGTATATCTATCTATCTATCTATCTATACAACAACACACGGTGGTGTTACTAATTGCTTGTGTGCTCAAATCGACGAAACGTATTTATGCCCATCGCTCTTATTTTCATGTTTGCTTAGCTATTTTGCAGACATACTCCTACTATTGTACACAATGTGGAATACTATTCCATCTAAACCGGAAATATGCATCTGGTTTTTCTTTAAAACGATGATAGAAAAAATTCGGCCGCACAGGATAATAATGGGGTGGAGTGCACCTAGCAATTTGGCAGGCTGGAGCGGCGAGTTTCTTGCGCATGCGAGAGAGAGAGAGAGCTGACAGCAAAGTAAATGACGAGACTGCCCCTGGAGACAAAGGCACCCAACGTGTCGCTTAAGCCGGAATGAATGATGAACAGTGTAAATGCGGTCAGTCATAGTCAGCCCGTACTGCCATCCTCCTGACATCACTCTCTCTTCTCTCCTTTTCCATGCCCTCCGTTAACTTATTTTATTGTTACTTTTCCAATTTAAAAATTACTTGTCATCTCGTACTTATGTTCCACGGCATATCCACTCACTGTGCAAGTTGAAAATGGACTTGGTTTTTATACTGTTGTTAGATATCCTTGGGACATGTTTTCCCGGCCTGCTGTTGAATTAGTGGATAAGGAAGAATAAAGATCTTCACGGGATCTCCTATGGTTGATTGCATACAACTAGGCGTATACATACTTGTAATTGCACCGGCAAGCAACCCAATTATGATCGGGGTTATTATTTTTCAATCGGTTGTTTTAATCAATTAATCTTTATTAACAATAAGCAAACCACATCTTAGTGATGGATCACACTTTGGTTATTACTGCATAATTTCTAGGTTTTCTACTGCGTACGCCGGAGTTGAGGAGGAAACCCGCATTCTCACCGCAACTATCTTCTTGATCGTTTTATACATAAGTATTAGCATCCATTTTTGGCATTGGCCAGCTCAAGATTTGAGAATCGCCCCAGAAAGGATTGGCGAGCCTCGAGAAGACGGCTACAGGAGCACAACAACTTGGGAAGACTTGGCGACACGAAAAATACGGAAGCCCGGGAAGGCGGCATCCCCGAAAAGGTGACAAGTCAAATGGATTTGGTGGTCCGGAGACGACAATTCGACTTGGACGCGGAAGAAAGGTGTTATATCAAGAAGATTTCGGGTGTTGCATTGATTCGAACCGGACAAGGGAATGGCTAATGCCACGAAGCCCGGAGAATATGCCGGATCTAGCACGAGATAGAGCGAGTTTGGCGCTAATACAAAATAACAAAGACAAACACTTGGGGCTAAAATCTAGTCTCGAAGACCGGGTTGAGCCGAGGCCTAGGTTTTCTACTACAGACCTTATTAGGCCCGACGCGAAGCCCGGCCCTCCGACTAATGGCCAGTTACGGTCCGGTCTGCGGGGGGTAGACGACCCATGTAATTAGAAAAAAAATGTAAATCTTTCTTCAGGTCACGTTTGGTCGAAAGTTGGTCTGTCCCCCTCCCCCCGGTCCGTTTGGGGGCCGTTGGGGTGGGTTTTTCGGCCAAATCCCGGTCCGCGGATCAAATCGGATGAAAATGTCCGATTTAGGGGGTGGGGAGGGGAGGCGTTGGGTTTGCTGTAAGAATAACAATCTTCACAGGATCTCCTTTGGTTGATTGCATACAACGCACATACCT
The DNA here is from genome assembly GCA_028641055.1 of Alopecurus myosuroides. Classification (NCBI taxonomy): domain Eukaryota; kingdom Viridiplantae; phylum Streptophyta; class Magnoliopsida; order Poales; family Poaceae; genus Alopecurus; species Alopecurus myosuroides. The sequence goes on from CM054061.1 coordinate 365,853,682, forward strand.
GCTTGCACTAGCAGGCAACCGAATTACGATTAGGAGTAGTATTGTTTTTAATCGGTTGCTTCAATTAATCAATTCGTTAACAATAAGCAAACCAAATTATATTAGTGATTGATCACGGTTTGACCATTACTGCGAAAATTCTAGGTTTTTCTACTACGAAGGAACGGAGGAGGAAACCTGTTTTCTCACTAGTATCTTGTCGCTTCAGGTTATACATTAAAGAGGAGGAAAATAAAACACAATGTCATATTTCTTTGCTATGTCTCACACACCATTTCCATATTTTGTTTCACACATAAAATGGAGATATATGTTAGATGCTCGTTTTATAGATAAGTGTTAGCATCCATTTTTGGCATTGGCCAGCTCAAGATTCGAGGACCACCTCGGGAAGGATTGATGACCTGAAAAGGCGGCTCACGAGAAGGCGACCCTCGAGAAGACGGTTAAATGAGCATATCAACTTGGGAAGACTTGGCGAACCGAAAAATACGGAAGACCAAGAAGGCGGCATCCCTGAAGAGGTGGTAAGTCAAATGGATTTGGCGGCCCGGTGACGACAATTCTACTTGGGTGCAGAAGAAAGGTCCTATATCTAAAAGATTCCGGAAGTTGCGTTGGTTCAAACCAGACGAGGGAATGACCGATGCCACGAAATCCAGAGAACATGCCGGATCCAGCACGAGACAAGCGAGCTCGACACTAATACAAAATCATAAAGATGGACATTTGGACCTGAAATTTAGGCTCGAAGACCGGGCTAAGCCGAGGCATATATGTTTTCTACTGCGGGCCTTTTAGGCCCGGCCCGAAGCCTAGCCCCTCCCGACTTATGCCGAGTTAGAGTGAGAGGGGGTGGGGACCACGTATGTAGTTACGAAAAATTGTATACCCTTAAATCTACACAAGAGCACGATTCTTTGTTTTGGACAACTTTGTACGCCACGAATTTTTTTATGCTTTACTTAATGTTCCTTGTCTACCTAGCTAGTATATTTTGCTACAAGTTTCTTGTCTACCACGAAAATTCCTCAATGTAAAACAAGTAGACTACTAATGTGCAGCGGGGGATCTTCTCCCCGGTTTAACAAGAGCGTAGCAACTTGGGGGTGCACCTAGCAAATTTCCGTGAGGATGGAGCGGCAAGCTTCGTGCGCATGCGGCGAAAATACAGAAGTGCCCCGGCCGGAAGAGGCGCAACGTGTAGCTCAAGCCGGAATAAATGAATGATGAAGTCACAGTCAACAGCGGCATCCTCCTGACATCACCGTTCTTTCAACATTTTTTAAACTATACTTTACATGGCAATATCTTTGAGCTCGATTTCTATACAGTTTATGTGAAGTATAAGATATCTTTGAGCTTAATTGTTCATCGGCCCGTTGATTGGTTACTCGATACTGTTGGGAAGAATATATAGAAAAATTCAAGGGAATCTCGGTTGATTGCAAACGTCTTCACGCGTATACTTGCACCGGCAAGCAACCGGTTCTATGTATTGTTTTTCCTATCGGTTTGCTACGATTTAATCATTTAATACTCCACCCGTCCTATATTAAGTGTCATAAAAGTGGATAAAAATAGAGATATCTAGACATGTTTTAGTCTATACATATATTTTTATCCAATTTTGTGACACTTAATGAGACGGGAGGAGTAGACAAACCAAATCGTACCTACTAGTTTAGTGGCCATGCTCGCTCCCTGCCGCGCGACGAGTGTGCTGGTACCTTTCTTAAAAAGTTTAGTTATTTTAAATTTGATCATGTTTACATAACAATGTATATTAAAATAGATAACAATGTATATTAAAATAGATATATGAGAAAAATATATTTCACCATAAACCTATGGTCAAACTAAAATATAGTTTGGCTTTCGGAGAAAGTTAGAAGCCCGCATTTTTCGGGGTGGAGGGAGATGCAATAGGGGTTGCCTGTCTTCCTTTTTCTGCCCTCAGCTGGCAGCGCCAACACCCGACTACCCTAAGTGTTTTCTGAGCGAAAGCCTTATATCTTTTGTTTAGATCGGATGACGGCTGCATCTCCGTTGTCGCTTCCTCCTTGGAACCACCTTAACCTTCCTCCTTGGAACCACCTTAACCTCTTTGGCCGTGTGTTGTCTCCATCTATGCGTTACCGGCCGGTGTGGGAATTGTTAACTGGGTGGCTACGATGACGGAGGTGGTCGCCCGTGTCGTGGCGTCCTCTTTGGTCTTGGCGGTCCACAAAGTTTGAAGCTATCATTGGAAGCCGGGTTAGCGAGTTTCACCTCGTTTCGCTTGTCACCCCCTCCCTTTGGAGGTGTCAGCGGATGGCAAAGCAGACGGCCAAGTTCATAGTGCTTACGCCTTGCTTGATAAGATGAAGATAGAAGTCGAGGGCCCCTCCGCACTAGTTGTATCTCATTGCATGGGATTTTCTTCGCAATTAAATTTAGTCATAATAGATGAGAGCTCGGGTGCCATAGTTTGAGCGACGTGCCAGCTGTGATTAGACCGTGGTGATCGGCTTAATACGAAGGAGCGTTGCCAACACAACGTACGTGTACGTTCATCAGAACTACAGCATGGCGATTCAAGATTACAATATACAAAGAGGAAAAAAGTTGAATGGAATTCACAGTAGTGGCTGAAGTATTATTTTAACCCATCATTAATAGGGAAGGCTAGTAGAGCGAACGAGCTCCCTCCTAGAAAACCCAAGGCTCGGGTGGTGCCGGCGGCGGCGACCGTCCTTTAACCACGCGAGTTGGAGCCCTCGTGGGGCGGTGCTCCTCCGGCGGTGGTACGGCTCAGGATGACGTCGTCCTATGATGACTGGGCGCTGAAAGTGCATTTCTTGATCCCTAAGGTTTTGTGTGTTAGTTAACAATACTAACGATATTATTTAACAAGGTGTTAAGTGGTGGAGGTGTGTATCTATTCAATCGCATCAAACATCGGAAAAACATGAAGTTAGATCGGCCATTTTTGTCACAGATGGCAACTGGATATTTATGGTGTAACCGGAAATTCCGGTTGTTAAGGTTTTCTGTGGAAAATAGGCACTGGAGGTAGCCAGAAATTTCAACCGGAAATTTTCAGACATTTCCGGGTTGAACGTTTTTCTCAGAAGTTTGCCACAGAAGTGAGCTGGAAATTTCAGCAGGAAATTTCCAGGGCAAACCAGATATTCCGGTTGGGGAAAATCCAGCGCGAAAACGACTAAGGACTTGAAGTTGGAGCTTGCTGGAGTCAACCGAAAATTTCCAGACCAACCGGACTTTCCGGTTGGAACATTTCTCAGCACAGAAGCGAGCCGGAAATTTGTACCGGAAATTTTGGAGAAACCGGAATTTCCGGTTCAAGTTTGAACCAGAATTTCCGGCTCCAATTTTCCGCTCCGACGGCTACATTTATGGAGGGGGTATAAATACCCATTCTTCTTCCCCAAGAGTTCTACTTCATCCAAGACATTCATTGCACATTTATTGAGCTCACCAAATACAAGATTTCCCACAATCCCTCCACCCAAACTCGTTGATCTTTGGAGTATTGAAAGAGAAGGCCTCGATCTACTACTTCTCCAAGTCGTTCTTCATTTCCCCCTCATTTACTTGATGAGATCTAGTCCATGATTTCCTTGTGAAGAACCTAGACCCTATTGATACTCTTGTTGATTGTTGATGATTCTTGGGAGCCCCCAATTCGGTTCTGGGTGTGTGCCTCAAGCATTGTAAAGGATTCGATTTCCGCCTCAAAGAAAATCAACAGTGGAAGGTGAAATATGCCTTTGTGGCGAGGTTCATCGGAGAATAGGAAGAGTTCTTTGTGGCGCTGAGTAGGCCTTTGTGGCGAAACTCACACCCCTCCAATGAGACGTACTCCCCTCAAAAGGAGGAACCCGGGATTACATCATTGTCCCCACGTGCTTCCATTATCGGTTACCTCATTCCCTCTCCTTTACTTTGTGTTTGTATCTTTTATATTGTTGTGCCTGTCATATAGGTAAATTCACCGCAGTTGCATATCTAGATAATTTACCTTTGTGTCAAGCCTTAATTTGGAGAAAAATTAAAATTGGTCGTAGCATCTATTCACTCCCCACTAGGTGTCTATACTATCCGTTCAGGTGGTGGTCGGCTTCGGTGGTGCTGGCGTGGAGCCGCAGGACAGTGCAACGACACGGTCGGCTGCATGTCGGCGGCGGCGCCGGTAGTGCTCGCGGCCCAGATTTAGGTCCGTCGGGCCCCATCCAGGTTGGGGCGGGGTGCCCAGCTGGAAGTACAAAGATGCCGCCTAGAGGGAGGGTGAATAGGTGATACGTCCATTTTGCATCACCGTTTTATATTGTTATTTTCTGTTATTCATCGATATATTTCATGTTATGATGCATTAATTATGTTATTTTATCTTATTTTGCATGTTTCATAAGTTTTTGAGAATAAACACTGGGACCAGAAATCTGATGGAAAAAGCACCGTCGAGATACCATATTTCAGAAGATCAGAAGAAGAAGGGGGACACTGTAGGTGTCTTAGAAGTTCAAAAGAGGACTCCAGCCAGAAGGGGAAGCCAGAGAGGGGCCAGCAGGGGCCCAAACCATAGGCTGGCGCCCTCCCCCTGGCCGCGCCGCCAGGTGGTGTGGCCACCCTGGCCCATCTCTGGTCGAGGTATTTCACGTACTTGACCTAGAACATAAGTATTTTTAAGTATTTTTGAGACTCCAAAATAACGAAAATAGTTTGCTTTGGGGGTTTTGGTTGGGGGCGCCGAGTGGGCAGCCGCACCCCCCGCCGACTGGATGAGCCCCCAAAGGTCCTCGCCGGGTGCCAAACCGGACGGCTATTAGGGGGCACGACTGGAGATGCTCTTAGTCCCTAAAGATTGTCATTAATTACCAAAACCACACATGGGGCACTATGCTCTTTCACCCGCCATCCCACACGTTCTACAGTTGGCGGAGAGGTAGATGGTGCTCGGGGCAGCCAAGGCGGTGGGCAACCTGTTGCAGCGTGGCATCGAGCTTTATGGGCCCGATCTGAGCCCGACTGGACCCTATCGAGATTGGTGTGCTCCAGTGGGGGCTTTACGATCCCTCTAGGCCCAGCCGGACCTAACGGTGACCCATGTGCTTGGCTGCTGCGTCCGTTCGGCTAGTGTCTTGGGCGTTGGAGGCAATTTCCTCCCGCGCGGCCGCGGTCCTGCTGTGTGTGGTGCTAGCTACTCCTTGCTCCTATTTTGCAGACCTGGTGACGGTTGCTTAGGTGAGACAAGAATAGCGGCTTCGTGTCCGTGGGACGCACGCTAGTGGGCGGATAGTCTGGTGGCGGCGAGGTTTCTTTCTCTCGGGTTCATGTGCTATGGATCGTTCGGGATTGCGAACAAGGTTTTTTCATGATCAATCCTTGTTGGCTCGGCCGACACCAACGTGGTGCCGCGTGTGGGTTGCATCTACCCTTACTTAATGATGTCCGTCTGTTTCCGATGTGCCGGGGGAAACCCTTGCGCCAGTGTACTGGTCCGGACATCAATAGATGCTTTCCTTTTTTAAGGTGGTGTTTGGTATCGGCGATTCATGGCTAGGTGCGTGGTGGCACTCCAAAGGTCGCAGTGATCACGGGTTCCGTAGTTTAGTCGATCCGACTTTGCCTCCTTGTTTCCTTTTTTTTCTTTTCTTTGGATGTGTGGTGTCTCCCGCTGAGTGCTCTCGCAGACTGTGAGGCATTACGGTTCTTTGCTTGTTGTATGATGGTCGTTACATTGTGGAAAATGCTTGTTTTAGGGGGACCTAACGCTGGCTAGCGTAGCTCCTTTTGCTCGCTCGCTGCGCTTTGTGCTTCCTCCACACTTTGGGCCGGCCCGTTACAGTATATACGGGCCCAACAAGCAACAACTTAGTTTTTAGCCCAATTTTCGTGTCATACTACGTGCAGCTTTTATTTGCTAAGTGTTCTTCGATATCTGGACAATGTTGCGTACGTGTTTAAAATTTGTAACAATTTCGCACATCTTTTGTTGAGAAAATACAAATGAGATGTTGCAATGTTTTTCTGGATGACTTTCTAGGAAATGCATATATGTGTCGGGGGGTTACCCCCGAGTAGGGTAAAAGCAAGTGGTAAAAGGCGACTTACAGAAGAGAGGTTTGGTCGAGTAGCCGACTACCCGGTACCTGCTACCCGGTCGACTGCTACTCGGTCTCACCTCAAGATGACCAGAAGGAGATATCAATCAAGTTCTGTCCTTTCGAGTGGAAGAGTTGGCCCGAGTGAAATTGGCGGGAACCTACTCGGGCCAAAAAGTCAAAGGAGCCGTTCTGACACAGGATCCCGCGTATCCTGGGTCCGTACTTGGCAGCATTCGAACTACTGTTCATCTGGGACCGGCCTGCCTGACAGTGACAGTATGGAAGCAGGCCGTCGCAGGATAAGGGGGACCTACTCTGTGTTTTGCACAGTGATACCAGTCTGTCCCCTTGTTTTGCCCAACGACTTTCCAGATGCAGCCAAGATTAGGAACCAAAGCTGTCAGCGGGAACCCGGAAGAAGGACGATGTGCACACTATGTCGACACTTGTCTAGGTTTGGACGTATCCGGCTGGGCACCAGGTATATAAGGTGCCCCGCCGCCTCCTGCGTGAGGCATCGCATAAGGGATCGCATGCTAGAGCATCTGGTGACCTAATTCTTGACCTAGTTCATCATCTAGAGAGGATAGTGGCTACTCGGTAGCAAGAACATTGTACTGTGGCTACTCGGTGAGACACCAAAATACACAAAGAAAGGCAGGAGTAGGGGTTTTACCTCCTCACGAGGGCCCTGAACCTGGGTAGATCGTGTTGTTTGCAGTGTTTACTTCGTACCTCACGCGGCTACTCGTCGCGTGATCCCTCCCCGAGCACCTCCAGCGTCCTTCGTCCCCACATCTTTAGCCATCCCATGGCATCTGCCGTGACACCACCACGACAGTTGGCGCCCACCGTGGGGCTACCAGCGGCGCTGGCTGGAGTTTCTGTTCGGACGGGATCTTCTTCAGCGGAGCGCGTGGTCTGTGGCCTTGTCCACAGATTCGGCTCCTTCGACTTTGTCACCGACAACGCCGGCGATTTCGGCGGCAGGGCCATGCCGGAGGGCGGCTCGGTGATCTCCTTCGGCTCTCACCTCGTCTACGTCGCCACCGTCGCCAACCGTGCGTACCCCGAGCTGGTGCATGACGCGGAGGATCCTCCCGCGGTGATCGCTGCTCGCGGAAGGCCCGCGCGCCGCTCTGCGAACTGCGCTGAGGTGATGGTGACGGGCTTGGCGGCAAACACTGGCGCAGCCGCTACTGGCGCTGCGGCCGTCGTCGAGGAGATTGATGCACCGGCTGCTGGTGGCAGGGTGCACCGGCCCTTCGAGAAGGAGAGCAATTTGCCGCCTTCCACGTCTACGGTCATTCCTGCGTCGGCTACGCGACCTGGCATGCCCACTCCCACCGACATCGAGCTCCTGGCCATGAGGGAGTAGCTCGAGCGGCAACGCCTAGAGCTGCTTGCTGAGCAGGCGGAGTTGGATAAGGTGAGGTTGGAGTTGAGTCTAGATCAGCTCGAGTACAATAAGGCTCACGGCTTCACGCCAGTTGCTAGGAGGCCTAGCAGAGTAGGTGCCACTCGGCGCAACCTTGGTGCCGAGATGGCGACAGTTGTAGAGGCTCCCGCTCAGTCCGCCACCGCAAACACCTCCACCAGGCCCAGATATAGCACACCCTCCAAGACACTTAGAGCTGCAGAGGCTGTAGCTGCCGAGTTGCCTCGCCTAGATGGCGATGCGCGTCTTAGGCAGCAGGAAAGACTCAATGAGTTGGTGTTGGAGGCTGCTAGGCAGAATGAGGAGTTCCGGAAGGCCAACCCGGGTGCTGGGGCTTCGCAGGTGGTTCACTCGCACGCGGCTAGATCTAACGATCAGGCCTCGTCTCCGCATCCCAGCCGCGAGAAGAGCCGCAGCGGGCGTTCGGGAAGAGACAGGCAAATGCAGGTGTATGACCCGGCTGCTGCCGCGAGACAGCTTGCTGTGCCGCAGCAGCCCGGGCAGGAACACAACGCTGCAAGAGCAGGCTCTCAAGCCCACCAAGCTCAAAGCCGTGCCCGAGATGCTGCGCGTCCAGGTCCTTCTCGGCAACCCGCAGCTCAGCCTACTCGGCAGAGGCAGCAGCCGCGCGCAGTGGCACCAGTCGCCAACCCGGTGGAGAAGCCTGCAGCTGTGCAGGTGGACAGGTATGATGATGGCTACTCGGCCATGAAGATGGCTGGCTATGATGTCCATGACCGTGTTGGAGAGCGCATGCTGGCGCCTGGAGATGCGAGGCATCAGTTGGACCGGATCAGCTTGTCGGCGCGGCTGGAGAGCACGGGTCCTCCTGGCCCCGAGTGCTTTGGCCCGCGCATCATGAACGAGCCGTCCGTGAAGAACTTCCAGCTTGCAAGAGGCACCAAGAGCTACAATGGCAGCACCAAGCCTGAAGATTGGCTCAATGACTATGTCACCGCGGTCCATATCGCGAATGGCAACAGAAGATGGGCTGTGCGCTATGTTCCGCAGATGCTAGAGGGTCCAGCCCGCACTTGGCTCAACAACTTGCCCAAGAACAGCATTAACTGCTGGCTGGACTTCTCGGATGCCTTCATCAGCAACTTCACGAGCACATACAAGAGGCCGAATAGGCCACAGCAGCTATCCGCTTGCAGGCAGCGAGAAGACGAGACAGACCGCGAGTATCTTACTCGGTGGAGTACATTGAGGAACACCTGTGAGGGTGTGAATGAAGCACAGGCCATTACTTGGTTTGCGCAGGGATGCAGACATGGCAGTATGTTGTGGCAGAGATTGCAGAGGGAGATGCCGAACACTCTGGCGGAGACCATCAAGATTGCGGATCAGTACGCACTTGGTGATCCTACTCAGCCACTGATGGACTCCTCTGAGCCGAGAAGAAACTTCAGCAACAGCAAGCGCAACAAGTTCCGCAACAAGCGCCGAGTAGATAATCGGTATGATCCTGAGGAGGTGAATGCAGTGACTGTTGGAGCTGGTGGCAGCCAGAGGCAGAAACCTGCTGGAGCCTACGGGCAGAACCAGAACCAGGGCCAAGGCAACAAGAAGCCATTTCGCACCTCTCAGTCGGGTAGCGGGAACTCCGAGCAGCCGAAGAAGTTTGTCTTTGATGACATGAAGGATGGCCCATGCAGTTTTCACACTCACCACCCCTCGAGGCCTGCTAACCACACTACTCGGCAGTGCGAGTGGTGGGAGGCGATCAAGAATGATGGCTTGCCTCCTCCTCCTCCTCTGCCAGCAGCCAATGCCAATGTGCAGCCTACTCGCGCACCCGCAGCTCGGCCGCCAGTGTACCCGAGAAGAGAGAATGTGAACCAAGTGGCTTTAGGAGCCAACCAGAACTTCAACAATGAGAGATACCGCAACAACAACAACAACAACTACAACCGCAACAACAACAGAGGCAACAACAACAACTACCAGGGCAACAACAACAACGGCAACAATGGGGGCGGAGGCTCCAATCAGTACCAAGAGCACCACGAGAGCTACATGATCTTCACTTCTGAGCCAGTCGACAAGCAATCACAGCACAGGCGGGCCATGGAGGTCAATGCAGTGATTCCTGCTGTCCCTCACTACATGTATTGGTGTGACCAGGAGATCAGGTGGTCCCGAGTAGATCATCCCAAGGTGATGCCCAATCCGGGTAGCTATGCCTTGGTGCTGGATCCTACCTTCCTGGGTCCCGAGAAGAATGTGAGGTTCAGCAAGGTGCTAATCGACAACGGCAGCAGCATCAACATTGTGTACAAGGACACACTCGAGAAGCTTGGCCTGGCCGAGAACATGATGCTGCCTAGCAAGACCACCTTCCATGGCATTGTGCCCGGGATCTCGTGCAACCCGATTGGCCGAGTGTGGATCGATGTGCTATTCGGTACCCGGGAGAACTGCCGCACAGAGCGCCTACAGTTTGAAGTGGTTGATCATCAGAGCCCCTATCATGCTCTACTCGGCAGGCCTGCTCTGAGCAAGTTCATGGCCTCTACTCATGTTGCATATCTGAAGATGAAGATCCCTGGCCCCAATGGCATAATCACTATCGCTGGCGATTACAAGAAGTCCATGGAGTGTGCCTCTGCTAGCTCCCAGTTGGCGGAGTCGATGGTGATTGCTGCCGAGAAGAAGAAGATGTACGAGGTGGTGGCCATGGCTCAGTCCGCACAAGCCGGTGCACAAGGTGTGCCGAGTACCCAGCATGGTACCGCTTTCCAAGCTGCCAAGGAGACAAAGAAGGTCCAGGTCGACCCCGAGTTCCCCGACCGCGTAGCCATTATTGGCTCCGGGTTGGCGGAGAAATAGGAAAGCGATCTCATCCACTTCCTCCGTGAGAATCGGGATGTTTTCGCCTGGTCCAATGAAGATCTACCAGGAGTCCCGAGGGAGTTGGTTGAGCACTCTTTACATGTGCGTCCTGACGCCAAACCAGTGAAGCAGGCTATGCGCCGCTTCGGAGATGAGAGAAGGAAGGCCATTGGTGACCAGATCACCAAGTTACTGATAAGCAATTTCATCATGGAGGTGCTGCATCCGGATTGGCTAGCCAACCCGGTGATGGTCGAGAAGAAGAAGGAGGATCCCAAGGCTGCCACTGCATGGCGCATGTGCGTCGACTACACCGACTTGAACAAGGCATGCCCCAAGGATCCTTTCCCGCTACCTCGCATCGATCAGGTGATCGATTCCACTGCTGGTTGTGAACTGCTGTCTTTCATAGATGCCTACTCTGGTTTCCACCAGATTGCACTCAATCCTGCTGATCAAATAAAGACTGCTTTCATTACCCCGTACGGGGCTTATTGCTATCGTGTCATGTGTTTTGGCTTGAGGAATGCGGGTGCAACCTATCAGAGATGCATGCAGAAATGCTTGCACGACCAACTCGGCAAGAATGTGCAGGTGTACGTAGATGACATTGTCATCAAAACGAATAAAACACATACTCTGCTTGCCGACCTGGAGGAAACCTTTGCTAACCTACGCAAGTACAAAATGAAACTGAATCCGAGTAAGTGCACCTTTGGTGTACCGGCTGGAAAGCTACTCGGTTTTCTGGTTTCTAGTCGGGGCATTGAAGCCAATCCTTCAAAGATAAAAGCTATTGAGAGCATGTCTTTGCCGAGATCACTGAAAGATGTGCAGAAGTTCACAGGTTGCTTGGCATCTCTGAGTCGTTTTCTGGGCCGAATGGGCGAGAAGGCCCTGCCTCTATACCAGCTAATGAAGAAAAGTGACAAGTTTGTCTGGACTCCGCAAGCGGACGTGGCATTCAATGAGCTGAAAGCAATGCTGGCTAGTGCTCCCATCTTGGCTAGTCCGCTACCCAAGGAGCCAATGCTGCTGTACATTGCTGCGACTAACCGAGTAGTCAGCGTGGTGATTGTGGTGGAACGAGAAGAAGAAGGCAAGAGTGTGCAGCGCCCAGTATATTATCTCAGTGAGGTGCTGTCCAGCTCCAAGCAAAACTATCCGCATTACCAGAAGATGACATATGGTGTGTACCTGGGCGCCAGGAAGCTGAAACATTATTTCCAGGAGCACCCCATCACTGTTGTGAGTTCTGCTCCCATCTCGGACATCATGGGCAACAAGGAGGCGAGTGGCAGAGTAGCCAAGTGGGCGATCGAGCTAGCTGCGTATGCTCCCGCGTATACGAGAAGAGAAGCCATCAAGTCTCAGGTCCTGGCGGAATTTCTTGTGGACTGGGCCGAGGTGCAGTATGAACCTCCTGCTCCAGTTTCCAACTACTGGAAGATGCACTTTGATGGCTCAAAGGTGAAGGAAGGCCTTGGTGCTGGCGTGGTGCTGACGTCACCCAAGCGATATCAGCTCAAGTATGTGCTGCAGATTCATTTCAAGGCGTCCAACAATGTTGCAGAGTATGAGGCAGTGGTACATGGCTTGCTAGTAGCCAAGGAAGTTGGAGTGCAGCGTATCATATGCTATGGAGATTCAGATCTGGTGGTGCAGCAAGTCTCGGGTACATGGGATGCTCTAGATGCCAACATGGCGTCATATCGCTTCCTGGTGCAGTCTATGACTGGGTTTTTCGAAGGTTGTGAGTTCCAGCACATTCACCGAGCAGAGAACGAAGCAGCAGATGAGTTATCCAAGTTGGGATCTTCTCGGCAATCCATCCCGGCGGGAATCGCCTTGGAGCATTTGAGGAAGCCATCCATCAAGCCTTCTCCCAACTCGGAGTCCATATTTGTTCCTTCTCTGCCAAGTGAGGAATCTGATCCCATGGAGATTGACTGGGAGAGTGCTTCAGGAAACCCGGGGACTGCCACTCCTTACTCGGGGACTGCCATTCCTTACCCGGGGACTGCCACTCCTTACTCGGGGACTGCTGTCTTTAACCCAGAGGCTGTCGCATTCATTGAGGAGGTTCTCGCCAACAGATCAGGGCTGCAAAGAAGCGCTCCCACTCCTCCTGAGCAACCACAAGAGCCTGTCCCAATGGAACTGGACGAACCAGTGTTTCCCACACGGGAGACACCGAGTTGGGCTATGCCCATATTATCCTTTCTAAGGGACGGCGCTTTACCTGAAGATGGGGTAACTGCAAGGCAGATTCAGAGAAGATCCAAGGGCTACACTATTGTCCGAGATGTGCTGCACAAGAGAAGTGCCACTGGCGTGCTGCAACGTTGTGTGGATCCAGCAGAAGGAGAGGAGATCCTGGTAGAGATACACCAAGGAGAATGCGGGCACCATGCCTCTTCTCGGGCGCTGGTCCAGAAAGCTTTCCGGCATGGCTTCTACTGGCTCACAGCACTGCAGCAAGCTGAGGATATCGTGAGGAAGTGCACTGGCTGCCAGATGTTCGCAAGTAAGATTCATATGCCTGCTTCCGAGTTGAAAACAATTCCTATCACCTGGCCATTTGCTGTTTGGTGTTTGGACATGGTTGGGCCCTTCCAGCCGGCTAGAGGCAACATGACTCACATCTTGGTCATGGTGGACAAGTTCACCAAGTGGATTGAAGTGAAACCTATTCGGAGGTGTGATGGGGCCACAGCTGTGAAATTCGTGAAGGATATAATCCTGAGATATGGTTACCCGCACAGTATCATCACCGACAACGGCACAAACTTTGCTGAGGGAGCAATGGTGCGGTTTTGCAGAGATAAGCATATCCGACTAGACGTTGCGTCAGTCGCGCACCCTGCTTCCAATGGACAAGTTGAAAGAGCAAATGGTATGGTACTGGCAGGCATAAAGCCAAGGCTGATTGAGCCACTGCTGAAAACACCAGGGTGTTGGCTAGATGAGTTGCCAGCGGTGTTGTGGAGTCTAAGGACTACCCCTAACCGGTCAACCGGCTACACGCCATTCTTCTTGGTATACGGGGCTGAGGCCGTGTTGCCAATAGACTTAGAGCATGACTCCCCCCCGAGTAGCCCTCTACACTGAGGTGGAGGCGAGAGAAGCTCGAGAATACGACGTTGACCTGCTTGAAGAAGCAAGAGAGCTGACTCTGTCGCGTTCGGCTATCTACCAGCAAAACCTGCGGCGTTATCATAGCCGAAAGGTGAACCCAAGGGTTTTCCGAGAAGGAGACATGGTCCTCAGGCTTGTGCAGCGCACAGCCGGGATGCACAAGTTGTCTCCTCCATGGGAAGGGCCTTTCATTGTGAGCAATGCGCTGCACAATGATGCTTACTATCTTGTAGATGTGCGCCCACCACAGGCGAACAGGGCAGATAAATCTGGAGAGGAAACCAAGCGCCCTTGGAATGTAGCTCTACTCCGTCGTTTTCATTCGTAAGCAAAGATGTGTATGTACCCTCTTATCCGAGTTGAAATTCTACTCTGCAATCTGAAATTGTTCTCGGGGACTGCCCTCGTCCAAAATTGCTCTAAGTGTTTTTACTCGGCTTTACTGTTTGTCTATTCGGTTGCTTCACTTCAGAACTCATAAGCGTATTGAGTACTGTGTCTAAACCTATATGCCAACTCTTCGACTCTGCTGCTGTCCGAAACCCGGCTTCATGGCAAGCAAGAGAACGAGCAAAAGGTCAATGAGCACAAGAAAATCGCTAAGGAAGAAAAAGTGCAGGAACCGAGTAGAGTGTTTGTTACTTTTGTTCTCTGTTTCGTCTTTTCGGCTAAGTGGTGGGCTGCGTTACTATGATTGTTTCTAGTGGCTAAGTATTTGCAGCTCTACTCTGTGACTCTTGTGACTCGAATACCAAAAAAGCAACAAGTTGCGGGTAGAGCAGAGATGAAAAGAGAGGGTGAATAAGAAACGCAACTCGGGGACTCGCATGGAAACGCAACCCGGCATTGAGCCAGGGCTGCTCAAAATGATTAAATTAAAGATAACAAGTGGAAATAAAATTGAGTAGCAAGAGAAAATGTAAATGAGTTTGATACATCTGCACCCGGCATCCCGGGGATCTGATAATTGTTTGAGTGAAAAAGCTTGCAGGATAAGATCATGTTGAAGTGGCGATGTTGTCGGTGCTGGCCTGGGCTGCTTCATTCTCGGTGGCGGTCTGGTTGGCCTCCGCCTCCGAGCTGGCTGCAGTTGCCTTCGCGGCTTCCTCCTCGGCGCTTGTGTTGGTCGCATCCGCTTCCGCGTGGACGGTGGCGGACTGCTCCATCTCGGATGGACCAGAGGCTTGGCCTTGGGGGCGTACCGTGTCATCGAGAGCGGCTCCTGATGAGGTGCCGAACTCGAGGGCAGCGGTGTCGATCTCCTCGGTCTCTTCATCGCTACTCGCGATGATCGCGGCCTTCCCCTTGCCCTGGGGTGAATCGAAGAAACCCAGCTCGGGGTCTGTTTCTTCATCCTCCTCCTCGTCCTCCTCCATCTCGGTGTCGGGCTCAGGGAGGCCATCGATGAAAGTGGCCGTATCCGCGCACTCGGCAACCTCATACGCAATGAGTTTGCGCGTGGTCACGCAGCTGGGATCCATCTCCCACTTGGAATTGGCGCGCTTCCCGCGGATGACCTGCATGTTCAGATTCTCGTACCAAGAGGCGACGCAGAGCAGCATCAAATCAGCGCCCGCCCGAGCTCCCGAGGCGCGCCACTTCTTCAATTCAGCCTTCACATTGCGCAGCTTCAGAGCAAGACCATCAATGGTTGTCGGCGCGGAATCTTCAGGCCAGAATAGCTTGTGGAGCTCGAAGCCGACGCGCACCAGGTCGGTGCCCACGCCGGCCAGGCGTTCGAAGTGCCCTCGCATCACCAGCAGGCTGTCCTCGATCTCGGCTCTGGTATCCGCGTCCTCGCCCTTCTCAACGCGAGCTGCTCGGGCCTTGGCCAAAGCTGGCGCGCAAGCGGACACGAGATCAGGGAAGATTTCTGCACAAAAGTAAGTGAAAAATTCAGTCACAGGATCAGAGAAGAGGCAGAACCGAGAAGAAGAGATGCGGAAAAGAGGAAACTTACTGTGAAGCTCGTGGCGCAGCTGCTGCAACTGGGTTTTCCATAGCTCCCCATTGGAGATGTGCTTCTCCTCGAGCAAGCGAAGTCCGTCCAACTGAGTGTAGTACCCAGCATTGGCCTTTTCAGCGTTTCGCACTCCTGATCGAGGGCCTTTATCTTGGCATTGAAGGTTGTCTCGGCTTTTGCCTTCTCGGCGATGGCTCTGTCCTTCTCGTCACCAAGCTTGACAGCATCCTGGAGTGCCTTCTGCAGCTGGAGTTGCAACGTCTCCATCTCGGTGGTATGTGCACTCTGCAGAGCTGCAGATTGGCTTACTAGTCGCACCTCCACTTCAGCAGGTTTAAGGCAATCCTGGTGCTCGAGAACAAACTTCTTATGATCTTCTGAAAAGAGCAAAGCACGGTTAGCAGAGAAGCGAAAGGAAGAAACAGGCAAAGGCAAACCGAGTAGACAGAGGTTTACCTTCAAGCTTCTTGATGGTGGTCTCGGCATTCGCAACAAAGGCGCGGCAGTTGTCGTGCTCGTCAGCCAGGGCCTTCAGTTTCCCTGCAGAGTAGAGATGGTTAACGCAAAAAGCAATAGCGGGCGTAAGCAAAAAACGCAAGAACCGCGTAAGCGAGAAGCGCACCTTCCACCTCGGACAGCCTCATGGTACTATTCATGACTTCCTTGTCGTCTTCCTCGGCGATCACCTTCTCCTTCTCAAGGGCGGCAATGCGCCTCTTGGCAATAGCGTGGTTCCAGAGAAGTTGGCGGTGCAGGTTGGTCCGCTTCAGTACACTATTCTGAGAAGCAAAAGAAACAAGTGTCAGGCAAAGTGTTTGAGATTCCACCCGAGAAGGCGGTTACTCGGGAGAGTGTCCGTCTACTCAGCCAGAATCTCGGGGACTGGGTGATAGATAAGGAAAAGAGAAAGAGTAGAAAAGAAGTGAAGATGCAACTCAGAGAAGATAAGTTGAGGCTTACCGCATAAGACTGCTCGAGATCTTCTGCGTTCTTGCGGTGCACGAACATCTTGGCGGCCAGAGTAGCAGAAGTGGTCGAGACGGTCATGGGTTTGCAACCCAAGTCCACCTTGTTCCAATCTTGGCGCATGTGGTCGATGTCGCCCAAGTCGATGCCATTCCAGTTGGGGGTGCCGAGAATCTTGCTATCCCATTTGGCGTCGATGAAGCCAATGAGGTCGAGTACTTGCTCGAGGCTCTGGGATGTTATCGCTTGGTCTTGAGCTCCCCGAGAAGCAATGGAGACGGGGGCCGGGGGCCTGGAGTCCGTCGCCACGGCCTTCCTTCCTTTTGTAAGAGCAATCTTCCGGTCCTCGACGGAAAGGCCAATCTGGCGCTGTTGGCTGACCTTCACCATATAATCCGGGTAGAGAGGCTGATCAGCCATGGTAGCGGCGGCAGGAACCGCACTGGGATTGCGGATAACCAGCTGCTTGGACTGGCCAGCTGATGTCGACGACGGCTTGTCGGCAGCCTTCTTCTTTGCTGTCTCTTTCTGAGCAGGTGGCTTCTCGGAGGTTGGCTTCTCGGACTTCTGAGTCTCGGTTTCCTTCTTCTCGGCTGCCCTCTTCTCGACTGCCTCCTTCAGGGCGTCTAGGGCATGCTTCCTGGTTGCTCGTCCGGCAGGAGGGCTGGCTGCGACCTTGGTCTGTGGCACCAAGGAGGAATCTGGCGGTGCAGAGCCTTGATCAATGGGTGGTACCACGGACCCACCACTTCCTGCAGCATCCGGTTGCGCGCTACTCTGTGCAGCGCCTGGTTGCGCACTGCTCAGGGGATACTCCTCGGTCATGGCGGTATCTTCTACCCGCTGCTCGACAGCGGGATCCCCTTGTCCGGCAGCGTCTGTGGCTGGCTGCTCCTGTTCTGCTCCTGGCCGCTCGACGGCGGCATCGTGGTGCATCTCTGTATCTTGATCTTGATTCCCCTCGGCGGATTTGGCTGGAGGGGAAGGTGGTTTCTCCTGATGAGCAGCATCCTGCGGCACTGGCTCAGCGTTCTGGGCATCAGTGCCCTCTGTTGATGCATTGGCGGCATTGTTCTCGTCACCATCGAGGTCGATTAACTTGTCGACATCAATGGTGGTCTTTTTCTGAGTCTCGCTGGAGGCAAGAGCGGCATCCGCGTTCAAGGGGGCTCTGAAAAAGAAGTTGGAATCAAAGATAAGAAAAAGGCATAGGAAGACAAAAGAAAACAGTGAAGGAAAAGGATTGGGAGTCAACCGAGAAGAACAAAGCAAACAGAAACATGCAACCGAGAAGAAACTTACGCGGTGGTGGAGGAAATTGTTCGTCTGGTTCTCTTCACGACCTTCTTGGTCGTCTTCTCGGTCAGCTTCTTCTTCTTGGCGGGGGGCTCTACGGCGCCGCTGCCAGTCCGCTTGCGAGTAGCGGGTGCAGCGACAGAAAGAGGATTGACCTCAAGGGCTCTATCGCCCTCGTTCTCGTCCTCGTCCTCATCCTCGTTCTCTTCATCAACATCCTCTGCGGATTCAGGAAAGGAAGAGGAGCGAATCAGAAACAACAAACAAATGGATTGGTGCTTCTCGCAAACAAGCAAAGTAAGTACGCAGTTACCCTCAAATTCGTCCTCAGGCCAGTCGCGGAGAGACGATTCCGCGCGCTGCCTCTCCATCGTGGGGGAGTGGGGGAGATTGATCTGATCTGCAGCCTCAAAAGAGGCATCATCATCCTCCGTTCGATCAGCAAACCAATTGCCTTCGAAGCGTTCACAGCTTTCCATGAGCTGGCGATTGAGGACCTGAAGAACAAAGAAATATCACATGTTAGCCGAGTAGCAGGAAGGCATTCTACTCGGATAGGCGTGCAAACACAAAGCACACTAAGCCTAGGCCAACTTACTGAACATCCTACTCGGGAAGGCGTGCAGCTGTCAAGCATATTAAGCCTAAGAATTGTTCCCGAGTAGGTTACCCGACAAGGCGTGCAGGCACAAAGCACACTAGGCCTAGGCAATTCAGCTAAGTACTCTACTCGGTACCGAATGCGGTTGCTAGTCGCGGCGAGAAGAGGAAGTTTGCTACTCGGAATACATATACAGAAAGCAGAGAAAGAAGAGCGTACCCGCGGAATCGGCTTCGTGCGGCTGAATGGGATGAACCCATACTGCCAATGCTCGCCGAGGTTCGTCGTCAGGATGGCTCTTGCGTGCTCAGGAACATCCGCGTTGTCGAGCTCGATGGTGGTCGTTCTGGTGCAGTCGCGGGGGCCTCCCATATAGCACATCAGGTGGCAGCGGTCCTGCAGAGGCAGAACGTGATTCTTGATCCAGCACGCCACAGGATCATCACTCTTGAGGCCCTCGTTGATTAGGACCCCGAGCCGCGCCTCTATCTCCATCGCGTTGAGGTCGTTGGAGGGCTTCGTCTTCCAGTTCTTCCCGGTGGGAGCACGGTTGCTCCAAGCGGGAAGATTGATTCGGTCAGTTACCTTTCCTCCTTCGGTGGCGGGGATGTTCTTGACGTAGAGGAACGTCTTCTGCCACATTCGGACGGATTCCAACCCCTTGATACGGGGATGGTTGGTTCCCGACCGCTGCACCATCATGGCCCAGCCGGTGTCAGTTGCGCGCGGCACGCCCGCGCCTTCCTTCTTCCCGGTGGTCTGCTGGCGGAGATGGAAGTACTTCAGCCAGGTAACCGTCGTGGGATGGATACCAAGGAAGGCCTCACACACCACGGCGTGGTAGGCGAGGAAGACGACGGCGTTTGGTGGCAAGTGGTGCATTTGGAGACCGAAGTGGTCGAGGAAGCGGCGGAGGAAGTCGGAGGCCGGCAGGCCGAATCCGCGCTCGAAGTGCGACAAGAACACGACGTGCTCGCCCTCCTGCGGGGTTGGCACGAGCTCGCCGTCGGACGGCCGGCACTGAACACCAGGAGGAACCCTCCGGGTGTTCACTAGCCAGGCGCAATCCTCGGCGGTGACGTGCGAGCCAGCCCAGCCGGCGCGAGCAGCCATGGCAAGGGGTGCGCGGATGGTGGAGAGTCGGAGAGATTGGGTGGAAGAAAAGAATCCGCAGCGGCGCGAAAGGTTGCGCGGCGGCGGAGAGCTCGGCGGCGGAGAAGAACAGAGAGACGAAAGGGGAAAAGTGCGAAGGGAGGAGAAAAGGAAGTTACCGGCGGAGGTATTTATACCCTCTCCGCGGTTTACCGTTACCATCGGGGAAGTGGGATCGATCGTGGCGTGTGGTGGGGTCTGTGGCCGGCTGGAAACGCACGCACGCGCGAGGCGCGCGCGTAACGGCCGCAGCAGATCCCACTACCAGATCGTGGCCAATTACTGCGCGTGATGGGACATAACGAGCCAGTGGGCCCGCCCCGTGAAAACTGGGCGCGTGGCACGTCGTGTCGTGGCAGCGAAACGACGGGGTCGCGGATGCTTGCCACGTGTCCAGTTGCGACACGGAAGGCTGGATTATGCTCTGAGCTGCAGAGACGATAGAGGAGAAATTCTCTAAGTCTTTCTACTCGGTTACAGAGTAGAAAGCAGGTGCTATTCGGAAGACAGGAAACTCAAAACTCAAGGTACTTTCTAGAGTACTACTCGGAGGTCATTTACTCGGCATCTTGAGGTTCAAGGGGTATGTTGCAAAAGTTGGTTTCAAGCTGGCAGAGCCTAGTGAACGAGTTCGCAAGACTCAACCAGCTTCGGGGACTGCTGTCGGGGGGTTACCCCCGAGTAGGGTAAAAGCAAGTGGTAAAAGGCGACTTACAGAAGAGAGGTTTGGTCGAGTAGCCGACTACCCGGTACCTGCTACCCGGTCGACTGCTACTCGGTCTCACCTCAAGATGACCAGAAGGAGATATCAATCAAGTTCTGTCCTTTCGAGTAGAAGAGTTGGCCCGAGTGAAATTGGCGGGAACCTACTCGGGCCAAAAAGTCAAAGGAGCCGTTCTGACACAGGATCCCGCGTATCCTGGGTCCGTACTTGGCAGCATTCGAACTACTGTTCATCTGGGACCGGCCTGCCTGACAGTGACAGTATGGAAGCAGGCCGTCGCAGGATAAGGGGGCCATACTCTGTGTTTTGCACAGTGATACCAGTCTGTCCCCTTGTTTTGCCCAACGACTTTCCAGATGCAGCCAAGATTAGGAACCAAAGCTGTCAGCGGGAACCCGGAAGAAGGACGATGTGCACACTATGTCGACACTTGTCTAGGTTTGGACGTATCCGGCTGGGCACCAGGTATATAAGGTGCCCCGCCGCCTCCTGTGTGAGGCATCGCATAAGGGATCGCATGTTAGAGCACCTGGTGACCTAATTCTTGACCTAGTTCATCATCTAGAGAGGATAGTGGCTACTCGGTAGCAAGAACATTGTACTGTGGCTACTCGGTGAGACACCAAAATACACAAAGAAAGGCAGAAGTAGGGGTTTTACCTCCTCACGAGGGCCCTGAACCTGGGTAGATCGTGTTGTTTGCAGTGTTTACTTCGTACCTCACGCGGCTACTCGTCGCGTGATCCCTCCCCGAGCACCTCCAGCGTCCTTCGTCCCCACATCTTTAGCCATCCCATGGCATCTGCCGTGACACCACCACGACAATATGTTTATTAGAATTCATTTGGAATGACATGTTTATGGGCTTCTTTACATGTTGTAAACATGTAAATTTTTTGTTGGTATCGATTTACTTTTTTGTTGAAATAGGTGATGATTTTTGTTGCAACTGAAACAGTAACAAAATATGTTGTTGCTTCCCAACTTTTTAATTGATGTAACTATTTTTTTTTGTTTCAATAAGTTGTGATTTTTTTTGAATTGTTTAAACTTTTTTGTTGCAACGCAATAACATATTGTTTAACTATTATTTGTAACATTACTTATTTTTCGAAAAAGATTTGAATTTTTTTGTTGCAATACTTTTTTTGTACACGGAGCGATATTTTTTGTTGCGACACAAGTGAAATTATTGCAATGGCAGTTTTGCTGTAATTATCGAGATGACCGGGGGCAACACGATATACCTTTTCGTTTTAAGTGGGCTGTTATGGAGTGCGGGTTCTACATGCGAAAAGTAAGGGGGCTAAAATAAAAAACACGAAACACGTTTTGTGACCATTCGATTGCGATCTAACAGCCCGCGAGGGGACCTAAATCTAGACGCGCTTGGGCAAGCTACGCCTAGCGTTCGCCTTACATTATTTATGAAGGAGGGCGAAACATTATTTCGGACAAATAAATAAATAAAATAAAGCAGTGAAAAGTGTCCGTCCTATTTATAGCAGCGCTGATTGAGTTGCGTGTCCTACTATGAGTACAAAGCAGAGTGCTTAGGGCTGCCACGTGCGGATTGCACTGAGACGCTGATGATCATCACTAATTCTGCTCACGTTCCTCATTCTGTCAAATAAAAAGAAGAAATCCTTGGTGGGTCCCAAAGTAAATGACGAGACTACCCTTGCAGGCTGGCATGAATTCTGTGGTCAGTCAGTCAGAGTCAACCCGTACCTGACATCACCCTCTTCTTTTCTTATCGTCCCTCCGATTATTTAACAATTTTTAATGCTAATAGAATATCTGGTCATCTCGTACTAATATTATAGAATTATTGCACTAGCCATATTGACCAAAAGTCCGAACTGATGGAAAGAGTCTAGGCGTGTATTTATATTTCAACACTCCCCCTCACGTCTAGGCTATTTTAGTCCTTAGCGTGGGATTGGTGCGGGCCGCAGAATCTTTTTTCTTTTGTTTTTAATACTGCGTGAGCAGGGTCTCGAACTCGAGACCTCGTGGCTCTGATACCATATAGAATTATTGCACTAGCCATATAGACCAAAAGTCCGAACTGATGGAAAGAGTCTAGGCGTGTATTTATATTTCAACAAATATTCCACCCGATCACTGTACGCCTGCAAACTGCACTAATTTTTTTATCGCAAGGAGCACGGTTTTTAAATTAACGTGGAAGATATCCTTGAGACCTTTATTTGGTTGGTCGCATACACGGTATGGAGTATGCTTGCACCGACAGGCAACTGGTTTAAATTATGACCGTGAACGGTATTTTTTTTCTCGGTTTTGCTACAATAATTTCTCCGTATTAAAATGTAACATGTTTTACCATTTCATATTTATATAGACATGTTTTAGCGCAAGAGGCATATGAATTTATACACTAAAACGTATCTAGACACGTTTTGTCTAGAAAAAGCCTAAACTATTTTATATTTCGATATGGAGGAAGTACTAACTAATTTACCGTACTATAGTCAAATAGAATCGTGGTAGCCATGTGTACTACCGTGTTTGCTAGCCTGCATCCATTTCGTTGCTCCATTCATCAAGTCTGATAATGGCCTGACCAAGTAATGTCACCACCAAAAACCGTGTTGTGCATGTTGTTAGGTAACCTGCATCAAATAAGGTGGTTCAGTTGTGCTTCTTGTTTGGTTGCTGCATCATCCGTTTATAGGTGATGATTAGTCTCAGCTCTTTTCATATAGGTGGAGCTACCTCCTACAACTGGATTGATAGAATGACGAGCGGCAAGCACGAGTATGGCGTCAGCGACGGAGGTCGTCGACGAAGTTTGTGTCATCCAGTGGCGGAGTTACTGTATACATGTCGGGGTTCAGATGAACCAATAAATTATCTATACTTCACTAATCTAGTATTTTTTTTGTTGGTGATTAGTGACAAATTAAACTACGCGCAAGAGAATGAACCCAATAGTTTTAGTCCCTAGCTTCGTCACTGGTGGCAGCTGCATGCGACGACGGAGAGCAGAGTTTAGTAACAAACACACCACGAACACCATGTTCAGTTACACACACCATGGTGAACAAGTTCAATTAGTGAGCACGCCACACCGGTGACGACAGAGCTGCCGCGGCATGACAAACATGTTCAGTTACACACACCATGACGGACATGCTTAGTTAACGAGCACAACACGCCGGTGACGATAGAGTTTGCCGAGGCATGGCGAACATGTTCAGTCACACACAACACGACGAGCATGTTCAGTTAACGAGCACACTATACCTGTGGCGACAGAGTTTGACGCGACTGCGAGCGGCGATGACGGAGCGCGGCCCAAAAAGAAGTAGGTGAAGGTGAGCTACAAACACACCATAATCACCAAGCAACCTACTGCTGATAGAAGTACTGCTGATAGAACGACAAAGTTCATAACGAAGATTAGCGGTCGAGCAGAGATTGAAAAAGACCTATACACAAAGCACAGTCTAAACACACATAGGTACAGTATTCGTGTACGACCACCTAAACGAAAGTCTTACAACACGTGAGTTGTGTAACATGACAGGCTGAAACTACTTCGCAAAACGGTCCACCGTGTGCGATAAATTTGAGTAAATTCGTCTAAAATATTTGCATAAATAAACACAAAATTAAAAGTTAGAGGTTAACGGAAGTTGAAACATCACCAAGCAACCTACTGCTGATAGAACGACAAAGTTCATAACGAAGATTAGCGGTCGAGCAGAGATTGAAAAAGACAGATACACAAAGCACAGTCTAAACACGCATAGGTACAATATTCGTGTACGACCACCTAAACGAAAGTCTTACAACACGTGAGTTGTGTAACATGACAAGCTGAAACTACTTCGCAAAACGGTCCACCGTGTGCGATAAATTTGAGTAAATTCGTCTAAAATGTTTGCATAAATAAACACAAAATTAAAAGTTAGAGGTTAACGGAAGTTGAAACTGATTGCCAGAATGAAACCATATCGCTAATGCAAAATTAAAAGTTAGTTTTGCACACACGCACCAGAAAATCAGATATTGCAGTTTGCCCCCAGGGAGTTGTGGCAAGTTCCGCCACCGATCACAACACGTTTTGATTAAAACATGTTGTATCTACCCGGTGCACGAGACGATACTAGTTTATTAAATTTTGAAAATAATTCTACGTGTCGCGTTATATTTCCTTTCATATGAAAGAAAGGAATAGAGTTCAAATGCATTATTTGCGGTATAAGTATTGGCTCTATATAATAATAACAAAAAAAATTGCAGTAGAAGTATTCGTTCATTTATATTCGATTCAAAGACAAAAGGTGGTTTGCGCTTCCGAACACCGGTGTTCCTGCCGGTTAGAAAAAAAATCCAAAAATTATTTACGAGTTTCAAAATTCCGACAAAACAATCTAGACGTAGTAAATGGTGTATCCCACAAACGTGTAAATTTTCAATTTCAAATATAAAGTATTATGGGCTACACAAAAATGATAAAACATGCGAAAATTTAGAAATTTGAAATAGACATATTCAGATCTGCACTTTGCTCTGAATACAAAGTATTTGTAATTGTTTCTTTAAACGTTTGTTGGAAACACCCTTGGCGACATTTAAATTTATTTTCATAATTTTTTAAAACTCATTTTTTTTTCTAACTGGGGTGGCCAGTGCACCCAATCCCCACCGATTCAAAGATGCTTGCTAAATCTCGGAACAAAACGGGGGGCAGCAGCACCGATTGACTTCCTTGTCCAAGCAGTACTACTCGTGACTCTCGTGATCTATACTTGATGCCACGTGTCGACTATAAGGAGGCACACCGACCTGGATTCCTTTTCATATCACCATTAGGACTGCATACCTGTAAAAAAAAGGACTGGATATATAATTATTAGCTCATCGAGGGATCCTTGCTAGTTCTGCCCACCGGAATTAATATGTGCATACCACGTTCCTTGATACGGCCTGATTCCTCCGTCCATGTCCTTGGTTTGGATAATTATTCATGTACATGTTCAAATAGATTTCCTCCCTGAGTATGAATACACCAAGCAGGATCTTGTAAATGTGGGAAATGATTCGTCCATCAGCCAATTTCCCGGCCCACATTTTTAGATGAAACTAAAAATCATGCTCAAATAGATTTCCTCCCTGAGTATGAATATTGCAAGTTTTTTGTTGAATGGATGAAAGTGACGTTGCAATCTAAGATACTATCTGAACATCGGAAAGTGTTTTTGTCTCCTGAGCATCGGCTCTCCTGCCATGTTTTAAAAAAAATATTTACGAGTTTTAAAAAATTCCGAAAAAACATGGATGTAGCTAGCCAGTAGTATATCCCATAAACATGCAAATTTTCAAGTTGAAATACGAAATAGTATGTGCTACGCAAAAATGACAAAAAGATAAAATTTAGAGATTTAAAAATACGTATTACTCACATCCACAATTTTGTTATTTCTGTATATCCACACCATTTTGTATTTTAAATTAAAAATTTGCATGTTTATGGGATATACCACATTGGCTACATCAAGATTTGTTTTCATGATTTTTTAAAACTTGTAAATATATTTTTGCCAGGAGCACGGTGCCTACGTGATTGCAAAGGGCTACTATGTGGCATATCTTTTGAGCTCGATCTCTATATAGTTAACGTGTCAGATATATTTGAGCTTAATCGTTCATCGGCCCTGTTGATTGGCTATAGTCATTAATGTAGGGAAGCGTATATAAAAATCTTCACGGGAATCTTGGTTTATTGCAAGCATCTTCACGCGTGTACTTGCACCAGCAAGCAACCGATTCTATGATTCCTTTTGTTTTTCTTATCGTTGCTACGATTTAACCTATTTTAGTACACGGACCAAATCATATGCAGTATCCATACCTCCTCTTTCTCGCAAACTGTACTTTTATCTATCTTTCCAAGAAAATCGAACTATTTTAAATATTGATCGGGTTTATACAAAACCGTATCAACATTTATGAAAGTAAATAGGTATATATGAGAAAGAAAACATCATGAACCGACGATCAAACTACATAAAAGAAAGATCAGCTTTCAAACAAATTTAGAAGCACACAATGTTTCAAAAACGGAGGGATGCTCCCGACTCGTGGCCTCTGTTATACGTAATAGCAAAACAACGATAAAGTTAAACAATATCGAACCAACGGGGATACGAGATTTTAACGTGGAAAATCCTTCCAACAAGGAACAGAAAAAACCACGGACGCCAGCCAGCAATACTTCACTATTTCAGGTGAGGTTACAAACGCGTCGTGTTTTACAATGTGTGGCTTATCCCGAACGGCGGCTTACACGAGGTATATAAAGGCGGCCCTTACCTAACTAGGTCGGCAAGGGGGAATCCAACTCCAACTACGCTCTACTTGTCAGAAGTTCGGCCTTTTATCAGCATAAGTGAATTTGGATCACCTTAAAATAACAGCCTCCCTCTCGCTTTAGGTGATGCTCCCGACTAGCACCGTTAAAGGAGCCCGTCGCTGATCATACACATCCCCACCGCGATTTGCAGCGGCCTCACACTCTTTTCCGCACACGTGTCACTTTTCTTGCTCTCTCCTGCACGTTTCCACTCCTCCCTAACATGTATGCTTAGCTGCCAATTACTATCTTCCAATTAATGGGCCTCATTAGTAAAATACTCTCTCCGTTTTTGAAAGTAATGGTGATTAAGTGTTAGAGCCATCAAATTTTGTCCATCTTTGTGACAATTAAATTGAAAGGCAGAAAGTATGTTTTATGCTTTGACCTATGGGATCAAAAGTTTAGTTTGTGTGCCAAAAAAAAAGTAATAATAGAAAAAAGATGACCATTACGGTCGAGGCATGCATGGATAAGAGCATCTCCAGTCGCGCCTCCCAAAGGCCGCCCCCAAGCGCCTACCCATCCGGACGGCCCTGAGCGCGCCCACTCGCGTCACCAATGGGCCTTCTCGTCCGAACGCCCCCTTGTTTCCGTCCGGCAAACCCAGCCCAAACCTGCCTCCCAGGGGCTCCCGTGGGGGCGCCGGACGAGTCGTTTCGCGCCGCGGGCCCGTCTTGCCAGCGACACAAGCGCCCACCAAAAAATCTTTCTGTTCCAGGCGCCTGCTATTTCCCTCACCTCCGTCGCCCATCTTTTCCGCCCATTCCCGTCTCTCTTCCGCCGTCGGCGTCATGCCTCCGAAAGGGCCACCGAAACTGCCGCCGAAGAATGCGAAGGCCGGCACGCTCGGCATCCACGATGGCCACGACGACCAACGGGACAGCATCCTCGGTGCCAACGGAGCGGTCCCGAGCGGCGGCAGCAATGGAACGCCGGGCGAGACTCAGGGCGCCGAGCCCGCCGGCGACGATTTCCACGGCTACACCCGGACCCCGGATTCCTTGGCTCCAACGACGTCGTCAACGTGGATTGACACTAGTGCGTGACGAATTCGTATGGCTTTGTAACGCCAGACCTTTAAATTATGGCTAAAAAACATAATTATGTAAGATTTTATTTATTTTTGTATTTGTACAATTAAAAAACTTGGGAAAAAAGTTCTTTGGGGTTTTGGTTGGGAGCGCCGAGTGAGGACGGGGCGCCCCCGTGGACACGGCGCTATTCGGACAAGCCCCCAAAAGATCGTTCCGGACGCCGATCTAAACGCCTACTATGGACGCGACCGAAGATGCTCTAACAAGTAAACAACGCGCCAACACACATGTTTATAGGCAAACCAAGGATTTGGACTGCTGTCCTCCATCCTGTACCTACACGGTATACATATGGCTCTCCCTGGACTACACGTTGTGTTTACCCTGATGATGACCTGTCCACCTGTCACGTTATATATATTGACGTAATCCCTGATTGACTTGCTTGTCCTATCGTTATCCGTACGAGTCGCTGCCACGTGTCGACCGCAAATACACGCGGTGATGACCTGGCTTCCTTATCTGTTCCCTTCCCATGTGGCTGTTAGATGAAGACCGAATTAATTATCATTAGCTGATGATGGTCATCGCTAATTCTGCTCACGTGCCTGGTTTGCTTCTAATTTAAGAAAAAAAAAGTCCATCATAGGACACGTTGGTTGGTTTCAAACTACACCCCTTATACAATACGCTCTTCGTCCCAAACTAAGTGTCACAAACTTTGATAAAAGTGGATGTATCTAACACTAAATTATGTCTAGAACTCTAGATACATCCAATTTTGTCAAACTTTGTGACATTTAATTCCGGACGAAGAGAGTATTTGCTTGTGTTGAATATATTAGCAATTTAGCACATGATTTAATTCGAAATACTATCAGATAAATTGTGATCGTAACAAATACAGTAACCATGCAAATATCTAGATCTAATACAGTAGACAGACTGAAACAATCTATTGCAAGAACTAGACATAAGAATTTCAGTAATATCTCATATAGATGGAATAGAGATACGTACGATGCAGCGGTAGCGGCACCGCCGTTGTTGTTGTCCACGTCGGCCATGTCGTCGATGAAGAGGTTGCCGAGGTCGGGGAAGAAATCGTCGTTGGGGAAGTAGTCGCCGTCAGCAGTCGCGCGAGTGCGCTCCCCAAAAACCTGATCGCCTCTCTCCCGTACAGGATCACAAGAGGCGGGGTTCCGGAGGCCTGCTGTCCCCACTAGCGGTGCACGCCGGAAGGAGGGATGAAGAAGACTTGATTGGCGGCGCAGTGGATTGGAACGGTGCGAAACCATAAGATGAAGTATATGGTAGGGTTTACCGTATGCGCGTATTTATATGCGGCTGGGAGAGACATGGACGTAACTCCACGTCTGAGTCGGTTCGGTTTCACGATCCAGAAAGGAAACAGAAACGGTTTAGAAATTAACGCGTCCGTTAATTACCAAATTAATGACTCATTAAGTTTTCCCAAGCGACAAAATAAACGCTCTCGGCTCGGCTCATTCCCGCAACCCGCGGCGCGTCGTGACGAGGCGAGGCGGGCGGCGGAGGAGGAGCGCGCGTGTGGCACACCTCTCCTCTTGCCTTGCCAACTCATACATGAGATAGAATGGCTCACCTTATAAGGTGGTTCCATTC
Source organism: Alopecurus myosuroides (assembly GCA_028641055.1). Lineage (NCBI taxonomy): Eukaryota > Viridiplantae > Streptophyta > Magnoliopsida > Poales > Poaceae > Alopecurus > Alopecurus myosuroides. The sequence continues at coordinate 365,882,971 of CM054061.1, forward strand.
TCTCCAAACTAGTAGTATGAGACTAAACTTTAGTCCCACTCCCCACTTGTATTATTTATGAATGGGCCATGACAATTTCAGGATATATTGGGCTTAGTTGGGCCACATTGCAGCCCATAAATTCCAACAATCCCCCACAAAGTGTCATTAGCACATTTTATAAACTCTGTTCCAAAACATTGTTTATATACCTGTGTTAGTAGAGACTGTTAAGTTGAACTTCCACTTAGAACATCATGCTACACTAATTCACAACTTGAATAGTGGACTACGCCTTGAACTACAAATTTGCTGTGATACCAGTTTCACACAACGTCTGAACCGATACTAGGCTGCCGCAAGACTTCCCCGCGGTTTGGAGCGTATGCGTCATACTCCGAAGGCCTTTCATGAGTTTATTAGAGAGCACCCGATTCTCATAGACTGCGACGTTTAACAGTCAGACTCATATAGGTGAGTTCCTCAGGAGATGTTCTGTAGGACACATCTCTGCTTATATAAATAAGCCACTTGGAACACATTAAGACAAATGTCAACCTACCGTACAGATCAGGAGAGTATTGCATCTTTTATGGAGTGGAATAAAGTATAAGGATACTCTCCTCTCAGCCGACCAACAGATTGTCTCCCACTTCTAATTCACGGGATCTCCGATCAGATAGAGTGGATTACCACTGTGGGCAACTCATAACATGGGTCTCAAAACCATCTCATTCGATGCATTATCTATCACATTCCGTGATAAACCCTTTGTGAAGGGATCTGCCAAGTTCATAGATGTTTGGATATAATCCAAAGCAATAACTCCGAAGTTCTTCAATTTCCTGTCAGATTTTAATCTCCTCTTCACATGTCTTGATGACTTTGCATTATCCTTAGAACTGTTCACTTTGATGATCACAGTTTGATTATCACAGTTCATTAGGATTGCGGGTATTGGTTTTTCAACCATAGGCAAGTCCATCAAGAGCTCACGAAGCCACTCTGCTTCAACAGTGGATGTGTCTAATGCTGCGAGTTCTGCTTCCATAGTTGACCTTGTTAAGATGGTCTGCTTGCAAGACTTCAGGAAACAGCGCCACCACCAAGTGTAAAAACATAACCACTAGTGGCCTTAAGCTCATCAGCATCAGATATCCAATTAGAATCACTATATCCTTCCAGAACCCTCGGGTTTCCGGTATAGTGAATTCCATAGCTCGTAGTGCCTTTTAAATAGCGCATAACTCTCTCAAGCGCACGCCAATGATCATCTCCCGGATTGGAAACAAACCGGCTCAATTTGCTCACAGCAAAATAGATGTCAAGCCTCGTGGCACTCGCCAAATACATAAGCGAGCCTATAATCTGAGAATATCTCAGTTGATCTCTAGCAATCCGTTGATTCTTTCGAAGCAACACACTAACATCATATGGAGTTGAAGAAGACTTGCAGTCACTATACCCGAAGCGACTCAAGACCTTTTCCACATAGTGAGATTGAAGCAGTGTGATCCCACCATTATCATCTCTCAATAGCTTGATGTTCAAGATAACATCAGCTACTCCTAGATCCTTCATCTCAAAACAACGAGATAAGAAATCCTTAACTTCCTTGATTAAATCAAGATTAGTCCCAAAGATCAATATGTCATCAACATATAGATATAAAATAACTCCCTCGCCCCCACCATGGAGATAGTATACACACTTGTCAGCTTCGTTTACAACAAAGGCTTCAGCAGTCAAAATCCTTTCGAACTTTTCATTCCATTGCTTATGTGCTTGCTCGAGGCCGTATAATGACTTCAATAACTTGCAGACCTTGCCTTCTTGACCGGGTACTACAAAACCATCTGGCTGCTCCATATAAATTTCCTCGTCCAACTCTCCATTAAGGAAAGCCGTCTTAACGTCCATTTGATGAACGAGAAGACCGTGCGAGGCAGTCAGTGAAAGTAGCACACGAATAGTGGTCAGTCTAGCCACAGGTGAGTAAGTATCAAAGAAGTCTTCACCTTCTTTCTGGGTATAACCCTTGGCCACAAGCCTTGCCTTGTACTTATAAATTGTACCATCAGGCCTAACATTTTTCTTGAACACCCACTTACATCCTACAGATTTATACCCATAAGGACGATCAGTGATTTCCCAGGTTCCGTTAGCCAAGATGGAATCCATCTCGCAACGAACAACCTCTTTCCAGTAGTCAGCATCAAGAGACGCATAGGCTTCTGAAATAGTCCTGGGTGTGTCATCCACGAGATACACAATGAAATCATTACCAAAGGACTTTGCAGTCCTCTGTCTCTTGCTCCTTACAGGAACTTCATTGTCATCCTCCTCGGGATTCTCAACGTGTTCTATCGGAATGGTGGATTCAGGAATCTCAGCTAATTCCTGACTAGATGAAACAAGTTTCTTCTGATTTGATGAGCTGGACATATCCTTCATAGGAAATATGTTCTCAAAGAAAGTTGCATCGTTCGACTCCATAATCGTACCAACATGCATGTCGGATACCTCAGATTTTACTATCAAGAATCTATAACCAATGCTATTAAAAGCATAGCCCAAAAGAACACAATCAACAGTCTTTGGTCCAAGCTTGCGCTTCTTGGGAATTGGTATATTGACTTTTTCGCCAAACAATCCCAAGTACGTAGGTAGGGGAGTTTCAACCTTTTCCTTTCCCATTCCTCAAATGGAGTAATGGTTTTATTCTTTGTGGGAACTCGGTTTAGGACATGACACGCAGTCATTAGCGTCTTCCCCCACCATGCCGTGCAGAGACCCGAAGTGTCTAACATGGCGTTAACCAAATCAGACAACGTTCGGTTCTTTCTTTCAGCCACCCCATTTGACTGAGGTGAGTAGGGAGGCGTCCTCTCATGAATAATACAGTGTTCAGCACAAAAATAATTAAACTCGTTGGAAAAATACTCTCCACCATGATCAGACCTAAGCCGCTTAATTTTACGATCAAGTTGGTTCTCAGCTTCGGCCTTATAGTTCTTGAAATAAGTTAAAACTTCATCTTTAGATTTCAGAAGATACACATAACAATATCTAGTGGAGTCATCAATAAGTGTCATAAAATATTTCTTTTCACCTTTTGTCAATACGCCATTCATCTCACAAAGATCAGAATGTATAAGTTCTAGTGGTGCCAAGTCTCTCGGCTCCGCAGTCTTGTGAGACTTGCGAGGTTGCTTAGCTTGAACACACATTTGACATTTGGAACCTTTAATAGTACTGAATTTCGGAATTAAACTCATATTTGCTAACCGCGTCATGCAACCAAAATTAATATGACAAAGTCGTGAATGCCAAACATCACAATCATTATCGTGACAAACATTATTAATAACTTTGGTGCATATATCTGTCAAGGATAAGCGGAACAAGACTCCGCGCTCATAGCCTTTACCAATAAATTGTCCATACTTGGAAATTACAACTTTATTGGACTCGAAAACCAACTTAAAACCATCTCGACATAAACGTGAGCCGCTGACGAGATTTTTATTGATGGAGGGAACATGATGAACGTTCTTCAGTCGCACGAGCTTCCCCGAAGTAAACTTCAGATCGACCGTACCAACACCACGAACATTAGCATGTGACCCGTTCCCCATCAGCACGGGGAAGTCCCTGTGATCTGATAAGAAGAGAACATGGAAGCATCAGCACAAACATGTATATTGGCACCTGTGTCAATTAACCATTCAGGTGAATGACAAACTAAAGAATAGTAGGAACTGTACCGTACCCAGTATCCTTCATCTCAGTGTCACCAATGACAATGTTAGCGGTCTTGCCGCTGTTCTCTTGCTGCTGCAACTCATATCGCTTAGGGCATTTTGGAGCCCAATGGGCCAGTTCACCGCAAACGTGACATGACCCCTTCCTCTTCTTGAAGTTGGTAGAGTGCGATGGCTTAAACCTGCCATCGGGTTTGCCTTTACCCTCGGATTTCTTCTTGTTATATTTAGGCTTGTTGGGCCGGTAGTGTTTCTTCTGTACCACATGGGCAGAAGAACCTACCTCAGCAACCCGAGCACGTGTATCCTTTGCTCTCGCCTTCTCTTCCACATCAAGAGATCCGATGATGTCCGTAACGGAAAACTCCTGTCTCTTGTGTTTCAGAGAAGCAGCAAAGGTGCTCCATGAAGATGGAAGCTTGGAAATAATGCCTCCGGCCACAAACTTGTCCGGTAACATACACTTAAAGTGCTCAACTTCTTTAGCGAGTGACTGTATCTCATGAGGCTGTTGAACGACAGAGCGCTCATCAGTCATCCTGTAGTCATAGAATTGCTCCATGACGTACAGCTCGCTGCCAGCATCCGAGGACCCAAATTTGGCCTCGTGTGCAGCCCACATATCCTTGCCGTTATCAAACGACATATACGGATCCACAATGGAATCATCAATAATACCGAGGAGGGCACTTTTAAACATAGTGTCCATATTCTCAAAGGCCTCCAACTGTGCTGGATTGAGATCGCCCTCAGGCTTGCCCTTAGTGGCCGTATAGCAGCGCAAGGTTTGAAACCATAGCACTGCTCTCGTGCGCCACCTCTTATAGTCCACACCCTTGAAAGGGATTGGCCTTGTCGCCGCAATGATAGACGGTGCAGGTGCAAGAAATTGCCTATAATCAGGTTTTTGGATTGTTGAATATATTAGCAATTTAGCACATGATTTAATTCGAAATACTATCAGATAAATTGTGACCGTAGCAAATACAGTAACCATGCAAATATCTAGATCTAATACAGTAGACAGAATGAAACAATCTATTGCAAGAACTAGATATAAGAATTCCAGTAATATCTAATATAGATGGAATAGAGATACGTACGATGCAGCGGTAGCGGTACCGCCGTTGTTGTCCACGTCGGCCATGTCGTCGATGAAGAGGTTGCCGAGGTCGGGGAAGAAATCGTCGTTGGGGAAGTAGTCTCCGTCAGCAGTCGCGCGAGTGCGCTCCCCAAAAACCTGATCGCCTCTCTCCCGTACAGGATCACAAGAGGCGGGGTTCCGGAGGCCTGCTGTCCCCACTAGCGGTGCACGCCGGAAGGAGGGATGGAGAAGACTTGATTGGCGGCGCAGTGGATTGGAACGGTGCGAAACCATAAGATGAAGTATATGGTAGGGTTTACCGTATGCGCGTATTTATATGCGGCTGTGAGAGACGTGGACGTAACTCCACGTCTGAGTCGGTTCGGTTTCACGATCCAGAAAGGAAACGGAAACGGTTTAGGAATTAACGCGTCCGTAATTACCAAATTAATGACTCATTAAGTTTTCCCAAGCGACAAAATAAACGCTCTCGGCTCATTCCCGCAACCCGCGGTGCATCGTGACGAGGCGGGCGGCGGAGAAGGAGCGCACGTGTGGCACACCTCTCCTATTGCCTTGCCAACTCATACATGAGCTAGAATGGCTCACCTTATAAGGTGGTTCCATTCTCTCCAAACTAGCAGTATGGGACTAAACTTTAGTCCCACTCCCCACTTGTATTATGCATGAATGGGCCATGATAATTTCAGGATTTATTGGGCTTAGTTGGGCCACACTGCAGCCCATAAATTCCAACAGCTTGCATCGGCATGTAGCTAGTTTTTCTTTCCCGAACGGGGGTTGAAACCCCGCGTATACAATTTTTAGTTTATTAATTATTCCACGTAGTTTTACCAATTTAAACATCAATAAGTCCGAAGCTACCGGGCTGGCAATAACTGTCGCTACAGCTACCAACTTGATGAACGGGATGCATCTGGTCCGAGCCATCTGCCTGTTACGAAACCAACTAGGCAGCATATCGTCGAATGCCACTATGATATGAGAAAACATACTCTCCTCCGATGCATATAAATATCGCTCATTTTGTACTAAGTTAGCCACACTTTTTATGGATTGTAGGGAGTACTCAAGTTTTCAACACCACAAGGACTTACAGAGTGTGTCGATTTTTTTTTGAATGAATGCTTTGATCGGAGGAGGCATAGACATACGGTAGGAAGGTAAAGTAAACTTGCGCAAACCAAGCTGTGGTTGGATGGTTAGGAGGGTGCTTGTACCCCCAGTCCACCAGAGTTCAAACCACAGGTTTGACATCTATGTGTTGTATTTAGGCGGAATATTCTTTCAGTGGAAGCCGATGTTCCCGTCGACAACAAGGCCTCTATGGTGACTTCGTCAATCTTAAGACCTGTCGACAACAAGGCCTCTATGGTGACTTCGTCAATCTCAAGACCCGTCGGCTCAGTCTCTCGATGCGTGTGTGCGTTTATAAGGGCGAGTGTATGCGCTTAATGTACTGTGTTTCTAAAAAAAAATATAAACTTGCGTTGAGTAAAACATGCATGGGCAAGGTGTACACAGTGGCGGAGACAAGGGGGGCTAGCAGGGGTCAGACCCCCCCAATCGTTCGCCCCCCTAACAATTTTTAGTAGGTAAATACTAGGCATATATACTAGCATGTTACTAAATTATACAATGATTAATATTTATTCTATTGTAAAAAATTAACTGGGCCTTTCGTACACACAAGCCCACCTACAAGGCTTAGGCCTTCGGCATCGTGGAGCAAGCGACCGGTCTGATCCATCGAGCAATTAGCCTTAGACCATCGTGGACCAAGCGATCAGGCTTAGGCTTAGCGTAAAAATTAATTGGCAAACAACCAACCGATCAGTCTGATCGATCGGATACGGGATACCCTAGTCGCTAGGGCGCTCCGCTCGGCAGTCGCTAGGACCTGCATCTTGCCGCCGCTCCTCCTGCTGCCGTCTACGTTCGGCCAGTCGCAGTCTATGTTCGGCCGCGTAATTCCGTTTCTGCGGCTCTCGTAGCGATACGTCTGGAAATTCACTTCATGGCGATCCAGGAAGACGGTTAGATCTAATCAGCTAATTAAGGGACGGAAGGTATGACGTGCAAATAGGATTTTTCTTTAATTATCTTGTTCACTCATATTTGGTCTAGTTTCATCAAGTTTATATGTTTTGTTAGCTAATACATAAAACCAAATCATTTTGATCAAACGATTTTGTTGCGTTCATCTTTCAAGAATGAACAGAATGACATCTTTCATCTATAATACATGATCACACAATGGGTCTCATATTTAGCCGCACATCTACACATAACACACGAAATTTTTCAACACCCTATACTTTTTTTAGGTGAACACCCTACTCGATATTTCTATTAAGACCACTATATGTTTATGCTTATATATGCCGAGCTATAATTTTTTGATAAGGGTTGAGCTATATGTTTGTCCCGTCTTCACAAGGGGCGAAGCTAGCTATACAACATGACACCAATGATTTTAGGCTAATCCCCTTTACCAGTAGAGAAAAACTCTTAGCAATAGATAATGACATCAGAAAATTTAGAAGAATAGCATCAATAAAAAATTCCTAGCTGCACGTCGCCCCCCCTATGGTCAAATCCTGGTTCCACCCCTGGGTGTACATGCAACCGTTTTCTGAGTCTGCTACCTGCACGGTATACACATGCATGCACTGCACGTTGTAACAACAAAAACAACAACAACAGTAATCATTAGCTGACCGTAGGAATCATTAGCTGATGATCATCACTAATCACGTGCACATTCCTTCGTGGGTCAAGCTCTTCGTGCGTGAGTACATCTGAAAAGAAAAAAAAAACTTCCTTCGTGGACCAGGTAGCAGCGAGAACATGGCCTTGGTAATACTTGGGCGTCGAATCACAAATGAAGAAACCATGGCCCGCGGTCCTACCAATCCAAGTCACGTGTTTTTTATCTACTCCCTCCGTCCGGGAATAAGTGTACGTTTTTCTTTTTGTCGATCAAACTTATTCAGCTTCGATTAACTTTATTGGAAAACGTATTAACATCTATGGCATCAAATTGGTATCAATAGATTTGCTTGACATGAACTTTTAAAATATATCATTTATGTTGTCACTATTTACTCAAAGTTTAAAAAGTTTGACCAAGTGTTAATCTAGATGTACACTTATTTGTGGACGGAGGGAGTACATTTGTTTTTTGCAACATTCCAGGTACGACTGAAAACGACAAGGACACCCAGTTTTGGAGCAGGACTTTTTTTTTTTTGCCCTTGTGGATTTATTAAGCCGATTGATTTTCGGTTCTGAAATATGTTCCTGTACGTTGCGGCGAGCTTACAAAAAAAACCAAGGATATCTTCAAGATAACTTATATCGTCCAGTGTATGCTGAAGATTACACCATCTACGAAATAGTCCACGTGCCAGTTTTCCCCACATGCGAGAGAGAGCTACTACTACTGCAAAGCAAAATTAAAAATACTGCTATGGCTTAGAACAAAATCACGTCGAATAGGATGCACATCTGAAAAAACTTTTCGGTATTTTTTTTTATAAAGTACAACTCATTATTTGTTGACCAAAAATTATAAGTCAAAGTTTGACAAAAATAAATCAAAGTGGTCTTACATATAACAACAGATGGAGTAACTCGGGATCACGATTTTGCTGGGGGTACAGATCATTATTGACGAGGTGAGACTGCAGATTTATTGGGGTGCACTAGAGAAACATCAATCATACGGAGAGTACAGAGAAAATTGCATAAATCTACCACTATTGGGGCAGCTGTAGCGTGTAAGTACCAATCTTGGTAACAATTTAAAAAATCTACCAAGAAACGGGCGGCACGAAACTGATGGCGCTAAGTATCTCAACTGTAGCCCCCCTACAGTTTGGGACAACATGGAGGGGGGGGGGGTAAAAATATTAGAAACTCGTCAGCAAAACTCAACCGTAGCCCCCTACAGTGGATAGAGGCTCGATTCGACAACGAAAACGAGAAAAAAACAATGCAGCACGAGATCAACTCCTAGTATGGTAGACGACAACTCCGCTCCGCTAGCAAGAACAACTCAATATCTCGAAGGAAGAACCACGAAACAGATCCCAAAAAGTGTAGAAAATGGAAGCCAACAAAGGTGCAGCTCGGCCGCCCTCAACCAACGAGTTCCCTCGCCGAGGCACATCCGTCCGCTCGCCGGAGAAGCACAGGAAATCGGCGATTGGCCGGAAAGAGAGGAAACGTCGCCGAAGAGAGCAATGGATAAGGCAGGGGCGAGTGAAATAAGGAGAAAATGACTTCTCACCTTTCTGTTTCAGTAGCTCGTCGCAGGTCCCGAAAATTTGAAACTTCTAGTCGCGTGGGACTGGTCTAGCACCCCGCAGCGCACACCGACGTACACACTCTAGAAGATGGCTCCTCCGTCTTCCGCTCACTCGTCTTCAGGGCAGAAATCAACGCATTCACCTGTGAACCCTGACGTCGACGTCGCCATGATGCCAGAAAACTTCTCCACCCCGCGCAATCCGCACCACCACCAGCCCCCCTCCAGGTAGCTCATGTTTCAAAGACGATGCCCCCGAGAGGGTACACGACACCGAAGATGCCGCCATCATCCTATTTGGTAAAACCAGATATAGGGTTTCCCCCGGAGCATAGCTGTGCTCCAAAACAATGCTCTCAAGAGGGAGAACGACGCAGATCCAGGATACCAGATATAGGGTTATCCTCGGAGCAGTCGACAGTCGACGTAGAGGCTACACAGCAACGATGCCTTCAGCAAGGAGATGACATCAGAAGACGCCACCATCGTCGGCTCCGACCTTCGGAGCCTGGCTCTCACCGGCGAGCCACCTCCACTACAACCCATGCAAGCTTGCGATGGCTACATCAATTTCTTGCTACACCTTGATGGTGCCAGGAATCCCTTTTGCTATGGATGGTGTGTTGGGAACGCTAAGAGGAGGGTGTGATGAGAAAGCGGTAACAATTTCCCGCAGTTAAGAACCAAGGTTATCAATCCAGTAGGAGGAAGAGGACCTTTGCAAGGTTGATGCCACTGATGGCGCCTCACCGGTGTCAGCAACAACGCGGAAACTCCATACAACACAACCAAAATACTTTGTCCCAACGGTGCAGTGAGGTTGTCAATCTCACCGATCTTGCTGAAAACAAAGATTAAATGTATAGTGTGGAAATTGGTGTATACTTGCAGTAAGTAAAGAAAGCAGGAAATTGTAGTGGTTTGTTTAACAGTCTAAGAAAATGGACCGGGTCCATAAAAGATAGCATGCTGGGTGAACAAATTACAGCTGGACAATTGACAAATAAAGGTTGCACCGTAGTGCACATTCATGACATGAAGACTACTATGATATTTATTGCGGGTCTTACAACAATATATATAGACCGTAATCCAACAACATCTATGACTAATAATCCACCCTCAGGTTATAATCCGAACCCCCTTAGGTATTAAGTTGCAAGCAACATATCATTGCATTAAACAATGTGTGTAAAGTAAGCAATGATTGTACACGCGGGCACTCACACTGCTGTTTTCTCCCTAGTGGCAACATCACATCCTCCCTTGTCACGTTTCTGTCACTCGAGCACATGCGAAAAGGAGGCATGAACCCACTATCGAGCATAAATACTCCCTCTTGGAGTCACTAGCAACTACTTGGCCAGAGCAACAACTAGCAACGAAAAGCATGCAAGATCACAAATAACATATGCAATAAAGACTATAATCAACTTGGCATAAGTTCAATATTCACCGGATCCCAGCAAACACAACATATAGAATTACATAAGAACAATCTCGATCATGTTAGGCAGCTCACAAGATCTAAACATGGATGCATATGAGGAGAAGACAACCATCTAGCTACTGCTACAGACCCGTAGTCCAAGGATGAACTACTCACGCATCACTCGAGAGGCAGGCATGATGATGGAGAAACCTCCTTCGATGATCTCCTCTCCGGAAGGGTGCCGGGAGACAACTTCAGAACACCCCCTGATCTAGGGTTGACGACGACGTCGGCTGCGGAACTTTTCGGTGATATTTGATCAGGTGTCTAGGGTTTTCCTTCAGAGGGGAATATATAGGCGAAAGGGCAAGGGCGGTGGATCCCGGGGGGCCCCACACCACCCCTGGAGCGGCCAAGGGGGGGACCCATGGTGTGGCCCCCTGGTTCCCGTCTTCGACTCCTCTTCGGTCTTGTGGATGTTTGAGGGGAAAATAGAAACTTCGGGATTTGTGTGGTCCAATTCCGAGAATATTTCCATAACAACTTTTCCGAAATAAAAAACAGCAGAAAACAGGGAACTGGCACTTGGCATCTTGTTAATAGGTTAGTCCTAGAAAATGTGTAAAAATGCTATAAAGAAGGGAGAAAACAAGTAGCTATTGACATAATATTATCATGGAGCATCAGAAATCTTCTATTCCTAAATAGTTGCAACCCACTAATTCTATTTCCTGCAATTTTGTTACATCATAAACTCACAATATGACTTTCTCCCTTCCTCCATTATTTATTCTCCCACTTTGCATTAAGTGGAACTGGCTGTTCGTTTGGATTGTTTTCCCCTCCACTCAACGTTGTAAAATGGTAACTGCTATTCAGCCGTTTACTTATATATGGCCTCTTTCTCTATCTCAAATCGACCGGCCAGCCTTCCCTCTTGCTCGCAATGTCGCACAAGCCCGTTCATCTCCCTCCCCTATCCGAACATACATCCTCATTATCTTCCCGTTCCCCTCAATCCATCCAGGCGGTGGACATCAGCCAGAAGCAGCAGACGTGGGTACTGACTGCTAACACTTAACCATGGTCGTGGCGGTCTATGGACGACCAGATCGCTTACACGTGCGTGTGAGACTTCATCGAGCAAGCCTAATCTGTTATAGAATTTGATCTGATCTGCAGTTGTTTTTATTTTTGCATGACAGATCATCCCTACCCATACGACAAGGTGCAGCCATGCAACTTTTGGGACTTGGCTTCTTCTGAAGGAGATTTTGATTTGATTGGGGCGATGAATGAGCAGCCGGGCACGATGCATATTTATAAGATTTTTCCATTTCTTTTCAAGCTCTCCCTGGCTTCCCCAATGTAACGATAGCCTTCTCTTTTAATTAGCTTATTTTGCTTCAAGCTGGTTAATTACATATGTGAATGAATAGAAGATTCATTCCATTTGTTTATATTCATATATTAAATGTACTTTTTATCTGTCAGACTGATACTGTCTTTGGCACAAGTGATTGTCATGCACAGTATTTTTTTGCCTCTAACAAATTATTGTCCTCGCTATCATTTAATGCAGGATTGAAACATATTTTTTTTCCAGATGATTAAATTTTCTTTTTAGCCTCCGAGTTTGAGGCCAGAGTACCAAGATTACATGATTTATATCGTCTTGACATAATATTTGTACAAGCTACAGGAGTTGTCTGAATTTTCCAAGAAATTCAGCATGGAATATTTTGCCAATATATGCTGTGTTGAAGTGATCTTCAGAGTTTAAGACAGTGTCAAGAACCCATCTAATTCAATCTAGCAGTTATCCTTTTCATTTTAGAAATCATACATAATTATATGTAAATCATGTAATTTTTGTTACGTCCCATTTTTTAGTGGTCATTACAAACCAATGCTCTCCACTTGTTGCTAGGAATAGAAATTAGGAGTTGACCCCTACCGTTGGAAATGGTAGTATGTAATATAATTGTGCCATATAGATAGACCATCTTATCACCCACCTCAAACACATCATGGTTTAACACTGAGTATCATTTATCATCTCATTTTTTGTGATAGTTATTCTCATTCCGTTATGACATTAGCAATATTTGTACCAAATAATGCACAAAGGAGAATGGTAGGATACTACCTTTACTTACTATGTAGAAAGCGCTTGTGCCAAAATTTGGTACCATTGGCTCTAAATAAAACTTGAGTCCTCCTGAGAACTATTTATGAATGTTCTATCTTCTTTTTGCCAGTGAAATGTGTGTTGCCAATTCCGCAGCACCGCGCGAGGCACCATCTAGTTATAGCGTTGAAGACGTATTAAGCATCCACAAGCTTAGTTCCTACTCGTCCTCAAGTAGGTAAACAATAAAACACAAAAATTTCTGAGGTGAGATGCTACTAACATAAACTTAATCGTTATAATGTAAAAGCATATGTAAGCTGAGATCATAGAACTTTAAACACAAACATGATAAATAGAAATTTAATAATAAAACATAGCAATCACTTTGCATCATGAATAGTATCTAAAATAAAAGATCATGAGTAACAATGTATTGAAAGTTATACGTTTGTTTCAGGTATAGAGAAAGTATGGCAAGGTGGTATTTTGCAAGTCCTTAAGAGTGGGACAAAACATAAATGCCAGGACACCTTCAAATTTTACGAGGAAGACTAGAACAATTAGTTGGAGAACAAACAATGACACTTCATGAATCAACTAATGATGTTTATGGGACAAATGCACATAAAACTCAGAATGACAAAAATGCTCTCTCAGCTGTGCATAAAGTTAGAAGATGGATGCTCAACATAAAAGTAAAAGAAAGACCCTTCGTGGAGGGAAGCAGGGATCAACTCATGTGCTAGAGCTTTTATTTTATTAAACAGAGGTATTAAAAGTTTGACACTCCTCCCATCCATCTTTCACAAACCATGGCTAACCGAATCCTCGAGTGCCTGCCAACAATCATATACCATGGAGGAGTGTTTATATTTTAGGAGAGGTGTATGCTAATGTCAATGAATGGTAAACAGAAAATACAGTACGTCACAAGCCAACTGGATTCACAAGAGCGGCTCCGATATGAAGGACACATCTGGGTAGAAGGTCATCCATTTTTCTCTTTTGTTTACACAATTATGTTTTGACTGATAAATCAGGGGCAAAAATAGTGAAGATAATGCACTAATTGGGGCTGGGCACCCCGCTGCCAGCTCTTCTATCATTTGGATAAGATGATTAAGCCACTAGTCCAAGGTGTGAAATCCAATCAACAAGTGAGACAAAGATTCTCTATTGATGTTCACATGAGAAAAACAAGAACACAAAACATGAGTAATTTTGAAAGTTTTAAAGGTAGCACGTGAGCAATTTACTTGGAGTGGCAGTTAAATACCACATGTAGGTAGGTATGGTGGACACAATGGAAAAAAATTGGTTTTTAGGGAGTTGTATGCACGAGTGAGGTCATACTCAGTACATGTGGAGGCTAGCAAAAGAGTGGGAGCGACAAATCAAGAGAGCATAAGAGCCATAATCATGCATAGAGACATAAACATCATTAACGAAAGCATAAGTGGCTAAGTGGTCATGGAGGCTATTAGTTACTGGTTCGTAGTCATAAACATAGTGTGAGCATGCGCCAAGTCAACCAAATAAAACATTCAAAGGAGAATACCACAAATTTATGCTTTAATATGACAAGAACAACTCATGATTCTTTTAATGGAATATTAAACACTCTCAGCTATTTGAGGCTATTCATGCTACTCAATAACCACAAGGATTTAAAACTAAAATAACATTTAGCATGGCATGAAAAAGTTCTAGCCACAGTCTATACAAGTTTCTACGTGCACCATTATAAATTCTACCTCAAGCAGCAATTTCTTTTCCCAACAAGCACCATACAAGATATGTTTAAAAAAAAATACTCTACATGATACAACAAGAAAATATGAGAGTACTAACATAACGTTACTAAAACTAACAACTCTCATAAGAGATGCATGCAAAACAGGAGCTAAATAAATGCAGCAACCAGACAAAGATTAAGATCACAAAGTACTACCGTGAAAAAGAGGAGCGTGTCACTCTCCAATAAAAGAATGCTGGGGTCCAACCACGCTTATTGCAAAAATAAAAACAAACTGAAATAAAAAATAAAAGACGCTCCAAGTAAAACACATAAAATGTGACCGAATAAAAATATAGTTTCACTAGAAGTGACATGATAATTTGTCGATGAAGAAGGGGATGCCTTGGACATCCCCAAGCTTAGACGCTTGAGTCTTCTTGGAATTTTCTGATATGTACCACCGGGGCATCCTCAAGCTTAGGCTCTTCACTCTTCTTGACCACTTCATATCATCCTCTTCTTTTGACCCTTGAAAACTTCCTTCACACCAAACTTCTCACAATCTTCATTAGCAACGTTAGTGCAATCGAAATAATAAATTCATATGGTTCCGTTTCAACACAAGCCTAACACTCATAAACACATTAGCTACTTTCACAACTTATTTTAAAACTCTTTTTCTCAAAAGAACACCAAAAGAAATAGATTAAGATGCAAATGCAGTTATTGGCAGAAATCTGTCAAAACAGGACAATAGGTAAAGATGATTTTTTTTAGAAAATTGTCTATTTCTCAAATCAAAAAGTGTTCAACTAAGAAAAGTTTCGTATATAGCCCAGGATTACGCACAAAAAAACTCAGGTCATTTTGAATTTTCTGTAATTTTATACGAATTTAACATTGGACAGCAGAAATGTGTTTCCTGCGCAGAAATCCGAAATATAGTTTCAACTTTACACTAGAGGCTTAACTTGGCTCAACAAAGACACTAAAGAAAATATACAAAGGGGTTCATAAGTAAATAGACAAAACCCACGTGCAAAACACACAAAAAGAAACGATGAAGAACGGGTTGAAAACGGAGAAATAAGCCGGGTTGTCTCCCGGTAGCGCTTTTCTTTAACGCCTTTCAGCTAGGCATAGAAAGAAACTCAAGTATTTTCAAGTGAAGAAGCATCAACATCATAACTTGCTCTAATAATAGAGTCAAAAGGTAGCTTCATGCTCTTTCTAGGAAAGTGTTCCATACCTTTCTTGAGTGAGAATTGATATTTAATACTCCCCTCTTTTATATCAATAACATCACCAACAGTTTTAAGAAAAGTTCTTCCCAAAACAATAGGACAAGAGGCATTGCGTTCAATGTTCATAAAAAAAAATTAACAGGGAAAAGGTTATTGTTAACCATAATAAGAACATCATCAATTCTACCAAGAGGTTTCTTCTTAGCATTATCAGCAAGATGAACATCCAAATAACAATGTTCCAATGGTGGTAGATCAAGCATATCATAAAGATTTTGAGGCATAACAGAGATACTAGCACCAAGATCACACAAAGCATTGCAATCAAAATCATTTAATTTTATCTTAACGATGTGCTCCCAACCATCATCTAATTTTCTAGGGATAGATGTTTCAAGTTTCAGCTTTTTTTCCCTAACTTTCACGAGATCATTGGTAATATGTTTAGTAAAGGCCATATTCATGGCACTAGCATTGGGACTTCTAGCAAGCTTTTGTAGAAACATAATAAATTCAGAGATATTACAATCATCAAAATCAAAATTATTATCATCAAAAGTAATGGGACCATTATCTCCCACATCTCTAATTTTTTTAGCTCTTTTATTAGAAGCAATTTCAGCAATTTGAGGAAATTTAGCACGTTTCACCGAAGGGGTGGAGACTGTGTTAACAGAAATTAATTTACCATTGATAGTAGGAGGTTTACTAGCACTTGGAGATTCAGTTTTACTAGTGGTGGTGATAGTGCAAACTCTAGCAATATTTTTTTTAACCAATTCATTTTCTCTTTCCCACCTAGCACGTAATTTAGCCATCAACCTAACATTATCATCTATTCAAAATTGAATAGCATTGGTTGCAGCAAAAGAATCATCTTCAATGGTTTTAGTTTTAGCAGCCATTTTATTGATCAAATAAAATTGTGCCTCTGACAGGGCCGAGATACTAACCTCAGCACTTGAAATTTTACCTTACAAACTAGAGATTTCTCTATTTAAATTCCCAATTTGTTGGCTAATAGTTCTCAACATAGCAGATTGCTCTTCCTTAGTTTTAGTAAATAACTTATTTTGTTCATATTGCATTTGCATAAAGTTCTTAGTTGCTTTTTCAACTTCTACAATCCTTTCCTCACTAGGCATTCCAGATCTCCATAAGAATAACCACTACCACTATTAGGAGGATAGGGCTTATAATTGTTTCCACCAAAATTATTTCTATAAGCATTGCTGTTAAAATTATTATTTCTAATAAAGTTCACATCAACATGCTCTTCTTGAGCAACCAAAGAGGCTAAAGGAACATTATTTGGAACAACTTGAGCTTTACCATTAACAAGCATAGACATAATAGCATCAAGCCTTTCACTCAAAGAGGAGGTTTCCTCAACAGAGTTTACCTTCTTACCTTGTGGAGCTCTCTCAGTGTGCCACTCTGAATAATTTATCATCATATCATCAAGAAGATTTGTTGTATTTCCCAAAGTGATGGACATAAAGGTACCTTCAGCAGCTGAATCTAATAGGTTCCTTGAGGAGAAATTCAGTCCTCCATAAAAGGTTTGTATAATCATCCAATTAGACAGTCCATGAGTGGTACAATTCTTCACCATAGTTTTTATTCTTTCCCAAGCTTTAGCGACATGTTCATTATCAATTTTTAAAAATTTATTATGTCACTTCTCAGAGATATAATCTTAGCAGGAGGATAATATTTTCGAATCAAAGCATCTTTACACTTAGTCCATGAATCAATACTATTTCTAGGCAAAGATAGCAACCATTCTTTAGCTATTCCTCTCAAAGAGAAAGGAAATAATTTCAGTTTAATAGTATCTCCATCCACATCTTTATATTTTTGCATCTCACATAGTTCAACAAAATTATTAAGGTGAGTGGCAGCATCATCAGTACTAACACAAAAAATTGCTCTTTCATGACAAGATTTAATAAAGCAGGTTTAATTTCAGAGAAAGCAGCAGTAGGAGCAGGTTGAGCAATAAGTGTGCAAATAAAATTATTGTTGTTTGTGCTAGTGAAGTCACACAACTTAGTATTCTCATAGGAACCCATTTTAGCAAAACAAAAGCAAGCAAATAAATAACAGCTATAAAGTAAACTAATTTTTTGTGTGTTTTTGATAGAAAGAAGCAAGACAAGACAAAAATAAAAACAAGACAATAAACAAAATAAAGAGGTTGAGAGTGAGAGAATCCCCTTGCCAGAAGACTTCATCCTCTCCGGCAACGGCGCCAGAAATTCCTTGATGCTTGCGATGGTTATAGAAATTCCTTGCTACACCTTGATGGTGCCATGAATCCCTGTTGCTATGGATGGTGTGTCGGGAAACCAAAGAGGAGGGTGTGATGAGCAAGTGGTAATAATTTCCCTCAGTTGAGAACCAAGGTTATCAATCCAGTAGGAGGAAGATGATCTTTGGAAGGTTGATGCCACCGACGGTGGTGATGGCGCCTCACCGGTGTCAACAACAACACGTAACCTGCACACAACACAAACAAAATACTTTGTCTCAACGGTACAGTGAGGTTGTTAATCTCACCGTTCTTGCTGAAAACAAAGATTAGACGTATAGTGTGGAAAATGATATATGCTTGCAGTAAGTAAAGAAAGCAGGAAATTATAGTGGTTTGTTTAACAGTGTAAGAAAATGGACCGGGGTTCATAGGTTCACTAGTGGTGTCTCTCCATAAAAGATAGCATGTTGGGTGAACAAATTACAACTGGGCAATTGACAAATAAAGGTTGCATTGTAGTGCACATTCATCACATGAAGACTACTATGATATTTAGTGCGGGCATTACAACAATATACATAGACCGTAATCCAACAACATCTATGACTAATAATTCACCCTCAGGTTATCATCCGAACCCCCTTAGGTATTAAGTTGCAAGAAACAGATAATTGCATTATACAATGTGTGTAAATTAAGCAATGATTGTACACGCGGGCAATCACACCTCTGTTTTCTCCCTAGTGGAAATAGCACACCCTCCCCCGTCACGTTTCTATCACTCGAGCGACGAAAACAGTAGGCATGAACCCACTATCGAGCATGTGTGTGTGTGTGTGTGTGTGTGTGGGGGGGGGGGGGGGGGTGCTTGCACGCTGCGCAGAGCACACGTGTGCACGCCTTTTACCCCGGTTGGTAAGCCCACCGGGGCATAAGGGGGGCCTTTAGCCCGGGTTTGGGAGACCCGATTATGAAGCCGGGGCATAAGGCCCTTCCCAACCGGGGCTAATTCCATGTTCTGCACTAGTGCGTAGATCCCTTTTGATTTAAAAAAAGCATATTTTTGAAACAAGGCAAAAGTTTTGCCTTTTATATTGATATAGGAGAAGCAAACATGACACGGCCGGGGCCAAAGAAAATGTTCGGAGCTAGAAATCTAGCTCCCGCGAGGTTCCGATTCAACCTACGCTATCCAACCTCTCACTGAGATAGATCGTCATTTCTCCAGTTTCGCGATGAGGCAGCGCCTATTGTCAACCAGCAAGCAGATCTCATTTTGCTTAAGAATAGGTTGAGTGCTTCTTTGGCTACAGATTTATCATCATGGCTTAACACCTTACCTTGGTTTGTGATAGATTATCTTAGTCTATCCTTCTCTGTACATTTGTAAATGTTTGTAAACTCTTTTGATGGCAATAAAGGGCTGTGGGGGACTCCCCTGCAGTAGAAAATGTTTCAAAAAAAAGATGGAGTCGACCCGTGCCACCGGAGTCGGGAAATCGCTGCCGCCTGAGCCCGCGAGAGCAATCAGAGCTTCATATGTATCCGACATCGACGGCAAATTCAACTTGAAGAGGGTCGACAACACGTCCATTGCCGAGCCTGAAAGCGAAGTCATGAGGGAGTTCGCAAAAACTTTCGTAGCCTGCACCAAGGGTATATCGCCGACGTCGAGCCCCATCTTCTTGTGGAGAACGCGCACCGCTTTTTCTACCGCCGGGAGGATTGGTTTCGCCACAGGTCGGGGCCGGGAGTGGCCACCGGAGCCGGAGGCATGGGCGGAGGACGCATGGGCAGCACTGGCACGGCCGACGGGGCGATGAGGACCGCGACACCGCGCATCACGATGACAGGTGAGGTGTGGAGAGCAGCATCATCATCACCCGCGTCGTCAGCAATGACGGCGAGAGGGGATCTAGGCGCCGCGACCGCCACGTCGGTGCCCCCGTCTTCATCCCGGAGTTGATGGAGAACTGCAACACTCCAACTAGAGGGGCGTTAATTCCTCCCAGCTCGGAGCCCCCCGACGACGATGCACATGGCGTCAAGAACTAGCACTACTTGGCCAGAGCAACCACTAGCAATGAAAAGCATGCCAGATTACAAATAACATATGCAATAAAGACTATAATCAACTTGGCATAAGTTCAAGATTCATCGGATCCCAGCAAACACAGCATATAGAATTACATCAGAGCAATCTCGATCATGTTAGGCAGCTCACGAGATCTAAACATGGAGGCATATGAGGAGAAGACAACCATCTAGATATTTCTATGGACCCGTAGTCCAAGGATGAACTACTCACGCATCACTCCGGAGGCAGGCATGGTGATGGAGAAGCCTCCGGTGACGATATCCTCTCAGGCAGGGTGCCGGGAGACAGCTTGAGAACCCCCCGATCTAAGGTTGACGACGAGGCGGCTGCGGAATTTTTCGGCGATATTTGATCAGGTACCTAAGGTTTTCTTTCGGAGGGGAAGATATAGGCGAAAGGTCAAAGGTGGTGGAGCATTGGGGGCCCCACACCACCCCCTGGCGCGACTAAGGGGGGCCGCGCCACCCCATGGTGTGGGCCCGCTGGTGCCCATCTTCGACTCCTCTTCGGTGTTCTGGATGCTTCCGGGGAAAATAGGAACTTCGGGATTTGTGGGGTCCAATCCCGAGAATATTTCTAGAACAACTTTTCTGAAATAAAAAACAGCAGAAAACAGGGAACTGGCACTTGGCATCTTGTTAATAGGTTAGTTCTGGAAAACGTGTAAAAATGCTATAAAGTAGGGAGAAAATAAGTAGAAATTGACATAATATCATCATGGAGCATCAAAAATTATAGATATGTTGGAGAAGTATCACGCACCACAGCCGCAATAGAGGGAGTCCACCACCGCGTCGCCATAGATCAGCCTAGAGAAGATCCGGCCAAAGAAGACCCCGCCGTCCGTGGCCGCCCCGCCGATCTTCCTAGAGGAGGCCAGGGGCCTTCCTTCACGTAGCTGCCGTAGCAGCGACACCGTGCCGCCAGCCGCAGCAGCGGCACGCCTAGGCACAAGACGCCAACCCGTGCCGGCCTCCTTGGTCGAAGGGACGGGAGAATCCCCGCTGCTGCTGACCGTCTAGGCTTTTCCTCGTCGATCGATGGCGAGGGAGGAGGGGAAGGAGGAGGGGGGCTAGCAGCGGAAAAGCTAGGGTTTCCCCTTGGCCGCTGCGTGGGGGAGGATGCGAGAGAGACGAGGGACTTCCACATAGCAGAATGGACACTTTGTTTCTACTAAATCTATCCTCTTTCACGACTAGTTCCGCATTCAATTATTAGTACTCCAATACTCAAGTTCGACCCTAGTTTACATAATCCAAATATGAATTTTTTTTTACCGAAATTCACATAGCAGTATTATTCGCAGTAGAATTTTTTTCAATACGAATATGAAAATGGCAGAGTTACGAGAGCGAATTAAAGCCGTGAATACGAATATGACACATTGGCCCATGTTTCCTTCTGTTACCCTTCCCATGTGGCAACACACTGGGCCAGATAAGGCACCAAAACATGGGCCTCGCGTCACAAAGGGATCAACTATGCTTTGAGCCCGGAGCATATTTTCTACCTCAATTCCTTTTTTGTGGGGAGAGAATTTCTTTACATCATAGTGTATCCCACAAAAGTGTAGCATATCAACTTCAAATGCTTGTATTATGGGTTACACAAAAATTATATTGTTAGAGCATCTGAGACCGTCGTAAAGTCATTTAGTCTGGCGTTTTTGAAAGGTGCCAAGCTTTTTGATGAGAATGGCAGGCGCTCCGCCTTTGCATTATAGAAGAGGGGAAACAACCGAACTACAACACGGTTCCTAGTTTAGACACCCCCAGGAAGAACCGACACTCCAACAAGTATAAAAAACACACTGTAGTGCCAAACAAAGCACAACCGAATACAACAAAACTCAAAAAGAAACACCTAGCTTAGGTCATTTCTATAGGCCATCTCTAGGAGCTCTAAATCAGCTCGGATCATGCCCGCAATAGCCATCACCAGTTTTGATTCGTGCTGAAAAATCCTTCTCCCACGCTCCTTCCAATTATGACAAAACCTATATACTGATAGAGATGTTGGGCTGCCGAATCTCCATAGGTTTTCCATGCATTCCTTTTTCCCACCAGCTCTTGATTGACGGGTCTGCTCATCATGAGGCCTGCCTGCTGCAAGAAGCCGATCCACAGTCCAATTATTCTTATTCTGGATCATGATCCCATAAAAGAACTTGACTTCCCCCCCTCTCTAATCTTCCAAGCGTGCTCCAACAACCAAACTTTTCCGGAAGTTTTTTTAGAAAGGTTAGTTTTCTAACTAAAAGAAAGATTAAGGGCCATTTAGGACCAAAGATACTCGTGCGCGCAACCACATGTTAAAACGTAAAACAAAGATGGCATTGATACGTCATAAACGTATCCCTAATTTCTGATGTTCCATGTTCTTTTCATGTTATTTCCCACATGTTTTCTATACAATTTATGTCATTTTTATCGATTTTACGGACTAACCTATTGACAAGATGTCACAGAGCCAGTTCCATGTTTCATGCTGTTTTAAGTTTCAAAAAAGTTGTTCTGGAAATATTCTCGGAATTGGAAAATTCGAACCCCGAAAGTCTCAGAAATCCCGGAGGTTCCACGGAGTCCCAAAGAGACCCAGAGGGGGGCCTCACGGGGCCCACACCATAGGGCGGCACACCCCCTGGCCGCGCCAGGGGGTGGTGTAGGGGACCCACACTTCCACCGCCTCTGCCCTTTCGCCTATTTATTCCCCCCGAGGCGTAAAACCTTAATATATCCCACTTTTCCCTGAAAAACAACGAGGCCGCCGTCATTGTCATCCTGAGATCGGGAGGGTTCTGGAGCTCTCCCCGGCACCCTGCCGGGAGGGAAATTCATCACCGGAGAGGTCTACACCACCATGCCCTGCTCCGAAGTGATGCATGAGTAGTTCATCGTTGGACTACGGGTCCATAGCAGTAGCAAGATGGTTGTTCTCTCCACTTTGTACCGCATGTTTAGATCTTATGAGCTACCCAACATAATCAAGATCATCTTTATATAATGCTACATGTTGTGTTTGCAGGGATCTGATGAATGTTGAATGCTATGTCTTCTGATTATCAATCTATCATGTTATCTTCATGCATATGTTATTTATGATCTTGCATGCTCTCCTTTGTTAGTAGATGCTCTGTCCAAGTGGATGCTAGTAACTCCAAGAGGGAGTATTTATGATCGATAGTGGGTTCATGCCTCCTTTGCATCTGTGGTCGAGTGACAGAAACGTGACAGATGGAGGATGTGCTGTTTCCATTAGGGAGAAAACAAGAATGCTTTTTCTAAGGATGATGTTATTGTTTACATTACACACTTTGCTTACTGCAATTATCCGTCGCTTGCAACTTAATACCCAACGTTTGTTCGGATGATATTCGGAGGGTGGATTATTAGTCATAGATGCAGTTGGATAACGGTCTATGTATCTTGTTGTAATGCCCGCATGAATCACATAGTAATATTTATGTCTTGCATATGCACTACTGTGCAGCCTTCATTTCTGTCAGTTGCCCAGTTGTAATTTGTTCACCACACATGTTATTTATCTTTCATGGAGAGACACCACTAGTGAACTATGGACCCCAGTCCTTTTTCCTCGTTCTTATAAACACCTACTGCTTTCATACTGCTCTCATACTGTTCCTACTGTTTTCCTACTGTTTTCCACACATACTTTTAATCTCTTTGTGTTCAGCAAAACCGGTGAGATTGACAACCTCACTGCTACGTTGGGGAAAAGTAATTTGATTGTGTTGTGTAGGATCCAAGTTGCTGCTGAACCGGTAGTGTGCTCTGCCACCTCAGCTGCATCAACCTTCAAAGATTGCTTGTCCTCCTACTGTTCGATTCAACCTTGGTTTCTTTTCTGAGGGAAAACTTGCCGCTGTACTCTTCACACCTTGCACTTGGGGTCTACCAACGTTAGTCATCAACAAAGTTTTCTAGCGCCGTTGCCGGGGAGGAAGAGAATTTCTGCAAGTTGAGTCTCTCACTTCCAATCTCTTTACTTTGTTTTTATTTTGCTTATTTTATTTTATTTTTTTCTTGTTTGTTTCTCTATATCAAAAACATAAAAATATTAGTTCTTATTCTAGTTGTTATTTTTTCTTTATCATGCTTGCTATCAATGGTTGATGTCTTTAATACTAGATGTTATAGACAATGTGGGTCCACGGATAAACAATAAAAATATTATAATGAACACCGCTTGTGAGAAAAAGGGATACACTTATGGGAACTAATTAATAAATTGCATGAATATGCTAGCAAATTGTGTTCTACTTATAATGTTACTTATTGCTTTGATAAATATCGTTGTTGTAGGAGGTATAAACACCTCCCTTTTCAATGTGAGTATAATGATAATGTTACTATATCTTCTTATGTTAAAGGAAATGATGAATTTTATGATGTGGAACCAATTGAAGAATTTATTGCTTGGAAGGGTGCATTTCAAATTGCCTATTTGCTTGAAAGTATTGATGATGCACCTTATAAATTTGAGATTTATGCTATATTTTAATATTGCTTTGATAATTACAAGGATTGTAATTACTACATAATGGAATATCTTAATCAATTCTCTCCCCAGAGGGAGAGACTAATGCCTTACAGGAGCCTACGAAAGAAGAAATTGCTGAATCTAGAAGCTCATTGGATGAAAAAGAGGAGGATAGTAATGATCAAGAGGAGAAAGAATGGAGATACCCATGTCTACCTCCCAATGATAGTAATTCTTTAACTCATAATTGTGATGTTCCTATTGATTCTTTTGAAATATCCCTTTTTGATGAAGTTGATACTTGCTATACTGGGACCTTGATACTACTATAAATGAATGAGAATGGTATTGCTACTGTTTATGATAATCCATGCTGTTTTGGTAAATCCTATGATAATCCTCTATTTATTTCAGCTATTGATATGCATGATAATGAGGAAGTTTGTTTAGAAAATTTATATGATAATGCTCTTGATGATGGTCCTATATTACGTGATGTTATAAATTATAACGCTACTAAAAATATGATTGCTATAATGTGTCCCATAACTTTTATGAGTGATCAATCATCTTGTTTAATATTGCTAAAAGTGGGAAAAAAGAGGAGCTGATTTTCAATTTTGGTCCCAATGTTCTTGAGCTTGATATGAATTGTGTGCTTTTAGACCATGACAAACATGCTTTATGTGATAATTATATTGTTGAGTTTGTTCATGATGCTACTGAAAATTATTATGAGAGAGGAAAATATGGTTGTAGGAATTTTCATGTTACTAAAATACCTCTCTTTTCGTTGAAAGTTTTGAAATTGCTCTTGTTCTATCCTCCCATGATTTCTAGCTTGAGCTTCTGTGATTTATTTCTTTACAAGATTCCTATGAATAGGAAGTGGGATAGACTTAAATTTGTTTTATACTTACTTCTTGGTGCTCTCTTTTATTAATTCATATTTCTTATGTGAGCATCTTCTTCACTTTCAAATATTTGATTCCATTTTTCCAGGCCTAGCTAAAAGGCGTTAAAGAAAATCACTTTTTGGGAGATAACCCATGGTTTTATTTTTTCTTTGTTTTCTCTGTTTTTTTAGTCAAGGGGTTGTATATTTATTTAGAAATTCCTTTGTATCTTTATTTTCATGTTTTAGTAGTGGCAAGTAAAGTTTCTGACGAGAGTTGGAGTTGGTTTTCGGATTTCTGCGCAGAAAACAGAATTCTGCTGTCCAACGTAAAAAATCGTGAAAATCCAGGAAAATCAGAATGACCTGAAATTTTTTGTGCTTATTCCTCGGCTAATTCCGCAACTTTTTGGTTATTTAGGTTTTTCGATTTGAGCAACGTAGGTGCCCTAAATTTTTTTCGTCTTTACAGGATTTCTGGTTTTGACAGATTCTGCCATTTTTCTTGCATTAGCTCTTTTGCGATGTCAAGTGGATTTCTTTGCTTCATGAAACATTAGTGGCTGTAGCTAATGTTTAAAAGTACCAATAGCACTTTTTATATACATAACCCATGGATTTTTATTTGTTGCACTAACCCTCTAATGCGAATTACTGTTTGAGTATGGTGTGAAGGCAGTTTTCAAGTGAGAAGAGGTGATATATGTGATCAAGAAGAGTGCAAGGTTGATACGTCTCCAACGTATCTGTTCCATGTTGATATTATGCCAATTTCTACATGTTTTTTCTCCCTTCTTTATAGCATTTTTACACGTTTTCTGGGACTAACCTATTGACAAGATGCCATAGAGCCAGTTCCCTGTTTTCTGCTGTTTTTAGTTTCAGAAAAGTTGTTCTGGAAATATTCTTGGAATTGGAAAATTCGAAGCCCGGAAGTCTTAGAATTCCCGAAGGTTCCACGGAGTCCCGAAGAGACCCCGAGGGGGGCCTCAGGGTCCCACACCATAGGGCGGCGCGCCCCCCTTGGCCGCGCCGGGGGCTGGTGTGGGCCCCCAGGGCTGCATCGCCTTTGCCCTTTCGCCTATTTATTCCCCTTCGAGGGAAAACCTTAAAAGAATCGACCTTTTTTCCACAAAATACATCCGTAGCTCCGCCACCACTGCCGACAAGTTTCGGGGGGTCAGATCTTTGTTCTGGCACCCTGCCGGGACGGGGAAGTGCCCCCGGAACCATATCCATCGACTCCACCGCCATCTCCATCGCCGTTGCTGTCTCCTATGATGAGGAGGGAGTAGTTCTCCCCCGAGACTAAGGGCTCTACCGGTAGCTACGTGTTTCATCTCTCTCTTCCATGGTGTGATCTATATGTGATTGTGAGCTTTGTAATCTAGTTGAATTCATATATATTATTATTCATCTATTATGCTACTCAAGTGGTTGTTGTTATGATATCTCCATAAACACTTTGATCACGGTGTAAAGGTGACAGTGTGTGCACCGTGTAGTTTAGCATTATATTTACATTTTGTGTTGGATAACCCTATGAAATTGTGGTGTTTGCGTGCAACCATCTGAGTCCCATGGTGATAGCGTGGGGGTTACTTAGTTGGGAAAGTGCTTACTCCGAGGAGTGCTGTTAAAGCCCTACGCATGGATTGGTGTTGTTATTCGACCAGAGAGTGGTTTGGAGTAGCATAGTGAAGAGATGATATTTATTAATTCAATTATGTTTTCATTGTTGAGAGTGTCCACTAGTGAAAGTAGGACCCCTAGGCCTTGTTTCCAAGCATTGAAACACCGTTTCCCGCCTGTTCTGCTACATGTTAGCTTGCTGCCATATTTATTTCAGATTGCTATTATTACTTATAACCATTCATATTACTCGCATTTCACCATATGTTCGCCGAACTAGTGCACCTATATACCCGACAAGTATATTGGGTGTGTTGGGGACACAAGAGACTTCTTCTATCTAAATTGCAGGGTTGCTTGAGAGGGATATCTTTGACCTCTACCTCTCTGAGTTCGATAAACCTTCGGTGATCCACTTAAGGGAAACTTGCTGCTGTTCTACAAATCTCTGCACTTGGAGGCCCAACACTGTCTACAAGAATAGAAGCGTGCGTAGACATCAAAGGTCAAAGCTTAGGGATGCCCCCGTGGTTCATCCAAGCATATTTTTAGAAGACTCAAGCAGCTAAGCTTGGGGATGCCCAAGGCATCCCCTTCTTCATCAACTATCTATCAAATCACTTCTCGTGAAACTATATTTTTATTCGGTCACATCCTATGAAGTTTACTTGGAGCGTTTGTTTGTTTTTCTTTTGTTTTCTTTTGTTATCCTATGTTTTCTTTTTTTCCTTGCTGCAATAATATCGTTGGACCTAGAATCCTTGTTTGGGAAAGCGACACGCTCCGCTTTTTCATTTGAATACTTGCTATGCTAGTATTCTTATTTTTTCCTCTAGTTACTGCGAAAATTCATGTTCAACTCTTATTTTCATTGCATCTCTTATTCAGAGCTGTTAGTTTTATTAGTGTTATGTGAGTAATCTCATGTTTGCTTGTTGTAGCATGTAGAGATTTTTTGTTAAAACATACTTTTTATGGTGCTTGTTGGGAAAATAAGCTGCTGCTTGAACTAGAATTTTTAGCGGTACAAGTAGAATCTTGTATAGACTGTGGCTAGAAATTTTTCATATCATGCTAGATGTTATTTAAGTTTTAAAGCCTTGTGGTTATTGCGTAGCATAATTAGCCACAAATAGCTGAGAGTGTTTAATGTATCATTGAAAGAATCATGAGTTGTTCTTGTCATATTGAAACATAAATTTGCGGTATTCTCCTTTGAATGTTTTATTTGGTTTACTTGGCGCATGCTCACACCATGTTTATGACTATGAAACAGTCAATAATAGCCTCTATGATCTTTTAGTTTTAGAATTTGTGGTACCAATTATGCTGTGATTAATGATGTTTATGTCGCTATGCATGATTATGGCTCTTATGCTCTCTTGATTTGTCGCCCCAAGCCTTTTGCTAGCCTTCACCTGTACTGAGTATGGAATTCTACTCGTGCATCCAACTCCCTAAAACCAAAGTTTTCCCATTGTGTCCACCATACCTACCTACATGTGGTATTTAACTGCCACTCCAAGTAAATTGCTCATGTGTTACCTTTAAAACCTTCAAAATTATTCCTGCTTTGTGTTCCCGTTTTTGCTCATGAGGTCGTAAATAGAGAATCTTTATCTCACTTGTTGATTGGATTTCACACCCTGGACTAGTGGCTTCATCCGCTTATCCAACTGATAGAAGATCTAGCAACGGGGTGCCCATCCCCAAATTAATACACACAAAATCTCTTCACTATTTTTCCCCTGTTTTATGAGTCAAAGCATAATTGTGTAAACAAAAGAGAAAGAGGGGTGAACTTCTACACCAATTGGCTCATGCTCACACCATGTTTATGACTATGAAAACAGTCACTAATAGCCTCTATGATCATTTAGTATTAGAATTTGTGGTTCCACTTATGCTTTGATTAATGATGTTTATGTCGCTATGAATGATTATGTCTCTTATGCTCTCTTGATTTGTCGCTCCCAGTCTTTTGCTAGCCTCCACCTCTACTGAGTATGGAATTCTACTGGTGCATCCAACTCCCGAAAACCAAAGTTTTCCCATTGTGTCCGCCATACCTACTTACATGTGGTATTTAACTGCCACTCCAAGTAAATTGCTCATGTGTTACCTTTAAAACCTTCAAAATTATTCCTGCTTTGTGTTCCTGTTTTTGCTCATGAGGACGTAAATAGAGAATCTTTATCTCACTTTTTGATTGGATTTCACACCCTGGACTAGTGGCTTCATCCTCTTATTCAATTGATAGCAGAGCTAGCAGCGGGGTGCGCAGCCACAAATTAATACACACACAATCTCTTTACTATTTTGCCCCCTGATTTATCACTCAAAACATAATTGTGTAAACAAAAGAGAAAGAGGGATGACCTTCTACACTAGTTGCGTCCTTCATATGGGAGCCGCTCTTGTGAAATCTAGTTGGCTTGTGACATAATGTATTTTCTGTTTACCATTCGTTGAAATTAGCATACATCTCCCAAAATATAGACACTCCTCCATGGTATGTGATTGTTGGCAGGCACCCGAGTATTCGGTTAGCCATGGTTTGTGTAATATGGATGGGAGGAGTGTCAAACTTTTAATACCTCTATTAATAAAATAAAAGCTCTAGCACATGAGTAATCCATGCTTCCCTCTGTGAAGGGCTTTTCTTTTACTTTTATGTTGAGTCTCCATCTTCTAACTTTATGCACATATAAGAGAGCTGTCTGGGTGCGTGCACCAATTTCACACCGATATTCTCTTTAACCAATCTTGTCGTCATCTCGATCGTATCTCCCAAGGAGTCAAAACCGTTACGATAAAGACGACTAGGCAACACATTATACACTTCCTCGTATCACGGAAACGTGAGAATCCAGCTAAAGAGAGCGACAATGATATAGAATGTTTCCACCGTACTGTATCAGGCCCGTTACATTTACGTCACACATCCACGTATGCTTCGTCGCGAACCAAGGAGAAGGGTACACGTGTCGAAAGGGGTTATGGACACGGAAGCGGCTAATCTACACGGAACTACTTTTTATCTCTGGCAAGGTCCATGTTACCTTCCTACGCCATGGAATGTTTTCTCATGCATGTTATATATACAAAGGGCTTTACATGTTTTCATTTACATCTTATGTTTTACGATGTGTACACAATGTGGATGTATAACTACATATGGAAATGCTCGGAGGGTTTTCTTCCCATAAGAAAGTACACATGGTGGACAAGAGGTGCAGTATCTCCTTTACTCCCAAAACACATAAATTCTTCCTATGTTGGTTGGCGGCTTCATTTTGATTTTGTAGTACAGAAAATTTCTTTCCAAGGAACCATTTATACCGCACTACACAAAGAAAATATAGCATCAGCTCTAGCCTCTTTTGTTTTTCCCAATCTAGCCGTGTTGACCATGCCATCACACACGCTATTGTTTGAAAACTCACCTAGTCTCATAATCCTATATGATTCGAATGGACATGGCAGTATTTTTCCCTCTTCCTCCCGCATATCCAAATCGACACGCATCAATTAGTCCCTCGTACATACTACATACGTATAACACATTATGATAATGTATCCTCTTCTTTTTGAAAACTAGACACAATGCAGTTTTTGGGGCGGTGTGTTTGGGTGCATGTACGAATTTAGCCCCGATGTTCTCTCTAAGGAATCTTGTTATAAGAGGGTTAAAACCGTTACAATAAAGACAACTAGGAAACACATTATGTGTTTCCTCGTATCACGGAAACACCAGAATCCAGCTAAAGAAAGGACAATGATATAGAATATTTCCAACGTATCGTACTAGGTCCGTCACAATTACATCACTGGTCCACGTATGCATCATTGCGAGACAAGGAGAAGGGTACACGTGTCGAAAGGGGCGATGGACGCGGAAGCTGCTAATCTACACGGAACTACTTTTTATCTCCGACAAGGTCCATGTTACCTTTTACGCCATGGAATTTTTTCTCATGCGTGTTGTATATACAAAGGGCTTTACTTGCTGTCATTTACATCTAATATTTTACGATGTGTACACAATGTGGATGCATAACTACATGTGAAAATGCTGGGTGGGTTTTCTTCCCATACAAAAGTACACATGGTGGACAAGAGATGCAGTATCTCCTTTACTCCCAAAACACATCAATTCTTCCTATGTTGGTTGGTGTCTTCATTTTGATTTTGTAGTACGAAAATTTTCTTTCCTAGGAACCATTTATACTACAGTCCATCAAGAAAATATAGCATCAGCTCTAGCCTATTTTGTTTTTCCCAATCTAGCCGTGTTGACCATGCCATCAAACACGCTATTGTTTCAAAACTTTCCTAGTCTATTAATCCTATATGATTCGAGTGGACATGGCAGTATTTTTCCCTTTTCATCCCGCATATCCAATTAGACACGCATCAAGCAGTCTCTCGTACATAATACATATGTATAACACATAACGACAATCAACCCAAAGAAAGCGACAATGATGTAGAATGTTTCCACCTTATCGTACTAGGTCCGTTACAATTAAATCACTGGTCCACATATGCATCGTTGCGAGCCAAGGAGAAGGGTACACGTGTCGAAAGGGGCGATGGAGGCAGAAGCTGCTAATCTACACGAAACTACTTTTTTATCTCCGGGAATGTCCATGTTACCTTATTTCGTCATGGAATGTTTTCTCATGCGTGTTATATATACAAACGGCATTACTTTCTTTCATTTACATCTTATGTTTTACGATGTGTACACAATGTGGATGTATAACTACATCTGGAAATGCTCAGAGGGTTTTCTTCCCATACGACAGTACACATGGTGGACAAGAGGTGCAGTATTTCCTTTACTCCCAAAACACATCAATTCTTCCTATGTTGGTTGTAGTACAGAAAATCTCTTTCCAAGGAATCTTTTATACCGCACTCCATCAAGAAAATATAGCATCAGCTCTAGCCTCTTTTGTTTTTCCCAATCTAACCATGTTGACCATGCCATCAAACACGCTATTGTTTCAAAACCCTGCTAGTCTCATATCCAAATAGACACGCATGAAGCAGTCCCTCGTACATACTACATACATATAAAACATTATGATAATGTATCCTTTTCTTGTTGGAAACTAGACACAATGTAATTTGTGGGGCGGTGTGTTTGGGTGCATGTACGAATTTCGCACCGATGTTCTCTCTAAGCAATCTTGTCATCATCTCGACCGTATCTCGCAAAGGGTTAAAACGGTCACGATGAAGACGACTAGGAAACACATTATGTGCTTGCTCATATCACGGAAACGCCAAAATCCAGCCAAAGAAAGCGACAATGATATACAATGTTTCCACCATATCGTACTAGGTCCGTTACAATTAAATCAATGGTCCACGTATGCATCGTTGCGAGCCAAAGAGAAGGGTACACGTGTCGAAAGGGGCGATGGACGCGGAAGCTGCTAATCTACACGGAACTACTTTTTATCTCCGGCAATGTCCATGTTACCTTCTTTCGCCATGGAATGTTTTCTCATGCGTGTTATATATACAAACGGTTTACTTGCTTTCATTTACATCTTATGTTTTACGATGTGTACACAATGTGGATGTATAACTACATCTGGAAATGCTCGGATGGTTTTCTTCCCATACGACAGTACACATGGTGGACAAGAGGTGCATTATCTCCTTTACTCCCAAAACACATCAATTCTTCCTATGTTGGTTGGTGGCTTCATTTTGATTTTGTAGTACAGAAAATCTCTTTCCAAGGAACCTTCTATACCGCACTCCATCAAGAAAATATAGCATCAACTCTAGCATCTTTTGTTTTTCCCAGTCTAACCGTGTTGACCATGCCATCAAAAACGCTATTGTTTCAAAACTCTGCTAGTCTCATATCCAAATCGACACGCATCAAACAGTCTCTCGTACATACTAAAAACGTATAACACATTATAATAATGTATCCTTTTATTGTTGGAAACTAGACACAATGCAATTTGTGGGGCGGTGTGTTTGGGTTCATGTACGGATTTCGCACCGATGTTCTCTCTAAGCAATCTTGTCATCATCTCGACCATATCTCGCAAAGGGTTAAAACCGTTACGATAAAGACGACTAGGAAACACATTATGCGCTTCCTCGTATCACGGAAACGCCAGAATCCGGCTAAAGAAAGCGACAATAATATAGAATGTTTCCACCCTATCGTAATAGGTCCGTTATAATTACATTAATTGTCCACGTATGCATTGTTGTGAGCCAAGGAGAAGGGTACACGTGTCGAAAGGGGCGATGGACGAGGAAGCTGCTAATCTACACGAAACTACTTTTTATCTCCGGCAATTTCCATGTTACCTTCTTTCGCCATGCAATGTTTTCTCATGCATGTTATATATACCAAGGGTTTTACTTGCTTTCATTTACATCTTATGTTTTACGATATATACACAATGTGGATGTGTAACTACATCTGGAAATGCTCGGAGGGTTTTCTTCCCATACGAAAGTACACATGGTGGACAAGAGGTGCAATATCTCCTTTACTCCCAAATCACATCAATTCTTCCTATGTTGGTTGGTGGCTTCATTTTGATTTTGTAGTAAAGAAA
The DNA here is from genome assembly GCA_028641055.1 of Alopecurus myosuroides. NCBI lineage: Eukaryota > Viridiplantae > Streptophyta > Magnoliopsida > Poales > Poaceae > Alopecurus > Alopecurus myosuroides. The sequence continues at coordinate 365,916,663 of CM054061.1, forward strand.
AATTCTTTTCAAGGAACCATTTATACCGCACTCCATCAAGAAAATATAGCATCAACTCTAGCCTCTTTTGTTTTTCCCAATCTAGCCATGTTGACCATGCCATCAAACACGCTATTGTTTCAAAACTTTGCTAGTCTCATAATTCTATATGATTTGAGTGGACATGGTAGTATTTTTCCCTTTTCCTCCCTCATATCCAAATCGACACGCATCAAGAAGTCCCTCGTACATACTACATATGTATAACACATTATGATAATGTATCCTTTTCTTTTTGAATACCAGACACAAGGAAATTTGTGGAGCGGTGTGTTTGGGTGCATGTACGACTTTCACACTGCTGTTCTCTCTAAGCAATATTGTTATCATCTCGACCGTATCTAGCAAAGGGTCTAAACCATTTCGATAAAGATGACTAGGAAACACAATATGTGCTTCCTCGTATCACGGAAACGCCAAAATCCAGCCAAAGAAAGCGACAATGATATAGAATGTTTCCACCATATCGTACTAGGTCCGTTACATTAAATCACTGGTCCACGTATGCATCATTGCAAGCCAAGGAGAAGGGTACACGTGTCGAAAGGAGCGATGGACGCGGAAGCTGCTAATCTACACGAAACTACTTTTTATCTACGGCAATCTCCATGTTACCTTCTTTCGCCATGGAATATTTTCTCATGCGTGTTATATATACAAACGGCTTTACTTGCTTTCATTTACATCTTTTGTTTTACGATGTGTACACAATGTGGATGTATAACTACATCTGGAAATGCTCGGAGGGTTTTCTTCCCATACGACAGTACACATGGTGGACAAGAGGCGCAATATCTCCTTTACTCCCAAAACACACCAATTCTTCCTATGTTGGTTGGTGGCTTCATTTTGATTTTGTAGTACAGAAAATCTCTTTTCAAGGAACCTTTTATACCGCACTCCATCAAGAAAATATAGCATCAACTCTAGCCTCTTTTCTTTTCCCCAATCAAACCGTGTTGACCATGCCATCAAACACACTGTTGTTTCAAAACTCTGCTAGTCTCATAATCCTATATGATTCAAGTGGACATGGCAGTATATTTTCCCTTTTCCTGCCACATATCCAAATCGACACGCATCAAGCAGTCCCTCATACATACTACATATGTATAACACATTATGATAATGTATCCTTTTCTTGTTGGAAACTAGACACAATGCAATTTGTGGGGCGGTGTATTTGGTTGCATGTACGAATTTCGCACCGATGTTCTCTCTAAGCATTCTTGTCATCATATCGACCGTATCTCGCAAAGGGTTAAAACTGTTACGATGAAGACGACTAGGAAACACATTATGCGCTTCCTCGTATCACGGAAACGCCAGAATCCAGCTAAAGAAAGCGACAATGATATAGAATGTTTCCACCCTATCGTACTAGGTCCGTTACAATTACATCACTCGTCCACGTATGCATCGTTGCAAGCCAAGGAGAAGGGTACACGTGTCGAAAGGGGCGATGGACGATGAATCTGCTAATCTACACGAAACTACCTTTTATCTCCGGCAATGTCCATGTTACCTTCTTTCGCTATGGAATGTTTTCTCATGCATGTTATATATACAAAGGGCTTTACTTGCTTTCATTTACATCTTATGTTTTACCATGTGTACACAATGTGGATGTATAACTACTTCTGGAAATGCTCGGAGGGTTTTCTTCCCATACGAAAGTACACATGGTGGACAAGAGGTGCAGCATCTCCTTTACTCCCAAAACACGTCAATTCTTCCTATGTTGGTTGGTGGCTTCATTTTGATTTTGTAGTACAGAAACTTTCTTTACAAGGAAACATTTATACCGCACTCCATCAAGAAAATATAGCATCATCTCTAGCCTCTTTTGTTTTTTCCAATCTAGCCGTGATGACCGTGCCATCAAACACGCTATTGTTTCAAAACTATGCTAGTCTCATTATCCTATATGATTCGAGTGGACATGGAAGCATTTTTTCCCTTTTCCTCCCGCATATCCAAATTGACACGCATCAAGCAGTCTCTCGTACATACTACATATGTATAACACATTATGATAATGTATCCATTTCTTTTTGAAAACCAGACGCAATGCAATTTGTGGGGCGGTCTGTTTGCGTGCATGTATGAATTTCGCACCGATGTTCCCTCTAAGAAATCTTGTCATCATCTTGACCGTATCTCGCAAATGGTCAAAACCGATACGATAAAGACGACTAGGAAACACTTTATGCGCTTCCTCGTATCACGGAAACGCCAGAGTCCTGCCAAAGAAAGCGACAATGATATAGAATGTTTCCACCTTATCGTACTAGGTCCGTTACAATTACATCACTGGTCCACGTATGCATCGTTGCTAGCCAAGGAGAAGGGTAGACGTGTCGAAAGGGGCGATGGACGCGTAAGCTGCTAATCTACACGGAACTATTTTTTATCTCCGACAATGTCCATGTTACCTTCTTTCGCCATGGAATGTTTTCTTATGCCTGTTATATATACAAAGGGCTTTACTTGCTTTCATTTACATCTTATGTTTTACGATGTGTGCACAATGTGCACTACTACAGAAAAGATTACAGGAGGCTCATTTTTTGTTATGCGAGGCGCATATGGAATGCGCCTCCAGCGCCAAGCCTCGCATATTTTGGGTTATAGGAGGCGTATTTCAGAATGCGCCTCCTATATGCAAGTATAGGAGGCGCATTTTAAAATGCGCCTCCTATAAGTTATAGGAGGCACATTTCAGAATGCGCCTCCTATAAGTTATAGGAGGCGCATTTTAAAATGCGCCTCACATATGCATCAAAATGCGCCTCCTATATATCCTCATAACTTATATGAGGCGCATTTTGAAATGCGCCTCCTATAAGCCTCGCATATGCATCAAAATGCGCCTCCTATATATCCTCATATGCGCCTCCTATAATTTCCAATATGCGCCTCATATAACATTTTCGAATTTTAAAATTTATAGAATTACTGCACATTCCAGAATACACATATACAGGTATATAGATACACAAATACAGTACAACCGTCCAGAATTTCCAAAAAGTTGAATCACCATGAATACCATCAAATTGAATCAATCGCGACATACATATATGCAAGTTCATTTATACGAAGTACTCCCTCCGTTCCACAAAGTAAGACGTTGGGGAGTTCTCCGACAAACTCAAAAACGGTTCAGATTGACCTATCTACCCTTGTCGGAACGTAGCGATCGCACACAGATCTGGAAACAGAATATCAAAACAACGCGCAACAATCGCGGCCGAGATCTCCAGCTGCCGGGGTCTCCTCCGGCCGCGCCTCGCCGGGGATCTCCTCCACCCGCGTCTCGCCGGGGATATCCTTCAGCCGCGCCACGCTCTCCTCCGGTCGGGCCTCGCCGGGATCTCCTCCAGCCGCGTCTCGCCGGGGTCTCCTCCAGCCGCGTCGGGGCTCTCCTCTAGCCGCGCCTCGCCGGGGCTCTCCTCCAGATGCGCCTCGCCAGCCAGCACGCCCAGACGCCAGCCAGCCAGGTCAAGTTCCTCCGCTACATCGTGGCCAACTGCTACTCCCAGATCGTGTACCTCCGCATTAAGAAATGGAGATATTAAGAAAAGCCTTCAACATTGACTGTAGCTATCACTGAAAATACATCACACTATAATGAGGAGCAATACGACAGGAGTGACGTAAAAAATGGAAGCGGAAGAAAAAAATGGAATTGAATAAACATTTCAATCTTATAAATTTTTAAGGAGCAGTACAAAATGGTAGTATGTGCTTAATGTTTGGGAGAAAATCAATTTTGTCCGGTCGCACAATAGATTTTGAAGGCCCCCAAATGCCAGACCAAATATCACACAAGTGATAGGACATTCATCTCCATGGCAATAGGTTAGTCACTACTCCATGTAGCCTTGGGATCCAAATAAGCACGGTTTTCATCGACTGATGTTAAATTTGTCCAATTAACATGACTGGTTTCATTATCTAAAGGCTCAAGCTTATGTCTTCTAATATCACCGGTCTTCACCAGCTCTTATCTTTTTTTTATTAAGGATGACAAAGAATAAGAAAGATCCTTCTCCCACGCTCCTTCCAATTATGACAAAACCTATATACTGATAGAGATGTTGGGCTGCCGAATCTCCATAGGTTTTCCATGCATTCCTTTTTCCCACCAGCTCTTGATTGACGGGTCTGCTCATCATGAGGCCTGCCTGCTGCAAGAAGCCGATCCACAGTCCAATTATTCTTATTCTGGATCATGATCCCATAAAAGAACTTGACTTCCCCCCCTCTCTAATCTTCCAAGCGTGCTCCAACAACCAAACTTTTCCGGAAGTTTTTTTAGAAAGGTTAGTTTTCTAACTAAAAGAAAGATTAAGGGCCATTTAGGACCAAAGATACTCGTGCGCGCAACCACATGTTAAAACGTAAAACAAAGATGGCATTGATACGTCATAAACGTATCCCTAATTTCTGATGTTCCATGTTCTTTTCATGTTATTTCCCACATGTTTTCTATACAATTTATGTCATTTTTATCGATTTTACGGACTAACCTATTGACAAGATGTCACAGAGCCAGTTCCATGTTTCATGCTGTTTTAAGTTTCAAAAAAGTTGTTCTGGAAATATTCTCGGAATTGGAAAATTCGAACCCCGAAAGTCTCAGAAATCCCGGAGGTTCCACGGAGTCCCAAAGAGACCCAGAGGGGGGCCTCACGGGGCCCACACCATAGGGCGGCACACCCCCTGGCCGCGCCAGGGGGTGGTGTAGGGGACCCACACTTCCACCGCCTCTGCCCTTTCGCCTATTTATTCCCCCCGAGGCGTAAAACCTTAATATATCCCACTTTTCCCTGAAAAACAACGAGGCCGCCGTCATTGTCATCCTGAGATCGGGAGGGTTCTGGAGCTCTCCCCGGCACCCTGCCGGGAGGGAAATTCATCACCGGAGAGGTCTACACCACCATGCCCTGCTCCGAAGTGATGCATGAGTAGTTCATCGTTGGACTACGGGTCCATAGCAGTAGCAAGATGGTTGTTCTCTCCACTTTGTACCGCATGTTTAGATCTTATGAGCTACCCAACATAATCAAGATCATCTTTATATAATGCTACATGTTGTGTTTGCAGGGATCTGATGAATGTTGAATGCTATGTCTTCTGATTATCAATCTATCATGTTATCTTCATGCATATGTTATTTATGATCTTGCATGCTCTCCTTTGTTAGTAGATGCTCTGTCCAAGTGGATGCTAGTAACTCCAAGAGGGAGTATTTATGATCGATAGTGGGTTCATGCCTCCTTTGCATCTGTGGTCGAGTGACAGAAACGTGACAGATGGAGGATGTGCTGTTTCCATTAGGGAGAAAACAAGAATGCTTTTTCTAAGGATGATGTTATTGTTTACATTACACACTTTGCTTACTGCAATTATCCGTCGCTTGCAACTTAATACCCAACGTTTGTTCGGATGATATTCGGAGGGTGGATTATTAGTCATAGATGCAGTTGGATAACGGTCTATGTATCTTGTTGTAATGCCCGCATGAATCACATAGTAATATTTATGTCTTGCATATGCACTACTGTGCAGCCTTCATTTCTGTCAGTTGCCCAGTTGTAATTTGTTCACCACACATGTTATTTATCTTTCACGGAGAGACACCACTAGTGAACTATGGACCCCAGTCCTTTTTCCTCGTTCTTATAAACACCTACTGCTTTCATACTGCTCTCATACTGTTCCTACTGTTTTCCTACTGTTTTCCACACATACTTTTAATCTCTTTGTGTTCAGCAAAACCGGTGAGATTGACAACCTCACTGCTACGTTGGGGAAAAGTAATTTGATTGTGTTGTGTAGGATCCAAGTTGCTGCTGAACCGGTAGTGTGCTCTGCCACCTCAGCTGCATCAACCTTCAAAGATTGCTTGTCCTCCTACTGTTCGATTCAACCTTGGTTTCTTTTCTGAGGGAAAACTTGCCGCTGTACTCTTCACACCTTGCACTTGGGGTCTACCAACGTTAGTCATCAACAAAGTTTTCTAGCGCCGTTGCCGGGGAGGAAGAGAATTTCTGCAAGTTGAGTCTCTCACTTCCAATCTCTTTACTTTGTTTTTATTTTGCTTATTTTATTTTATTTTTTTCTTGTTTGTTTCTCTATATCAAAAACATAAAAATATTAGTTCTTATTCTAGTTGTTATTTTTTCTTTATCATGCTTGCTATCAATGGTTGATGTCTTTAATACTAGATGTTATAGACAATGTGGGTCCACGGATAAACAATAAAAATATTATAATGAACACCGCTTGTGAGAAAAAGGGATACACTTATGGGAACTAATTAATAAATTGCATGAATATGCTAGCAAATTGTGTTCTACTTATAATGTTACTTATTGCTTTGATAAATATCGTTGTTGTAGGAGGTATAAACACCTCCCTTTTCAATGTGAGTATAATGATAATGTTACTATATCTTCTTATGTTAAAGGAAATGATGAATTTTATGATGTGGAACCAATTGAAGAATTTATTGCTTGGAAGGGTGCATTTGAAATTGCCTATTTGCTTGAAAGTATTGATGATGCACCTTATAAATTTGAGATTTATGCTATATTTTAATATTGCTTTGATAATTACAAGGATTGTAATTACTACATAATGGAATATCTTAATCAATTCTCTCCCCAGAGGGAGAGACTAATGCCTTACAGGAGCCTACGAAAGAAGAAATTGCTGAATCTAGAAGCTCATTGGATGAAAAAGAGGAGGATAGTAATGATCAAGAGGAGAAAGAATGGAGATACCCATGTCTACCTCCCAATGATAGTAATTCTTTAACTCATAATTGTGATGTTCCTATTGATTCTTTTGAAATATCCCTTTTTGATGAAGTTGATACTTGCTATACTGGGACCTTGATACTACTATAAATGAGTGAGAATGGTATTGCTACTGTTTATGATAATCCATGCTGTTTTGGTAAATCCTATGATAATCCTCTATTTATTTCAGCTATTGATATGCATGATAATGAGGAAGTTTGTTTAGAAAATTTATATGATAATGCTCTTGATGATGGTCCTATATTACGTGATGTTATAAATTATAACGCTACTAAAAATATGATTGCTATAATGTGTCCCATAACTTTTATGAGTGATCAATCATCTTGTTTAATATTGCTAAAAGTGGGAAAAAAGAGGAGCTGATTTTCAATTTTGGTCCCAATGTTCTTGAGCTTGATATGAATTGTGTGCTTTTAGACCATGACAAACATGCTTTATGTGATAATTATATTGTTGAGTTTGTTCATGATGCTACTGAAAATTATTATGAGAGAGGAAAATATGGTTGTAGGAATTTTCATGTTACTAAAATACCTCTCTTTTCGTTGAAAGTTTTGAAATTGCTCTTGTTCTATCCTCCCATGATTTCTAGCTTGAGCTTCTGTGATTTATTTCTTTACAAGATTCCTATGAATAGGAAGTGGGATAGACTTAAATTTGTTTTATACTTACTTCTTGGTGCTCTCTTTTATTAATTCATATTTCTTATGTGAGCATCTTCTTCACTTTCAAATATTTGATTCCATTTTTCCAGGCCTAGCTAAAAGGCGTTAAAGAAAATCACTTTTTGGGAGATAACCCATGGTTTTATTTTTTCTTTGTTTTCTCTGTTTTTTTAGTCAAGGGGTTGTATATTTATTTAGAAATTCCTTTGTATCTTTATTTTCATGTTTTAGTAGTGGCAAGTAAAGTTTCTGACGAGAGTTGGAGTTGGTTTTCGGATTTCTGCGCAGAAAACAGAATTCTGCTGTCCAACGTAAAAAATCGTGAAAATCCAGGAAAATCAGAATGACCTGAAATTTTTTGTGCTTATTCCTCGGCTAATTCCGCAACTTTTTGGTTATTTAGGTTTTTCGATTTGAGCAACGTAAGTGCCCTAAATTTTTTTCGTCTTTACAGGATTTCTGGTTTTGACAGATTCTGCCATTTTTCTTGCATTAGCTCTTTTGCGATGTCAAGTGGATTTCTTTGCTTCATGAAACATTAGTGGCTGTAGCTAATGTTTAAAAGTACCAATAGCACTTTTTATATACATAACCCATGGATTTTTATTTGTTGCACTAACCCTCTAATGCGAATTACTGTTTGAGTATGGTGTGAAGGCAGTTTTCAAGTGAGAAGAGGTGATATATGTGATCAAGAAGAGTGCAAGGTTGATACGTCTCCAACGTATCTGTTCCATGTTGATATTATGCCAATTTCTACATGTTTTTTCTCCCTTCTTTATAGCATTTTTACACGTTTTCTGGGACTAACCTATTGACAAGATGCCATAGAGCCAGTTCCCTGTTTTCTGCTATTTTTAGTTTCAGAAAAGTTGTTCTGGAAATATTCTTGGAATTGGAAAATTCGAAGCCCGGAAGTCTTAGAATTCCCGAAGGTTCCACGGAGTCCCGAAGAGACCCCGAGGGGGGCCTCAGGGTCCCACACCATAGGGCGGCGCGCCCCCCTTGGCCGCGCCGGGGGCTGGTGTGGGCCCCCAGGGCTGCATCGCCTTTGCCCTTTCGCCTATTTATTCCCCTTCGAGGGAAAACCTTAAAAGAATCGACCTTTTTCCACAAAATACATCCGTAGCTCCGCCACCACTGCCGACAAGTTTCGGGGGGTCAGATCTTTGTTCTGGCACCCTGCCGGGACGGGGAAGTGCCCCCGGAACCATATCCATCGACTCCACCGCCATCTCCATCGCCGTTGCTGTCTCCTATGATGAGGAGGGAGTAGTTCTCCCCCGAGACTAAGGGCTCTACCGGTAGCTACGTGTTTCATCTCTCTCTTCCATGGTGTGATCTATATGTGATTGTGAGCTTTGTAATCTAGTTGAATTCATATATATTATTATTCATCTATTATGCTACTCAAGTGGTTGTTGTTATGATATCTCCATAAACACTTTGATCACGGTGTAAAGGTGACAGTGTGTGCACCGTGTAGTTTAGCATTATATTTACATTTTGTGTTGGATAACCCTATGAAATTGTGGTGTTTGCGTGCAACCATCTGAGTCCCATGGTGATAGCGTGGGGGTTACTTAGTTGGGAAAGTGCTTACTCCGAGGAGTGCTGTTAAAGCCCTACGCATGGATTGGTGTTGTTATTCGACCAGAGAGTGGTTTGGAGTAGCATAGTGAAGAGATGATATTTATTAATTCAATTATGTTTTCATTGTTGAGAGTGTCCACTAGTGAAAGTAGGACCCCTAGGCCTTGTTTCCAAGCATTGAAACACCGTTTCCCGCCTGTTCTGCTACATGTTAGCTTGCTGCCATATTTATTTCAGATTGCTATTATTACTTATAACCATTCATATTACTCGCATTTCACCATATGTTCGCCGAACTAGTGCACCTATATACCCGACAAGTATATTGGGTGTGTTGGGGACACAAGAGACTTCTTCTATCTAAATTGCAGGGTTGCTTGAGAGGGATATCTTTGACCTCTACCTCTCTGAGTTCGATAAACCTTCGGTGATCCACTTAAGGGAAACTTGCTGCTGTTCTACAAATCTCTGCACTTGGAGGCCCAACACTGTCTACAAGAATAGAAGCGTGCGTAGACATCAAAGGTCAAAGCTTAGGGATGCCCCCGTGGTTCATCCAAGCATAGTTTTAGAAGACTCAAGCAGCTAAGCTTGGGGATGCCCAAGGCATCCCCTTCTTCATCAACTATCTATCAAATCACTTCTCGTGAAACTATATTTTTATTCGGTCACATCCTATGAAGTTTACTTGGAGCGTTTGTTTGTTTTTCTTTTGTTTTCTTTTGTTATCCTATGTTTTCTTTTTTTCCTTGCTGCAATAATATCGTTGGACCTAGAATCCTTGTTTGGGAAAGCGACACGCTCCGCTTTTTCATTTGAATACTTGCTATGCTAGTATTCTTATTTTTTCTTCTAGTTACTGCGAAAATTCATGTTCAACTCTTATTTTCATTGCATCTCTTATTCAGAGCTGTTAGTTTTATTAGTGTTATGTGAGTAATCTCATGTTTGCTTGTTGTAGCATGTAGAGATTTTTTGTTAAAACATACTTTTTATGGTGCTTGTTGGGAAAATAAGCTGCTGCTTGAACTAGAATTTTTAGCGGTACAAGTAGAATCTTGTATAGACTGTGGCTAGAAATTTTTCATATCATGCTAGATGTTATTTAAGTTTTAAAGCCTTGTGGTTATTGCGTAGCATAATTAGCCACAAATAGCTGAGAGTGTTTAATGTATCATTGAAAGAATCATGAGTTGTTCTTGTCATATTGAAACATAAATTTGCGGTATTCTCCTTTGAATGTTTTATTTGGTTTACTTGGCGCATGCTCACACCATGTTTATGACTATGAAACAGTCAATAATAGCCTCTATGATCTTTTAGTTTTAGAATTTGTGGTACCAATTATGCTGTGATTAATGATGTTTATGTCGCTATGCATGATTATGGCTCTTATGCTCTCTTGATTTGTCGCCCCAAGCCTTTTGCTAGCCTTCACCTGTACTGAGTATGGAATTCTACTCGTGCATCCAACTCCCTAAAACCAAAGTTTTCCCATTGTGTCCACCATACCTACCTACATGTGGTATTTAACTGCCACTCCAAGTAAATTGCTCATGTGTTACCTTTAAAACCTTCAAAATTATTCCTGCTTTGTGTTCCCGTTTTTGCTCATGAGGTCGTAAATAGAGAATCTTTATCTCACTTGTTGATTGGATTTCACACCCTGGACTAGTGGCTTCATCCGCTTATCCAACTGATAGAAGATCTAGCAACGGGGTGCCCATCCCCAAATTAATACACACAAAATCTCTTCACTATTTTTCCCCTGTTTTATGAGTCAAAGCATAATTGTGTAAACAAAAGAGAAAGAGGGGTGAACTTCTACACCAATTGGCTCATGCTCACACCATGTTTATGACTATGAAAACAGTCACTAATAGCCTCTATGATCATTTAGTATTAGAATTTGTGGTTCCACTTATGCTTTGATTAATGATGTTTATGTCGCTATGAATGATTATGTCTCTTATGCTCTCTTGATTTGTCGCTCCCAGTCTTTTGCTAGCCTCCACCTCTACTGAGTATGGAATTCTACTGGTGCATCCAACTCCCGAAAACCAAAGTTTTCCCATTGTGTCCGCCATACCTACTTACATGTGGTATTTAACTGCCACTCCAAGTAAATTGCTCATGTGTTACCTTTAAAACCTTCAAAATTATTCCTGCTTTGTGTTCCTGTTTTTGCTCATGAGGACGTAAATAGAGAATCTTTATCTCACTTTTTGATTGGATTTCACACCCTGGACTAGTGGCTTCATCCTCTTATTCAATTGATAGCAGAGCTAGCAGCGGGGTGCGCAGCCACAAATTAATACACACACAATCTCTTTACTATTTTGCCCCCTGATTTATCACTCAAAACATAATTGTGTAAACAAAAGAGAAAGAGGGATGACCTTCTACACTAGTTGCGTCCTTCATATGGGAGCCGCTCTTGTGAAATCTAGTTGGCTTGTGACATAATGTATTTTCTGTTTACCATTCGTTGAAATTAGCATACATCTCCCAAAATATAGACACTCCTCCATGGTATGTGATTGTTGGCAGGCACCCGAGTATTCAGTTAGCCATGGTTTGTGTAATATGGATGGGAGGAGTGTCAAACTTTTAATACCTCTATTAATAAAATAAAAGCTCTAGCACATGAGTAATCCATGCTTCCCTCTGTGAAGGGCTTTTCTTTTACTTTTATGTTGAGTCTCCATCTTCTAACTTTATGCACATATAAGAGAGCTGTCTGGGTGCGTGCACCAATTTCACACCGATATTCTCTTTAACCAATCTTGTCGTCATCTCGATCGTATCTCCCAAGGAGTCAAAACCGTTACGATAAAGACGACTAGGCAACACATTATACACTTCCTCGTATCACGGAAACGTGAGAATCCAGCTAAAGAGAGCGACAATGATATAGAATGTTTCCACCGTACTGTATCAGGCCCGTTACATTTACGTCACACATCCACGTATGCTTCGTCGCGAACCAAGGAGAAGGGTACACGTGTCGAAAGGGGTTATGGACACGGAAGCGGCTAATCTACACGGAACTACTTTTTATCTCTGGCAAGGTCCATGTTACCTTCCTACGCCATGGAATGTTTTCTCATGCATGTTATATATACAAAGGGCTTTACATGTTTTCATTTACATCTTATGTTTTACGATGTGTACACAATGTGGATGTATAACTACATATGGAAATGCTCGGAGGGTTTTCTTCCCATAAGAAAGTACACATGGTGGACAAGAGGTGCAGTATCTCCTTTACTCCCAAAACACATAAATTCTTCCTATGTTGGTTGGCGGCTTCATTTTGATTTTGTAGTACAGAAAATTTCTTTCCAAGGAACCATTTATACCGCACTACACAAAGAAAATATAGCATCAGCTCTAGCCTCTTTTGTTTTTCCCAATCTAGCCGTGTTGACCATGCCATCACACACGCTATTGTTTGAAAACTCACCTAGTCTCATAATCCTATATGATTCGAATGGACATGGCAGTATTTTTCCCTCTTCCTCCCGCATATCCAAATCGACACGCATCAATTAGTCCCTCGTACATACTACATACGTATAACACATTATGATAATGTATCCTCTTCTTTTTGAAAACTAGACACAATGCAGTTTTTGGGGCGGTGTGTTTGGGTGCATGTACGAATTTAGCCCCGATGTTCTCTCTAAGGAATCTTGTTATAAGAGGGTTAAAACCGTTACAATAAAGACAACTAGGAAACACATTATGTGTTTCCTCGTATCACGGAAACACCAGAATCCAGCTAAAGAAAGGACAATGATATAGAATATTTCCAACGTATCGTACTAGGTCCGTCACAATTACATCACTGGTCCACGTATGCATCATTGCGAGACAAGGAGAAGGGTACACGTGTCGAAAGGGGCGATGGACGCGGAAGCTGCTAATCTACACGGAACTACTTTTTATCTCCGACAAGGTCCATGTTACCTTTTACGCCATGGAATTTTTTCTCATGCGTGTTGTATATACAAAGGGCTTTACTTGCTGTCATTTACATCTAATATTTTACGATGTGTACACAATGTGGATGCATAACTACATGTGAAAATGCTGGGTGGGTTTTCTTCCCATACAAAAGTACACATGGTGGACAAGAGATGCAGTATCTCCTTTACTCCCAAAACACATCAATTCTTCCTATGTTGGTTGGTGTCTTCATTTTGATTTTGTAGTACGAAAATTTTCTTTCCTAGGAACCATTTATACTACAGTCCATCAAGAAAATATAGCATCAGCTCTAGCCTATTTTGTTTTTCCCAATCTAGCCGTGTTGACCATGCCATCAAACACGCTATTGTTTCAAAACTTTCCTAGTCTATTAATCCTATATGATTCGAGTGGACATGGCAGTATTTTTCCCTTTTCATCCCGCATATCCAATTAGACACGCATCAAGCAGTCTCTCGTACATAATACATATGTATAACACATTATGATAATTTATCCTTTTCTTTTTGAAAACCAGACACAATGCAATTTGTGGGGCGGTGTGCTTGCGTGCATGTACGAATTTCGCACCGATGTTCCCTCTAAGCAATCTTGTCATCATCTTGACCATATCTCGCAAAGGGTCAAAACTGTTACGATAAAGACAGCTAGAAAACACAGTAAGCGCTTCCTCGCATCACGGAAACTCCGGAATCCACCCAAAGAAAGTGACAATGATATCGAATGTTTCCACCTTATCTTACTAGGTCCGTTACAATTACATCACTGGTCCACGTATGCATCGTTGCGAGCCAATGATAAGGGTACACGTGTCGAAATGGGTGATAGACGCGGAAGCTGCTAATCTACACGGAACTATTTTTTATCTCCGGTAATGTCCATGTTACCTTCTTTCGCCATGGAATGTTTTCTCATGTGTGTTATATATACAAAGGGATTTACTTGCTTTCATTTACATCTTATTTTTTACGATGTGTACACAATGTGGATGTATAACTACATCTGGAAATGCTCGGAGAGTTTTCTTCCCATACGAAAGTACAAGTTGTGGACAAGAGGTGCAGTATCTCCTTTACTCACAAAACACATAAATTCTTCCTATGTTGGTTGGTAGCTTCATTTTGATTTTGTAGTACATAATTTTTTACCAAGGAACCATTTATACCACACTCCATCAAGAAAATATAGAATAGCTCTAGCCTCTTCCCAATCTAGCCGTGTTGACCATGCCATCAAAGACGCTATTGTTTCAAAACTATGCTAGTCTCATAATACTATATGATTCGAGTGTACATGGCAGTATTTTTCCCTTTTCCTCCCGCATATCCAAATCGACACACATAAAGAAGTCTCTCGTACATACTACATATGTATAACTTATTATGATAATGTATCCTTTTCTTTTTGAAAACCAGACACAAGACAATTTGTGGAGCGGTGTGTTTGGGTGCATGTACGACTTTTGCACCGATGTTATCTCTTAGCAACATTGTCATCATCTCGACCGTATCTCGCAAAGGGTCAAAACCGTTACGATAAAGATGACTAGGAAACACAATATGGGCTTCCTCGTATCACGGAAACGCCAAAATCCAGCCAAACAAAGCGACAATGATATATAATGTTTCCACCGTATCGTACTAGGTCCGTTACAATTAAATCACTGATCCACGTATGCATCGTTGCGAGCCAAGGAGAAGGGTACACGTGTCCAAAGGGGCGATGGACGCGGAAGCCGCTAATCTACACGGAACTACTTTTTATCTCCGACAATGTCCATGTTACCTTCTTTCGCCATGGAATGTTTTCTCATGCGTCTTATATATACAAAAAGCTTTACTTGCTTTCATTTACATCATATGTTTTACGATGTGTACAAAATGTGGATGTATAACTACATCTGGAAATGCTCGGATGGTTTTCTTCCCATATGACAATACACATGGTGGACAAGAGGTGCAGTATCTCCTTTACTCCCAAAACACACCAACTGTTACTATTTTGGTTGGTGGCTTCATTTTGATTTTGTAGTACAGAAAATATCTTTCCAAGGAACCTTTTATACCGCACTCCATCAAGAAAATATAGCATCAGCGCTAGCCTCTTTTGTTTTTCCCAATCTAGCCGTGTTGACCATGCCATCAAACACGCTATTGTTTCAAAACTCTGCTAGTCTCCTACTATATAATTTGAGTGGACATGTCAGTATTTTTTCCTCTTCCTCCCGCATATCCAAATCGACACACATCAAGCAGTCCTTCGTACATACTACATACGTATAACACATTATGATAATGTATCCTTTTCTTTTTGAAAACTAGACACAATGCAATTTGTGGGGAGGTGTGTCTGGGTGCATGTACAAATTTTGCGCCGATGTTCTCTCTAAGAACTCTAGTCATCGTCTTGACCGTATCTGGCAAAGGGTCAAAAACGTTACAATAAAGACGACTAGGAAACACAATTTGCGCTTCCTCGTATCACGGAAACGCCAAAATTCAGCTAAAGAAAGAGACAATGATATAGAATATTTCCACCGTATTGTACAAGGTCCGTTACAATTACATCACTGGTCCATGTATGCATCGTTGCGAACCAAGGAGAAGGGTACACGTGTCGAAAGGGGCGATGGGCACGAAAGCTGCTAATCTACACGGAACTACTTTTTATCTCCGGCAAGGTCCATGTTACCTTCTTACGCCATGGAATGTTTTCTCATGCGTGTTATATATACAAAGGGCTTTACTTACTACCATCAAACAGTACCTCGTACATACTACATACGTATAACTTATTACGATAATGTATCCTTTTCTTGTTGAAAACCAGACTCAATGCAATTTGTGCGGCGGTGTGTTTGGGTGCATGTACGAATTTTGCCCTGATGTTCTCTCTAAGCAATCTTGTCATCATCTCGACCATATCTCACAAAGGGTCAAAACCGTTACGATAAAGATGATTAGGAAATACGTTATGCGCTTCCTCGTATCACGGAAACACCAGAATCTAGCCAAAGAAAGCGACAATGATATAGAATGTTTCCACCCTATCGTACTAGGTCCGTTACAATTACATCACTGGTCCACGAATGCATCGTTGCGAGCCAAGGAGAAGGGTACACGTGTCGAAAGGGGCGATGGACGGGGAAGCTGCTAATCTAGACAGACCTACTTTTTATCTCCGGCAAGGTCCATCTTACCTTCTTACGCCATGGAATGTTTTCGCTTGTGTGTTATATATACAAAGGGCTTTACTTATTTTTATTTACATCTTATGTTTTACGATGTGTACACAATGTGGATGTATAACTACATCTGGAAATACTCGGAGGGTTTTCTTCCCATACGAAAGTACACATGGTGGACAAGAGATGCAGTATCTCCTTTACTCCCAAAACACATCAATTCTTCCCATGTTGGTTGGTGGCTTCATTTTGATTTTTTAGTACAGAAAATCTATTTCCAAGGAACCACTTATACCACACTCCATCAAAAAAAATATAGAATAAGCTCTAGCCTCTTTTGTTTTTCCCAATCTAGCCGCGTTGACCATGCCATCAAACACGTTATTGTTTCAAAACTCTGCTAGTCTCGTAATCCTATATGATTCGAGTGTACATGGCAGTATTTTTCCCTTTTCCTCTCGCATATCCAAATCGATACGCATCAAGAAGTCTCTCGTACATACTACATATGTATAACTTATTACGATAATGTATCCTTTTCTTGTTGAAAACCAGACACAATGCAATTTGTGGGGAGGTGTGTTTGGGTGCATGTACGAATTTCGCACCGATGTTCTCTCTAAGCAATCTTGTCATCGTCTCGACCTTATCTCGCAAAGTGTCAAACCGTAACGATAAAGACGACTAGGAAAGACGTTATACGTTTGCTCGTATCACGGAAACGCCAGAATCTAGCTAAAGAAAGGGACAATGATATAGAATGTTTCCACCGTATCGTACTAGGTCCGTTACAATTACATCACTGTTCCATGTATACATCATTGCGAGCCAAGGAGAAGGGTAACGTGTCGAAAGGGGCGATGGACACGGAAGCTGCTAATCTAGACGAAACTACTTTTTATCTCCGACAATGTCCATGTTATCTTCTTTCGCCATGGAATGTTTTCTCATGCGTGTTATATATACAAAGGGCTTTACTTATTTTCATTTACATCTTATGTTTTACGATGTATACACAATGTGGATGTATAACTACATCTGAAAATGTTCGGAGGGTTTTCTTCCCATACGAAAGTACACATGGTGGACAAGAGGTGCAGTATCTCCTTTACTCCCAAAACACAACAATTCTTCCTATGTTGGTTGGTGGTTTCATTTTGATTTTGTAGTACATAAAATTTCTTTCCAAGGAACCATTTATACCGCACTCCATCAAGAAAATATAGATCAACTCTAGCCTCTATTGTTTTTCCCAATCTAGCTGTGTTGACCATGCCATCAAACACACTGTTGTTTCAAAACTCTGCTAGTCTCATAATCCTATATGATTCGAGTGGACATGTCAATATTTTTCCCTCTTCCTCCCGCATATCCAAATCGACACGCATCAAGCAGTCCCTCATATATACTACATACGTATAACACATTATGATAATGTATCATTTTCTTTTTGAAAACTAGACACAATGCAATTTGTGGGGCCGTGTGTTTGGTTGCATGTACGGATTTCGCACCGATGTTCTCTCTAAGAAATCTTGTCATCATCTCGATTGTATCTCAAAAAGGGTCAAAACCGTTACGATAAAGACGACTAGGAAAAACATTATGCGTTTCGTCGTATCACGGAAACGCTAGAATCCTGCTAAAAAAAGCGACAATGATATAAAATGTTTCCACCGTATCGTACTAAGTCCGTTACAATTACATCACTGGTCCACGTATGCTTCGTTGCGATCCAAGGAGAAAGGTGCACGTGTCGAAAGGGGCGATGGACGCGGAAGCTGCTAATTTACACGGAACTACTTTTTCTCTCCGGCAAGATCCATGTTACCTTCTTACGTCATGGAATGTTTTCTCATGCGTGTTATATATACAAAGGGATTTACTTTCTTTCATTTACATCTTATATTCTATGATGTGTACGCAATATGGATGTATAACTACATCTGGAAATGCTCGGTGGGTTTTCTTCCCATACGAAAGTACACATGGTGGACAAGAGGTGTCGTATCTCATTTACTACCAAAACACATCAATTATTCCTATGTTTGTTGGTGTCTTCATTTTGATTTTTTAGTTCAGAAAATTTCTTTCCAAGGAACCATTTATACTGCACTCCATCATGAAAATATAGCATCAGCTCTAGCCTCTTTTTTTTTCCTAATCTAGCCGTGTCGACCATGCCGTCAAACACCCTATTGTTTCAAAACTCTGCTAGTATCATAATCCTATATGATTCGAGTGGACATGGCAGTATTTTTTCCCTTTTCCTCCCGCATATCCAAATGGACACGCATCAAGCAGTCCCTCATACATACATATGTATAACACATTATGATAATGTATCCTTTTCTTTTTGAAAACCAGACACAATGCAATTTGTGGGGCGGTGTGTGTTTGGTGCATGTACGAATTTCACACCGATGTTCTCTCTAAGCAATCTTGTCATTATCTCTAGCGTATCTCGCAAAGGGTCAAAACCGTTACGATAAAGACGACTAGGAAAAACATTATGCGCTTCCTCGTATCACGGAAATGCCGCAATCCAGCTAAATAAAGCGACAATGATATCGAATGTTTCCACCGTATCATACTAGGTCCGTTACAATTACATCACTGGTCCATGTATGTATTTGCGAGCCAATGAGAAGGATACACGTGTCGAAAGGGGCGATGGACGCGGAAGCTGCTAATCTACATGGAACTACTAATGTACACAATGAATCTCTCACGCATCCATAGATTTAGTGTCCCGGCCCAAGGGTAGTTAAGGGAATATGATTAGGCCACGTAGAGCCGTATGGAAATAGTACCGGAAAAATCGTAGGCAAAGTACTTCCGGAGGAAGATTATTCCATATATATGCTAGAGCTATACCTATGCTTTCTTTAAAACGATTTCCATAAAAAATAAATATAAAAAGTTGAAAGACAGAAATTTTGGGCGGCGTTCTGCGGACGATAACAATGGTGGTCATATTTGCAAATGCGGTCACTCCCTTCTCTCCTTTTCCATGCCTTCCGTTAACATTTTTTAATGCTACTTTCAAATTTAAAACTACTTGTCATCTCGTACTTATATTCCGCTAACTGTACAAGTTGAAAATGGAGTTGAGTTTTCCTATAATAACGTGTAAGATATCCATGGGAAGCATAAAGATCTTCACGGGATTTCCTTTGGTCGATTGCATACAACCGAATTATGATCAGGATTATTATTTTTCAATCAGTTGCTTTAATTAACAAATTAGTTACTTTGTTAACAATAAGCAGACCAAATCGACCATGTTAGTGATGGATCACACTTTGGTTATTGCTGCAAATTTTCTAGGTTTTCTACTACGTACGCTAGAGTTGAGGAGGAAGCCCGCATTCTCACTATACTATCTTCTTCATTGCAGCATGCTGCTTCGAGTAATACTATGTTTAAGGAGGAGGAAAAGAAACCCAACGCCAAGTCTAATGCTATGTTTCACACACCATTTCCACATTTTTTCCCACCTAAAAATGGAGATATATGTTAGATACTCGTTTTATAGATAAGTATTAGCATCCATTTTTGGCATTGGCCAGCTCAAGATTTGAGGATCACGCCCAGAAAGGATTGGCGAAACTCGAGAAGACGGCTACAGGAGCACAACAACTTGGGAAGACTTGGCGAGCCGAAGAGGTGACAAGTCAAAGGGATTTGGCGGCCCGGAGACGACAATTCGACTTGGATGCGGAAGAAAGGTATTATATCCAAAAGATTCTAGGTGTTGCGTTGGTTCAAACGAGAGGAGTAATGGTTTGATCATTACCGCGAAAATTCTAGGTTTTTCTACTACGGAGAAACAAAGGAGGAAACCTGCTTTCTCACTAGTATCTTGCCAGTTCAGGTTATATACATTAAAGAGGAGGAAAAGAAACCACAATGTCATGCCTCTTTGCTATGTTTCAAACACTATTTCCATATTTTTCCCACATAAAAATGGAGATATATGTTAGATGCTTATTTTATAGATAGGTGTTAGAATCTAATTTTGGCATTGTCTAGCTCAAGATGCGAGGATCGCCTCGGAAAGGATTGACGACCCTCGATGAGACGACTACAGGAGCATAGAAACTTGGTAAGACTTGGCAGCCCGAATAATACAGAATCTCGGGAAGGCGGCATCCCCGAAGAGGTGACAAGTCAAATGAATTTTGTGGCCCGGAGACGACAATTCGACTTGGACACGGAAGAAAGGTGATATATTCAGAAGATTCCGGGTGTTGCATTGATTTAAACCGGACAAGGGATGACCGATGCCACGAAGCCTGGAGAATATGCCGGATCGGGCACGAGACAAAGCGGGTTCGGCGCTAATACAAAACGACAAAGACGAACACTTGGGCCTGAAATCTAGGCTTGAAGAGGTATCAAGGCAAATGGATTTGGCGGCCCAGAGACGACAATACGACTTGGACGAGGAAGAAAGGTGTTATATCCAAAAGATTCCAGTTGTTATATTGATTCAAACCAGAGGAGTAATGGTTTTATCATTACTGCAAAAATTCTAGGTTTTTGTACTATGGGGGTACGGAGGAGGAAACCCGCTTTCTCACTAGTATCTTGTCGCTTCAGGTTATATACATTAAAGAGGAGAAAAAGAAACCACAATGGCATGTCTCTTTGCTATGTTTCTCCCACTATCTCCATATTTTTCCCACATAAAAATGGAGATATATGTTAGATGCTTATTTTATAGATAGGTGTTAGTATCTATTTTTGGCATTGTCCAGCTCAAGATTCGAGGATCGCCTCGAAAAGGATTGACGACCCTCGAGGAGACGACTACAGGAGCATATAAATTGGGAAGACTTGGCGGCCCGAATAATACGTAAGCCCGGGAAGGCGGCATCCCCAAAGAGGTGACAAGTCAAATGGATTTGGCGGCCCGGAGACGACAATTTGACTTGGAAACAGAAGAAAGGTGATATATTCAGAAGATTCCGGATGTTGCATTGATTCAACCGGACAAGGGATGACCGATGCCACGAAGCCCAGAGAATATGCCGGATCGGGCACGAGACAAAGCGGGCTCGGCGCTAATACAAAACGACAAAGACGAACATTTGGGTCTGAAATCTAGGATCGAAGAGGTGACAAGTCAAATGGATTTCGCGGCCCGGAGAGGAAAATTTGACTTGGACGCGGAAGAAAGGTGTCGTATCCAAAATATTCCGGGTGTTGCGTTGATTCAATCCAGAGGAGTAATGATTTGACCATTACGGCGAAAATTCTTGGTTTTTCTACTACATAGGAATGGAGGAGGAAACCATCTTTCTCACTAGTATCTTGTCGCTTCAGGTTATATACATTAAAGAGGAGGAAAAGAAACCACAATTTCATGCCTCTTTGCTATGTTTCACACACTATTTACATATTTTTCCCACATAAAAATGGAGATATATGTTAGATGCTTATTTAATAGATAAGTGTTAGCATCTATTTTTGGCATTGTCCAGCTCAAGATCCAAGGATCCCCTCGGAAAGGATTGACGACCCTCGAGGTGATGACTACACGAGCATAGCAACTTGGGAAGACTTGGCGGCCGGAATAATACGGAAGCCCGGGAAGGCGGAATCCTCGAAGAGGTGACAAGTCAAATGGATTTGGCGGTCGGAGACGACAATAAGCATTGGACACAGAAGAATGGTGATATATTCAGAAATTCCGGGTGTTGCATTGATTCAAACCGGACAAGGGATGACCGATGCCACGAAGCCCGAAGAATATGCTGGATTCGGCACGAGACAAAGCGGGCTCGGCGCTAATACAAAACGACAAATACAGACACTTGGGACTGAAATCTAGGATCGAAGAGGTGACAAGTCAAATGGATTTGGTGGCCCGGAGACAACAATTTGACTTGGACGCGGAAGAAAGGTAATATATCCAAAAGATTCCGGGTGTTGCGTTGATTCAAACCAGAGGAGTAATGGTTTCATGATTACCGCGAATATTCTAGGTTTTTCTACTACGGAGAAACGGAGGAGGAAACCTGCTTTCTCACTAGTATCTTGTCACTTCATGTTATATATATATTAAAGAGGAGGAAAAGAAACCACAAGGTCATGCCTCTTTGCTATGTTTCACACACTATTTCCATATTTGTTCCACATAAAAATGAAGATATATGTTGGATGATTATTTTATAGATAAGTGTTAGCATCTATTTTTCGCATTGTCCAGCTCAAGATTCGAGGATCGCCTCGGAAAGGATTGACGACCCTCAAGGAGACGACTACAGGAGTATAGCAACTTGGGAAGACTTGGCGGCCCGAATAATACGAAAGTCCGGGAAGGTGGCATCCCTGAAGAGGTTACAAGTCAAATGGATTTGGCGGCCCAGAGACCACAATTCGAAATGGACATGAAAGAAAGGTGATATATTCAGAAGATTCAGGGTGTTGCAATGAGTCAAACCGGAGAAGGGATGGCCGATGCCACGAAGGCTAGAGAATATGCCGGATTCCACACGAGACAAAGCGGGCTCGGAAAAAATACAAAACGACAAAGACAAACACTTGGGCCTGAAATCTATGCTCAATAAGGTGACAAGTCAAATTGATTTGGCGGCCCAGAGAAGAAAATTCGACTTGGACGCGGAAGAAATGTGTTATATCCAAAAGATTCCGGGTGTTGCGTTGATTCAAACCAGAGGAGTAATGGTTTGATCATTAATGAAAAAATTCTTGGTTTTTCTCCTACGGAGGAACAGAGGATGTAACCTGCTTTCTCACTAGTATCTTGTCGCTTCAGGTTATATACATTAAAGAGGAGGAAAAGAAACTACAATGTCATGCCTCTTTTCTATGTTTCACACACTATTTCCATATTATTCCCACATAAAAATGGAGATATATGTTAGATGCGTAATTTTATAGATAAGTGTTAGCATCTATATTTGGCATTGTCCAGCTCAAGATTCCAGGATCGCCTCGGAAAGGATTGACAACCCTCGAGGAGACGACTACAGGAGCATAGCAACTTGGGAAGACTTGGCGGCCCGAATAATACGGAAACCGGGAAGGTGGCATGCCCGAAGAGGTGACAAGTCAAATGGATTTGGCGGCCCGGAGACGACAATTCGAATTGGACACAGAAGAAAGGTGATTTATTCAGAAGATTCCGTGTGTTGCATTGATTCAAACCAGAGAAGGGGTTACCGATGCCACGAAGCCTGGAGAATATGCCGGATTCGGCACGAGACAAAGCAGGCTCGGTGCTAATACAAAACGACAAATACAGACACTTGGGACTGAAATCTAGGATCGAAGAGGTGACAAGTCAAATGGATTTGGCGGCCCGGAGACAACAATTTAACTTGGACGCGGAAGAAAGGTGTTATATCCAAAAGATTCCGGATGTTGCGTTGATTCAAACTAGAGGAGTAATGGTTTGATCATTACTTCGAAAATTCTAGGTTTTTCTCCTACGGAGCAACGGGGGAGGAAACGTGCTTTCTGACTAGTATCTTGTCGCTTCAAGTTATATAAATTAAAGAGGAGGAAAAGAAACCACAATGTCATGCCTCTTTGCTATGTTTCACACACTATTTACATATTTTTCCCACATAAAAATGGAGATATATGTTAGATGCTTATTTTATAGATAAGTGTTAGCATCTATTTTTTGCATTGTCCAACTCAAGATACGAGGATCTCCTCAGAATGGATTGACGACCCTCGTGGAGAGGACTACAGGAGCATAGCAACTTGGGGAGACTTGGCGGCCCGAATAATATGGAAAACCGGGAAGCCGGCATCCCCGAAGAGGTGACAAGTCAAATGGATTTGGCGGCCCGGAAACGAAAATTCGAATTGGACATGGAAGAATGGTGATATATTCAGAAGATTCCGAGTGTTTCATTGATTCAAAACGGACAAGGGATGACCGATGCCACGAAGCCCGGAGAATATGCTCGATTTGGCACGAGACAAAGCGGGCTCGGCGCTAATATAAAACAGCAAAGACAAACACTTGGGCCTGAAATCTAGGCTCTTAGAGGTGACAAGTCAAATGGATTTGGCGGCCCGTAGACGACAATTCGACTTGGACGCGGAAGAAAGGTGTTGTATCCAAAAGATTCCGGGTGTTGGGTTGATTCAAAATAGAGGAGTAATGGTTTGATCATTACTGCAAAAATTCTAGGTTTTTCTACTACGGAAAAAACGGAGGAGGAATACTGCTTTCTCACTAGTATCTTGTCGCTTCAGGTTATATATATTAAAGAGGAGGAAAAGAAACCACAATTTCATGCCTCTTTGCTATGTTTCACACACTATTTCCATATTTTTCCCACATAAAAATGGACATATATGTTAGATGCTTATTTTATAGATAAGTGTTAGCATCTATTTTTGGCATTGTCCAGCTCAAGATTCGAGGATCGCCTCGGAAAGGATTGATGACCCTCGTGGAGATGACTACAGGAGCATAGCAACTTGGGAATACTTGGCGGCCCGAATAATACGGAAGCCTGCGAAGGCGGCATCCCCGAAGAGGTGACAAGTCAAATGGATTTGGCGGCCTGGAGACGACAATTAGAATTGGACACGGAAGAAATGTGATATATTCAGAAGATTCCGGGTGTTGCATTGATTCAAACCGGACAAGGGATGACCGATGCCACGAAGCCCGGAGAATATGCCGGATTCGGCACGAGAGAAAGCGGGCTCGGCGCTAATACAAAATGACAAAGACTAACACTTGGGCCTGAAATCTAGGCTCGATGAGGTGAGAAGTCAAGTATTCTGATGTTACACATGGCAATGAAGGGCACATAGCATACCACATGCATGTCGTATGGATAAGGAGAAAAATAATTAAAAGCCTGGTCAAATCCATATCCTACTGTCTTTGCACGCATCAAATTTTATTCGACTAGAAACGAATGTGTCCACATCTGCCATACATGTAAGGGTTATTATACTACTAAGTTATTTAGACATTCAATACTAGATATAAATTGTGCCGCTGCAAACACATTCAACCCAGATTTCACCTGTACTATTAAGTAGCTGGAAATAATCATATGATGCAAGATATGGATACTTGTGCTGCACTACTAGGTATGGACACAAAACGCACCGACACAATGATGATATAAGATAAACAAGCAAGTATTCATCACGGGTTAGAGATCATAGGAGCTATTTACAGATGTGAATCTGGCACACATCAGATTCAGAACCTGAACAAGGTGGAATCGCAAATCAATTAAAAGTGGCTTATATGCAGATGTGAGATCCTAGGGTAGGATTAAGACCTAAACAATTATAATCCGGTCAGCAGCCGCGTCGCTGAGGCGGGCAGTCGAGATCGACGCAGCGACACCAATGGTTTCACGCACGCGTAGCGCCCCTCGATATGCTCCAGAGTGGCAGGGATGGCCCAGCCCCAGTGGCTCGACGCTCGGGACGGAAGACGCTCTAGCAGCTTGCACATGTAGCATTTTTTTGTGTCAAAGCAAGACAGGAGGCATGCCTACAGATTCACCAAGTAGGCATCAGATTAGAAATATCCTATAATACATATAGGTACACTTAGCCAATTGGAATGAAATAGCCACCAGCAACATCAAATCGTCTCAAATCCGGATGTTTAGAAACATACATGTACATCTCCAGAAGACTAGTCTCGGATCTGCAATGGGAAGCAATAGCGCAATGCATTCAAACAACTGGAGCTACCTAATTTTCCCAACCATGTCAATGTTTCCTAAACATTAGGTGTGTGTATCTACACCTAGATAATTTATTTATCTAGTTAGTACTGTAAGGGGAAATTGGTTACAACATCTAAAGAACACACCAATCTGTTCAAATAGCACATACTAAAACGACATGAATGGGGATGTTGGATTGATTGGTTGATTTATGCAAACAGAAATGCAAGTAGTGGCCCAGGTGTATCTAATAATGAGATCAAACCAACAATTGTGCAAGCATACATACACATGAGATGACCTCACCAGGCAGCTGCAGGGGAGGGAGTCGTGGCTGGAGGCAGCAGGTCGCGGACGTCGTCGGCAACAGAAGCACGGTTGCCGGCAGAAACTACGAGAAGGCGACCAAAATCTCTTCCTCCCCGTCGCCGTTCCTGTGCCGCGCCTCCCACCGAGCGCGGTTAGCGGCAGGTCCTCCTCCACATCAGCATCGGTGGGAGGAGGTCCTCCATCTCCAGCTTGGGTAGTCTCCAGGGAGGAAGGCAGAGAAGGGGCACCAGGCACTGGTATGGGAGGTGCCATGGGAGGGGAATCGGGGGAGGCAGAGGGGATTGGTTGGGTGTGCAGCGGAAGTGGCGGCTGTGGGTGGGGATCGCGGGAAGTGGTGCGTGCGTCTGCTTGGTTCCGCAAGCGAGGGAGGGGGTCGAGGATGTGGAGATGGAGGCCACCATATGGAGACGTTGGCGAGGGAGTGAGGTTTGGAGATGCAGGGCGAGAGCGGCTTGGAGAGGCAGGGTGAGAGAAGGTGATGGTGCAGGTCTTGCACTCGTTGGGAAAGTCCAAGAGGAAGGTATGATGAGCACAACATCAGTTAGTATGAAAACAGTAGAAGACGTGTGTGTATTATCAGTATGAGGAAATGAACCATGGTCCACAGTTCACTACTGGTGTCTCTTTGTGAAATATAAATAACATGTGTGGTGAACAAATTACAGATGGACAATTGACAAAAATGAAGGCTGCACCGTAGTGCATATGCAAGACATAAATATTACTATGTGATTCATGTAGACATTTCAACAAGATACATAGACCGTCATCCAACTTCATCTATGAATATCTCATTTCTTACCACTTTCTTCATCTTAGGAATGAAACGACGTTGATGTTAAACAACTGGCTTTGCATCTGGTTCTATATTAATAGCATGCTGACATGTAGTAGGTGAAATCCCTTTCAAATCATTATGAGTATATCTAATAGCTCTGCGGTGTTTCTTCAATATTTCCAATAACCTTTCCTCTTCTTTACCTAAAAGTTTAGAACTAATAATAACATGATATTTTTTATTATCATCAATATAAGAATATTTAAGATCATAGGGTAAAGGTTTTAAATAAAAAAAACCCTCCTTGGGTGGTAGCGTAGTACCCAAGTCTTACACAGGTAAATCGTGTTTCATCATTGCTGGTTGACGAAGGAGAATATCGTAAATCTCATTTCTTTCTTCCATAAAGACCTCAATTTTTGATCCTCCATGTATTGCTGCAAAGCGTTCTTAGGAGAAAGAGCAATAGAGGCAAGCTGTTCAAGTCTAAAATCTTCATTAGGCAATTCAGTTTCATAAGAAGGTTTAGCAAATTTAGAAATAATTAAACTCATAAGATTTTTCATCAAATTTAGTTAATATTTTCTCCTTCTTACAATCTATAACACACCACAAGTGTTCAAGAAAGGTCTATAAAAATAATAGCACAAGTTTTACTAGCAGCTGTACCAAGTACTAGAAAATCAGCAGGATATTTAGTTTTACCACACAAAACTTCTACACCTATAACAATAATAATCAGAGAGATAGTTTCTCTATTAGCAAGCTGTATAACCACTTAAATTTCGTCAAGTTCAAAAGAACCAATTTCATTCATAATTTCTCTATAAAGCTCATAAGGAATAACACTTGAACTTGCACCAATATCACATAAACCATAATAGCAATGATCACCTATCCAAACAGAAAGCACATGAACACTAGTTTTCTTAGATCTACTAGGATGTGCAACAATATTAGAAGCATCTTCATAGAAGATAATGTCTTCATCTTCTACACTTTCAGTGACAAGGTCCTTCACTATTTCTACTGTAGGTTTAACAATTATATTTTCATCAGGTTCTGTAGATTTCTTTGTACTTTTGTTAATCACACTAGCTATAATAGAATGTTCCTTTACCTTAGCAGGGAAAAAGATTTTCTCAATATAAGGTTCAGGCACAGCAGGATTAACAATATGAACTTCTATATTTCTAAGAGGAACACAATTAACAATATCTTTATAAGGTGCATGGTACTTGTTCCATTACTTATTGGGAATATCAAGATAGAAGGAAAAATCTTTAATTTTTTTTTGCAAGGATTTGAGAGTCAAGGCCATAAACAACACTAACATTACGGAAATCATCGGTTCTCATAAAAGATTCAATGCATTCATAATCATAATTTATACCTAACTTTCTTCCTTTTTTATTCTCCCATCCTTCAGTATTTTCCTAAATATGGTCCAGAATATCCCATTTAGCTTCTTCTTTCATACGTGTGAATGATCCAGAACAAGAAGAATCCAATAAATCCTTATCATGAAGACAAAGTCTTGCATAGAAATTATTAATAACACTATTACTAGGGATCTCATGAACAGGACATTTAAGCATTAGTAACTTCAATCTCCCCCATGCTTGGGCAATACTCTCTCCGTCATGAGGCCAAAAATTATATATTCGATCTCGATATTTATGAATCTCACTGGGAGGATATAATTTAGAATAAAAGAGAGGTACAGTTTCTTCCCATCAAATAGATCGAGCATTCTTCAACATTTTAAACCATTCCACAACTCTTCCCTTCAGTGATAAAGAGAATAACTTTCTCTTAACTTGGTCCATTGAAATACCTGCATACCTGAACAAATCGCACAATTCATGTATAAAGAGTAAATGAGCACCAGGATGGATAGTTCCTTCTCCAAAATAGCAGTTATTCATAACACGTTCAATAATTTTCATAGGTATTTTAAAAGGATCTAATTCAGCAGATAACGCGTCATCTAATACCCTAGGAGTGGTAGTAGTACTCCCAAATAGGGAACCAAATGGAGATCTTTACATAATAAAATAAAGCAGCATAAAGAAATAAAAACAACAAGATAAAAGTTTCCCTTACCGATTCCACTTACCAATAGCACTTCACTCCCCGGCAACGGCGCCAGAAAATAGTCTTGATGACCCACAAGTATAGGGAGTCTATCGTAGTACTTTCGATAAATAAGAGTTTTGAACCCAATGAGGAGCAGAAGGTGTTGCCAAGCAATTTGGATAAAGTATTCACTATAAACACTAGCAGACATGTTTTTAGGTTTTTTTAATATAGAAGATAAATGAAGTGCGAGTAAATAGAAGTCAGTGATAATAATTGCAGCAAGTGTCCCAATCCTTTCTACAGCAAAGGACAACCCGGTTGTTTTACTTATGATGACTAAACGTTCTCGAGAACACATGGGGATTTCGTCAAGTGCTTTTGCTTCATACAGTTGATTAAATTTACTGTTTTGATAAGTGTTGTGTGGGTGAACCTATGCTAATGCACCACCCTACTTGGACTAATACATACTTGTGGTTATACCCCTTGCAAGCATACGCAACTACTTGATTGTAATTAAGATAAATCTAACCACAACCTTAAACTATGGGATCCTACACTCCCTCGTGCACCGGTTTCCTAACGGTTGTTTAGGTTTCTGGCAACCCCACAATTAGTATAAAAATGCACAATGCATCCGTCTAGGCCCATAAAGGTGAAGTTTCATGTAGTCGACGTTCACATGACATCAATAGAAGAATTACATCACAACTTAAATATCAAACCATTAGATATTACTTCAACATAATTCCACTACTAACATGTTGACTTCTCCCATATCCTCGAGAACTAAATGAACTACTCACAAGACATCATATGGATTATGATCAGATGTGATATAATGACGAATAACAATCTGGTCATAAAGTGCAAACACCGATAAATCTCGTAAGCATGAACTACAAACAAGTAATCCACACCGGGAGAGAGATCTAGTGAAGAACAACGATATAGAACAATAATTATTATAGCGGGACAGGGGTGGATGGTGAGGATGATGGTGCTGGTGGTGAGGACGATGAAGATGATGATCCTTATGATCCCCGAAGCGATGATGGTGATGGTGACGGTGCCGATGATTTCCCCTCTCCGGAATGGAATTTCCCGGACATATTTCTCCGTGCCGGAGAGTTTTTCTCTCTGTTGTTTTCCGCCCCGTGGAGGCGGCAGAATATTTCCTCGATGATTCTCTAGGTCTTAGGGTTACCTTGGGATGAAGTACGCAAAAGGGCTCTTCCAGAGGTGGGCCAGGGTGGCTACACCACCTGGCGGCGCGGCCAAGGGCGGGGGGGGGGGGGCACAACCACATGGTGTGGGCCCTGTGTTGTCCTCCTCTGGCTCCCCTCCTGGCTGGCTCCGTCGTTTGCTGAAATAGGAATTTCACAATGTCCCTCTTCTTCTTCCGGTCCTCTGAAATATGGTATCTCGAAGGTGTCTTTTCCAGCTGATTTCTGGTCCCGGTGAACTATTCTCTAATAATTATAATTTATGCAAAATATATGAAATAACATAAGTAGTGCATCATAATATGAAATATATCAATGAATAGTAGCAAATTATGATACACAATAGTGATGCAAAATGGACGTATCACTCGTCTCGTGATGCCGCCCTGCAGTGTCGCCGTTAGGAGAGCGGTAACAGTGGGCGTAAAAGTAGGCATCGCCGTGACTTGACGTCCCGTGGCTCCTCTGCCAGTTCTGACGCCATCGCTGTTGCAGGTCACGGGCACGGCTGCTCCCCAGGTCGTAGCTTTAGTCGCTCGAGCTCTCTTCCCCAAGAGGGGAGCAGAGCGTGGTCCAGCCCCTGCCTCTCCGGTTGGCGTGCTTCGGCAATCTGGTGTGCCTTTCCTCCTTGGCTTGCCTTTGACTTCTGCCGCTTCTACGAACAGTGTTGCTCTCCTCGGTGTCCCCGTGACCACCTTTAATCATGAGATGCACCCTCTTCACGCTGACCTGGAGGCCTTCTGGGGCGAGCTCACACGCTGTGACCCGTTGCTGCTCCACATCAGTCCCAACCTGGGCTTTGGGGCGGTTGGGCCGGCCTGGTCTCCTCTGTCTGCCGAGAAGGAGATGATGTGTCTCTATGTATGCGGACAACATATTTTAGTGCCTTCTTCGGCGACGTACGTCCCCTTTTTAAAAACACTTGCAGAGTCTGGATACTTCCATCGATTCAAAGAAGTACAAGTACATTTTTCCATTTACTTTTGGAAAACTAAAATCAATTCCAACGTGCAAAGGCTTAGTACGTGGCATATCTTTGATCTCCATCAATTTCTATATAGTTGACGTGTAAGATATAGTTGAGCTTAATCGTTCATCGGCCCCGTTGAGAGCCTCTTTGGATCAAAGGAATTTCCTACGAATTTTAGAGTATTTCAAACCATAGGAATTTTTCCTATGTAATGTCTTTGGATTGGCACCACAAAATTTATAAGGAATATATTACTATGCCCTCTATTCCATAGAAATCTCAAGATGAAGTTTATTTTTCCTTTGAGAAGTTCAATGCACTCATAGTCTGTCTCTTTCTACTATCTCTCCCCATTCCTGTGTTTATTTCCTACGCGCCATCCAAGTACTTCTCTTACGAAATTTCTGTGTATTGAAATCCTATAAGAATTGAAGTACATGACATGTCAAACCTTTGTTTTCCTTATTCCTATGTTTTGGAAATCCTTCAATCCAAAGAAGCCCTAATTGGTTATACTCATTAATTTAGCTAGTGAA
Organism: Alopecurus myosuroides; assembly: GCA_028641055.1. Classification (NCBI taxonomy): domain Eukaryota; kingdom Viridiplantae; phylum Streptophyta; class Magnoliopsida; order Poales; family Poaceae; genus Alopecurus; species Alopecurus myosuroides. The sequence goes on from CM054061.1 coordinate 365,948,590, forward strand.
AATTATGTAAAAAACCTTTTTTGAAGATGAACTATTTTTTAAAATGGTGAACAATTTTTTTAAATGAACAAATTTTGAATCGGAACAATTTTGGAAATAAACAACTTTTTAGAATAGTTAACAATTTTTGAAAATGAACAAATTTGGAATCAGAACAAATTTTGAAAATGAACAAAATTGAATCGGGAACCGTTTTTTAAAATGAACATTTTTCTTAAATATTGAATAATTTTTTATGAATTTTTTAAAAAATGGTGAACAATATTTAAAAAGGAATAAATTTTTAAAATAGTAATCATAATTTATTAAAATAAAAACATATTTCGGATTTGAAAAAAAGGATGAGACTTAAAGAAATAAAAGTGAGAAAAAGAAAAAGAAATCCGTGAAAAAAGAAAAACAGGAATAACACATAGAAAAAAGAACACAAAAAACGAACCAAAAGAAAATAGGCTGGCTCTCTATACCGATGGCCGTGAGCAAGTCGGTATAAGACTCGCTATAAGCGAGATATAGTGGATCCGCTAAAAATATTATAGCAAAGCAAATGACAAGACATGCCCTGGAGGCCCACAACGTGTAGCTCAAGGCCTGAATGAATAATGCGGTCAATCACGGTCGATCCGCACCTCACACCACCTCTCTACTCTTTCCGAATTATTAACCTGGATAGGCAGCCTCATGTAAGATTATAAAAACAGGTATTTAACTTATAATTATTAGGTCTCTCTTTTTTTATTTTTTTTAGAGAAAAGGCTTTTATCAATAGTAAGCATTACACCTGACATGGCGAAGATACACATTCGCAAAGTATGAACGAAAGAAAAGCTTATGACGCCACCCATGTTGGCTAAAAATATCACGCCCATTGTAATGTGGACCACGAATAGCTATGCACTGGAATAGAACCTGCAAATAAAAGAATTTCTTACCATTAGAAATCTTGTCATTTCTATATATCCAGAGCAACCATATAACGACTAGCGCTCATACCTAAAAATGTTTTGAACTTATCATCAATCCCAACCAACCAACTGCCAAAAACATATGCAATGGAGGTGGGTTGGTATAAATTCGAAGTCATTTGGATATTTGACCATATAGAGCGCGTGATCTTCTAGTCAAAGAACAAGTGTTTTATTTTCTCTTCCTCAGAACAAGAAACACACTTGGTATTACCATGCCAGTTTTGCTTGACAAGATTGTCTTTAGTTAATATGACACCTTTTCGAAGGTACCATGAAGATATTTTCAACTTCACTTGTACCTTCATCCGCCATATTTTATAATTACTATTGACTGGTGCGTTGGAATGGAGTAGCACCCTAGAATCAACCGAATATTGTTTCAGTCACAGTTAGATTACACCAATATTCATCAGATCCCTGCGTCAGCTGGACAAGAGCCAACCGATCCAATAAGGATTTCCAAAACTCAAGTCTCGGTCCAATTAAATCTTGCCCGAACATCATATTTGGGGTTTCACTTTGCATAACGGTGGAAAACGTATCTCTCTTATGACACACAATACTGTATAATGCTCGATATTGTCCTTGGAGGGTTGTATTACCTAACCATACATCCTCCCAAAAACGAATCTCCAATCCATCCTTAATCTTAAATACTGCATAGCGAAAGAAATAATTTTTTTGTCTCCATTAGTCCGGCCCAAAAAATACAACATGTGGAGTGAGATAATGTACGTATTTTTTTACCAGAAGAACAGATTGTTACAACACATGATAATTTGTTTTTTTTAAAGAGATGCTCACCCGGGCTCCATCAATGAAACAAACTTTACAACGTTTTCTAGTTTGACGCACACAGAGGGTTGCAGCAGAGATGCATTCCCGGGCTGGCCAGAAACGGGCCCAGAAAAAATAACGATTCCATAACAGCGCCACGTAACTACAGCTAGGAATGCGAAGGAGGGAAATGCTGCCACAACAACACAACCCATATAGGTTTCATCAGCAAAATAGTGCCAGGTCAAAAACACAGAGGTAGAAGTAAGAGAAGGAGCATTCCTCCATCAGGGACGATCCATCACCTTGAACAAGTGGTCTGTCCCTTACTTCATCAATAGAGGTTTCGCAATCCTTGGTCATTGACCATCTTTGGATCAGAGGTCAGCACCAGCTCAGCGCCAGTAAGCTTCTCCAGGTTTAGCTAATATCCCAAGATAACAATGGCGGTGCTTCCGTATCATGTACTCCCTCCGTCCTCAAATAAGTGTACATTTTCCTTTTATGGAAGTTAATTGTTTTAAAGTTTGACCAACTTTATTGGAAAGCGTAACAATATTTATGATATTAAATTGATATTGTTAGATCGTTTTGAAATATAATTTTATAATGCATGGATTTTATATTGTATATATTGATATTGTTTTGTACAAATTTGGTCAAAGTTTAAAAAGTTTGACCAAAACCAATTCTAGAGGTACACTTATTCGAGGACGGAGGGAGTAAATGCTTATATGTACTATGAAACAAAAATAGAAATTGTTTAGGTTTCTCTTTCGTATCATGTAAATGCTTAGGAAAATTCTTATATTTGGGGGGCCTAGCGATGGTAATCCTAGGCCCCTCGCGCGGGCCAGCGCCCAGAAGCAGTTTTTGGGCTTTTCGGCCCAATAGGTTATATAGGCCTTGTTTTCGTATTGGAGCATTCTCTTCAGCAGCCCAACACAGTAGCTACGTGCAGCCATATATTGACTAAGTGTCTTCGCTATCTTTGTCCAATGTTGCGTACGTCTTAAAAATTTGTTACAATTTCGCACGTATTTTGTTGAGAAACCACAAACGAGATGTTGCACTGTTTTCTGGATGATTTTCTAGGAAATGCTTATATGTTTATTATAATTCATTTAAATGATATGTTTATGGGCTCATTCACATGTTGTAGACATGTAATTTTTTTTGTTGCTACCGATTTACCATTTTGTTGAAATAGGTGATGATTTTTGTTGCAGCTGAAATAGTGAAAATTATTTTATTGCTTACAAACTTTTTAATTGATGCAATTTGTTGTTGTTGCAATAGGTTGTGATTTTTGTTGAATTGTTTGAACTTTTTTGTTGCAACGCAATAAACAAATTGTTTATCCATTCTTTGTAACATTACTTTTTTTCGATTTGTTTTTCAAAAAAATGGTTGCAATACCTTTTTTTTGTACACGGGGTGCTAATTTTTGTTGCGATACCAGCAAATTTGTTGCAATGACAGTTTTGCAGTAATTACCGAGATGACCGGGGGCAACAAAATATACCTATTCGTTTAAGTGGGGCTGCTGTGGAGTGCGGGTTCTATATCCGAAAAATATAGTGGCTAAAGTGTAAAAGTGCGCTGTGCTGATTTCTATGCGTTGGATGACGATCGGACGGCTCGCGAGGGGACCTAGATTTGGCAAAACTAGGGGGACATGCGCGTAGCGTCCGCCAAATGCTTATATGTTTGGTTAAGAGAAAGGATTGGTGCTCTCCGGCTGATGTTGAAAGGAAGAATTAATAATAACTCGAGTGTTGTGATGAAGGAGCATGTCATGCATGGGCAACAAGTAAGCAAACAGCGTGTTGTGTTTGTGTGTAACACCATGAAACTCCGTGAAGCCATCTCCTCCGCGATCAACAAGTTGTTTGTACTCCCTCCGTCTCAAATTAATTGTCTCAAACTTGGACAAAAGTGGAGGTATCTAGACATGTTTTAGTGTTAGATACACCCACGTTTGTCTAACTTTGAGACAATTAATATGAGACGGAGGGAGTAGTACAAGGTCTATATTTGTTTTACTGCATTTGTTGTTCGATTCCATTGTCTGTTCCTTTTGTCACTATTTCTAGAAATCGATTCCATATATACTCGTATATTTCCTTTTTCTTTTCAGAAAAGACATTAGATTAACATAGCATGAACACCAAAAAGGAAGTATAGAAACCCGTTCTACATTGTACATTAGAATATGGAACCCAGCCACATCCCAACAGTGCTTGAGCATTCACCCGACTTGACCCATGGGGTACGCACCACCTCACAATCGACGGTGATACGGTGATTGATGGTGATCGGCATGTCATCATAGCCACGGACTTGTAACTTCCCCTCAATGTGGAGATATTCTCCAAGCGGCACGGCCAAATGGGATCTCATCAGAGGAACCCTCATGCAGCTGTAACCTTCCTCGCTACACAAAGAATTGTCCGGGGACCCCTCCAACACCACTGCTGCCTCGTTCAAATCTTTGTTGAACAACGTGCTCGCAATGTCAAACTTCTCGAACCGTGCCGTGATGAGTCCATAGATCGTGGCAGCTGTAGCACCTCTCAAGTGACTGGGTAACTGCAGAAGTACCTCGACATAGCCTTCCATAGCCTCGGGCAGTACCGAGTAGGTCACAAATAGACAGCCTCCATCAGTTAGGATGGTGCGGGTCTGTAGTTTGTTGTGCAAGCGAATATTATCCGTGTTGCGAGCCAGTCTAAAGATTTCATAACTGGTCTTCTTTCTCGAAGGGACATAAACGTTAATAATAAGCCCGCTATCTGCAGTTGTGGCGCGAGATGGTCCAGTCAACTCCAATTTATCCTGCACATGTATGATGCATATAAGCCAGCCAGTATAACACGATTCACAAGCATGGATTAATACTGTAAACTAATCTAGCATGATCACTACTTTCCTGATGCTAAACTGAACCAAATGCATTGACAAATTAAGGCAAAACGGACAAAAGATTCTCGTGATGCTAAACTGAACCACCAGGAGGTCCACAATCTAATCTCACTTTTCCTGAACAACAGGCATGCAGCATTTCGTCACAGGAAATCTAGAAACAACTAGCGAGCATGCATGGACATAATTAAGCGCCCCTTTTCTGAACCAAACCAAAAAAGACAAGCCAGGGAACAAACCCATTTGGGACGAGATTTAGACAGAAATACCACTAGTAAACACTGAAAAACGAGGATAAAATAAGGATCTAAAACTGTGAAAAACAACAAGTATGATTTTGTATATAGTACCTTAAAGTCAGCTGCTGGATTTCCGCTCGATAACCATTTGTCTTCTTTAGAAGAGTAGTCATATTTTGTTTGTCTCCAGCCTTCTTTGTGATAGATAGGCTTGCTCGAAAACCTGTCGCATACCATGATGGTTCCAACAAAGGGGTAATTGGCTTGCACCTCGAATATCTCAACCATGCGCTGACCTCTCAAACTCTGCCTCTTAGATCCATGTGGGACTATGCCAAGCCCTAAGGGTGAAGAAACAGAACATCGTCTGGTGTAAACTGTCATGGTCTTGTGTACATGTGCGACAAGATCCAACAACCCCCGTGGTGGCGTCCAGCAAACAGTTTTTTCAAGTATTTCTTTCTTGATGACTCGAACACCTGTTAGGTCATCCTACAAATTTGGTAAAAAGTAGAACATGTTAAAGTTATTTATTTTGTATTTTATAAAGTAACCAAAAGCAATAATTGAGGCACTAATCCTGTGACGCCAATAGCTAGAAGAAAGGGGGAAAAAGGGAGATTCCTTATAATTTTGTGTGTGTGTGTATGTTAAACATAGAAACTGAGCAAGGCCACATACCGACTTATCGATGCCCCTAGAGATTACTTTCTAAGGATCAGCTTATACCAAGACACAATTGAGAACCTGAGCTTATATGATGCTAGACAAAAGTTATTGTGAAATTTCCCTCATAATGCTCCGTGCATGCTGGAGGCTTGAGCTGAGCAGAAGACTATACTTTGCTCTTGCAGTTGATCTATATCCAAGCTACTCCAGAAATATATAGATTTATTTTATCTTGAAGTTCCTAATTTAGCGGACAGATTGTTGACGGATTCGCAAGTATAATACTATGTATTAGGAGTTTACTACTCTATCGGGCAATGCTGCATGGATACAGTGTTTCTAATGAATTCACGATGGTAAATTTCTTAAATATCGATAAAGGGAGTACTATTGAGTAGGTTTAAGAATCGAATTCCCGAGGTGAACTAGGACGGGGAAGAAACAAGAAACATTGAGCTTACCACCGCCTCCTCTCTGGCCCTAACAGGGTGTGCTGGGTCCCTTGAGGTGGCCGCGGCACCGGCGGGCTGAGCCTTGTGTAGAGGCATGAGTTTTGCGGCAGCGAGGGAGCAGCTACGGCGAGGGACGGCGGGCGGCGCTAGGGTTTGGATACAGCACAGCTCCGTGTCGTCTCTCTAGCTAGTTCGTCCATGGGAGAGAGCAGACCGAGAAAAAGGGCCACGCGGCCGGACAGATATGGAAGTCGATGATAAACCGGTTTTGGGGGTGATATTGTTTTCCTAGTAATTACTATACAATACCATTTTGAATTGGGTCCGGATGTTGTATTGTACTCCCTTTGTCCTTGTTGGGAACACTTTTTCCCGTCACGCAAACAAAGGCCCGGCCAGGTGTTGTATTATGTACTCCCTTTGTCCTTAAGATGTTTTACCTTTTCCTCCCAATTTTCTCATATTCGTATACCTATACGTGTTTTTATGTGTGCATAATTCGCTCATTTTAAGGAGTATTTGTGCTCCATTGAAATATTTATAAGAAATCTTATATCTCCACTACTAATAAAAGAGCAAACAAGAGTTCCGCTACAGCCACACGCCAAACTGCACACAGGTTAACCAGAGTCATCCGATCGGATCTGCCTGATGATATCCAAGAGCGTATATTGATTCAATGGTCTGCCGGATGATTAAACGGCTCAGATTCAATGTTTTGCCTCTGGCAGACTCCTCGCGCATGTTCGACCCACGATCTGTGCCCCCGGTTCCGCAACCACTGACCCGCTTGATAAGTTAGGCATCCCAAAATCACGGAACAACATGGATTTACATTGTGTCCGCTGACATCGCAGTCAGTTGCGCTCCCATCTTTCATCGATCCCCTCTCCTAGCCGACGTCGCCGCCTCCCTCATGACGATGGTCCCTGTTTCCGGGCGGTACGGGCTCCCCATGAGCAAGCGCCAGGACAGGTAGGCGATCTGGCAACGCCTCGGTCAAAACTTGCAATCCCACAGCGTGAGGACGCCTGGATGGTGGTTGGTGGCACGATTGAGCGCCCCGCCAGGATGAGTCGGCTGTCTTCAAAGTTCCAACACTGTCGATGTGGGCGCTGGCTCTCCACGATATAGCTAGACCTACTCCTCCCTCCATTCTGCCTGATCGGTAAGGGTCGATTTTTCGTCCCCACCCTAAACTTGCAGTATGCAGCTTACGTTGCAGAGTTTATTTGTCCTTATGTGATCTCACATTGATTGTCGGCCTGAGAATAGACCCCCTTCACTCATTAGACGATATTTCTTGCACTTCAACTGTGAAAATGTATAATATAATTCTCATGGAATTGTTTACTTATGTGATGACATATTCAGTGTAATATCTTATGCATTGGACGAACATAATCAGTGTCTAAGGCAGTGGTTAATCACAAACACATGTATTATGCCTGACAGCTCTTGTGCCCAATATATTACTAATACATATAAGGATGTTTTTCTATATATTGCACTTCCCTATATCTAGACTTCCCTTGATGCCTGACTGCTCTTACCAGTAAAATTTCGTTTCAATTTTTCAGGTATTGCATTTTTTTCTGCTCTATACTGTGCTTGCCAATAGCAATCCGTGGATTTGAGATCAGGTGCAAAATGAGTTGGCAGCCTTAACTTTGTCCAAACTATTAAGTTAATGCGTATTGACTCACTTGCATAGCTTGCAGATGGCACATCAATAAAACAATCAGCTTTGAGGTTGGAGAAACTCTCCACTATATGTAAACATCATTCTTTAGCATCAAGAGTGAACATTGTGGAACAAACATATATAAGTAGTTATTATACAGTGGTGGACGTACCATCATATGGTTCAGAAAGCTTGTACCTGTTATCATTTTTTGTTAACATTTTCAGGATCCTTTTGGTTCGATGGGCGGGAGGATGGACGAGATCTTGCTTGCAGAGAGTATTGTTAGGTAGAAGGCCAACATATTGCAGCTTAGTTCTCAATTTCATCGTCTGCAGGGGGATAGGACGGGGTTTCTTCTTCTTCTTCTTTATAATTGCTGAATTAGATGCTGGTACAGACTACCGATGTTGGAAATATATAGATATGAACAGGCTCCCCTCTTGTAGAAAGAAGTCGGTGGACTACATAATGTCAAAACAGAATAATTTTTACCAGTACGTATTGGTTCATGATGAAACATGAAAGATAAGCAGGTCTGGTATGCATCAAATTTAGTTTTTATTTCTGTTGAAATGTATGCTTCCAATGACTCACTAGATATACTGTCCTAATACTTAATTAATTGCATGTGGTGGTTGTTGGCTTTCCCCGGTTTATAGTTTCCACAGGGCATCCACTTGAACTTGAGAGTCCGGGTGAGTATCAGGGTTGAGATGTAGTTGTTCTCTTTGTTTCTTGGCTGGAGCTAAGCAATATGTTACTATGTAGCTCGCAAGATGATTACATGCAACTGTGATATACTTTTAAACCCAAGTTCAGTTGTATGTACAAACATATGATTTCATTTTGTACTTATGTTTTTGTACTTTATTGAGCTTATTTTAGATAATTATTTTTTCCCTTGGTTACTGACCTAGAGAACCTACAACGGAAGAGTTAGGAATTTTCTAGAGTTCATTACGCGTTTACACTTCAATTTACGTGTGTAAATGAGGTATGGCAATTTTTTTTCTAACCAATAAGGAGGTTGGTGCTTTACTTCAGGCTGGACCTCATGCTGAACCGGCCGGGTGCTGCTGGTGCAGGCCTGTAGCGAGTAATTGACCATCTTCAGGCTGAAGCTCAAGCCTTCTACAAGCAGCAAGTGGGGTACTTCAAATATGGGCGGTCAACATGTAATCTTATAGACTGACTTGAGAGAAGCAGGCCATCAGGTATGGAGAATGTGGTGTATCTGTGCTACGAGATATTTTTACAGAAATCAGATTTCATCTAGGTCTACATAAGTGATGTTGAAGTTGTAAATTGCCCAATGGCTTGTAATGTAATGTTGTTGTTTATAGTTGTGCATGTTGCATCATGAAGGTAGGCCATTCTGAAACTTGGTTTAGCCAATCTCCAAAAATTGTATCAAAAGCTTTAGACCCAGCCTGTTATTCTAATGGAATATTTGTGTGCTCCTCTAAAAAATGGTGAGCGGGCTTTTTATTTGAAATAAGAGATGGAAACATATGTGTTCAATACGAACTGATCAGCGAGTATGTATGTTTTTTTTTGAGAAAGAGTATGTATGTTTCTATGCATTCTTGAAATTCAGCGAAATAAATCTCATTAATAATTTGTATTTATTTAGTTGAGGCTTTGACTGACAAATTATTCTCGGCAAACATTCTATGGATCAACAATGAACAATAAGGTTTGTGAAACATGACAAACCAGGAGACAATTTTTTTGGACCAATAACAGAAAGATCGTGCACTGCACGTGCACGCTTACTAGTAATTACAAACCGACGGAACACATGTTGGTATATTTTTATGTAGACTTTACTCAAACTAAACTTGAATACATATCTGTTCTATTTTTATGGAAAGGCTTACGAGTTGGGACAAGCAGCAAAACAAATCTTCCAAGCGGGTTGCAACACTCCTTTGCTAGCCATTGCAGCCGTGATATTTTCACATGATGCTCCTCGGCCTTGGCCTCAGTTGATGCAGTACGGTCCATTACACGGGGCATATCTCACACTCAAACATATGCCAAGCCACTATCGACTTGAAAGGTGAAACATTTCCTCTACAAGAACCCTATTATACCCGTTTGGATGGTATCAAAGTTTTAAATAGCCTGGCTATACTTGGGGCTACGGCTAGAGACTTCCGAGGCTATATGAGAATAGCCGCTAATAGCCCGGATGTATGGATATAGCCCGGATATAGCCTCTTAGCCCGGCTATATCCCGTCTAGGGGACCAAAAATTTTGGTTCAAAATTTGTCACCTCCGAAAGTTTTGGAGCCCAAATCAATCACCGTTGGTTGTTGAATTGTTGTTTTGAGGTGCGAGTGCGACCTATAACGACCTAGTTTCAGAACTGTTGAAGTGTGTTATGAATAGTTGTTATTTAAACTCCTGATTGTTCGTTCATCTTATATGACTATGTTGTTACGTTATGCATTTGCGAATAATACTATATAAATGATTATATGTTGTCTATATTTTACTATTTTTTCAATATTCTAACAAAACGGCTATATAGTTATAGCCCGGCTATAGCCTTTCATAACTTCTGAAATCGTCGGGGCTATAAGCAATAGCCCACTATTTTAAACTTTGGATGGTATACTACTTGACCATCAATCCTCTTGCATTACTAGGTGTGACCCGATGAGTTCGGACGTGATGAGAGATGTCGAGGAAGCCCAATACTCAAGACCATCCAAGGTGTATGACGTAGCGATACTATTCCTAGTCCTCCAAGTTGTCCTAACGGGCCCGGATTCGTGCTACGGCCCAATTAGAGGAACCACCGTATATCTTGCGACACAAGATAAAATTATAACCAACATGTACGCAACTTGTAACCTACCCGGGTACAGATTCGAGACCCAGTCTCGTATATAAAGGCTGGGAGAACCTACCCCCCGGTAGGGCATCGAATATTCCACCCACCATAGCCTTTGGGATGCACTAGATCGAATCTCTCCGCTGTAGCCATTGTAGTACTCATTGCAATCCCCATCGAAATAATACAGACAAGCAAGAGTAAGGATTTTACCTATACGATGGTCCCGAACCTTGGTAAACCTTGCATCCATGTTAAACATCGAGTCCACCAACACGCAATCGTTTCCTTCCTTCAAACCCTAGTATGTCACGCGTGTGATATGCTGAGTTCGGTACTCGACATTTGGCGCCGACTGTGGGAACGACACGCGCTGGATCTACGGTCTCGTCGACTTCATTGTCACCAAGCTGAAGCCCCGGATCTACATCTCCAGCGAGATCGATCCCCTTCGGGTCCTTCAACTTCACGCCGCACTCGTCGGCTTTCAGCCCAACATTCAGCAATCTCCACTATTGACTTCAAAGGTGAAACCTTTCCTCTACAAGAACCCTTTTATACCTGTTTGGGTGGTATACTATTTAACCATCGACCCTCTTTCATTACTTGGTGTGACCCGATGAGTTCGGATGCGAGGGGAGACGCTAAGGAAGCCCAATACTCATGGCTATCCAAGGTGTACATATCGAAGAGTAGGAAGAAGTGGAGATTCGAACAATGAATCTGAAGAGAGCTTCTTGGTTCCAGGATCGATCAAGCCGACCAGTACCGGTTCAACCTTCGGCTCAGTCATCGCCCCAACCGGCGACAACCAGTGTGCAAGCCGGCGGTACAGAAGGGGATTCCGGTCCGTAGCCCGGTTCTAGTTTCGTTCAAGCTCACTTGAGCCTGTCCAAGTGCAGGTTGGCCTCCGGCACTATAGAAGGGGTTACCGGCCTACAAGGCGGTACAACCGACCACGACCGGTTCCAACTCCGGTTCGACCGATTTACAAACCAGCCGACATAGTTGACCAACTTTGACCTGCGTGTCAATTAGGGCCTTCACCCTTTTATCCCTCTATCTACCCCCTCTACCAATCATACCTAGGGGTAGAGAAGAATAGAGATAGAGATAGAGCTTTTTATCACACCCCCTCCCCTTGTGGAGTAGATCCCCATGGGATTCAAGGCCACTTCATGGGTAGAATCTTTTCTAAAAACCGGGTTGCTACTTCTGATAGAATTTTAGCGCACCTCACATTTCAAATCGGCAGAACATTTCATTCTATAATCTGTTTTTTGTATTCTTTGGATTGGTTTGAAGCTACAGAAAATTCTAAGTCACCAAGGAGGTTGATCCACCATACATTGAGGCGGGAATCCGTGAGAAAGCACAAAGGTTACCAAAATAAGTGTGAAGATCATCGGAGGAAGCTATAAGCTTCGTGACTCTTCTCCTACTTGCATTCCTTTGTAGCCAACTTACACTTATGATTACCTACTGCTGATCTTGTGAGTGATATGTCTCTTGCTTCATCGATCACATCCAGAGTGTCATCCATCGCAGCGTAGGATTGATCCTCCGAGTAGGAAGCGACTAGTGGTGCATTGTGTCATAACTCAGCGGACACGACAACCTCCGTACATAGAAAATAAAGAATGGTGTGTACTCGGTGGACATATTGGGTGTCGTCCGCCGACTCCATAGTACCGAAGGTAAATCTTCGATCCATGCCCCTCCCGTATTAGGGGCGTCCGTAAGTGTTTATTGAGTCTTCCTGTGACTAGGCCGTTACCTTTCCACCTGGCCATTAGTTTGTGGATGAGCCATGGATGTGTAACTGAAATTAATCCCTTGCTCCTTGCAATAGTACAGGAACTTGTTTGCTGTGAAGTTTGACCTGTTATCTGGCATGCCTCACAATGCTGGAAGATGTTTTTAGCGTCGAGTTCTACAGTAGGATAATAGAATCCTGCTCTGAATGCCTTGCGTACTAGCGTTCCACTCCCATCATGGTGTCCACATGTGTCTTGATGTATGTCGAGCAATATAGCCTCCCGTTCTTATGGTGTTATGCACCTTTGAAGCACATTCGATATAATGCGCTTGTAAAGTTCCCCGTTAAAGATTATGAACCCCCCTTGCTTGATCCATCATTTTGTGTGCTTCTATATCGTCGGCAGAGAGTTTCTCCTTAACATGTAGGCAAGGAACGCCTGCATCCATGTGGGCTCGATTTGTAATACTTCTGTGTCCTCCTTTGATGCGACATATTCTTCAAATACCTCAGACTTCTCTGCCTCCAACCTTTTTTGCTTCAACTTCGGGATTTTCCTTAGCACTGGTATTTATTTTCATCGAGCGGTGGTCGATTTTTTCATAGAAAACATCGGGTGGTATGGGCGCGTATGTGGAGCCGGTTGTTGCGAGCGCATCAGCTTCCGCATTCCTACGCCTTCCAATGTGCTGTAACTCGCACTCGTTGAATTCTCCTTCAAGTGTATTGTAGAGATCCCTATACTTAGCCACGTTATCGGATTGAGCGTCACACTCCTTCATAGTCAGCTAGACCACCAGATCTGCGTTCCCGCATATCACGAGTCGATTTGCACCAAGAGTGTTGGCCATCCACATCCCGTGTATTAGAGCTTCATATTCAGCCTCGTTATTCAAGGCATGCGGGAGGTCCATCCGCAAGACGTACAAGAACCTATCCCCTTTTTGTGAGATGAGCACAAATCCATCTCTAGCTCCATATTTTCGCCTGGAACCATCAAAGTACATTCTCCAAGTGCCTCACATGTCTTGGTTTTTATGGCTCCAATAGCTCGAGCCACTCTACGTGAAAATGAGGTATCGCCTCCGCCTTGATTGCTTGTTTAGGATCGTACGTAATGTCGCAAGGCCCCATATCGATCCCCCAAATGGCTACTGGGCCTGTCGTGTTGTAGTTGTTTAGTATTTCCAAAATCTTGACGTCCTGCTTCTTCAGCAACGCCGACCACCTTGCTTCCGACTCCTCCTCCCTCATGGCAGCATGGCTCTTGGCGTCAACGATGCACTCATCGATGAAGGAATGCAAGTGTTTGGCGATGGGAGCCGAGTCTCTTGCCGCCTTACCCTTTTTGTTGCATTCACGATGCCCTTCCGACGCCACAGAGTCAGGCGCGTCCAGATTATACACGCCATCCTTGGTATTGGGAAGAGTGAGCTGAACCTCAGTCCCTTTTTTTGAATGATTCGATCCTGATGAAGTCATGGAGGAACTTGGACTCGAGATTGTTGTTGTCCTGGCGAAACATGACGAACATCCGGTAGGTGGATCTGGGAAGAGAAAGGAAATTGGCATGAGTTGTGGGAAGATGGGAGGCAGGCTCGCAGGGAAATGGAAAGATGCCCATACATGCGAGGATCTGAAAATGACTCTTAGTCATAGAAGAGTTATGAACAATCGTAAATCCTCACAACTAGGCCTAGTTGCAAGTATGTTGCTCAGTCTTCCCTCCTTACGATCACACGTAAAGGACCCAACACCGAAAAAGAGAGACATCCTTCTTGTATTGCTAGTTGGTAGTTTTAATCAACTATGATTAGAGCTATTATGAAACTGGAAGTTCTCAACACATGAGACACAAAACAATTACATGTAAGTATAATCGGGACAATATAACTCGAAAACCAGATTAGAAGATACTCTAATCCAATTAGAGATGATTCTAAATAGAGGATCTAATTCAATTAGAGATTTTCTAATGAGACCTCTAATTAGAGTCTCTAATTCTAGGTGCCCTCTAATAGATCTCTAATTCTATAAGACGGAGCGAAGTCTAAAAGGCTCCATTGATATGATCTCCAAAGAGGAGGGGGTGGTGATTATATAGGTGGAGCTAGGAGGGCACCTGCCAAAGGAGGGGGGCAGGTCGGTTTCCCCCTCCCTTTGCTTGGACGCACACCCTCCTAGGAGGAATCGGATTGGACTCCCTTGTGGAGTCCAATCCCTCCACCTCTTTTTATTCTTTTTCTTTCCTTTTTTCTTTACCTCTCAATTTATTTATCGAATAAATTAAGGAGAAATACTTATGGAATCCTTGTGCACTTTGCGAGATCACATGCCCCACCTAGCAATCCCTAAAATTAGGTTTTCCCCATAGGGGGGAAATCTGCCCCCCTCCGGCACTGATTCCATATAAGAAAACTCCCACGGAACTTTTTCGGAACCCTGTTGCCCCTATAGATAAAATCATAGATATTATCTAATGATGTTAGAATCTTATTTCTAACACCCCGGGACATCTCATATCCTCCGTAGATTATCATATATATTATACCAAACACCGACATAATTTCTCCGTTATAGCAACTTCCCAAAAACCACTCCGATCGACAACGGACTTGTTTGTGTGATATCGTAACGATATCAAACATTAAAAAAACCAATAACAACATATTATTTTTCTCAATAAAAGGTTGGCACGACTTAAGCGTGAGACCCGTAAAGGCTGGATGACACACATACATCTTCCGGCTCTTACTGAACAATAAGAAAGAGCTAGACCGTGGACGTCCATGATGGCTCCTGTGTGTTCCCGATGTATGAGGGAACCTTATGAGTTACTCATTGCACTTATTCTCTTAACTTCAGATACCAACAATATCACAAGGTGAGACTATGTGATCTAGTATGATCAAAGTCTTTGATCATAACACATATAACTCATTTACCGTCTTTTCTCATTCATATCCCCGATAACCTGTGATTAGATCACACTGTATCTGGCCAGGTGATATGTCATTGGTGTTACTGAGAGGGCCCAGACAATATATCTCTCTATCGTCTAGAGGAGTTAAGTACTAGTCTTGAACGATCTCAGTTCCATTACACTTTGTAGGTCATACCCAAATATCACCGTTATAGTCCCCAGCTACGACAAGACAGTTGATGATATCCAAAGTATAACTTTCGATCATGCGGTCACTAGATATTCTCATAGTATAGGAATTATAGCTAATGTTAACTTCATATGCATTTGCTAAAAATATGATGATTGTTTTTGTATGTCTTCACATCAGCATAAAGATTTTCCTTTGAAAACTCACGTTTCAAGATTAGGATCTTAATTCTGAAATTGCAGGTAGAATAATAACTGAATATTATTGTCTCTAGGGCATACCTCCAACAGTATCCCACTTTCAATAGTCAATTAATAATGTACTTAGTATGATGACATAACATGTATGGAATTCCGGTGTTACTCGCACTTATGCATTTGGTACCTTAGAATTCTGTCTTTCACCTTTTGATCTAATGAACTTGTGATAAACTTGCATTTGGATTTATCAGGAATTAGATTTGTGTGAACCTAGTTCCGTGATAATATTAATAATTTAAGCGTCCTCGAATGAATTATTATATTATTGTTTGAAACCTCACTAAGTCGAACGAGTTTTATCCAATAATTTGCAACCAACAATGTCTAACATTGTGTTGTAACTATCCACAAAAAAAACTATAGAGTACACTTATAATGCTCTCATGTTGATAATTATACAACATAAAGTATTATCAATTGAAGGATCATAATCAAAGTTAAAATAAATAAATATTTGATTTTGTAATTCCACCACAAATACATATGTGACTACTCACAATATTATTTGTAGCCATACAAAATTCTACTTAGTTGTTTTTCACTTTGAATATTTTTATAATAAACTTCTCACCATAATATTCCTTGGTTTTATTGCAAACAATTAACTACATAAGAAAAGTTTTCTCCTTTATACCGGATTGACTAAAACAATTGCAGTCAACATAAATCCATCGGTTCTTGTGTGGTAATCCTTTTAATGGCCATGCGATTGGACGAATCACAAAAATCATGATGGGTACGGTTTGGGATTCTTCGGAGGACGCATACTAGATGGGTACGATTGTGTCTCTAATGTTATGTACTACTTCGGAGGACGAGTACTAGATGGGTACTTTTTGTGTTATATATTATCTATGAGACTTTATGTAGTACGATGTAATGGATATCTGAACTATTATTTCTATTAATTATGTCCATGTTTATGAGCAAGCTTTATGAAGCAATTGTGATATATGTGCTGAAATTTTAACATCTATATATAGTCCATTTGCCAATTTTCGATTTAGACATATTTTTGCCAGTTTTCGACATATTAAATGCAAAAGGTAGAAACAATAGTTATTATCTAAATTCATAATTATTTGAATTCAAGATTAGTATTACTTATTTATTTTTCGACATATCAAATAATCAATTTAGAGATATGAAATGGAAAAGGCATATTAAATAATCAATTTTTGACATATTAAATAATCAATTCAGACATATTAAATGGACAAGGAAAAAATTCATTATTATCTAAATAAATGTTTATTTGAATTCAAGATTATAATTACTTATTTATTTTTGTTTAACTATTTTTTTTATTTACAAAATAAAGACGTGCGACATTATAGTTTAAGAGTTAACATGATTGACATCATACTAATTGTCTAGTAAAACATGATTTATTTCTTGGAAGCTGAGAGGCAATGAACTAAGAAGTTAAGCATGCTGAGAGTGGAGTAGTCTAAGAATGGGTGCCCGACTGAGAAGTGTCACTAGAGAATAAAAGGAGAATGATCAGACTTACAAATAATTGAGAAAGCCGGTTCTTCTTACCACCCGAGAATAAAGGTCCTGTGACGCTCCGAGATCGGGCACTATGCAGATTTCAGCATTCCCGCCAAACTCCACATAGTAACCAATTCCAGGTTGCCACTTGTGATAATCATTACAATAGTTCACGAATAATCCACAATTACAACAGCAACAGGTAGATACAAGATGACTCAAACGAGCCAGGGATACAACTGATACAATACAAAGATCCAAATAACAGCGGAAGAAACAACATATCGTCCGTCTACGGACAAGATCCAAATTGGACTAAGAGTCCTGAAGATAACCGAGAGCGTCCAATCCCTGCCCAGGCCAAGCCGGAGGGATTCCCAAGCTAACGTCGTCAGACTTCAAACCTGTTGACTGCAATGTTGAATATGCAGCCACGAAAGAGATTCGTGGGTCAGTACGGTTAAGTACTGGCAAGTGGATAACCCATACTCACAAGATACCGGCGTAGCCAGTCATCACAAGATACAAATACTTTAGGATCAACGGAAAGGAAGGGGTTATTGCAAATAAGCGACAGCAGGCTGCACTAACCAACTACAGAGAGATACTACAACTTTCGGCTAACAGAAAGGAGATAAGATCGAGTATTGTAACCAACTGAAAGTAACTCCAAACAAACCCATCCTGGATCTCGCCCCTTATCCGAAGAAGCGATCCGAGGATAACTCACACAATTGTATTAGAGGTGAATCAAGTTATTGTGTGAATACACCTATTACTAGTCAAGTTGTTAATCATTGGGTGTAACATGGTTGATCATTATGTTTAAGTTGTCCTGAGTACTTGTTAGCCAGTACTTTCACCGAGTAATCCATAACCGCGGAAAACACGGCTTCTCGAGAAGATTATCCCTGCAGGGTTGCACCAATTTGGCCGTACACGCAAGAATAACCCGCCAGATGGGATGCCTCCCACCAAGCGGGGTACTCTACACAACTCAACTCTTCTTCGCATCAAGCCCAAAGAACCTTGGGCGCACGGCCAATCGAGCCCCGAAGAAAAGGGACCCTCATAGCACTCTAAGACCGTGTCCCCCTATATGCCGACTACGAAAGTTCCACCCGGGTACCAAGGGCTCGCAAGATCATGCATGCAGCAAATGGAAAACCCGAACTAAATGAGGCGATTTGGACGAGATGCGAATCGAGTCAAATTGAGGGGGGCGCCCATGCTCGCTTCCCACATGCGGTTAGTGCGCTCATCATGGATCGGTAGACAAGACCCTTTTCCTATTAGGGTCGACACTAGCAGGCCTCAAAACCACAAGGGCCTCCTGCCGGTGCCTTATCATCAAATTTATTATTAATAGTAACATTAGCATGATTGATTGATTGATTAAACATCGAGCCCCCAGAACATAATAGAGTAGTAACAGAAAGTAACGGGTAACAGACTCGAGCAAAACAACCCTAAGCATGATAGTAAGCCCAGAGAATATGCCGGATCGGGCACGAGACAAAGCGGGCTCGGCGCTAATACAAAACGACAAAGACGAACATTTGGGTCTGAAATCTAGGATCGAAGAGGTGACAAGTCAAATGGATTTCGCGGCCCGGAGAGGAAAATTTGACTTGGACGCGGAAGAAAGGTGTCGTATCCAAAATATTCCGGGTGTTGCGTTGATTCAATCCAGAGGAGTAATGATTTGACCATTACGGCGAAAATTCTTGGTTTTTCTACTACATAGGAATGGAGGAGGAAACCATCTTTCTCACTAGTATCTTGTCGCTTCAGGTTATATACATTAAAGAGGAGGAAAAGAAACCACAATTTCATGCCTCTTTGCTATGTTTCACACACTATTTACATATTTTTCCCACATAAAAATGGAGATATATGTTAGATGCTTATTTAATAGATAAGTGTTAGCATCTATTTTTGGCATTGTCCAGCTCAAGATCCAAGGATCCCCTCGGAAAGGATTGACGACCCTCGAGGTGATGACTACACGAGCATAGCAACTTGGGAAGACTTGGCGGCCGGAATAATACGGAAGCCCGGGAAGGCGGAATCCTCGAAGAGGTGACAAGTCAAATGGATTTGGCGGTCGGAGACGACAATAAGCATTGGACACAGAAGAATGGTGATATATTCAGAAATTCCGGGTGTTGCATTGATTCAAACCGGACAAGGGATGACCGATGCCACGAAGCCCGAAGAATATGCTGGATTCGGCACGAGACAAAGCGGGCTCGGCGCTAATACAAAACGACAAATACAGACACTTGGGACTGAAATCTAGGATCGAAGAGGTGACAAGTCAAATGGATTTGGTGGCCCGGAGACAACAATTTGACTTGGACGCGGAAGAAAGGTAATATATCCAAAAGATTCCGGGTGTTGCGTTGATTCAAACCAGAGGAGTAATGGTTTCATGATTACCGCGAATATTCTAGGTTTTTCTACTACGGAGAAACGGAGGAGGAAACCTGCTTTCTCACTAGTATCTTGTCACTTCATGTTATATATATATTAAAGAGGAGGAAAAGAAACCACAAGGTCATGCCTCTTTGCTATGTTTCACACACTATTTCCATATTTGTTCCACATAAAAATGAAGATATATGTTGGATGATTATTTTATAGATAAGTGTTAGCATCTATTTTTCGCATTGTCCAGCTCAAGATTCGAGGATCGCCTCGGAAAGGATTGACGACCCTCAAGGAGACGACTACAGGAGTATAGCAACTTGGGAAGACTTGGCGGCCCGAATAATACGAAAGTCCGGGAAGGTGGCATCCCTGAAGAGGTTACAAGTCAAATGGATTTGGCGGCCCAGAGACCACAATTCGAAATGGACATGAAAGAAAGGTGATATATTCAGAAGATTCAGGGTGTTGCAATGAGTCAAACCGGAGAAGGGATGGCCGATGCCACGAAGGCTAGAGAATATGCCGGATTCCACACGAGACAAAGCGGGCTCGGAAAAAATACAAAACGACAAAGACAAACACTTGGGCCTGAAATCTATGCTCAATAAGGTGACAAGTCAAATTGATTTGGCGGCCCAGAGAAGAAAATTCGACTTGGACGCGGAAGAAATGTGTTATATCCAAAAGATTCCGGGTGTTGCGTTGATTCAAACCAGAGGAGTAATGGTTTGATCATTAATGAAAAAATTCTTGGTTTTTCTCCTACGGAGGAACAGAGGATGTAACCTGCTTTCTCACTAGTATCTTGTCGCTTCAGGTTATATACATTAAAGAGGAGGAAAAGAAACTACAATGTCATGCCTCTTTTCTATGTTTCACACACTATTTCCATATTATTCCCACATAAAAATGGAGATATATGTTAGATGCGTAATTTTATAGATAAGTGTTAGCATCTATATTTGGCATTGTCCAGCTCAAGATTCCAGGATCGCCTCGGAAAGGATTGACAACCCTCGAGGAGACGACTACAGGAGCATAGCAACTTGGGAAGACTTGGCGGCCCGAATAATACGGAAACCGGGAAGGTGGCATGCCCGAAGAGGTGACAAGTCAAATGGATTTGGCGGCCCGGAGACGACAATTCGAATTGGACACAGAAGAAAGGTGATTTATTCAGAAGATTCCGTGTGTTGCATTGATTCAAACCAGAGAAGGGGTTACCGATGCCACGAAGCCTGGAGAATATGCCGGATTCGGCACGAGACAAAGCAGGCTCGGTGCTAATACAAAACGACAAATACAGACACTTGGGACTGAAATCTAGGATCGAAGAGGTGACAAGTCAAATGGATTTGGCGGCCCGGAGACAACAATTTAACTTGGACGCGGAAGAAAGGTGTTATATCCAAAAGATTCCGGATGTTGCGTTGATTCAAACTAGAGGAGTAATGGTTTGATCATTACTTCGAAAATTCTAGGTTTTTCTCCTACGGAGCAACGGGGGAGGAAACGTGCTTTCTGACTAGTATCTTGTCGCTTCAAGTTATATAAATTAAAGAGGAGGAAAAGAAACCACAATGTCATGCCTCTTTGCTATGTTTCACACACTATTTACATATTTTTCCCACATAAAAATGGAGATATATGTTAGATGCTTATTTTATAGATAAGTGTTAGCATCTATTTTTTGCATTGTCCAACTCAAGATACGAGGATCTCCTCAGAATGGATTGACGACCCTCGTGGAGAGGACTACAGGAGCATAGCAACTTGGGGAGACTTGGCGGCCCGAATAATATGGAAAACCGGGAAGCCGGCATCCCCGAAGAGGTGACAAGTCAAATGGATTTGGCGGCCCGGAAACGAAAATTCGAATTGGACATGGAAGAATGGTGATATATTCAGAAGATTCCGAGTGTTTCATTGATTCAAAACGGACAAGGGATGACCGATGCCACGAAGCCCGGAGAATATGCTCGATTTGGCACGAGACAAAGCGGGCTCGGCGCTAATATAAAACAGCAAAGACAAACACTTGG
Organism: Alopecurus myosuroides; assembly: GCA_028641055.1. Lineage (NCBI taxonomy): Eukaryota > Viridiplantae > Streptophyta > Magnoliopsida > Poales > Poaceae > Alopecurus > Alopecurus myosuroides. The sequence continues at coordinate 365,970,251 of CM054061.1, forward strand.
GCCTGAAATCTAGGCTCTTAGAGGTGACAAGTCAAATGGATTTGGCGGCCCGTAGACGACAATTCGACTTGGACGCGGAAGAAAGGTGTTGTATCCAAAAGATTCCGGGTGTTGGGTTGATTCAAAACAGAGGAGTAATGGTTTGATCATTACTGCAAAAATTCTAGGTTTTTCTACTACGGAAAAAACGGAGGAGGAATACTGCTTTCTCACTAGTATCTTGTCGCTTCAGGTTATATATATTAAAGAGGAGGAAAAGAAACCACAATTTCATGCCTCTTTGCTATGTTTCACACACTATTTCCATATTTTTCCCACATAAAAATGGACATATATGTTAGATGCTTATTTTATAGATAAGTGTTAGCATCTATTTTTGGCATTGTCCAGCTCAAGATTCGAGGATCGCCTCGGAAAGGATTGATGACCCTCGTGGAGATGACTACAGGAGCATAGCAACTTGGGAATACTTGGCGGCCCGAATAATACGGAAGCCTGCGAAGGCGGCATCCCCGAAGAGGTGACAAGTCAAATGGATTTGGCGGCCTGGAGACGACAATTAGAATTGGACACGGAAGAAATGTGATATATTCAGAAGATTCCGGGTGTTGCATTGATTCAAACCGGACAAGGGATGACCGATGCCACGAAGCCCGGAGAATATGCCGGATTCGGCACGAGAGAAAGCGGGCTCGGCGCTAATACAAAATGACAAAGACTAACACTTGGGCCTGAAATCTAGGCTCGATGAGGTGAGAAGTCAAGTATTCTGATGTTACACATGGCAATGAAGGGCACATAGCATACCACATGCATGTCGTATGGATAAGGAGAAAAATAATTAAAAGCCTGGTCAAATCCATATCCTACTGTCTTTGCACGCATCAAATTTTATTCGACTAGAAACGAATGTGTCCACATCTGCCATACATGTAAGGGTTATTATACTACTAAGTTATTTAGACATTCAATACTAGATATAAATTGTGCCGCTGCAAACACATTCAACCCAGATTTCACCTGTACTATTAAGTAGCTGGAAATAATCATATGATGCAAGATATGGATACTTGTGCTGCACTACTAGGTATGGACACAAAACGCACCGACACAATGATGATATAAGATAAACAAGCAAGTATTCATCACGGGTTAGAGATCATAGGAGCTATTTACAGATGTGAATCTGGCACACATCAGATTCAGAACCTGAACAAGGTGGAATCGCAAATCAATTAAAAGTGGCTTATATGCAGATGTGAGATCCTAGGGTAGGATTAAGACCTAAACAATTATAATCCGGTCAGCAGCCGCGTCGCTGAGGCGGGCAGTCGAGATCGACGCAGCGACACCAATGGTTTCACGCACGCGTAGCGCCCCTCGATATGCTCCAGAGTGGCAGGGATGGCCCAGCCCCAGTGGCTCGACGCTCGGGACGGAAGACGCTCTAGCAGCTTGCACATGTAGCATTTTTTTGTGTCAAAGCAAGACAGGAGGCATGCCTACAGATTCACCAAGTAGGCATCAGATTAGAAATATCCTATAATACATATAGGTACACTTAGCCAATTGGAATGAAATAGCCACCAGCAACATCAAATCGTCTCAAATCCGGATGTTTAGAAACATACATGTACATCTCCAGAAGACTAGTCTCGGATCTGCAATGGGAAGCAATAGCGCAATGCATTCAAACAACTGGAGCTACCTAATTTTCCCAACCATGTCAATGTTTCCTAAACATTAGGTGTGTGTATCTACACCTAGATAATTTATTTATCTAGTTAGTACTGTAAGGGGAAATTGGTTACAACATCTAAAGAACACACCAATCTGTTCAAATAGCACATACTAAAACGACATGAATGGGGATGTTGGATTGATTGGTTGATTTATGCAAACAGAAATGCAAGTAGTGGCCCAGGTGTATCTAATAATGAGATCAAACCAACAATTGTGCAAGCATACATACACATGAGATGACCTCACCAGGCAGCTGCAGGGGAGGGAGTCGTGGCTGGAGGCAGCAGGTCGCGGACGTCGTCGGCAACAGAAGCACGGTTGCCGGCAGAAACTACGAGAAGGCGACCAAAATCTCTTCCTCCCCGTCGCCGTTCCTGTGCCGCGCCTCCCACCGAGCGCGGTTAGCGGCAGGTCCTCCTCCACATCAGCATCGGTGGGAGGAGGTCCTCCATCTCCAGCTTGGGTAGTCTCCAGGGAGGAAGGCAGAGAAGGGGCACCAGGCACTGGTATGGGAGGTGCCATGGGAGGGGAATCGGGGGAGGCAGAGGGGATTGGTTGGGTGTGCAGCGGAAGTGGCGGCTGTGGGTGGGGATCGCGGGAAGTGGTGCGTGCGTCTGCTTGGTTCCGCAAGCGAGGGAGGGGGTCGAGGATGTGGAGATGGAGGCCACCATATGGAGACGTTGGCGAGGGAGTGAGGTTTGGAGATGCAGGGCGAGAGCGGCTTGGAGAGGCAGGGTGAGAGAAGGTGATGGTGCAGGTCTTGCACTCGTTGGGAAAGTCCAAGAGGAAGGTATGATGAGCACAACATCAGTTAGTATGAAAACAGTAGAAGACGTGTGTGTATTATCAGTATGAGGAAATGAACCATGGTCCACAGTTCACTACTGGTGTCTCTTTGTGAAATATAAATAACATGTGTGGTGAACAAATTACAGATGGACAATTGACAAAAATGAAGGCTGCACCGTAGTGCATATGCAAGACATAAATATTACTATGTGATTCATGTAGACATTTCAACAAGATACATAGACCGTCATCCAACTTCATCTATGAATATCTCATTTCTTACCACTTTCTTCATCTTAGGAATGAAACGACGTTGATGTTAAACAACTGGCTTTGCATCTGGTTCTATATTAATAGCATGCTGACATGTAGTAGGTGAAATCCCTTTCAAATCATTATGAGTATATCTAATAGCTCTGCGGTGTTTCTTCAATATTTCCAATAACCTTTCCTCTTCTTTACCTAAAAGTTTAGAACTAATAATAACATGATATTTTTTATTATCATCAATATAAGAATATTTAAGATCATAGGGTAAAGGTTTTAAATAAAAAAAACCCTCCTTGGGTGGTAGCGTAGTACCCAAGTCTTACACAGGTAAATCGTGTTTCATCATTGCTGGTTGACGAAGGAGAATATCGTAAATCTCATTTCTTTCTTCCATAAAGACCTCAATTTTTGATCCTCCATGTATTGCTGCAAAGCGTTCTTAGGAGAAAGAGCAATAGAGGCAAGCTGTTCAAGTCTAAAATCTTCATTAGGCAATTCAGTTTCATAAGAAGGTTTAGCAAATTTAGAAATAATTAAACTCATAAGATTTTTCATCAAATTTAGTTAATATTTTCTCCTTCTTACAATCTATAACACACCACAAGTGTTCAAGAAAGGTCTATAAAAATAATAGCACAAGTTTTACTAGCAGCTGTACCAAGTACTAGAAAATCAGCAGGATATTTAGTTTTACCACACAAAACTTCTACACCTATAACAATAATAATCAGAGAGATAGTTTCTCTATTAGCAAGCTGTATAACCACTTAAATTTCGTCAAGTTCAAAAGAACCAATTTCATTCATAATTTCTCTATAAAGCTCATAAGGAATAACACTTGAACTTGCACCAATATCACATAAACCATAATAGCAATGATCACCTATCCAAACAGAAAGCACATGAACACTAGTTTTCTTAGATCTACTAGGATGTGCAACAATATTAGAAGCATCTTCATAGAAGATAATGTCTTCATCTTCTACACTTTCAGTGACAAGGTCCTTCACTATTTCTACTGTAGGTTTAACAATTATATTTTCATCAGGTTCTGTAGATTTCTTTGTACTTTTGTTAATCACACTAGCTATAATAGAATGTTCCTTTACCTTAGCAGGGAAAAAGATTTTCTCAATATAAGGTTCAGGCACAGCAGGATTAACAATATGAACTTCTATATTTCTAAGAGGAACACAATTAACAATATCTTTATAAGGTGCATGGTACTTGTTCCATTACTTATTGGGAATATCAAGATAGAAGGAAAAATCTTTAATTTTTTTTTGCAAGGATTTGAGAGTCAAGGCCATAAACAACACTAACATTACGGAAATCATCGGTTCTCATAAAAGATTCAATGCATTCATAATCATAATTTATACCTAACTTTCTTCCTTTTTTATTCTCCCATCCTTCAGTATTTTCCTAAATATGGTCCAGAATATCCCATTTAGCTTCTTCTTTCATACGTGTGAATGATCCAGAACAAGAAGAATCCAATAAATCCTTATCATGAAGACAAAGTCTTGCATAGAAATTATTAATAACACTATTACTAGGGATCTCATGAACAGGACATTTAAGCATTAGTAACTTCAATCTCCCCCATGCTTGGGCAATACTCTCTCCGTCATGAGGCCAAAAATTATATATTCGATCTCGATATTTATGAATCTCACTGGGAGGATATAATTTAGAATAAAAGAGAGGTACAGTTTCTTCCCATCAAATAGATCGAGCATTCTTCAACATTTTAAACCATTCCACAACTCTTCCCTTCAGTGATAAAGAGAATAACTTTCTCTTAACTTGGTCCATTGAAATACCTGCATACCTGAACAAATCGCACAATTCATGTATAAAGAGTAAATGAGCACCAGGATGGATAGTTCCTTCTCCAAAATAGCAGTTATTCATAACACGTTCAATAATTTTCATAGGTATTTTAAAAGGATCTAATTCAGCAGATAACGCGTCATCTAATACCCTAGGAGTGGTAGTAGTACTCCCAAATAGGGAACCAAATGGAGATCTTTACATAATAAAATAAAGCAGCATAAAGAAATAAAAACAACAAGATAAAAGTTTCCCTTACCGATTCCACTTACCAATAGCACTTCACTCCCCGGCAACGGCGCCAGAAAATAGTCTTGATGACCCACAAGTATAGGGAGTCTATCGTAGTACTTTCGATAAATAAGAGTTTTGAACCCAATGAGGAGCAGAAGGTGTTGCCAAGCAATTTGGATAAAGTATTCACTATAAACACTAGCAGACATGTTTTTAGGTTTTTTTAATATAGAAGATAAATGAAGTGCGAGTAAATAGAAGTCAGTGATAATAATTGCAGCAAGTGTCCCAATCCTTTCTACAGCAAAGGACAACCCGGTTGTTTTACTTATGATGACTAAACGTTCTCGAGAACACATGGGGATTTCGTCAAGTGCTTTTGCTTCATACAGTTGATTAAATTTACTGTTTTGATAAGTGTTGTGTGGGTGAACCTATGCTAATGCACCACCCTACTTGGACTAATACATACTTGTGGTTATACCCCTTGCAAGCATACGCAACTACTTGATTGTAATTAAGATAAATCTAACCACAACCTTAAACTATGGGATCCTACACTCCCTCGTGCACCGGTTTCCTAACGGTTGTTTAGGTTTCTGGCAACCCCACAATTAGTATAAAAATGCACAATGCATCCGTCTAGGCCCATAAAGGTGAAGTTTCATGTAGTCGACGTTCACATGACATCAATAGAAGAATTACATCACAACTTAAATATCAAACCATTAGATATTACTTCAACATAATTCCACTACTAACATGTTGACTTCTCCCATATCCTCGAGAACTAAATGAACTACTCACAAGACATCATATGGATTATGATCAGATGTGATATAATGACGAATAACAATCTGGTCATAAAGTGCAAACACCGATAAATCTCGTAAGCATGAACTACAAACAAGTAATCCACACCGGGAGAGAGATCTAGTGAAGAACAACGATATAGAACAATAATTATTATAGCGGGACAGGGGTGGATGGTGAGGATGATGGTGCTGGTGGTGAGGACGATGAAGATGATGATCCTTATGATCCCCGAAGCGATGATGGTGATGGTGACGGTGCCGATGATTTCCCCTCTCCGGAATGGAATTTCCCGGACATATTTCTCCGTGCCGGAGAGTTTTTCTCTCTGTTGTTTTCCGCCCCGTGGAGGCGGCAGAATATTTCCTCGATGATTCTCTAGGTCTTAGGGTTACCTTGGGATGAAGTACGCAAAAGGGCTCTTCCAGAGGTGGGCCAGGGTGGCTACACCACCTGGCGGCGCGGCCAAGGGCGGGGGGGGGGGGGGCACAACCACATGGTGTGGGCCCTGTGTTGTCCTCCTCTGGCTCCCCTCCTGGCTGGCTCCGTCGTTTGCTGAAATAGGAATTTCACAATGTCCCTCTTCTTCTTCCGGTCCTCTGAAATATGGTATCTCGAAGGTGTCTTTTCCAGCTGATTTCTGGTCCCGGTGAACTATTCTCTAATAATTATAATTTATGCAAAATATATGAAATAACATAAGTAGTGCATCATAATATGAAATATATCAATGAATAGTAGCAAATTATGATACACAATAGTGATGCAAAATGGACGTATCACTCGTCTCGTGATGCCGCCCTGCAGTGTCGCCGTTAGGAGAGCGGTAACAGTGGGCGTAAAAGTAGGCATCGCCGTGACTTGACGTCCCGTGGCTCCTCTGCCAGTTCTGACGCCATCGCTGTTGCAGGTCACGGGCACGGCTGCTCCCCAGGTCGTAGCTTTAGTCGCTCGAGCTCTCTTCCCCAAGAGGGGAGCAGAGCGTGGTCCAGCCCCTGCCTCTCCGGTTGGCGTGCTTCGGCAATCTGGTGTGCCTTTCCTCCTTGGCTTGCCTTTGACTTCTGCCGCTTCTACGAACAGTGTTGCTCTCCTCGGTGTCCCCGTGACCACCTTTAATCATGAGATGCACCCTCTTCACGCTGACCTGGAGGCCTTCTGGGGCGAGCTCACACGCTGTGACCCGTTGCTGCTCCACATCAGTCCCAACCTGGGCTTTGGGGCGGTTGGGCCGGCCTGGTCTCCTCTGTCTGCCGAGAAGGAGATGATGTGTCTCTATGTATGCGGACAACATATTTTAGTGCCTTCTTCGGCGACGTACGTCCCCTTTTTAAAAACACTTGCAGAGTCTGGATACTTCCATCGATTCAAAGAAGTACAAGTACATTTTTCCATTTACTTTTGGAAAACTAAAATCAATTCCAACGTGCAAAGGCTTAGTACGTGGCATATCTTTGATCTCCATCAATTTCTATATAGTTGACGTGTAAGATATAGTTGAGCTTAATCGTTCATCGGCCCCGTTGAGAGCCTCTTTGGATCAAAGGAATTTCCTACGAATTTTAGAGTATTTCAAACCATAGGAATTTTTCCTATGTAATGTCTTTGGATTGGCACCACAAAATTTATAAGGAATATATTACTATGCCCTCTATTCCATAGAAATCTCAAGATGAAGTTTATTTTTCCTTTGAGAAGTTCAATGCACTCATAGTCTGTCTCTTTCTACTATCTCTCCCCATTCCTGTGTTTATTTCCTACGCGCCATCCAAGTACTTCTCTTACGAAATTTCTGTGTATTGAAATCCTATAAGAATTGAAGTACATGACATGTCAAACCTTTGTTTTCCTTATTCCTATGTTTTGGAAATCCTTCAATCCAAAGAAGCCCTAATTGGTTATACTCATTAATTTAGCTAGTGAAAATTATGTAAAAAACCTTTTTTGAAGATGAACTATTTTTTAAAATGGTGAACAATTTTTTTAAATGAACAAATTTTGAATCGGAACAATTTTGGAAATAAACAACTTTTTAGAATAGTTAACAATTTTTGAAAATGAACAAATTTGGAATCAGAACAAATTTTGAAAATGAACAAAATTGAATCGGGAACCGTTTTTTAAAATGAACATTTTTCTTAAATATTGAATAATTTTTTATGAATTTTTTAAAAAATGGTGAACAATATTTAAAAAGGAATAAATTTTTAAAATAGTAATCATAATTTATTAAAATAAAAACATATTTCGGATTTGAAAAAAAGGATGAGACTTAAAGAAATAAAAGTGAGAAAAAGAAAAAGAAATCCGTGAAAAAAGAAAAACAGGAATAACACATAGAAAAAAGAACACAAAAAACGAACCAAAAGAAAATAGGCTGGCTCTCTATACCGATGGCCGTGAGCAAGTCGGTATAAGACTCGCTATAAGCGAGATATAGTGGATCCGCTAAAAATATTATAGCAAAGCAAATGACAAGACATGCCCTGGAGGCCCACAACGTGTAGCTCAAGGCCTGAATGAATAATGCGGTCAATCACGGTCGATCCGCACCTCACACCACCTCTCTACTCTTTCCGAATTATTAACCTGGATAGGCAGCCTCATGTAAGATTATAAAAACAGGTATTTAACTTATAATTATTAGGTCTCTCTTTTTTTATTTTTTTTAGAGAAAAGGCTTTTATCAATAGTAAGCATTACACCTGACATGGCGAAGATACACATTCGCAAAGTATGAACGAAAGAAAAGCTTATGACGCCACCCATGTTGGCTAAAAATATCACGCCCATTGTAATGTGGACCACGAATAGCTATGCACTGGAATAGAACCTGCAAATAAAAGAATTTCTTACCATTAGAAATCTTGTCATTTCTATATATCCAGAGCAACCATATAACGACTAGCGCTCATACCTAAAAATGTTTTGAACTTATCATCAATCCCAACCAACCAACTGCCAAAAACATATGCAATGGAGGTGGGTTGGTATAAATTCGAAGTCATTTGGATATTTGACCATATAGAGCGCGTGATCTTCTAGTCAAAGAACAAGTGTTTTATTTTCTCTTCCTCAGAACAAGAAACACACTTGGTATTACCATGCCAGTTTTGCTTGACAAGATTGTCTTTAGTTAATATGACACCTTTTCGAAGGTACCATGAAGATATTTTCAACTTCACTTGTACCTTCATCCGCCATATTTTATAATTACTATTGACTGGTGCGTTGGAATGGAGTAGCACCCTAGAATCAACCGAATATTGTTTCAGTCACAGTTAGATTACACCAATATTCATCAGATCCCTGCGTCAGCTGGACAAGAGCCAACCGATCCAATAAGGATTTCCAAAACTCAAGTCTCGGTCCAATTAAATCTTGCCCGAACATCATATTTGGGGTTTCACTTTGCATAACGGTGGAAAACGTATCTCTCTTATGACACACAATACTGTATAATGCTCGATATTGTCCTTGGAGGGTTGTATTACCTAACCATACATCCTCCCAAAAACGAATCTCCAATCCATCCTTAATCTTAAATACTGCATAGCGAAAGAAATAATTTTTTTGTCTCCATTAGTCCGGCCCAAAAAATACAACATGTGGAGTGAGATAATGTACGTATTTTTTTACCAGAAGAACAGATTGTTACAACACATGATAATTTGTTTTTTTTAAAGAGATGCTCACCCGGGCTCCATCAATGAAACAAACTTTACAACGTTTTCTAGTTTGACGCACACAGAGGGTTGCAGCAGAGATGCATTCCCGGGCTGGCCAGAAACGGGCCCAGAAAAAATAACGATTCCATAACAGCGCCACGTAACTACAGCTAGGAATGCGAAGGAGGGAAATGCTGCCACAACAACACAACCCATATAGGTTTCATCAGCAAAATAGTGCCAGGTCAAAAACACAGAGGTAGAAGTAAGAGAAGGAGCATTCCTCCATCAGGGACGATCCATCACCTTGAACAAGTGGTCTGTCCCTTACTTCATCAATAGAGGTTTCGCAATCCTTGGTCATTGACCATCTTTGGATCAGAGGTCAGCACCAGCTCAGCGCCAGTAAGCTTCTCCAGGTTTAGCTAATATCCCAAGATAACAATGGCGGTGCTTCCGTATCATGTACTCCCTCCGTCCTCAAATAAGTGTACATTTTCCTTTTATGGAAGTTAATTGTTTTAAAGTTTGACCAACTTTATTGGAAAGCGTAACAATATTTATGATATTAAATTGATATTGTTAGATCGTTTTGAAATATAATTTTATAATGCATGGATTTTATATTGTATATATTGATATTGTTTTGTACAAATTTGGTCAAAGTTTAAAAAGTTTGACCAAAACCAATTCTAGAGGTACACTTATTCGAGGACGGAGGGAGTAAATGCTTATATGTACTATGAAACAAAAATAGAAATTGTTTAGGTTTCTCTTTCGTATCATGTAAATGCTTAGGAAAATTCTTATATTTGGGGGGCCTAGCGATGGTAATCCTAGGCCCCTCGCGCGGGCCAGCGCCCAGAAGCAGTTTTTGGGCTTTTCGGCCCAATAGGTTATATAGGCCTTGTTTTCGTATTGGAGCATTCTCTTCAGCAGCCCAACACAGTAGCTACGTGCAGCCATATATTGACTAAGTGTCTTCGCTATCTTTGTCCAATGTTGCGTACGTCTTAAAAATTTGTTACAATTTCGCACGTATTTTGTTGAGAAACCACAAACGAGATGTTGCACTGTTTTCTGGATGATTTTCTAGGAAATGCTTATATGTTTATTATAATTCATTTAAATGATATGTTTATGGGCTCATTCACATGTTGTAGACATGTAATTTTTTTTGTTGCTACCGATTTACCATTTTGTTGAAATAGGTGATGATTTTTGTTGCAGCTGAAATAGTGAAAATTATTTTATTGCTTACAAACTTTTTAATTGATGCAATTTGTTGTTGTTGCAATAGGTTGTGATTTTTGTTGAATTGTTTGAACTTTTTTGTTGCAACGCAATAAACAAATTGTTTATCCATTCTTTGTAACATTACTTTTTTTCGATTTGTTTTTCAAAAAAATGGTTGCAATACCTTTTTTTTGTACACGGGGTGCTAATTTTTGTTGCGATACCAGCAAATTTGTTGCAATGACAGTTTTGCAGTAATTACCGAGATGACCGGGGGCAACAAAATATACCTATTCGTTTAAGTGGGGCTGCTGTGGAGTGCGGGTTCTATATCCGAAAAATATAGTGGCTAAAGTGTAAAAGTGCGCTGTGCTGATTTCTATGCGTTGGATGACGATCGGACGGCTCGCGAGGGGACCTAGATTTGGCAAAACTAGGGGGACATGCGCGTAGCGTCCGCCAAATGCTTATATGTTTGGTTAAGAGAAAGGATTGGTGCTCTCCGGCTGATGTTGAAAGGAAGAATTAATAATAACTCGAGTGTTGTGATGAAGGAGCATGTCATGCATGGGCAACAAGTAAGCAAACAGCGTGTTGTGTTTGTGTGTAACACCATGAAACTCCGTGAAGCCATCTCCTCCGCGATCAACAAGTTGTTTGTACTCCCTCCGTCTCAAATTAATTGTCTCAAACTTGGACAAAAGTGGAGGTATCTAGACATGTTTTAGTGTTAGATACACCCACGTTTGTCTAACTTTGAGACAATTAATATGAGACGGAGGGAGTAGTACAAGGTCTATATTTGTTTTACTGCATTTGTTGTTCGATTCCATTGTCTGTTCCTTTTGTCACTATTTCTAGAAATCGATTCCATATATACTCGTATATTTCCTTTTTCTTTTCAGAAAAGACATTAGATTAACATAGCATGAACACCAAAAAGGAAGTATAGAAACCCGTTCTACATTGTACATTAGAATATGGAACCCAGCCACATCCCAACAGTGCTTGAGCATTCACCCGACTTGACCCATGGGGTACGCACCACCTCACAATCGACGGTGATACGGTGATTGATGGTGATCGGCATGTCATCATAGCCACGGACTTGTAACTTCCCCTCAATGTGGAGATATTCTCCAAGCGGCACGGCCAAATGGGATCTCATCAGAGGAACCCTCATGCAGCTGTAACCTTCCTCGCTACACAAAGA